>OZ018332.1:100048356-100648356 GCA_963969495.1 Ceratothoa steindachneri
AACAAAGCTTTACTCTCGACTCTAAATAAATACTTTCCCCAATGCAAGTTTCTCCTAATTAATTATAATCCTCTTGCTGTCTATACTTTCCTTCGGCACAAAGAATCACTCCCATTATGCCTGCATTCCTCCATCATTTATGAATTCACTTGTGCGACCTGCCAAAGTCGCTATGTAGGCCAAACAAGTCTACAATTAAGATGTAGGATAGCTAAGCATATCGGAGTATCATACAGAACCAACATTCCCATCTCCAAACCCGAACACTCCTCTATATGAGAACATTCCCTAAAACATGACCACCCGCTTGACCATGATTCCTTTAGTATACTCTCTTCTGCCTCCTCTTCTCTGGATTTAAAAATTCTTGAATCACTTTACATCAAACAAATAAACCCGGAACTCAATGACTATTCATCATCCCTCAAGTTATTCACTATATAGACAAACGTACAACCAACCACATCCCCCTTAATAGTTTTCTTTCTGCCTAATTCTGTCCGTAATATTAGTCGATACTCCCAGTTTCACCGTAATAAGGTTAGTACTCGTGCAGAGAAATTAATATTTCTATTTAGTTTGTCCCATTAATATCTAAATGATCTAGTTTAGGATTGACTTTTCCTTAATTTGATGTTTTAGTCGTCCTCTTTGGCCCCTCCATTATTGATTATTTCATATTTAAACTTTCGTGCCTTAGTCTACTCGTATTCATTTAATGTTCAATCACTTAAAATTTAACTTTATTGAATTACTTGCTTCGCTCCATCTATTAATATCCGTTTTGATTACATACTCCCTGATCTAACTTATTTTCGATTGTTCGCCCTGCCCTTATAATTCTCTCTTGCTGTGGTTTATAGTGAGTTTTTTTTGTATTCTACTTGATTCATGTTTATTATTCATATTTGCTGCTCATGGGATTATTTAAACATTTTCTTTTGCCTTGCTTTCGACTCTATTGCTATAGTTTACAATTTTTGTATTTCAATAGGAATTTAATTCATGTTTATTATGCATTTTTTAGACTCGTGGGATTATTATTTAATTTAGTTATTTTTTACGATATTAATCTAAGAAATTGATTAATATCGTAAAAAATAACTAAATTAAATAATAATCCCACGAGTCTAAAAAATGCATAATAAACATGAATTAAATTCCTATTGAGATACAAAAATTGTAAACTATAGCAATATTTCATTTTAACTTCTTGCTTTCGGTTATCATTTTTAACTCCTGTCATGTTTTTTATTGCTGTGTTTAGTTATTCTTATAAAAATAATTCTTTGTATTTAGAATTCGCTGATGATGGTCATCGTTAATGACCGAAACGTCCGGAAAATTAAATGTTCGTAACCATCGCATGTCTTCATATTCCTGCTATATATATATATATATATATATATATATATATATATATATATATATATATATATATATGCAATGGCTTCGCCACTCCCCTTACAGGGGGAGCTTGCGCTTCGTTACTAAGATTAAAATTTAAAATCTAAAAAAAGCAGCATTGGTTAAATTTTTAAAAGGATCTCTACACTCAATTTCCCTCCATTTTAAAATATCACGTTCTAAAATATAGTTATAGAAGAAGATATAAAAAAATCAATTTTCCGAACTTCACTGTTTTTTTATATTATAAAAGAATTATTGGAAATAACTTTGATAAAAAACATAAGTCATAACCAAACTAAGATGAAATTATTATTCAAATACTCAAAAAATCCCTTTCTTAAATTATAGATAGTGATGAAGTGGTGAGATATATATATATATATATATATATATATATATATATATATATGTATATATATGTATATATATGTATATATATGTATATATATGTATATATATGTATATATATGTATATATATGTATATATATGTATATATGTGTATATATGTGTATATATGTGTATATGTGTATATATGTGTATATATGTGTATATGTGTATATGTGTATATGTGTATATGTGTATATATATGTATATATATGTATATATATATATATATATATATATATATATATATATATATATGTATAATATATGTATGTATGTGTGTGTGTATATATTTGTGTATGTATAAGTAAAGCAAGATGGGAGAGAGGTAGAAAAGAAAGGTGGGAAAAAATGAATAAAAACCATAACCCAAACCGGAGGTAAGAGGTAAGGATGAACCAGTCCCAACCCGTCTCCCAGGAGTTGTCGATTAGCCTGCTACATTAGCCGCCCAACAAGAAAAGAGGCAAAAAGAAGCTATTAAAGAAAGTGTCGAAAAAAAAATGGAAAATGAAAATGCATAGGAGGAATAAAGCCAAGTAGTTAGATATTCTGGAGCAGAGAGGCCGTGCTGTGCCTCCAGGCACTAGGTGCCTCTAAGTGTACGTTTCCTTTCTTCTTGAATGAAGAAATTCGGCCCTTTTTAAATTAGATATAAAATTTGAAAGAATTGGAGAGGAACCAAGTCCTTATTTCATTGTACCAGAAATTCTCTCTCCATTCAAAAGTGAATAGCAAAATTGAAATTCATTATTATTTTAAATGGTTGTATTTTCTATCGCGTTGTTCTACTCCTTAATTTGTCTTGCATAAATTTTTTCCCGCCTATAATTTTATTTTAATACTTGGACTCCCCGGTAATAGATATCAATCCCTTTTTTTCGCAGAACCATGAAGGGATTCGAAAAGGGAAACTTAGTCATTGAAGGGAAGACCAAATCAGTTTATGAATTAATAGAGACTGCGACTAATTCTAAGGAAAAATATGTTCTAGTCGAAAACAAAGACAAAATCACTGCCTTCGATGGAGAGAGAGCTCACGACCTTAAAGGAAAGGCTGCCATTTCGAACGCCACCAATGGCAAAGTATTTGAATTTCTGAATACAGCCGGTAAGTCGCGCCCAGGAAATTTCTCCACACGTTCTTAACCAGTCTATGCACAGGCTAGGCGTGTGGAAACGTCACTTTCAACTTAAACGAAGTTGAACTACAATGGGTATAAATTGTAATCGCGTGGTAGTCCCCCAATAAAAAAGAATGAAAGAAAAGTGAATAGTGATGATAATACCACAACTCCGAACAAACCTCTGTGTGTATGTATATGTATGTATATTTATATATGTGTGTATATTTATATATGTGTATGTATGTATGTATATGTATGTGTATGTATGTATGTATGTATGTATGTGTGTGTCATTGACGTCGAATGCCCCATAGGTGACACGGTGATGTTTCTTTGGTTCCCGTGCAGACGGGCTTCGGCACCCCATCTTAGCCTCTCCTCATTCTTCCGCTAACATCTAATTGCTTTTTCTATACCAACTCTCCTCCTCTGCTTCACCGGAAGGGAAGTACCCTGTGTAGTCTGTTAGACTTTATCTTCCTGCAGGAGTAGAAATTAGAGAAGACCTTTCATTGTGTTGACTTGAACTCTCTGACTGGGACATGGTAAGTTGTTGTACTTTTACCTAGTTTCCTCTCGGCAGGTTTAAAGCCGTGACCAGCACAACTCGCCCAGAGTGGACCCCTAAAAGGTCCGAGAACACGCCTTTTCTTCTATGTCAATAGCCGCAAAATTTCGGAATAAGCCTCTCTTTAAATCCTCAACCAAACTTTGTGTTGGTGCGGAGGGGTAGTTGCAAGTCGGCACCACTGACTGATGCAGGAGCTCCATCCAACATTTTAACCGTAAGGGGCGTGGTGATTTGCCTTCCTGGCGGCCGTGCTGACGGGACTCTGCGCCCCGTCTGGCTCTAGCTTAGCCTCTTCTTCTTTCTGACACCCTGTCTTGTTCACTTTCCATACAACTTCACCCGTAACTTTCTCTGGTTGTCATCTAATTTCACAGAGTAGATGCCGATCAGATTCCTTTCACAACCAACCGAGATCGGGGCTGAAGGGGAAGGGGAAAATGCCTCCTCACCCCTGAGCTCCGGTTTGGGGTGGTAGGTTTTTAACAACCTTCTTCATCCCCACCACACCTTCCTCAGATACCTTTTCATTCTCATTTCACTATCTATCATTTTTTACGCCATGTCTAAAGGGAAGCCGCCATGCTGACGGGCTGCCAGGTCACTAGGCGGAAGCAGTCTCCTCAAATAGCGTCAGCTGGCTTCACCGGCACCGTAGTCACCCCTCGCAAAGCGGGCTACTGCGTTGGGATAATGAGCGTTTGCATCCCGTTGACATAATAAGAGCACCATGCCCACTGATTAGAACTGTTTAAATACCCCCATCAACTCCCATTACCATCGTTGGAGCCGCCTTCGGGCAGCTAGACCAAAAAATTGAGGTCTCCCGACTGTGCTTTCGCAGGGGACCCTCCAAATTACTTCTACTAGAGAAGAGGATTACTCTTATGCCTACGAGTGCGGGGACTTCCCCTCACCTCTTTGTCTGGAGTCGCCTTTGAGCGACTCCCTCTTTAGAGGGGCAGTCCCCTCTTTACTTTACCAGGGGACTGCCAAGAGAGCACGCCAGCGGCCCATAATTGAACGCCGCCAGTCGGAGCGGCTCGATAGGGCTAACCTCCATAAGGGGGTGAGGGATGACTGGGCCCGTCGGCCCGTGCCCTCGAAAGTCCTGCGGGCGGGCATATTGAGCTTACAGCGGGTCACCGTATGTTCCCCCTGTCTTCCCCGACGGATGCCGGTTCGCCGGACGAAAGGTACCTCGAAAGGGTCCTGTGGTCACTTGGGTGGGGGTGGGTGGCACATGGATGCCCCCCTAAGATGGACATGGTCCCTGAGCTGAGCCGGACCCAGACGGTAGAATCCGTCATGGGATCGAACATGGGCTCGGTACCAAGTACAGAAGCAGAGTCCGCCCTTGTGAAGGCTTCTCCTCAGATGGCGCGGGCCCCCGAGGCCTTACAAGGAGAGGAGGGATCTCCTGCTCCGGCTAGTGCACCTGTGACAGCCAAGACCTCCATTTCGGAGAAGGATCTTGCTGAGGCCGGTCCATCTGTCCTAGGGGCTCCTGCCGGCGGAGGGGTGAATCGGGTTCATTCCTCGCCCTCCTTTCTCAAAAAGAATAAAAATAGAAAGACAAAAAAAAATTCGGGGCTCCTCTCCCTCCGCGAAAGCCACAGGGATGAACGGGGCCGCTGCCGTTAGGGTATGCGACCAAGACAAGAACGGCACTTCCGGCTCCGGTGCTCCCCCGGGTAGGGAGTCCCTGACAGAGCCCCTCATTCAGAGATTACCGGGCGTTTTCGAGCCCGCGGCTTCAAACTTCTTTTTATTCGCTCCACTGATGGCAGCATGTTGTCTAAAGACATGATCCATCAGAGGAGATCTTTAGCTAGCGTGATTGGTAAGGAGCCATCTGGCTAATGCCTCGAAACTCTCCGACGCTCCCATGATTAGTGTTCTTCGGACGCTTAATCGCACGCCGGTGAGTGTGACGCTGCACTCTACCATAAACTTCGTGAAATGAGTAATTTATGCGAGGGAACTCTTGAACCACTCCAAGAGTCGTCCAAGAGCTGGCCGACCATGCAGAGGTCAAGGTTGAACGTGTGATGAGAAAACGGGGAGAGGCCTTGAGGCTCACCCCTACACTCTTGTTCATGTTCGATTGTGACGAGCTCCATGAGTCGATGCGTGCCGGTTGGTATCGCTACCGAGTGAAGGCATTCGTGCCACTTTCGTGGAGGTACTACTAGTGTCACCGCTTCAGCCCTACTAATCGCTCCTGTAGACGGGCAAAGTCGGGGTTACCCGAATTCTGTAAGTTGCTACAAGGCCGCACACGATAAGTCAAAATCGTCTATGGCAAAGTGTGTTAATTGCGGAGAGCCGCACCCCGCTTCTTGGAAGCAATGTGGTGCATATCTCTTAGAGAAGAAAATCAGGACCGTTCAGGCCAAGGATCGTCTCTCATTTCGCGAGGCTAAGCACTTGGTCCTGGCGCGCTCGGCTCTGCTTGAGACATCTTATGCCTAAAATTTAAGAACGACATCATCTGCTCCTGGCCCCTCCCTTGTACTCGGGACGAGTGCGTGCACCTTGACTGGTGGACTTCTAGACTTTTGGGGGGAGGCCGGCCTTCTCCCTTTTATTCAACCAGTTTTTTTTCCGTTATAGTTTGCACGTTCCTGCGCCGGGGGGACCTTTCCCCGACATAGGAGCTTGCTTCCTACTCGTTAGCATTTCCCTTTTTTAAATTCTTGGGTTTGGGTTTTTTTTGTTTTTTAATTTGATTTTAAAGTAGCCTAGTACTAGGAAAGTTTTTAATACGGCGACTAATGCCAAGGTAGGCAGTCGCCAGATGAGCACTTAAAAAAAATGCTCCTGGCCCCTCCAGGCCTACGAGCATGGTTGTTTCCGCGCCCATTCGCACCCTTCTGAGAGTTCTACCCACCCCGGGCGCTCCCTTGATAGAGCTGGCGGCACAAAGGGTTCACACCCAGCCCCTGCTAAAACCAGGCTACCTCCTCTTTCCTCCAGCGTAACCGTTTCCCGTAAGGCGAAACAGCCGCGAGTCTCAAGAGTCCTTAGTCTCACAGGAGATGACATCCCTGAAGTTGGTTGTGATGCCATCTTCTGCAGTTCCTAAAGCTGTCCCCCGTAAAGAGGACAACACTAAAGGAGCTTCGGCTCCTTCGCTCACACGCAATGGTATGCTAGGTTGCTCGGAGACTATGCATCATCCAAAAGAGGGACCCCCGCCTGCCTAAGTTTTCTAGGCAGATGGAGGAGAAGAGTCGCATGGCGAGCCCAACCTCCGCCGATAATTCCTCTAAGGCGACAGCGCCTTTAGCGCATTGTCCGGCCAACAGCGCACCGAGTTCTACCTGCGGGAAGCGTACGGCCATTTCCCTGAGGGTCTTCTTTTCGAAGAAAGTCCTCGCATGTCCGAGCTAGGCATGGAGTGCATATTCCTTCATTGGAATTGCCGCGGACTCCAAGACAACTGGGAGGAGCTGCAGAGGCTCGTCCCCTTCCCGTTCCCCGTTAGCTATTTTCCTGTAGGAGACCATGCTAGGCGCGTTTCCCCTGCCCGCCCTCCCGGGGTATAAGGGTTTTGCGACCCCACCACCACGAGATGGGGGCCGTGCCGGGGGATGCGCGGTTTACACCCGGCATGATGTCTCCAATCTTATTTTTACTTTAGATACCTTCTTTAAGGCAGTGGTTGTGCACCTTCACCTGAATAGGAGGTATACTATTATTTCTGCGTACATTTTACCGTCAGTGACTTCGACGCGGGGGACTTCCGCCGCGTCGTATCACGGTTGCCGAGTCCCTTTCTCTTGCTTGGAGATCTGAACGGCAGACATCCTCTCTGGAAAGACTACTCATTAAACCCCAGGGGACAATTCCTTGCCGATCTGATCGAAGAGCTTGAGATAGGTGGCCTAAATGTCGATGAGTTTAAGCATCACTGCCCGAGAACCGCTTCATTTTCTTGCCTTGATCTATCTTTGTGCTCTTCGGGTGGTCGATGACCTCCATGGTAGTGATCACTTTCCCATTCAAATATTTTCAGCGCAACTGCCGCCTGAGAGCCTACCTCGGTGGTGCTTGGCGCGGAGGCGGTTGGCCTGCATTTCAGGAAATGACCGAATTATCTATCTCAGTCAGGGAGTTTAGGTCGGTTAATGAGGCCATTGAGTTCTTCTCCGGCAACCTCATCGCCGTGGGTCTGACTATTATTCCCAGAACGTCTGGCCGTTTTGCACGCTGACCACTCCCATGGTGGTCGGCCGAGTGTGGGACGGCCCTCAAACAGAAGCGTATATGCGTTATAAGCGCCGTCCTAACGATTTTACTGTCCGTGAATTTAGTCGGGCTAGGACTAGGTTCCGGTATATTTCGAAGCACGCCCGCCGTTCTTCTTGGCGGGCATACGTGTCTTCACTTAACGGGAAGACCCCTGTAGCAGAGGTGTGGAAGCGAGTCAAAAGGATTCGGGGCAAGTTTTCACAGGACGCCCCCTCCCGTTCTCCAGGAGAATGGGACCGAAATCTCGGACCCCACGTCCGTAGTGGAATCCTTCGCGACCGCTTTAACCGCCACCGGCTGGACTTTACCTCAGCTCTTACTGCGTGCGCGGACACCGCCAATGGTCCGGACGATGTCCCGTACGCCATGCTTCGACACTTAGTTGAGCGAGGCATGGCCTTTCTGTTAGATTTGTTAAACAGGATCTGGGTGGAGGTTCTTCTCTCAAAATCCTGGCGAATCGCAAACCGGAGAGAGAGATCACTCTACTCCGACCGGTTCCTGTCCAATCTTTCTCACCTCTTGCGTGTGCAAGTTGATGGAGAAATTGGTAAATGTTAGATTAGCCTTTTTCTGGACAGCGGAGGCCATCTGTCTTCTGCACAGTGCGGTTTCTGCAAGTTCCACTCCACGTCGGATGCTCTGCTCCGATTGGAAAAGTCCGTCTGCGAGGCCATCTTTCGTAGATAGCACTACGCCACGGTGTTTTTCGATCTGGAGAAGGCCTATGATACCGCATGGTGATACTGTAGCATGGAGACTTTCCACACGATGGGCGCGAGGGGACGCCTCCCAGTCTTTATATCTGAATTTTTGCGAGATCGTCAATTCCGCGTACGGATGGGGGAAGCGCTCCCCGGCCAAAGGGGCAGGAAGAGGGTGTCCCGCAGGAAAGTGTCCTCAGTGTCACACTCTTTGTCCTGAGCATCAACGGCATCACCTCGGTGCTGCCAGAAGATGTTCTCGCTACCCTCTACCTTGATGACCTTTCGATCTCTTTTGGCGCGGCCCAAATGCCAACTCTGGAGCGTCGACTCTAACAGGCATTGAACCGCGTCTCTCGCTATGCCGAAGCGCACAGGTTTCGGTTTTCTTTGGCCAAGACTAAGGTGGTGCACTTCTGCCGCCATCCACGGCTCCAACCCGACCCAGATTTGTTTCTTAATAGGGTGCGCCTGGATGTGGTTCATCGCACCGTTTCCTTGGTCTTGTATTTGTCCGACGCCTCACCTGGGAGGGAGACTCAGATTCGCAGCCTTAGGGTCTCTCGTACCCGCGCCATGGACATTCTCCGTTCCGCTACGTTCAGTGCTTGGAGCGCTGATAGAGCTACTGCCCTACTTTATATCGATCCTTTGTTCGTTCGAAGCTCGACTACGGATGCGAGTTTTATGCATCCGCAGCCAAGCGTTTATTGCTGAAGGTGGATTCGATCCACCACACCGGCCCTCGCCTTGCGACCGGTGCCTTCCGCACTTCCCTCATTGAGGGCCTGTTGGGTGATTCTGGAGAGATGCCACTCGCTCTGCGCCGCGTGCAGTGCATCACTCGCCTGTACGCGTGAGCCCGGCGCCTCCCTCAGTCGCCAACAGCCCTCACTGCATCCGCAGCTGATCTCGATGGTGCCTATGCCGCCGAGAGACGCCAGTCATACCCTAAGCCCTTTGGGTTTAGGGCCAGGAAACTCCTTCGGGAGCTAGGTATAGCTCATTAGCCGGTGGCGCCCCTGGTTCTGCCCAGGACGCCACCCTGGAGGGTACCACATTAACCAATTTGTCGCCACTCCTCTGCTCACAAAGCTTGTACAGCGCTGGGAGTATTGCGTTCCACCTTTTTGGAGCACCTCTCGTGTCACGCTGGAACCGTGCCAGTGTATACGGATGGCTCCAAGTCCGAAAAGGGGGTTGGCTTCCACGCCGTATCCCCTCTGTTTGAAGTCAGCGGGACTCTGCCAGGCGCTGCGTCCGTCTTCATGGCCGAGCTGGTGTCAATACACACTCGGTACGGAAGATCACACGACGTGCCCGGTTCGGAGACCGGTTTGTGATCTATAGCGACTCACAAAACGCCCTTAGTGCTCTCGGGGCATTGGAAACTCCGCATTTTCTGGTTCGCGATATCCGTGACCTCACGGTTTGTGGCGAGCCGGGACGATGTAGAGATTATCTTCTGCTGGGTTCCTGGACATGTAGGAATTGCGGGGAATGAGCGCGCTGATGGGGGCCCCTTAGAGTCCGCTAGGACTCTACCCCCGGACCAGCGTTTCGCTCTTCCTCACACTGATTACATGGCAGGAATACGGGATCCCCTCCGGGCAGCTTGGCTAAGTAGATTGGAGACGGTCGAAGGAAACTTAAAGTTACGTGCAATTTCGTCTCTACTGTTCCCATGGACCTACCGGGCTAGCCCCAATGCCGCGACGGCTTAAGGTTGCTTTCTGTCGTATCTAAATTGGCACACTTGTGCGACGCACCGTCATTTGATGGAGCGCTCGCCTGAGCCTTATTATGACGACTGCTTTGTCCCCCAGACTGTTGGGCACATTTTTATTGAATGTCCCACTCTAGGTGATCTTCGCGCACGTTACCCTTACCGGGACGAGCGGGGTCGCTACCTAATGTCCCTTGTGCTTGGCTCTAGTTCGTGCACACTGACTTGCGGACTATACGAATCTTTGGAGAACGCTGGCTTCCTCCACTTTATTTGACTGTTTTTTGTATGTCTTATGTTCCTGCGTGGGGGGGAGACGGGCCTATCCCCGACGCCGGAGCCCGCTTCCTTTTTGCCTTTTCTTTTTTTCTTGCATTTTTTTTAACCTTTGTCCTTTTGATCGTTGTTTTTTTGTTATTTACATAGTTAATTGTTTTTTAATATACTCTAGTAGTAGGCTGTGTTGAGTACGGCAACTTATGCCCTAAGTAGGCAGTCGCCAGATGGGCTCAGAAAATTTAAAATAAATATATGCCCACTTTTCCCAACTACATTATCATGCTATTTGATTGGCCTTCTTATACTGCTTATCGCGAACTACGGCTCTGGTTCCTCTTCCATTCGCTGTTGGGCGTGGTGACCCCGACCTCTCCGAGGCCTATCACTAACCGGGATCCGCCTCTCCGACATGCTTACCATGTGACGTGTAGGATTTAGTAGGGCGGGCGCGGTCCTAGCGTATACTGCTAGTCCTAGCGACATCTCTGCCAGACTACGCAAGATACCCCCCACCTCTCAGCTGAGCCCTTGTTGGGGTTATAGTAGGTTTGTGGCGTGCAGGGTGGATCTAAGCTTTTCCACCCATGAGCGATTCTGTCTCCCTTACCTCCCCACTCAATTTTGATGCAGGGGCACCCTTCTCGCCACCTTTGAACGATAAAGGAGCCTTGCCTCTATCCGTTTTGGAGCCGCCCTCGGGTAGCTCAGCCTCTTATAAGGACGCGCCTGCCTTAGTGGAGAGTGTGTTTTCTCCTTTTCCAATAGATATGGGTTCGGGGCTTTCCCCTTATCCCCTTGTGCAGAGTTGCCTTCGAGCGACTCTTCTCTAATAACAGGCCACTCTATACGTTCGTAGGGTCCCCCGAAGATTCTCCTAGCGGATATGGTGCTTCCCACTCTCCATTTGTGACAGGTTCGGGAGTCTCCCTATTACGTCCATGTGGAGAGGCCTGCAAGTAACTCCACTTGTGGCGGATCCCGCTTTGCTTTCTCGGGGGCCTATCAAGAACACAGCGAGTGAAATGACGCACCCTCAGGATTCTCGCCCACCCCACGATGGGAGCAGCTTGGCCACCTCAAATATTTTATGGGGGTAAGAGGATGCGTCGTCCCCGGGGTTTTGCCCAGACGCTTCGTCGATCCGAGGTTTATTGCGTTAATGGGAGCCGGCATTTTCCCTCCCCGTTTCTTCCCAGCCCAGGTCGGAATGCCGGCCCCTGGTGACGTTCAGGATGGGCCATAGGCCCTTTGAGTCCCCAGTCGAGATACCCGACACCTTGGTCGAGGGGCAGTTTGAGGCCCCTCTTGAGTTGGAGATTTTCTCGGAGATAACCCCCACCCCAGAAGGCAGGGTTTTACATGGAGGGCGAACCTAGGCTCGGTGCACACACCGGACCTGAGTCAGCCCCTTTGCAATCTCCTCAGTAGCACCGGCCCCCGAAAACTCTCATGAAGATCAGGGACCTCGTCCCCCGACTGGTACCCCATTGACAGCGAAGTTTATCCCCATTTTGGAGAATGATTTTACTAAGGCCGATCCTTCCGACCTTGTGGCCCCTTCCGTGGGTGGCGAGAAGAGTGCTCATTCCCAGCCCTCCTCTCCAAAGAATAAAAACAAGAAGAAGTCTAAGACTAAGAGTTCCTCTCCCTCCACCTGGATTCAGGGGGTGGATGGGTCTGCTGCTCTTTCAGCAAGCGCCCAGGCCAAGATTTGCACATCTGCTCCTGAGACTCACTCTAGCAGGCAGGCCCAGACCAAGACCAAAGTCGCAAGTGCGAAGAGCATAGCCTATATTAAGTTGGGCCTCCCATTAAGAAACTACTGGACTTTTTTGAGCCCGCTGGCTTCAAACGCTTTCTAGTTATTTGCTCCATCATAGCAAAAGATTACGCGTTTCTCGGACGGGAGCCTCCTGGCGAATGCGTCGGACCCTTTCGAGGAGACCATGATTAGTACCTCTCTGACACAATGGCTCGCCGGTGAGTGTGACACTGCACATCACCATAAGTTTCATGAAAGGAGTGGTTTATGCGAGGAAATTCGTGTACTACTTAGAAGACATCACGGAAGAGCTGGCTGACTAAGGACCAAGGAGCCAGCTCTTCGACCGTGACAGGTTCCACGAGTGGATGCATGCTGGTTGATATCGCTACTGCGTGAAGGCATTCGTACCACTACCGCGGAGGTGCTACTACTGCACAGCTTCGGCCAGATGAATCGCTTATGTACGCGTGCAAATTCGGGTTTACCCGAGGTCTAGGTTTTTCCAAGGCCGTACACGGTAAGACTTTATCGTGTATGATCAAGTGTCAATTGCGGAGAGCCGCACCCTGCTTCTTCGAAGCAATGTGGCGCGTATCTTCTGGAGTAGGAAGTCCTGGCGAGAATAAGGACTTGGTCATGGCTCGCCCATCGCTCCCTATGACGTCTTATGCATTAAAATTAAAAGATTCTCTTCTCCTTTCCTTACTAGGCCAACGCCGATGGGTGCTCCTCTGTTAGAGCTAGCGGCATAAAAGTTTCACAGCCAGCCTCTGCGAAAATTACGACTCCTCCCCCATCTGACCGTTTCCTACAAGGCCAAAATGCCGCGCGCATCCACCGAATCATTAGACTCGCAGGAGGCCAGCCACCTGAAAGTGCTAGTTAGGCTGCTTTTCAGTCTTCCTAAAGATGGCCCCAGAAGGAGGATAACACCAAAGGAGTTTCGACCGGGTGACTCGAACACCCAGGACACTCCAAAAGAGAAACCCCCACCCTCCATTGGTTTTGTATCGGATGTAGGAAATGACTTGCTCAGCGACCCCAACATATCTGGATAATCCTCGAAGGCACATAGTCTTCAGCGTCTTGTTCAGTCGACCGCGCCCGGAATTCTCGTTCCAGGAAACGACAGCCACCCGCGTGATGGTCTTGGGTCTTCTATTCGAGGAGGGCTCCCGAATCTCATCCGAGCTAGTCCTAGAGGTCATATTCCTTCAATGAAATTCTCGCGGAATCTGAGCCAACTGCGGAGGCTTGTCTCCTCCAATTCTCAGTTAGTTATTTTTCTGTAGAACATGCTGGGCGCGTGCTCTCCTGCGTACCTTCCCGGTGCATAAGGTTTTGCGACTCACTACCACGAGATGGGTGCCGGGGAGGATGATGCGCGATTTACACGCGGCATGATGTCTCGTGTCTTATATTTGCTATAAATACCGCCTTTCAGGTAGTGGTAGTGCAGCTACAATTGGATACGAGTTATACTGTAATTACTACGTACATTCCACCGTCAGCCTACTTCGACGCTGGGGATTTTCGCCGCGTCGTGACACTGTTGCAGAGGCCCCTTTTTCCTGCCCGGTGGATGAAGCCGTCATGTTCTTCTCCTGCAACCTCAGGACCATGAGCCTCAGTCCTGTCTCAAGAACGTGTGGTCGTTTTGAACAACGACCGCCCATCTTGACGGTACCTATGCCGCCAAATGATGTCAGTCATACCATAAGCCCTTTGGGTTTAGGGCTAGGAAACTCTTTCGAGAGCTCACTATAGCTCGCGGGTCGGTGGTGCCCTGGTTATGCGCAGGATGCAACCCTGAAGAGTATGATCTTTGACTACTTTTTGCCACGCCTCTGCTCCCAAAACTTCCATAGAGCCAGGAGTATTGCGTTCGGCCTTTTAGGAGCGCACCTCATGATCACGCTGGATCCGTGCTAGTGTATACGGATGGATCAAAGTCCCAATAGTAGGTCGGTTTCCACGCCGTATTTCCTGTTTGAATTCAATGCGGCTCTCCTAGGCGCAGCATCTGTTTTCAGGGTCTAGCTGGTTGCAATACACCGCTCGCTACGGGAGATAACGCGTCGTGCCCTGTTCATATACCGAATTGTGATCTCTAGAGATTCTCAACATCCCCTGGTTCGCGCTATCGGTGACGCCAGGGTTCCCACGATCTGGGCGAATGTCAAGATTATCTTCTGGGTTCCTGAACATCTAGGAATTGCGTGGAATGAGCGCACCGATGAGAGCGCCAGTGTGTCCGCGCGGACTGTGTGACCAGACCAGCGTTACGCTCTTCCTCACACCGATTACAAGTAAGAATCGGGGCAACCTTCCAGGCTGCCTGGCAAAGAAGATGGGAGATGGCCAGTGGGAACTTAGTTACGTGACATTGCGTCACGACTGTTCCCATGGACCTATCCCTCAATCTCGCGGCGGCTTCAGGTTGCTTTCTATAGTCTTCGAATTGGGCACACTCGCCGAACACACGCCATTTGATGAAGCGCTCATCTTCACTTTATTGCGACTACTGCGTTGTACCCAAGATTGTTCGGCACATTCTTGTTGAATGTTCCACTCTGGGCGATCTTCGCGCACCTTGCTTGTCCCGGTATTGGGGCGAGCGGGGTCGCTACTTCTTCCCCTTGTACTCGGGATGGGGTTTTGTCCACAGATTTGTGGACTATTTGATCTTTTGGATGAGGCTGGCTTCCTCCCTCGTATTTGACTGTTGTACTTCGCATGTTCCTGCGCCAGGGCGAGGCGAGCCTTCCCCCTCCCCGCGACGCAGGAGCGTGTTTTCTTGCTTTTTTTTTTGTTTTTTGGTCTTTTGCATAATTTTGTTTTTTTAATCTATCCTAGAATTAAGTTGTGAAGTGATTGCAGCGACTTTTTGCTTAGTAGCAGTTACCAGATAGGCTATTATGAAAAAAAAGTAGCCAAATCCCATAAAATTTAGAATTTCTTTTGAGACTTTGTATTTTTGAAGGACTTAAAACTTCTTACGCATCGGCCGAAGGAGAAACCTCGTATATAGCTCGAAGATGTCATATGGTTCCTATCGAATGGGTGACCCGCAGAGTCGCAACCGGGTCTTTCCTACGAAGAAATCCTGGAGTCAAAGAAGGATTCAGATTCACCCCGGTAAAAATGGAAACATTTTTGAAGGTAAGGGTTTCTGTAGGTGGATAAGAGTTATTCATCCCTCGCATTATGTAAGAAATCCCCCCGACCGGATAATAAAATGAACGTAAAGATTAGATGGACAATCACATGTTAGGCCAGTCCTCTTAGGGCATCTCCGCATCATATTGCAATGATGGAACCCTTCGTGAACCCAATGGGGGGCACCCGTTCCGCGAGAGGGGTATGTAGATGAAGGCTCCTAGGGGACACAAGTATTCCATCGGCAGGGTTCCCATACAGAGGCGAAAGTATGTTATGATGTAAGGACGGGATGGGATAGGTGTGGGTTTGGCTATGTGCTGGTATATGTGGAGCGCCTTACCAAAGGGAATGAGTATCGTCGTATTCACTCCGCGCTTGCTGGGATTGAACCTCTGCCTAGGCGTCAGAAATCCAACACGGAGTTCAAATGTTCTGCTTTATTTCGTTCCATATTTGCCCCATATTTGCTTTGTTTCAAGATCTATTTTGGGAGATTTATCCTCGATTTATCCTTGCGGAGTTAATTCTATGAAAGCGCCATAGATCCATATATCATAGGGTTATTTATTGCCGTTAAAGATTACTGTACGTGTTCTCATGAATGTCTCCCTGGCGTAGTCATTTTGGGCGACGGCGTGTCCTCCTTTGGCCGCCTGACTGGATAGTGATAGTGAAGGAGATAGTCTTAGTTCTTTGACTATAATTTATTCTTTGAGCTGACAATTCTGTAATTGATTTTTTTTATTAGATGCATCAGCGAATTCTCTACTTTTTTCGAAAGAAGTGTTTTAGGTAGGATGTATTTTTTCCTGTATTCACAACTAAGGGTGCTTTCCCGGTTCCGCTCTTGGTCGAGATATTTTTAATTAGTACTAGTCGTATTTCTTTTTTTTTCTTCCTCTCCCTTTTATTTTACACACTTTTCTTTCTTCTCAGCGCATAAATTATTCAGTGCTGTTATAGTCAGAGTTGGCAAATCAAAAAACCCAGCCGAAAAAAAAACGGGTTTTATTACCGTTTTGGGGGGGGAGGGGGGCAAGTGAAATTTGAAAAAAAAACACGTTTTATTGGGATTTTTTTTTTCAAAATTTTAAAATTACACATTTTTATCAAGAATGAACGCTACTTATTATTTTTATTCAAAATCCATATTTGTTTATAATTTCAACAAACGTGTATCAAATTAAGATAATTTCTTTGATACCGAGTCATAATTCATCTCTTCTTCTACAGGTTATGCCTATCATGCGAACCCACAATTCTCGATCAGTGATCTGTTCTTACTATAATATAATTATTAAAGTAATTAATTATTATTATAAAAATAGAGATGGCGCTTCTTTTTCTTCGTTAATCTAATGCTTGTAGCGTTTGTTTTTTTAAACAAATCAGAGATTAAAAAACCCTAATAAACCTGTATTTAAAAAAACAAACGGGTTTGGGGGGGGAGGGTCTTTTTCAAAATTTGGTAGGAGTTTGCCAACCCTGGTTATAGTTGTATAGCGTACGAGAAGTGCAGGCGAGCGGCTTAAAAGCTTCGTTTGAAAGAGTCTTTTTAGACTTGGGATGACAGAGTGGATTCGCCGCTGTCTAACAGTGGTCCAGCGATGCGGGAAGCTGTTCGCAACTCGCCTACGATATTAGTTTTTCTTTGCCCCTTTTCCTACTCCCCTCTATCTACAGTTGTCATCGTCAACCAACCGCTTTCCTCCCAAAGCGGGATCGGATACATCACTGCCACTCCCCCCACCCTCTTCTACACCCTAACAAGCACAAAGCACAAATCCAGGACCTTCGTAGCGATAGGGTGCTTTGGGTTGTACCATCTCTTCCAGTCAAGGTTCGCCCCTGGGTAGAAATTCCTACGCATGCACCTTCACAATCCTCCTCCATACATTTCTATGATACGGGACCTCTCGTTTACCTACTGGATAAAGCGTTAGATTTATAACGCCTAGGCTATGTATCTGGTTTCAATCTTAGAGAGCACGGACACAATACCTCGGCGTTTGTCAGGGACTGGCTGCTAATTGGCGGACGCGGTGTGCCCTTCCCACTCGGGAAGTGTACGTACCTCGTAGCTCCTGCACATGTCATCACGCACAGAACCAATCTCAATGCGGCTCTTTACCTTCCATTCTTCCTGGCACTACATATCTACTTTTTGCTCCACCACGCAATCTGGCGATAGAGTACTTATCTCCACACAACATGTCAAACTCTTAAGACATTTCTAAATCCCTCTCACTCTCAACCATTAACACAAATTCATCTCTATATACCCAGTACACATTTCTCATCAATTTCGCCTTTTTCCATTCCTGTTTGTACTTTCCTCAGTACTACATCCCTCAAGGGGAAATTTATTGTAAGAATCATGTTTGTTTTTTTTTAGGATGATGCAAACAAGGATCCCCAGTGGAGTGAAGAGCAAGTTCTCGAGGCGAAGATGGAAATTGGTGGAGTAAAAATTCGAAAGCTGGAATACGACATTATGGCAAAGACAACCATTGCCGTTTTTGAAGTTTTGGAACGTGCTTGGGCTTCTCTGGACTGCGCCTTAATAGATATGAAAATCGAATTCGGAATTGATTACTCGTCAAGTATGATTTATTTCGATGAAGTAAATACATATATTTCTAACAGATACCTGGAAAGAACTTCTTTTTTTTTTTAGTTTCCTACAGTATTTCTCATGTGGCATAACTATTTTACATTCAAAAGTAGCAAATCCCAAATCTAAACATTTTTTTTTTTCAAATTTTTTTTAGGAGAAATTTTAATATCAGATGTCATTGACTCTGATTCCTGGCGTTTGTGGCCTTCTGGAGACAAAAGATTAATGAAGGACAAGCAGGTTTACAGAAACCTTCAAACAGTGACATCCGAAGCTTTGGATGAAGTGAAAAGGAACTTCCAGTGGGTTGCTGAGAAACTGGACTACTTCATTCCCGTTTCTAAAGGACTGGTAATTGAGTTTTAACAAACACTCGTCTTCAAACTTGTGCCGATTATTACATATGCATGTGCAAGTGTTTTATGGTTGGTCTTTGGGGAAAACTAATAACAGTATTCGTGAGAAAAGTTGAACGTGATTGTTCCTTTCGTAGATTCTCTTTAAATACCTGGTCCTTCTGAGCTTAAATTTCCTTAATATTTAGTCTTTCAGCTTTTGCCAGCGCTGAATCTTTTAGAACTTTATCCTCATCTTTAGATATATTGTCAAAATCGCCTAACCATTCAACAAAAAGTGTGGTGATCACGCATCAACCCAGAGAAAGCACAAACCTACCCCTCTTTATTTCTCAGCAGTTAGTAACTCGTCTCGACATGGTTCATTCCTGGGCTCAAAATTCTAAATAAGCCCTTTCCCTCACAAACCTCCTCCATTCCCAACTATCATAATATCGTTCAAACTTACCTCTAGCAGTCCCATTTGTCGACAACACTCCCTCACATAATCAATCAATCAATCTATTTTTACCAATTTCTAATCGTTCATACACTAGCACATTAAAGTTTTTCTCATCCATTCTTACAAGCCAGTATCAACTAAAACATTGATATAAGCTCATTAAAATCTTTCTTAACACCATTGTAATCCATGAAACTTTTTCTTCACTTGTATTTTTTTTTTTTATTTACCTGTGCCGTTGTTTGATGATTCTTCTCCCTTTGATTCTGAATACTGGAACAGTGCCTGTGTACACGGGTGGCTCCAAGATCGAAGAGGGCGTTGGCTTCCACGCCATATCCACTCTATCTGAAGGTAACGAGGCTCTACCAGGCGCTACGGTTATCTTCATGACCGAGCTGGTTGCAATATACCACTCGATACGGGAGATACGCGTTGTGCCCGGTTCGCAAACCGGATTGTGATCTATAGACACTCGCAAAGCATCCTGAGTGCTCTTGAGGGCATTGTAATCTCCGTATCTCATGGGTCATTTTATCCGTGACGCCACGTTTCCTGCTGGGTTCCTAGCCATGTAAAGAATGCGGGAAATGAGCGCGCCAAAGAGACGGCGAGGACTGAGCGACCAAACTAGAGTTTCAATCTTCCTTTCACTGACTACGTTGAAAGACGGTCATCCCCTGCACTTGGGATGGGTTCGTGTAGATATGTAGGCCCTCTGATCTTTTAGAGGAAATGGCCTACATTTTATTTAACTTTCTGGTGTTGGTTGCATACTCTGGCGCTGGAGGGAGAAAGGACGATCCTCCGACGCCTTATCATACTTTGTTTCTGTTTCGTCATTGGCTTTGTTTGTTGGGGGAGGGGGTTTGCTTTTTTTTAAATTTTAGCCTAAATTTAGGCAAAATTTAAAAGCTGTCGAATATGCCATTGGTGGCAGCCTTCACACCTTAGAAAAAAAAAAAAATTTAAGTCTAATAAAGCTTGCCTTTTTACTCATCTCTTACATAGTATTTTAAAATCAACATTTCCTGTTATCATTTTTTTTCCTATTAACGTCATAAATTCGCTTTCTTTTTAACATTATGGCTGCTAAAACTCATTTAAACATAAGCCTTGTACAAAATGCTGAAATAAATGAGCGGTGAAATTTGCACAGACTACGCTATTTCGAACTATGGCTAACTCATAGAATGCTCTTGTTATTAGGTGGCTATTTTGATGGGATCTGCATCCGACAAAGCCCGATGCGAGATGATTCGTGAGCACTGCCAGAAGCTTGGGCTCAACGTTGAAATGAGAGTTTCGTCTGCGCACAAGGCCACAATTGATACACTGGACATCGTTGCAAGAGTAAGTTCGTACGATAGAGAGTTTAATTACTCGGATATTAAATAACGGATCGGGAATCCGTTCTCTTTATAATAATAAATTAGTTTCAAAATTTTGGTAGTTTTTGGATTCTCCGGCCTCTACGTAACTCCGCATATTCCAGCTATTTCCTCCTAATTCTATTTAGCACCTTATCTGAGCCGCGATACCCAATAACTGGTCGTTGCTTCGTGTGCTGACGTATCGTAGGATTGACAAAAACGGACTGAAACAAGGTCTGCTTACCAAAAAGTCGTGTGCTCTCAATTATTCTGATTTATGACCTTACGACCTTCAAAACTTTCAATAATTCAAAGACTAACCTTAGATGTGGAGCCTAGTATACCACCACTCTTCCTTGCACACTTGCGATGCACAAACATATCAACTTCCGTCTCATTCAGCCCTTTCTCTCTTGGGCACTCGTTCACATAGTCAATCCACCTTTCACGCAGTCTCCCAACCCTTCTCATAGCCTGGCACTTTCAATTTCCCGAATTCTTTATGCTTACTTGTACGAGTACCAAGCTCTGTTCTAGTTTCCTCCCTTCTCTGTATGAACTCTTTTCTTGACCTTTTGAGCGGAGGTGAGGCACCTTCTTGGCCCCAAAATTGCGTTGATGACGCTGAATATATCATGGGTGTGTGTGTGTGCGCGCGCGCATTTCTTCCTTACTTCCGTCTTGCTGATTACGGAGTCACCCAGTTAGCGTAGTGGTATGTGGTTATATAATCCTATCGGCAGTTTCCGTGATGGAGAGTAGATATATTGTACGGGGATGACTGGAAAGGAAAGACGGCGGTTTTGAAATTGCCTGTTCGTGATTTCCTGTTTAGGAGCTAAGAGACAACTAGCTTTCCCAAGGGGGTGCTTGGGGGGAAGGCACACCGCATTCGCCAGTGGAAGGCCAGTCCCTGACGAACACTGAAGTTTTGTACCACCCCTTCTCGCTGAGATTGAACTCTGTACCCAGTCGTTAGAAATCCAACTCCTTATTCATTAGGCCCTGAAGAGCGCCGGTTATCTTTTTGGTGGTATGGTGGGACGGCATTTAACTGTTAGAGCATAACAAAACAGATATTCTTGATTCCGTGTGTGCATGTGTATATTTTTTTATTTTTTTTTAGTCGCGGGTGACTCTATATCTCACTAGGTCGTCGGTCGGTCGGTCCCCGTTTAGCTTCTTTTTTTTGTAATAACATTGTAACTATTCAGCAGATTCAAACGAAATTTGAAACCCTCATGTTGTTTTACATTTACTTTCGAATGATAGAAGTGCCAAGGTCCTCTCAAGCTAGGCGGGAATTATTGAAAGTTTTGAAGGCCCTAAGGTCATAAATGAGAATAAGTTAGAGCACGCGACTTTTTGGTCAGCAGACGGTGTTTTTTTTTCTTTGCAGCTGTCATAAATTTGTGTGATAGCCAACTATAATTTTGATCCTTGTGGAACTAAGATGATCTTAAGTTTTTCCTTCTTTTCAGTACGAAGGTATGAGCATCCCTCTTGTGTTCATAGCTGTGGCTGGGAGAAGCAACGGCCTTGGACCAGTGTTATCTGGTAATACTGCATTCCCGGTCATAAACTGCCCCCCACTTAGCAAAGATGATATGGACAGAGATATTTGGTCATCGATGAATACGCCATCAGGTGGGGAATGTCTGAAGTTTGTACCAAATACTTTTAGGTCTCCTTGCTTTGGCATATACTCCTACATATTAGCCGTTCGAGTTACGCATATATTTTTTTTAGTTTTATCAGCCTGGTGCTTATCTAAATGAGTATCTTAAGATTTAACATCGATTCAGAGCTACAACCACCTCAAAATCTGCTCAAAGATAACTTGCCATAGCCAGTGTGGTTTAACTTCGCTTATGGGTAGAAGCGGAATTCTCACACGTATATTTAAATGTTAATAATATATGTGGTTGTTTATTTTGACGATTGTGACAAACATGAATGGAATAATACCCATTACCTAATTGAATTGACTTGGTACACTGTTCATGTTTTTGTATCAACGCAAGTACGGATCCTCTGAATCCCTGCAGGGCTGGCCCTGGTTCGTCCATTGGAGACTCTTTCCTTTTTCTAGGGTCTTGTTTTCGAATGTGCTTCCCTTAAACCTCCCTTAGGGTTGAATTCGTTTGACTTCGTAGTCTTTGTTGATTCCTTTCCTGGCACCCCTTTCTTTGTTTACCAACTTCAATATCGCGTCTTTCAAGGCTTAGATGTATTCAGTATTCATTTAATGACAAATCTTTAGTTTTTTTTTTAAATATTATTTAATTTGGGGAAAATTTATTCTTTTAAAAGCAAATTACATACGGCCAACTGTACAATCGGGGAGAATAGTATTCAATCGTTTACTTTGAACCCTATGACGCCGCGGGTAGATGAATCTCAGGAATTAGGGATCCCTAGACCCCGATTGCCATGACAAATTAAAGCCTTGAGGGTAGTGTCATTATTAGATATGAGGTCACCAGATGTATAGGGAAGAATAAATGTTTTCTATTTCCATCCACTTTCGCTTTTTCCACCCTCTGGCAGTAACGCATGCCAACAGACCACTGTATAGGTGTCGATGATGGAGGCTTGAATTTCAATCCACTCAATTTGGAATAAGAAGGAACCCAATTATTAATTGGGTATTTTCGCCATGCTGCTTTTCCTCTACTAGCTGGGTACAAAAACTCGTCAGTTTCTTCCGTGATCTTAGCCGTATCCGCTTCCAATTTGGCCGCCATAGTTTCGTTCTCTCACCTGGACTATTGTAACTCTTCTTGAAGGACTTTATGCTTCCACACTTCAAAACTTTGCAGTCCGTGTTCTTCTCTACATGGAACTATGCTCTCGTGTTCCACCCCCTCTCCATGAAATGTATTTGTCGAGGTTTAGTGAGTGGATAATCCCAGTCTCACTTCCTGGACATATATTTTATTACCGCACCGAGGTGAAGTGGAGGTGAAGTGTATCCAATACACCTACCTTAGCCACTTCTGGTGAATAAGAATAACCTCGGTGCGTACCTTTTGATCAAAACTAAGATGATCCCCTGAGCGTGTCCCCGCTCAGTAAAAGCCAACCATGGGTGGATCGGTGTAATATTGAGATTTAAGCAGAGTGGATTGCCTAATAATTGCCAAAGGATCGTCCAAAATAGTTAAACACACAGATACAAAAATAATCTTTAATGTACATGAATTTGAAATAAGCAACAGCGTATATAAATAGAATTAATCTTGCATTGAATAAATAAGTCTACAAAAATGTCGTGGAGATTACTTGAAAATTACTCAAGGGATACTTGAGTCTTCATGACTCCCGACTGCATGAATGGAATAGTATTATTGAATTAAACACTTCTAATATTCGAGGTTAAGGGCTCGGGATGGGAATTCTAGTTCACAAATAAACTGGTTAAGTTAGGGAAGGGGATAGTTCAATTAACGATACCTTTGAGTTCATAAGTATGTTTGAGAATGACGGTGAGTTCTTCTTCTGGTGATGATGATCGCACTTAGTCCGGCCGTCCAAGGTTACCGATTGAGAGGGTAATGCGAGAAGTTTGGCACCTAAAAGTATCGTGACGGCAACAACCAATTCCCCGAGAAGTTCCTTCCTTGCAGCGGGCGAACGGTTTCCTTTGTGGATCGGGCTCGACACAAACTCGACCTAGGTCCAAGATCTTCTGCCTGAATCCAGGGAGTTTTCCTTTTATTTCCCTCGCGAGCAGAAATCGAGAGAGAATCGATTTCTTGTAAAATCTGTATCGTCGCGCGAAAGACCTTTTTTTCATCTTTATACAGACAGTGTCTTTCACGCCTTGGAGCCATCTCGGAGTTTACGATGGCGCGAAAATGGTGACAGAGAATTCGAGGTGAGAGGTGCATTTAGAGAAAAGAGAGGGTACGTAGCTTGTGTCGGAGTATTTCTGCGTACACTTATGTACGCGATATTTAGACTTCTAACATTAATCATTAGATTCCGCATCATTTTCAAGGACTTTTTTTTTTACTTACAAGATCTTAAATGTCACGGCACCCTCTTATCCGTCTTCTCTGAATCTGCGCTTGTCCATGATATTTCATCGTTCGGGCTCTGCCTCTTTTGTGCCGCATGCATGTTCGTGCTCTCTCCCCCCCATGGTGTGGAATGATCTGTGGGCTACTATATACTCCTCTCCTTCTTTGGGCCCCGTAAGGGGCGCGGCGATTTTCCATCCTGGCTGCCGTGCTGACGGGACTCAGCACCCCGTCCGGCCCCAGCTTAGCCTCTCTTCCTTCCTTCAAAACACTCGTTTCCTCTCTTTTCATACAACCTCTCCCACAAATTTCTCTGGTCAGCCTCTAATTTCACAGGGTAGATGCTAACCTTCTTCTCGGCCAACCGTCCTGGATCGGGGCTGAGGGGGGAAGGGCCAATGTTCCCTAACCCGTGAGCGGTCTGGGGTGGTTGGTTTTTAACAACCTGCTTCATCCCCACCCATACCTTCCTCACATCCCTTTTCCTCTCCTCTTCACATTCTATCTGTTTTACGCCGTGTCTAAGGTGGAGCCGCCATGCCGATGGACTGCCAGGCCACCAGGCGGGAGGGGTGGGCTTAAATGGCGGCGCCTGGCTCTGCCGGGCTTGTAAGCACCTCTGGCAGTGCGGGCTACTGCGAGAGGTGATGCGCGATTGCATCCCGTGTTAAAAAGAGGGTCACCATGCCCAATGATGAGCATAAAAAAAAAATCAACCCCTAACTTCCCCTATAGCGTCGACGGAGCCGCCCTTGGGCAGCTCCAGCAAAAAAATGGAGGTGATGTCCCCTGTGCTTGCTCAGGGGACCCTCCATATATCTCTAACCGGAGAGGAGGCTTACTCCTCTCCTTTGCTTACGGGTGTAGGGGACTCCCCTTCACCCCCTTCTCTGGGGGTGCCTTCGGGTGCCTCCCTTTTACCAGCGGCAGTTCCCCTCTGTTCTTTCCAAGGGGACTGCAAAGAAAGCCAGCAGGCAGCCCTTAGCCAGCCGCTCCCCATCGAAGCGGCTCGGTAGGGCAAACCCCCTTAGGGGGAGAGGGAAGCCAGGCCCCTTCGGTCGCTTCCCTCAAAAGACCTGCTGGCAAGAATATTGAACCTTGCCGGGGTCAAGGCCCATGCCTCCCCAAAGAAGACTAGTGACGATACTGCCAACGGGACCTGCGATGTCTTGGGGGGGGGGGGGTGGCCAATTGGAGGCCTCCCCCTGAGATAGACATGGTCCCTGAGGAAACCCAGCCTCAGACGGTAGGGCCTTCCATGGGGAGGAATTCGGGCTCGGCGCCAAGCACCGAACCCGAATCCACCCCGATGCAAGGTCCTCCTCAAACGGCTGTGGTTTCCGAAGCAGTACAAGGAGGGGAGGGATCTCCTCCGACCGGTGCCCCCACGACTACCAGGATCTTCTCCATTTCGGGGAATGACCTGGCTGAGGCCGGTCCATCTGGCCTGGGGACTTCTTCCGGCGAAGGTGAGAAGCGGGTTCATTCCCCTCCCTCCTCTCCCAAAAAAAAAAGACTAAAAAGACAAAAGACTCGGGGCTCCTCTCCATCCGCGGGGGCTGCGGGGACGGATGAGTCTGCTGCCACTCTGGCAAGCGACCAAGCCAACATCGGCACATCCGCTCCCTCTGCCCCCATGGTTGCGGAGCCCCTGACTAAGAACAAAAGTGCACAGGGCGGAGCCTCGATGACATCGGGGCCCCGCATTCAGAGGTTACCTGGCGTTTTCGGGCCCGCTGGCTTCAAACGCTTCCTCGTTATTCGCTCCACTGATGGCACCATGTTGTCCAAGGGCAACATGATCCATCAGAGGAGAGGATTAGCTAGTGCAATTGGTAGAGAGCCGAAGGTGACCCGTTTCTCGGACGGGAGCCTTCTGGCGAATGCGGCGAATCCCGCCGAGGCGGCCAAGATAAGTGCTCTTCGGACACTTCATGGCACCCCGGTGAGTGTGACGCCGCACTCTACCATGAACTTTGTGAAAGGAGTAGTTTATGCGAGGGAACTCGTTGACTACTCTATTGATTAAGGACATCACCCTAGGGCTGGCCGACCATGGGGCGGTCAAGGTCGAACGTGTGATGAGAAAACAGGGAGGGGCCTCGAGACCCACCCCTACACTCTTCGTCACGTTCGACTGTGACAAGCTCCCTGAGTCGGTGCGTGCTGGTTGGTACCGCTACCGCGTCAAGGCATTCGTGCCACTGCCGCGGCAAAAGTCGGGGTCACCCGAAGTATGTGTAAATTGCTCCAAAGTCGCACACGATAAGTCCAAATCGTGTGTGGCCAAGTGTGTCAATTGCGGAGAGCCGCACCCTGCTTCTTCGAAGCAATGTGGTGCATATCTCCTTGAGAAAGAAATCCTGGCAGTTCAGGCCCAGGATTGTCTCTCATTCCGCGAGGCTAAGGACTTGATCCTGGCGCGCCTGGCTCTGCCTGGGACGTCATATGCCTCAATAGTTACAAAGGCACTCTCTGCTCCTGGCCCATCCAGGCCAACGAACACTGTTGTCTCCGCGCCCATTCGGAGCCCTTCTGCGGGCTCTACCCAATCCGGGCGCTCCCCTAGGAAAGCTGGCGGCAAAAAGGGTTCATACCCAGCCCCGGCTAAAACCAGGGCTCCCCCCTCTTCCCCCAGCGTGACTGTTTCCCGTAAGGCGAAACGGCCACGCGCCTCCACTGAGTCGTTAGACTCACAGGAGGCAACACCCTTGAAGATGGTCACTAGGCCATCTTCCGGGGTTCCTAAAGCTGTCCGCTGAAAGGAGGACAGCAAAAAAGGAGCTTCGGCTCCTTCGCCCACGCCCCGACGTGTGGCGAGTGGCTCGGAGACGGTGGTTCCTCGAAAAGAGGGCCCCCCTCCTCCGAAGCCACAACGCCCGCGTAAGGTTTCGAGGCGGAGGGAGGAAAAGACTCGCATGTCGAGCCCAGCCTCCCCCAATAAGTCCTCGAAGGCGACAGCGCCTTGAGCGCTTTGTCCGGCCAACAGCGCCCGGGCTTCTGCCCCCGGGAAGCGTACGGCCATTTCCGTGAGGGTCTTCAGTTTGAGGAGGGCCCCCGCGTCTCCTCCGAGCTAGGCCTGGAGGGCATATTTCTTCAATGGAATTGCCGTGGACTCCGGGCCAACTGGGAGGAGCTGCGGAGGCTCGTCTCGTCCCGTCCCCGTGAGCTATCTTTTTGCAGGAGACCATGCTAGGCGCGTACCCCCTGCCCGCCCGCCCGGGGTATAAGGGTCTTGCGACCCCACCACCGCGGGATGGCCGGGCGAGGGGATGCTCGGTTTACACCCGGCATGATGTCTCCGTTCATCCTTTTTATTTAGATACCCCCTTCCAGGCAGTGGCTGTGCAGCTGCACCTGGATAGGAGATATACTATCATTTCTGCGTACATTCCACCGTCAGCTGACTTCGACGCGGGGGACTTCCGCCGCGTCGTGGCACGGTTGCCGAGGCCCTATCTCTTGCTTGGAGATCTAAACGGCAGGCATCCTCTCTGGAGAGATTACTCAATAAATCTCATGGGACAAGTCCTTGCCGATTGATCGAAGAGCTTGAGATAGGTGTCCTAAATGTGGATGAGTTTACGCATCACTGTCCGAGAACCGCTTCATTTTCTTGCCTTGACCTATCTTTGTGCTCTTCGGATGCACAGCCTGATTTTGATTGGGGGGTGGTCGATAACCTCCATGGTAGTGATCACTTTCCCATTCAAATATGATTTTCAGGGCAACTGCCGCCTGAGAGCCCACCTCGGTGGTATTTGGCGTGGGCGCGGTGGCCTGCATTTCAGGGAATGACTGAATTCTCTATCTCAGTCGAGGAGTTTAGGTCGGTAGATGAGGCCATTGAGTTCTTCTCCGGCAACCTCATCGCCGTGGGCCTGACTACTATTCCTAGGACGTCTGGCCGTTTTGCACGCCGACCACTCCCATGGTGGTCAGGCGAGTGTGAGACGGCCCTCAAACACAAGCGTTATGCCTACATGCGCTATAAGCGCCGCCCGAACGATTTCACTGTAGCTGAATTTCGTCGGGCTAGGGCTAGGTTCCGGTATAATTCGAAGCACGTCCGCCGCTTTTCTTGGCGGGCATACGTGTCTTCACTTAACGGGAAGACCCCTTTAGCTGAGGTTTGGAAGCGAGTCAAAGGGATTCGGGGCAAGTTCTCGCAGGACCCCCCTCCCGTTCTCCAGGAGAATGGGACCGCAATCTCAGACCCCGCGTCCGTGGCGGAATCCTTAGCGACCGCTTTTTCCGCATTCTCTAGCCGTGATGCTGCTCCGCCAGCATTCAATGCACGTCGTGATGTCGCGGAAGGCCGCAAGCTGGACTTTACTTCCAGAGGCGGAGAACCCTTTAACGACAAGTTTACTGTGAGTGAGTTGCGCTCCGCTCTCGCTTCGTGCGCGGACACCGCCCATGGTCCGGACGATGTCCCGTACGCAATGCTTCGACACCTGGGTGAGCGAGGCATGGCCTTTCTGTTAGATTTGTTCAACATGATCCCGGTGGAGGGTCTTCTTCCAGACTCCTGGCGAATCGCTACTGTGCTCGCCTTTCGCAAACCGGGGAGAGATCACTCTACTCCGGCTGGTTCCTGCCCAATCTCTCTAACCTCTTGCGTGTGCAAGTTGATGGAGAAGTTTGTAAATGTTAGATTAGCCTTTTTCCTGGACAGCGGAGGCCATCTGGCTTCCGCAAGTTCTACTCCACGTCGGATGCTCTGCTCCGACTGGAAAATGCCGTCTGCGAGGCTTTCCTTCGTAGACAGCACTACGCCACGGTGCTTTTCGATCTGGAGAAGGCTTATGATACCGCATGGCGATACGGTATCATGGAGACTCTCCACACGATGGGGGCGAGGGGACGCCTCCCAATGTTTATATGTGAATTTTTGCGGGATCGTCGATTCCGCGTACGGGTGGGGGGGAGCCCTCTCCGGCCCAAAGAAGCAGGAAGAGGGTGTCTCGCAGGGAAGTGTCCTCAGTGTCACACTCTTTGCCCTGAGTATCAACGGCATCACCTCGGTGCTGCCGGAAGATGTTCTCGCTACGCTCTATGTGGACGACCTTTGGGTCTCTTTTGGCGCGGCCCAGATGCCAACTCTGGAGCGTCGACTCCAACAGGCATTCAACTGCGTCTCTCGCTATGCCGAAGCGCACAGGTTTCGGTTTTCTTTGGCCAAGACTAAGGTGGTGCACTTCTGCCGCCATCCACGGCTTCACATTGACCCAGATTTGTTTCTTAATGGGGTGCGCCTGGATGTGGTGGAATCGCACCGTTTCCTAGGTCTTGTATTCGACCGACGCCTCACCTGGGACGCTCATATTTGCAGTTAGGGTCTCTTGTACCCGCGCCATGGACATTCTCCGTTCCGTGACGTTCAGCGCTTGGGGCGCTGAAAGGGCTACTGCCTTACTTTTTTATCGATCCTTTGTTCGCTCGAAGCTCGACTACGGATGCGAGTTTTATGCAACCGCAGCCGAGCGTTTATTGCGGAAGGTGGATTCGATCCACCACACCGGCCTTTCCCTTGCGACCGGTGCCTTGCGCACTTCCCCCATTGAGAGCCTGTTGGTCGATGCTGGGGAGATGCCACTCGCTCTGCGCCGCGTGCAGTGCATCACTCGCCTGTACGCGCGAGCCCGTCGCCTCCCCCAGTCGCCAACAGCTTTCACTGCAGCGGCAGCTGATCTCGACGGTGCCTATGCCGCCGAGAGACGCAAGTCATACCCTAAGCCCAAAGGGTTAGGGCCAGGAAACTCCTTCGAGAGGTAGAAATAGCTCTCGGGCCGGTGGTGCCCCTGGTTCTGCCCAGGACGCCACCCTGGAGGGTACCACATTTGGCTATTTGTCGCCACGCCTCTGCTTCCAAAGCTTGTACTGCACCAGGAGTGTTTGCGTTCGACCTTTTTGGAGCACATCGTGTCACGCTGGGACCGTGCCAGTGTATACGGATGGCTCCAAGTCCCAAGAAGGGGTCGGCTTCCACGCCGTATCCCCTCTGTTTGAAGTCAGCGGGGCTCTACCAGGCGCTGCGTCTGTCTTCACGGCCGAGCTGGTGGCAATACACCACTCGGTACGGGAGATTACGCGCCGTGCCTGGTTCGGAGACCGGATTGTGATCTATAGCGACTCACAAAGTGCCCTGAGTTCTCTCGGGGCATTGGAACTCCGCATCCCCTGTTTCGCGATATCCGTGACGCCACGGTTTTGGCGAGCCGGGCAGATGTCGAGATTATCTTCTGCTGGGTTCCTGGACATGTAGGAATTGCGGGGAATGAGCGCGCCGATGAGGGCGCTAAAGAGTCCGCGAGGACTTTGCGACCGGACCAGCGTTTCGCTCTTCCTCACACCGACTACATGGCAGGAATACGGGCAGCTCTTTGGACTGCTTGGCAAAGAAGATGGCAGATGGTCGAAGGGAACTTAAAGTTGCGTGCCATTGCGCCGCGACTGTTCCCATGGACCTATCCCCCAATGCCGCGGCGGCTACAGGTTGCTTTCTGTCGTCTCCGAATTGGACACACTCGTGTGACGCATCGCTATTTGATGGAGCGCTCGACTGTGCCCTATTGCAACAACTGCGTCGTCCCCCCCGACTGTTCGGCACATTCTTGTCGAATGTCCCAGTCTGGGTGATCTTTGCGCACGATACCTGTCCCGGTACCGGGATGGGCGGGATCGGGACAGATTCGTGCACATTGACTTGTGGACTTGTTGACTTCTTGTGGGAGGCCGGCCATCTCCCTATTATTTAAGCAAGGTTTTTTTGTTTGTTTTTTTTCCTTTAGTTGCACGCTCCTGCGCTGGGGGGACCTCTCCCCGACGCACCAGCTTGCTTCCTTTCCCCCTTTTTGGGGTGTTTTTTTTTCTCTTTAATTTTATTTTAAAGTAGCCTAGAACTAGGCCAGTTTTAATACGGCGACTAATGCCCAAGTAGGCAGTCGCCAGATGAGCTCTTAAAAAAAAAAAAAAAATCTCCTTCTTTTGGTGCCTCCAGGTGTATCTTTAAGACCACTCCTACTCTTAAGCCTTTCTTTAGTTGGTTGATCGGCACCTTGTGACCCTTAAGTGTCATACGAAGGGAGCGTATTATGCTGGGGATGTACCAGTGCAACCTGGATATAGGAGTTACAATTGACTTAACCATTACCGTCCCCTAGAAGCCTTCTAATGACAATCGACTGGGCCATATATCACATTCAGAGGTTTTATTGATCATAGCAACCATGGCTTTGATGTCTTAAAGGGTTCATTTCTCAATCCAATGTCGACGCAAGAGTTCTGAGTTGTATACCACCTAACAACAAATTACCTTTTGGTTCTTCCATTCATTTTATCTTTATAATTACTTCCCCTCTCGGCTTCATCTTAGAGCTTTCGAGTGCTTGCACTCTTGAGTGTGTTCATGAAAGTTCTGAGGGAAACGTCTTACTCCCAGCTTGGGGCAATTGGCATTGTATCAAAGACGCGTAAATACACAATACGCTTCGCCGACACCCCAGTAAATAGCTTACAACTTTTATGCTTGATCCTGGACGAATGCCCACAATTCAAGGCGGACAACCTTTTATTCCTCCCTGCCATTCAATACGAATCTGATATATTTCTACTTGCTTTCCAATTAATCTCCTTCGTATTAACCTGGGGTTTATTTAGCTGAGTAGGGTCGCACCCGCTTACATCAACGGTCATTGTACTACCAATGAAAAAATAGTTCGAAGCTATTGTTATCCTACATGATACATGCACAGAACTCCGAGAGGTACCTCACACATTCACAACGCTAAACCATCCAGTATCTGGCGCCCAAATCCCCGCCCAAACAGCATCGTAACAGATATCGACCGAGAATACGTTCCTCTTACGAAATACGCGTTGCCCCGGCAAGGCGTGATGCGGTCTCCACCCAAAACCAACAAAGAGCACATCAGCTTTCATTTTAATGGCTATCTGCTCATGTTATCACTGCGAGCAGGTCCCTTTGCTTATTGAACAAAAATTGAGCAACATCAATTAAGATATGGGATGGGGGCTTCTTATATTTATTTATTTCTTCACTGAAGTTGCCCCTCGAAACATTGTCTTCTAGTAATCTGACTCATAGTATTCTTGTAGGCTGTGATTCTTTCTTCATTAAGTTGGCTGGGTTAATTCTTTGATCTTCTTTTTCTTGATGTATCTTCCTTTTTAACGTCGAGGTGATGATTCCTTCCAATTCTGATGACGTGATGATTTCTTGAGACTAGTTAGCCATTGATAGTCGTTTTCTTTCCGATTTCCTTGACAGCGGTTTTCTCTTGAGTCGATTTCTTGTTGTTCTTGTTCTTAAAGCGTTTTTCGTGGTCTCCGTTTTCTTCGAGAATTTTCTTTGTAAAAATTGTCGACTTTGGGGTTCGATCTTGGATCTTTTGAATCCCGAGGCTAGCACTCTACCATTACGCTACGGCGAAGTCCGTCCTGACTTGGTAATTTAATGGGCTATTTATATTCTTCGCTTTGGAAGGAAGTTATTCTCTTATACATCTTCGCACCCTACAAAGATATTGTAGCGTGCCGAGAAGTACAGGCGAGTGGTTTAAAAGGTTCGTTTGAATGAATTTTTTTTTATACTGAGAATACTGGAGTGGATTCGCCGCTCGTGAAAGAGTTGTCCGGCGGTGCAGGGAGCTATTCTTCTCGCCCGCGCTAATTTTCTTGTTTTTTTCTTTGCCCCCTTTTCCTACTTCCTCTATCTACAATATTATCACAAATTTGGTCCCCAGCATGCCAAAATGAATCAGTCCTGAAGAGCAAAGGGCATCAAATGACTGTATTTATTAATAAAATGGGTTTGGGCTCTAATTCTTTCTTTCACTTTCAAATTATGATACAAACACACCAAAGCAAAATGAAAAGTTTGATTAATTCTAATTTTCTTATATATGAAAAAAAATGGTCTTAACTTTTGGCCATCCCCAGTAATGGGCGCGGCGATTTGCCTTCCTGGTCGCCATGCTGACAGGACAGCCCCCCGTCCGGCCCCAGCTTAGCCTCTTCTCCTTTCTGACAGCCTGTGTTTTTAACCTACATCCTCACTTTCCCTACAACCTCTTCCACAACTTTCTCTGGTTGGCCTCTAATTTCACATCGTAGACGCCGACCAGCTTCCCGTCACCCAACAATCTCGGATCGGGGCTGAGAGGAAGAGGTACAATGCCCCCTTACCCCTGAGCTCCGATTTTGGGTGGTTGGTTTTTAACTACCTGCTTCATCGCCACCTACACCTTCCCTTTCTTTCTCGTTTCAATGTCTATAGATTTTACGCCGTGCCTAAGGTGGAGCTGCCATGCCGATGGCCTTTCAGGTTACTAGGCGGGAGAAGTGGCCTCAAATGGCGGCAGCTGGTTCTGCCGGCCCCGTACTCAGCTGGAGTGATTATCATATGCATCCCATGATATAAATATGGTCACCATGCACAATGATGAGTTAAAAAAACAAACAACAATACTCCCCCTCTACCTTCTCGTGTAACATCGTCGGAGCCGCCCTCGGGCAGCTCCAACGATAAAATCGAGGTCTCCCCCCACTGTGTTCTCTCAAGGGACCTTCCAGACCTCTTCTACCGGAGAACAGGTTTACTCCTCTCCTTTGCTTTGCATACGGGTGCAGGGGAGTCCCCGTCACCCCCTTCTCTAGAGTCGGCCTTGGGCCACTCGCTTTTTTCTAGCGACAGTCCCTGCTTTGCTTTCCAAAAGGACTGCCAAGAAAGCAGGCAGGCAGGTATGCGGCGAAGGATGACGGGGCCCGTCGGCCTGTGCCCTCCAAAGTCCTGCGGGCGCGAATATCGAGCTTACAGGGGATCATATACGTGACCCCTCTCATCCTCGACGGATGCCGGTTCGCCGGCCCAGGACGACACGACCAAAGGTACCTCGAATGGGATCCGTGATGTCTTGGGGCAGGGGGCACATGGAGGCCCCCCTTGAAATGGACATGGTCCCTGAGGTGACCCAACCCCAGACGGTAGGATCTTCCATGGGGTCGAACCCGAGCTCGGTGCCAAGCCAAGTGCGTTCCTGTGCAAGCTCTTCTTCGGACGGCTCGGGTCCCTGTGACAGCAGGGACCTTCTCCATCTCGGAGAAGGATCTTGCTGTGGCCGGTCCATCAGGCCTAGGGGCTCCTATCGGTGGAAGAGCGAAGCGGGTGCATTCCCCGTCTTCCTCTCCTAAAAAAAAAGACCAAAAGGACTAAAGGGCTCCTCTCCTTTTGAGGAGACGAACGGGTTCGATGCTGTTTTACCAATCGAAGATCGGGACGTCCAGCCCCGGGGCTCCCCAAGACGGGGAGGCCCTGATCACGACCAAAACTGAAAGTGCGCAGAGCGGAGCCTCAATTACGTCGGGCCCTTCATTCAGAGGTTACTTGGCGTTTTCGAACCCGCTTGCTCCCAACGCTTCCGCGTTATTCGCTCCACTGATGGCAGCATGTTGGCTAAGGGCAACATAATGCATCAGGAGAGCTCTAGCTAGCGTGATTGGTAGAGAGCCGAAGGTGACCCGTTTCTCGGACGGTAGCCTTCTGGCGAATGCGTCGAATCCCTCCGAGGCGGCCATGATTATTGTCTTTAGGACACTTATGGCACGCCTTCTACCATGAACTTTGTGAAATGAGTAGTTTATGCGAGGGAACTCGTGGACAACTCTATATATGACATCAGCTTAGAGCTGGCCGACCATGGGGCGGTCATGGTTGAGCGTGTGATGAGAAAAAACAGGGAGGGGCTTCGAGACCCACCCCTACATTGTTTATCACGTTTTACTGTGACAAGCTCCCTAAGTCGGTGCCTGCCGGTTGGTAGCGCTACCGGGTGAAGGCATTCGTGCCACTGCCGCGGATGTGTTACTGATGTCACCGCTTCGGCCATACTAATTGCTCCTGTAAATGTGCAAAGTCGGGGTTACCCGAAGTCTATGTAAATTGCTCCAAGGCCGCAGGAGATAAGTCCAAATGGTGTGCGTGTCAATTGCGGAGAGCCGCACCCCGCTTCTTGGACGCAATATGGGGCGTATATCCTTGAAGGAAATCCTGGCCATACAGGCTCAGGATCGTCTCATTTCGCGAAGCTAAGGACTTGGTCCTGGCGCGCTGGAGCTTCCCGGGACATCCTATGCCTCAATGTTAACAAATACACTTTGCTCCTGGCCTCTCCAGCCCTACGAGCACGTTCGTTAACGCGCCCATTCGGAACCCTTATGCCGGCCCTACCAACTCCGGGCACTCCACGAGTAAAGCTGACGGCATAAAGAGTTCATACCCAGCCCCGGCTAAAACCAGGGTTCTCCCCCTGAAGTTGGTCGTGAGACCATCTTCTGGGGTTCCTAATGCATTCCCGTAAGAGGAGGACAGCTCTAAATGATCTTCGGCTCTATCGCCCACACCCACTGGTATGCTGGGAGTCTCGCAGACGGTGGATCCTCCAAAAAAGGGAGCTCTTCCTCCGAAGCCGCCCAGCCTCCCTAAGGTTTCAAAGCGGAGGGGGAAAAAGCCTCGCATGGCGAGCCCAACCATCCTGATAAGTCATCCAAGGCGACAGCGCCTTCAGCTCATTGTCCGGCACACAACGCCCGGAGTACTGCCTCCGGGAAGCGTACTGACATTACCCTGAGGGTCTTCTCATCAAAGAGGGCTCCGCATCTCCGAGGTAGGCCGGGAGGGCATATTTCTTCAGTGGAATTGCTGTGGTCTCTGGGCCAGCTGGACGGAGCTCTGAAGGCTCGTCTCCTCCCATTCACAGTTAGCTATCTTTTTACAGGAGACCATGATGGCTGCGTGCACCCTGCTTGCCCTGCCGCGGTATAAGAGTTTTGCAACCCCACCACCAATGGACGGGGGCCGGGCAGGAGGATGGGCGAGTTACACTCGACATGATGTTTCTTCTCTTTGCTTTAGATACCTCCTTTCAGGCAGTAGCTGTGCAGCTTCACCTGGATAGGGCGTATACTGTTATTCCTCCTACATTTCACCGTCAGCCAACTTGGACGCGAGGGACTTCCGCCGGGTCTTGCCACGGTTGCAGTGTCCTTTTCTCTTGTTCAGAGATCTGAACGGTAGACAACCCCATTTTTTTAACCCCAGGGGTCAAATATTTGCCGACCTGATCGACGAGCTGGAGGTGAGTCTCTGAACAGTGGAGGAGTTTACGCATCACTGCTCGACAACCGCTTCATTTTCCTGCCGCGATCTGTCTTTCTGCTCTCCGGATGCACAGCCTGATTTGGTGTGCGGGGTGGTCGATCACCTACATGGTAGTGATAACATTCCTATTCAAATATCATTTTCTGGGCCGCTGCTGCTCGAGAGCCCACCTCGTTGATGCTTGGTGCGGTGGTCCGCATTCCAGGAAATGACTGATTTCTCTCTCATTCGAGGAGTTTAGGCCGGTAGATGAGGCCGTAGAGTTCTTCTCCGGCAACCTCATCGCCGTGGGCCGAACTACTATTCCTAGAACGTCTGGCCGTTTTGTATGCCGACCGCTCCCGTGGTGGTTCGCTGAGTGTGAGACTGCCTTCAAACAGAAGCGTTATGGCTACATGCGATATAAGCGCCGCCCGAATGACTTCACTGTCGCTCAATTTCGTCGAGCTAGGGCTAGGCTCCAGTATATTTTGAAGCATGCACACGGCTCTTCTTGGCGGGCATACGTGTCTTCACTTAACGGGAAGACCCCTCTAGCAAAGGTATGAAACGAGTCAAAAGCATTCGGGGAAAGTTCTTGCAGCCTCCCCTTCCCCTCTCGTTCTCCAGGAGAATGGGACCGCAATCTCGGACCCCAGCGTCCGTGGCGGAATCCTTCGTGACCGCTTTCTCCGCATTCTCTAGCTGGGATGCTGCTCCGCCGCTAGCATTCAATGCACGTCGTGATGTCGCGTAAGGCCACCGACTGGACTTTACCTCCAGAAGCGGAGAACCTTTCAACAAGTTTACTCAGTGATTTGCGTTACATTCCAGCTTCGTGCGCGAACACCGCCTCCGGTACAGACGATGTCCTGTACGCCATGTTTCGCCAACTGGGTGAATGAGGCATGGCATTTGTGTTAGATTTGTTCAACGGAATTTGGGTAGTGTATCCTTCTAAATTGCTGGCGAATCGCTACTGTGCTCGCTTTTAGCAAATCGGGGAGAGATCACTCTACCCCTGCCGATTTCCGCACAATATCTCTAACCTCATCCGTGTGCAAGTTGATAGAGAAATTGGTAAATGTTAGATTAGCTTTTTTTCTGGACAGCGGAGGCCATCCGTCTTGTGCACAGTGTGGCTTGTGCTAGTTCCACTCCACGTCGGATGCTCTGCTCCTCTGGAAAATGCCGTCTGCTAGGCCTTCCTTCGTAGATAGCACTACGCCAGTGTTTTTCGATCTGGAGAAGGCCTATGATACCGAATGGCGATACGGTATCATGGAGACTTTCCACATGATGGGGGCGAGGGGATGCCTTCCAATGTTTATATCTGAATTTTTGCGAGATCGTCGATTCCGCGTACGGGTGGGGTGAGCCCTCTCCATCCCAATGGAGCAGGAAGAGGGTGTCCCGCAGGGAAGTGTCCTCAGTGTCGCGCTCTTTTGCCTGAGCATCAACGGCGTCACCGGGGTGCTGCCGGAAGATGTTCTCGCTACCCTCTACGTGGACGACCTTTCGACCTCTTTTGGCGCGGCCCAGATGCCAACTCTGAGCGTCGACTCCAACAGGCATTGAACTGCGTCTCTCGCTATGCTGAAGCGCTCTCGGGGCATTGGAATCTCTCTATCCCCTGGCTCGCGATATCCGTGACGTCACGGTTTTGACGAGCCGGGCAGATGTCGAGATTATCTTCTGCTGGGTCCCTTACATGTAGGAATTGCGGAGAATGAGGGCGCCAAGAGTCCGCGAGCAGTATTTCGCTCTTCCTCGCACCGATTACATGGTAGGAATACGGGCAGCTTGGCAAAAAGATGGGAGACGGTCGAGGGGAACTTAAAGTTGCGTGCCATTGCGCCGCAACTCTTCCCACGGACCTACCCCCGAATGAAGCGACGGCTTCAGGTTGCTTTCTGTCTTCTCCGAATTGGACACGAGCAGGACGCACCGTCATTTGATGCAGCACTCGCCTGTGCTTTTTTGTGAAGACTGCGTTCTCCCCCAGACTGTTCGGTACATCCATGTTGAATGTCCCAGTCTGGCCTACTCCACTTTGACTGTTGTGGGTTTTATGTTCCTGGGCCGAGGGGAGGCGGGCCTACTCCCGACGCTGGAGCTTTCTTCCTTGTTACGTTTTATTCTTTTGTAATTTTTTTTAGCCTTACCTTTTTGTTGTCATTTGTTAGTTACATAGTTATTTGTTTTGTTAATATAGCCTAGTAGTATGCTGTGATACAAGTACGGCGACTTGTGCCCTAGTAGGCATTCGTCAGCTCGACCCCCCTCCCCCCAAAAAACCCTTTTGGCCATGACTGTGCACCATATCGTAAGTACATAGCTACATGTTAAGGTTCTGGTGTTTGCTTTTGCTGTCTGGCTTCTTAAGAGTATTGCTCTTGGTTATAAAGGATTCCCCAAGTCCTCATTTCCCAAAGGGCTTCCTTTTTACTTGAAACGGCTTCTGATTTTAAAGTGAATTCACATAGGCGCGATGCGGGCCAAATTCTCTCGAGTACGATACTTTGTAGCAACCACAGGTTCGGATCCCTCGGTAAACTGTAGGTCCTTACTGAGAAATAAAATGAATCTTGAAAAGTGCAGAGATCCGTGTAATCCCAACCAAATCTTTTTTTTCTTCCATATGAAGGGTTGGGATGTAGCACTGTGCTTTACCCGGAAGCTGCAGCTCAGCATGCAGCTTCGATCTTGGCCCTGCAGGACCACGTCGTTTGGGCGAAAATTCGTGCGAAACAATTGCATCTATGGCGCGTGTTGAAGGAGGCGGATCGCTATATTGAAAACTAAAACCTAGAAAAATGCAAAGATTCATAACTATTTCTTCGACCACAACAATGAAGGATGCTGATAAAGTACTACTGAAACTGGCATTTAATAAATACATAAATTTTGCAACAATATATTTTTTTTCGAATTAAATTCTATAATGCATAGAATGTCATTTATTCTCCTGAACACGCTTCAATAATGGTAAAGAATTACTTGGTTTTAAAACTAGAATTGTTAATCTTCAAAACATTTATCCGTGAAAGTCTTGATATAATAGGAAAATTCCTTGTTCATTGTGCTTATTTATATAAATAAATCATTGAGTTGAGTATAAAGAAAAAAAAACAACAAACACATTTGTCAGTTTAAGTACCACCATTAAAACTTGAAATGGGTAAATAATTTTTGGGGGAGGAATTCACCTTTTTTTTTTATATAAATTTTGTACCCCAAAGTCGAGTTAGCATAATTTAATTTCGTATTAAAGTAACTTGGTAAAAAAACAGACCGAGTGTTTATAATATGCCTGTCTTAGGGCAGAATACGAACACCTATTACCACGGCACGAACAAGGCCATTAACGTAGTCGTTAGTTTAGAGCGGGTTCTCGACTCAGCCGCTCCGAACAGATAATGCCTGCGAAGCCCTACTGTCATAACAAATATTGTATGCTTACTCCCTCCACCCCAACCCCTACTGCTGGGATAAGCCCAATTCTTTTTTTTATTCCAAAATGATTTTGGGAACAACCCAGGCGATTGAACCTGCAATGAAAGGGTGCAAGGACCCAATTTAAGGGCAAGAACGTAGTTCGTTTTGGCAGGGAGTAAATGGTCCTCGTCTTCGGCTATCTACTCTCGAGCGTTTCAAGTTCTTGCAAAAGTTCTTTTCCAATTTCTCCCATTTGAAGGCAGAAGTAAAGGACGGCCTGGCTATTCCCAAAGCCAAACAAATACAAAATGTATTTCCTGTCCAGACGGAAAAAAGAAAATTGCAAATTAGAGACATACTAAAATCTAACATGTTACGTATTCGTGTCTTCGAAATCTCTCTTGCAAAGTAACTTTTTTAGGGATCGTGTACAAATCTACTACGATAAGAGTGGGGGGGGGGAGGAATTATCATAAAGCCTAGGTATTATTTGGCAAGATCATGACGTGTGTAGCGGAAATATAAGCAATAATTGGTTTCCCATATTCATGACACGAATCAAATATGAAAATCTACGTGGTCTAGAATTTTCCTTAGATTTTCTCTGCCCCTTTTCAGCTGGAAACTTTTGCCCCCCCCCCCCCCCCCCCCCCCCTCATCGACACGAACTAGCTTATGTGATAAGTCCAAGTTATTTACTTAAAACTAAGCACCTACCAATGAGAAAATCTGAGTAAAACGAATTTAGGTTCGATGAGAAAATGGTAGTTATGGGTAGATTTATATTCAAAACATTCAAGCTTTAAAATTTATTATTACTCGCATGGATGATTTTGTTAATCTTCGAACTATTTACCAGGCTTTGTATAAGTGTTGTTACAATAGTTTTTTTTGAGCTTTCGAGAGGTTTAAGTGTGTGATAGAAAAAGTTCCGTCAAACAAACTTAAAGTTCTACTTTCCCAGCAAGTGCCTATTAAAAGGTCTTTTCCATTGTGCGCAGGTGTCGAGATGGAAGTCTAAAGAATCTAGATCTTTGCTCTCCTGGGCGCAGGCCACAAGAAGTCCGACATCGCCAAGCGGCTCAATGTCAGCCGGATGACCGTTCAGAGTCGTGGAGAGGCTCAAGAACGGAAAAGACCTCAAAGATCAATTAAGTTCAGGCAGACTTCAAGTTGTTAACCGTTTGTCTGTGAGATAGGCTTTCGAAAGTCCTCCAAATGTCAAAATGACTGCACGAAGATGTCTGGGGCCACTGTATCCAGGGCATTCAAGGAGGAGGGCGGCAAGAACTTTGGGTTCGTGGAAAGGCTTGCGCTGACCGACCGTATGCGAGAACAACGTCGGGAGCGTTGTCGTCGCCTTCTCAACGACTTGGAGTCGTAGCAATCGAATTCTCATTTTTTTTCTGATGAAAAAAAAACCCTTCACGGTCGATACGGTAATCAACCAAAACGAACGCGTCGTAAGCTTTGGCCAGGACGTCTCCTAGGCCTAGATATGGACCGTTGGTCTGCGAACCCGCGCACCCGGAAGTTTTGCTCGCGAGAGAGTGATACTAAATGGGTTATACAGATTAATCCGCGTCGGGGTGCGGAATGTGAGAGGTGTATGCAATTGGGAGATAGATTAAAAGTGTTTACAAAAAAAAAGGCTATTGCAGATGCTTTCAGAGAAACTAGAAAATTAATGAAGAAAGAGTGTGAATGGCCTAAATAGAGCGCGATCTGGCGTGAATCATGCTGGCAGGGGTAAAGAGGGTGTGCGACAGTATTTTTGACTGCTCATCAAGAATTAACCGGCTAAGTTGAGACTTGGCAGGTTGAAATTGTGCGTGGTTGAGGTGTATGGATTCCATAATACAAGAAGACATAAAAAAGGTCCTGGAATAACTTGGGACGAGTGTGTTAGTTGGAATTGGTTGTAAAACATATGAAAGGACGACTAGGTAACAGGATTATCTGAAATAGCTGGAGCCTCCGTTACACCTCGGTTTGGGGGCTGAAAGTAACGTGTGGAGAAACCACTTTTTCAGCATGAAGATGAGCATAAGCACACTTTTGTAACGCTAAGAAGAGGGAGGGGGGGGGGGTATAGAAGCATGATTGATCTGCTGCTGGGTGTGTTTGAAAGCTGTGAAAGGTACGAGTAGGGGACTATCTGATCACAACAGTATGCTGTGCAAGGTGAAATTGGTTGGTGTATGGGTGAGAAGACTTGAATGTCAAAAGGGAGAATCAAAAGTGAAAGGCTGTTGATCAGAGAGAGAGGGAGGGAGGGAAGGAAGTATACGCGAGAGTAGTGTTTGAATGGAGAATGGGCCAGGAAGCTGCCCGAGCGCATACTGGTGCCAATGGGAGTGGAACTATGGCATGGAAGGCGAGAATATTTGGTAAGGGTTTTAACAACGATCTTCACCAGGTTAAGACGCCGTTGATTTATCAGTGGGGACATTCAGTTTAACGTGGGGGGTTCTAACAACGGGTATCTGCAGCGTTAGCAAGAGCCGAGAAGTCGACCAGAATCGTGATTCCATCCGGCGACTTACCACACTCGGTGTGGTTTCAATTCGCTGTAATCCGAAGAGATGTTTCCGATTACGGCGAAGGAGAGAAAAGATCCACAGGAGAGGGATGCTCATTGCGCGAAGGGAGGAGAGAGTGAGTAGGTAAAAAGTATTCGCAGTGTGAACGAATTTACGAGTGAGTCGTCTGAGGTGGCATCTAAGAAAAGTTGATGAAAATTGACTCGAAGAAAATACACGAGGGTCATGAGAGTGGTTAGATGTTTGAGAAAGGGTTGACCTAGAAGCAAATGGAGGATAGTGTGAATGGAAGGAATTTGTGTGTGTGTGTGGGGGGGGGGGGCTGCTGCTGCATAGCACCCTATTGCCGTAAAGGGGCAATTTGGAGTGAAGAAAATTTGGCTTAGTGTTTCATACGACATAAAGGGGGTAGGAGGTTTACAGAGAAGTTGATACGAATGGTTTGAAGAAATTTTCCGAAAACGTAATTTTTTTTTTACCGCCTATATGGTGATTGCCTCTAAGGATATAAGTCGCACGAATTAGTTTATAGCCCAATACTAGGCTGTATTAAAAACTATTTAATAAAATAAAACTAAATCAAGAATCAAAACAAAAGGAGGAAGAAGGAAGCACGGTAAGGCGCCCGGGGGCGGCCCCGCCACCCTCCGCCCTCGGACGACCAACAACTAGAGCGGTAGCACCCCGCTCATCCCGGTACCGGGACAGGTAACGTGCGCGAAGATCGCCCAGACTGTGAAATTCAACAAGAATGTGGGGAACAAGGCAGTCGAGCGCTCCATCAAATGGCGGTGCGTCCCGCGAGTTTTTCCAATTCGAAGACTGATAAAAAGCAACCCGCTCATCCCGGTACCGGGACAGGTAACGTGCGCGAAGATCGTCCAGGCTGTGACATTCAACAAGAATGTGCCGAACAGTCTGGGAAAGAACGCAGGCGAGCGCTCCATCAAATGGCGGTGCGTCCCGCGAGTGTGTCCAATTCGAAGACTGATAAAAAGCAACCTGAAGCCGTCGCGGCGCAATGACACGCCGTCTCCCACCTTCTTTGCTCTTTGGAAGCAGAGGCATGACAACAGATAGGCAAAATGGTATCCTCTAGTGTGGCGACTTGAGCAGAACCAGAGGAGCTACCGGCCCGAGATATACATTGAGGTATCGAAGGAGATTCATAGCCATAAGACAAAAAGGCTTAGGATATGATTGGCGTCTCTCAGAGGCATAGGCACAATCGAGATTAGCCGCGGATGCAGTGAAAGCCGTTATCGACTGAGGAAGACACCGGGCACGAGCGTACAAGCGCATAATGCCATGTGTACGTCGCAGAGCACGTGGGATCTCCCCGGCATCGAAAAGTAGGCTCTCAATGGGGAAAGTGCGGAATGAACCAGTCGTCAGAGTGAAACCGGTGTGGGGGGTCCGATCTACCTTCCGTAATAATCACTCAGGTGCGGATACATAAATCTCGCATCCGTAGTACAGCTTCGAAGGAATAAGGAATCTGTAGGAAAGTAAATTAGTAGCCATAATAGCACCCCGAGTGCCAACTAGGGCAAAATTGTCTTACTCACCACAGCCTACTACTAGGCTAGATTAAAAACAAATAATATGTAAGTAATAAATAACGCTAAAAAAAGGACAAATGATAAAAGAAAAGGCAAAAACGGCAAGAAGAAGGAAGCGCGCTCCGACATCGAGAGTAGGCCCGCCTTTACCCCGGCGCAGGAACATGCGACTTACAACAGTCAAATAAAGGAGGAGGAGGAGGAGGAGGAGGAGGAGGAGGAGGAGGAGGCCAGCCTCCTCCAAAAAGTCGTATAGTAGGCAAGTTTGTGTGCGCGAACCAGTCCAGAGAGTACAAGGGACAAGTGGTAAGGCACGGGTACAAGAGAGTAAGCTGCGAATAAGGGCATCGCAGGTGAGGCGTCGTTCGAAAACAAGACTACAGAAATTGCGGATCCCCCACTTACAGGCGAACCCAGTTTAGGAACAAGTTCGGATCGGGGTGGAACCGTGGATGGCTCGAAAAATACACTACCTTAGACTTGGAGATTTTTTTATTTTTTTAATCTCTCATCTGGCGACTGCCTTCTAGGGCATAAGTCGCCGTACTCATCCTAGTCTAAATCTAGGCTATACTAAAAGACAAATAAAAGAGAAAAAAAAACAAACAAACAAATTGAAAAAAAAAAAATATAAAGACCAGCCTTCCCCCGGCAAGACTTGGAGAAGGAAAACCGAGTGCTTCGGATTAGCGAGAGATGCAGTTCAATGCATTTTGGAGTCGAGGCTTAAGAGTTGGCATCTGGGCCACACCAAAAGAGATTGAAAGGTAGTCTACGCAAAGACTTTGGGGAAAATCTTCCAGCAGCACCGAGGCAATATCGTTGATGCTCAAGGAAAAGATTGTGACGCCGACCGCTACGCGGAATCGACGATTTCGCAGAAATATAGATTGAGAGGCGTCCATTTGGCCTCTATCATGTGGAGTCTCTCCAAGTCGGCTGACGGTGGAATGTACGCAGAAATAATAGTATACCTCCTATCCAGGTATAGCTGCACTGCCACTGATTGAAAAGGGGTATTTATAGCAATTTTTTTTAAGCGCCCATCTGGCGACTGCCAACAAGGGCACAAGTCACGGTAATAAATTTTCAGCCTAACACTAGGATATTTTAAAATACAAAACTAATAAATAAAAAAAGTTGGATAAAGGATTTTTTTTAGAATTTTAGGAGCCCCTCTGGGGACTGCCTACTTGGGTCTAAGTCGCCGTACTCGACACAGCCTACTACTAGAGTATGGCGAAAAAAGGAATAAGACAAAAACAAGAAGGAAGCATACTCCAGAATCATGGAAGGCCCGCCTGCCATCGGCGCAAGATCATGCAACCAAGACCCGAGTTGAATAAAATGGAGGCAGCCACCTAAACTTAGTCCACATGCTTATGTGCACAAACCTCATTCAAGTACGAGGGAGAAGCGTTAGCGACCTCGCTAGTCCCGGGACAGGTAACGTGCGCGAAGATCACCCAGAATGGGACATTTAACAAGAATGTGTCGAACAATCTGGGGGACAACGCAATCGTCGCAATAAGGTGAGGGCGAGCGATCCAACAAATGGCGGTGCGTCCCGCGAGTGTATCAATTCGGAGACGACATAAAGTGACCTGAAGTCGTAGCAGCATTAGGGGGTAGGTCTGAGAACAGTCGTGGCGCACTGGCACGCAACTTTAAGTTACCTTCAACTGTCTCATATCACCTTTGCCAGGCAGCAATGATTCCTGCTATGTAGTCGGTGTGAGGAAGAGCGAAACGTTGGTCCGGTTGCTAGTCCTCGCGGACTCTGGCGCCCTCATTCCGCATATTTCTCACATGTCCAGGAACCCAGCAGAAGATATCTAAATCCGTCCGGCTTGCAGCAAACGTGACGTCACAGATAGCGCTACTCAGGGTGTGAGAGATTCCAATGCCCCGAGAGCACTCATGGCCTGTTGTGAATTGCTAAAGATCACAATACCGGGCACGTTGCGTTATTTCCCGCACCGAGCGATGTATTGCATGATAGAGCCCCGCTGGTTTCAAACAGAGGTGATACGGCATGGCGGCCGACCCTATGCTGGGATTTAGAGCCATCCGTGTACTCTGGTACGGATCCAGCATGACACGAAGTATGCTCCAAAAAGGTGGAGCACAATACTCCTGGCGCTGTGGAAATTTAGGAGCAGCAATTGGGACAGCGCCCACCGGACTGCTTGGCAGTCTGTTATCATTCCCTTCGTCTTGACGGCATAACGATTTTCTCCTCTGTTTGGAATTCTACCGATGGAGTACTTGTGTCCCATGTGGGGATCTCATATCCACATACTCTCAAGTAGAGTACTAGTGCCCCTTCTATGAGGTACTCACATCAACACGGGCTCCTGTTGCTTTATGGCTTGTCATTCTGATCTTCATGGGCATTTCATTATCCCCTAAGATTCCATTGGGTTCCAGCATTTAACGCGGATTAGCTAGCTGAGTGGACAGATTACGTGACAACCCCGCCCATTACCAATCGCGCTCGCAGGAACAAAACATTTGGTTGTGCGTCTTCCCAGGCGAGCGCCTTCTACCCTGAAGACAGTCTTATTCTTCCATCCCCATTGGGGCAGACGTGACGAAGACTGTGTTAAAGAAGCGACTTACCGGTAAATGTTCTGGGGAAGAGATGATAAGATGGAAGATAAAGGCGAATTGCTGCTGTTGACATCTACCTCTGTTTCTTTGGTCGGCGGCGGCGTCTGGCGCAAAGGATACAATTGTAAAGGTGGGAACGGAGTCGGGAATCTCGTGTGAGATCGGACTCAGAAATTCCCGGATAATTCTCTCAAAACGGGTCACCTTTAATAATTTTATTAATTTAAGGAAACCAATCGAACCATCGAGGGTATGTTCATGCAATGGAGGAAAGGTGAAATAAGGGAATGACAAATGAAGGACAAACGTGGATAAATAGAAAAGAATATTGGGTAAAAAGGTTACCTACTGGAACTATGTTATACCATCAGTCCCTGGCCCGTGGACGAGAGCCCCACCCTAAGACACCAGGGGCCAGTAATTGGTGGGTGTGGGTGTGTGTGGGTGGGGTGGGGGGGGAAGGTATCTAAGTAGTAGCGTTTTTTACACCAACTAGCGATGGTAAAACCCTTCCTGTCCCCCCGGGAGGAGAGGGGCACCAGTCTCGCTTTAGGGTTATATGGTTATAAGTACCCCCATCGGGATGGTTCTGGTACGGATGAGAGGATGCTGTACTGTGAAGAGACAATATAGCGGTGTTGAAATAGGCTATGTGCGTGTTGACGTATGTAGGAGCTACCTACCCCGAGAGAGGTAAGTGCCACACCCCCTACCAATAGGTGGCCAACACGAGACAATGCTTAAAATTTGTGTCCTCGTTTGATTCGGATTGAACCCGCCACCTCAAAGCTTGGAATCTAACGACATATACACCAAGGCTGGCGATAGCTCCTACTACTTAAGAATGACAACTAAATACCAGTGGGCATATCATATGCCTCTGGGAACAACTTCGCATCAAAGAGCACAGGTACTCAAAGATACAAATTCGCCCGCCCCCCCTCATCAACAGGGGTTTGAGAGAAGAATAGTTTGAGAAAAAGAAATTCGTTAGAGTGAAAAAAAATATCTTATCGGGAAAGAATAAACTGCTTAACTCAGTGGAGAGATATGCATTCAATATGACAAGACAAGAGCAAAAATAACAAATGTAAACAATAGGAAACAGAATAAAAAAGACAGGGTGCAATAGGGAATCTCTTTATCTACATATATAGGGTCTTTTGAAATGGCAAAGGGTAATTAAATTACAAAAATAAGAAATAGAGAAATCGTAAATAATTTCACTCGATCAAACCTCGGGTAAAACGTTAAGTTCTTTGGCTGCTTCGAGCAGGAGAGCCGCTCGTTGGTGGTGTTGCTGTTGAATAAGGTACTCAAGAGCGGAAGAAAAGTCACCGATACTGATCAAGGTCCGGATACCCAAGTCCTGGGGATTAAAGAGAGACTGTCACAATGAGTCGCAAAATCGAATTTTCTTAAGTTAAACCAACTGAGGATGGGAGGGGTCGTGCCATATCCACTTGAAAATGACTAACCACTTTACAACTCTGTCTCTTGCCCTACACGGTAGCTAGAGTAGAGTTTTAATTAAAAAAATAACACAACCTTGCCTGCTGGGCGTACTGCTTGCGATAAGCAGTACAGCCTTATGCACTGTAAAACTGTAGCAAAACTAACTCAGCAGGGACAGGGAGAGAAAAATTCCTAAAGACAAACTTTCAACATTTCAAAACCTACAAGAACAAATTTCTACAGAAAATAGAATCAAAAGTACCCAATTGACTCTTCTTGGTGGAGAATTCAAGGAGTATAATCCAAAAGAGTAATAAAAGCTGAGAATACAGGGACTTGTACTGTAGAACGTGCGTGGTAACCCGCTAAGGTGCGGGGAAGTTGGTAACGTGTTACCGAAAGCTCGAGGTATACTTTGTGGCAATTTGTATGTGTTTGTGCTTCGAGTCCTATACTTGAACCATCGCCATAACTAGTAAAGTTGGGGAATATGGAATGCCAGAGGTAGGAGTGGGGAGTAATTATATCTACCTTCTACATTCTCTTCCCCATTTACAACGCCAACATAGTTATGCGTTCCGATGTATTGATACCATTTCCTTTGAGAGCTCTATGATCACCACCGATTGAAACTCAAGGTTAATTTACAGGATATCCAGGAGACATTAGATTGGAAACCGGCTCCTTCCCGGTAAAATAGCCACAAGATACAGTCACCCTAAATCGATGTGTGGTGATCACCCCTCCTTAAAGAAGTCTGATGACATACAATTCTACCTCAATGAACTGACACATGCTAATGATGAGGAAATACTTAACGACTGTACTATCACTCAATAATTGCCTTCTGTACAAACCTTTTTACCAGTGTTGATCAAATAATTGGCCCATCGCTTCATAATGTCGCTGGCTTCCGGAAGAGGTAACACACACTTAGCTAACCAAATAGAATCATCCCAGAGGCCGGAAGACTGGAGATAGCGACAAGCGTCAATCGCTTTACCAATGATGCACAATAGCTCGATTCCTAAACAAACAAAAATCATTTATTGGCCGGTGTAGCGCTTGTTCGTTATGAGTTTTGGGTGGTCACCGCATCGGAAACTTGCCAGGGCAACCCGTGCATGACATGGGAGGGATGATTCAGCTGGATCGATGTCTGGTCAAATGCTTTTGGGGATATGATTAAGAATATCACTGCATAGTATTAGCTGCATGTCGTAAAATGGAACTAAATGTGAATGCATCAATGTGCAAAGCCCGGTAAGAGAATCCACCCTTGTATAATAATCCTAGGAACGCGTCCAATGACCTCGGAACGAATCGAAACTTCCCAACTATATCTTAGTAGCTTATTCTAACTACTCCCCCCCACCCCCCCGCCAGCAAGTCTATTGACGCGCTACAACCAGATAGGGTCCACAAGACCTCTGCCTTTTGTAACGTGCATTAAGGCACGCGCCGAATGCTGGATTTGCAGGAGGCGTCCACAGGCAGCAATCCCTTAGCCGGGCTTAGTCGCTTTCTATGGTATCCGCCCGACGACAGTTACGATGCCACTGCTCCCTCCTCTAATAGAAGCTTCCCTGTAACGAGCAAAACTAGCCTCCGCGTGGGACACCTTCCAGTTTTCGAGTGTTTACTTTCGTATCATTTCCATAGGCCTATTTCTATATCCGTTAATACAGATGATAAATCGCTGCCTTTCTCCTTGACCATATACTCCAAAACTGAGTGGTAGCGGGCTCATCTATTTGGCAGGTCCCTTGAAATGGAGTAAGAGACAGCGGAGGATGAAGATGGACAAATGAAAGAGCGGGTAAAGTGAAATGATTACGACCAAAATGTAACATGCAAGAGGACTCGACCCTAAATACTGCCGTTAGGATCGCGCATCATAAGCCTACAGGAACAAGTGAGTAAAGAAAAGACACTCAAAATTAAGCGAATAAATGCCTTAGGGGAACGAAGTAAAAGAACGAATCCTCTTCTCGAAAGCCAATAATCACCTTCCCAAACATTGCCAGCGGCGATGAGATTGGTGGCGACGAGTTTTATGGTAGAGGTGGCTTGGGTGGAGTGATGAGTGGCGGCGAGAAGGCACGCACGGAGGCAATCGGGATAGAAAGACTTGCAACTGGGGTCTGCATCCAGCAGGAGGCGCACCACGCGGTCACGCTCCCCAACGACAGCGAGCCGTCGACCAAGATCCTCCCGTAAGGATGCACCTAAATGCTTCCCTTCATGGAGGAATAATCGCTCAACTTCTCGACTCTGGGAAAGAAAGACCGTTTTCATTTTCCTCAAGATGGAAACATCATCAAGACCTCAGACAACATGGGTTGTGGTGGAATGTGTCAATGCATACGATAAAAAAACACACTAAAAAATGGATAATAATGTTAAAACATCCTTATTCTCTCTTTAGCATAAGCCACGGCTCGCTTAGGACCATAAATCAAAAGCTTCATTCGCCATGGCGACGAGAACCTATGCGTTGTGTCATATCAAGGGTTGCAGTACGGCCCTTTACAAATTGTTTTTATGGACGCCTATCCTACGAGATTCTCCCCACTTCAGATTTAGAAAGCACAAACCTTTTCAGTTAGCAGCGTAGCTTTCCTTCACATCTTCCTGATTCATTCACATTCAATACTAAAGTGGAATCTCGAAGAAAACAAAGAATGGCCTTACCTTGTACACAGAATTATCACACAAGTGATAAAACGACGTGTCAAGAGGCGGAGCATCTAAGACTGACGAAAGACACGTCTGTTGCTCTGCCTGGGTAGAGTTCGGGTCTTTGGAGTCTTTGAGACCTTGTAGCCGGGTGCAATCGGACAGAACGGTCAGGTAATGGGCAGCCACATACCAGAACTTGAGTTCGCCTTCGTCACCTAAGAGATAGGCCGCAACAAGGGCTCTGTGCGCCACCGAGTTGCAGGTCTCCAGGTAGGTGTATACCTCAAGCGGCAGTCGAGATAGCCAAACATTGATGGCTGTATAACAAAGGATAACAACAGATTAATGGGGAGGGAAAAGCCATAACTTAACCCCCTTTGTAGCGACACTCTCTCGATCCATAGAAATACAACTTCACAAATAACTTATATTACACATCCAAGAGCATCACATTGTTAATCACTTTATATGCGAGGGGGTGGGAGGATTGCAACAGGGGTAAAGCTCCTGCTCGCGTTGAAACCTGGTGGAATGGCATTCTTTCCCACTCCCAATACCTGCAGGGGAATCTACAGCTATATATTTTCCACACATTTTCACTACCTCCATCTTCACCATCTTATTTAAGGATCTCTCTCCTTACAAACTTCCTGCAGATGCCCTCGTTGGATTTTGCTATATTTTTTTAAAATGTTAATTCCTTTCTTGTTTCCGTGGATAATCCCCTACTAAACATCCTGACGTATGATCTGCCACCTCAACACCCATTCCTCGATGACTGCATTCATGCAACCAGAAGGAAACCGACGTCAATGAGCGAGAGGATGAGAAATAAGAGGCATAAAGAGGAAAAGAAGTAGTAGAGTCGCGGAACCAAAACACGCAAAATGGAAAATAAAGAAGATCAAGAGAGAAAGGACACGATTTACCAAAAAAAGAGATACCAAAGGCTGCCATATTAAATCCTTCACCACGAAATAATAGGGAGAGAGGACTTTAAAGCTTACAGAAACAAACTCATACACATCCTATACTTCAAATCACGGAATTGTAGTGAAAAACGTTTGATTCATCTTTGCGTAGAGAACGCGGTCAATTCAACTAAACGCCCATCTAGAAACATGTATACATGCATCATCATACACACTCGCTACCTGCCCGCTGGAAGACAAAGGCCTCTTATCTCTCTAATTCCATCCATCCATATCGCCACCAATCTATTCTTTCCCATTCTTGTCTGGCCATCTCATTTTTGGCTCAACTGTAGGCTCCTATAGTTACTTAAACTAACCATTTGCCGTCACAATTACAACCAAATACAATAGGCCTATCCTGAGAAAATCTTCCAAATGCTTCCATCCACAATACCGAATATCTGCCCTTACGGGAGGATTCAATCTTCCTCTCAGTATCGATCACCAAAATCTTCGAGCGACTGAATTTGCGACGAGCAAATGGGTAATGGGATGATGATGTTTCCCCGAAATGCCTATTTACCATTCAAATTCTCTTCACTGAAATGGTCCTCTTTGGAGAAAGCGAGGGAAAACTTTGGTTTCCAAGGCTGGTGAATGAGAAGAGTTCGCAGATTGAGGGCGGCTTCGCTCGTCAGCAGGTAGGGACTGGCGATAGGTTCTGGAGGGAAAGTAAAAATGACTTATTCGAAAAAGAATCGCTGTAGGACGTATGAAACAAATGCAAGCGCATCCTTGCATGAAATGGACGGATATACTAGGTTGGGAATACAATCTTACGCAATAATCTCGCGATTGCGTTAAATGACGTTCGATATAATCGAGGGGCTTAGCTACTCCCGACTTGGCTTAAGTCAGTTTATGTATCGTCTAAGTGTGTAGCATGTAAGAATTGTGTGACAATAGTGTATGCTGCTACTTGTTCCGAAAGGGATATATTTAACCTGCCTGTATGAATGAGATTAATGTGAGATTATCACTCGAGTAAGCTCGGAGAATTGTGTATGATGGGTGTACAGGAAGCCATATAGAGAGAGTGGGCCTTTACATAACGAAACGTCTGGGGCTGCTTAGTTGCCATTATCGATGAGATAATTTAAATAAAATGACATGGCCAAGTTTTCTGGTCGGCATAAAGGGAAGAGAAATAACTATTTTTTCAACTATCTTCAACTCTTTTTCCCTCTCTATTATACTGACTTTGGTCAATGGCCAGGCAATGAGCAGATATGCTCATTGCTAAACTAACTTACCAGTTAGTTTAGTAAATATTGATTAACCCCAGCAATTGATAAAACATAACGTCATATCACTTGGCCGTGCAAATATTATGCACCAAATTATTTTTCCTACCCAAAAAACAACTCGCGGCAATATCCCTTTCCAAAGATACCCCTGGGTAATTCGCTTCACATAGATGAATTATTTCTTTTCTATACTTCACGATGTTCTTAAACATTTGCAGAAACACACCGGACAGAACAACATTTCTTCATGTAGAGACTTGTGGGTTTCGGCCCGCCACGGTGGCGGCGTTCCTGGGGGGGAGGTGGGCTGGCCATGATACCAGCTAAGGAGGGGATGAAGTATGCGAAGACCTAAATGTTGATCCGAAATGGCATATACACCAAATTCTCGAATTAAACTCAAGTCAACCACAGCCCTTTCGATTTTTCCCACTCACGTCATCCATTCCTTCATATTGCTTTTTTTTTTTTTTTTTTAATTAAGGGGCTATCTGGCGACTGCCGACTAAGGCATAAGTTGCCGTAAACAAACAGCCTAATTTAGGCTACTTTAAAAAATTAAACAGAAAACAATAAAAAGGAATAACAATAACAAAGCAATAACAAAACAATTACAAAAACAACAACAATTAAATCGCGTTAAATAAAAGGGAGAAGGCCGGCCTCCCCCAAAAAGTCAATAAGTCCACCAGTCAAAGTACACGCACTCATCCCGAGAACAAGGGACAGGCGGTAGCGACCCCGCCCATCCCGGTACCGGGACAGGTGTCGTGCGCGAAGATCACCCAGACTGGGACATTCGACAAGAATGTGCCGAACAGTCTGGGGGACGACGCAGTCGTTGCAATAGGGCGCAGGCGAGCGCTCCATCAGATAGCGATGCGTCACACGAGTGTGTCCGATTCGGAGACGACAGAAAGCAACCTGAAGCCGCGGCGGCATTGGGGGATAGGTCCATGGGAACAGTCGCGGCGCAATGGCACGCAACTTTAAGTTCCCTTCGACCGTCTCCCATCTTCTTTGCCAAGCAGTCCGAAGAGCTGCCCGTATTCCTGCCATGTAGTCGGTGTGAGGAAGAGCGAAACGCTGGTCCGGTCGCAGAGTCCTCGCGGACTCTTTGGCGCCCTCATCGGCGCGCTCATTCCCCGCAATTCCTACATGTCCAGGAACCCAGCAGAAGATAATCTCGACATCTGCCCGGCTCGCCAAAACCGTGGCGTCACGGATATCGCGAACCAGGGGATGCGGAGATTCCAATGCCCCGAGAGCACTCAGTGCGCTTTGTGAGTCGCTATAGATCACAATCCGGTCTCCGAACCGGGCACGTCGCGTAATCTCCCGTACCGAGTGGTGTATTGCCACCAGCTCGGCCGTGAAGACAGACGCAGCGCCTGGTAGAGCCCCGCTGACTTCAAACAGAGGGGATACGGCGTGGAAGCCGACCCCCTCTTGGGACTTGGAGCCATCCGTATACACTGGCACGGTACCAGCGTGACACGATGTGTGCTCCAAAAAGGTCGAACGCAATACTCCCGGCGCAGTACAAGCTTTGGGAGCAGAGGCGTGGCGACAAATAGCCAAATGTGGTACCCTCCAGGGTGGCGTCCTGGGCAGAACCAGGGGCGCCACCGGCCCGAGAGCTATATCTACCTCTCGAAGGAGTTTCCTGGCCCTAAACCCAAAGGGCTTAGGGTATGACTGGCGTCTCTCGGCGGCATAGGCACCATCGAGATCAGCTGCGGATGCAGTGAGAGCTGTTGGCGACTGAGGGAGGCGCCGGGCTCGCGCGTACAGGCGAGTGATGCACAGCACGCGGCGCAGAGCGAGTGGCATCTCCCCAGCATCGACCAACAGGCTCTCAATGGGGGAAGTGCGGAAGGCACCGGTCGCAAGGCGAAGGCCGGTGTGGTGGATCGAATCCACCTTGCGCAATAAACGCTCGGCTGCGGATGCATAAAACTCGCATCCGTAGTCGAGCTTCGAGCGAACAAAGGATCGATAAAAAAGTAAGGCGGTAGCCCTATCAGCGCCCCAAGCGCTGAACGTCACGGAACGGAGAATGTCCATGGCGCGGGTACAAGAGACCCTAAGGCTGCAAATATGAGCCTCCCAGGTGAGGCGTCGGTCGAATACAAGACCAAGGAAACGGTGCGACTCAACCACATCCAGGCGCACCCCATTAAGAAACAAATCTGGGTCGGGGTGAAGCCGTGGATGGCGGCAGAAGTGCACCACCTTAGTCTTGGCCAAAGAAAACCGAAACCTGTGCGCTTCGGCATAGTGAGAGACGCGGTTCAATGCCTGTTGGAGTCGACGCTCCAGAGTTGGCATCTGGGCCGCGCCAAAAGAGATCGAAAGGTCGTCCACGTAGAGCGTAGCGAGAACATCTTCCGGCAGCACCGAGGTGATGCCGTTGATGCTCAGGGCAAAGAGTGTGACACTGAGGACACTTCCCTGCGGGACACCCTCTTCCTGCTCCTTTGGGCCGGAGAGGGCTCCCCCCACCCGTACGCGGAATCGACGATCTCGCAAAAATTCAGATATAAAAATTGGGAGGCGTCCCCTCGCCCCCATCGTGTGGAGAGTCTCCATGATACCGTATCGCCATGCGGTATCATAGGCCTTCTCCAGATCAAAAAACACCGTGGCGTAGTGCTGTCTACGAAGGAAAGCCTCGCAGACGGCACTTTCCAGTCGGAGCAGAGCATCCGACGTGGAGTGGAACTTACGGAAGCCGCACTGTGCAGAAGACAGATGGCCTCCGCTGTCCAGGAAATAGGCTAATCTAACATTTACCAATTTCTCCATCAACTTGCACACGCAAGAGGTTAGAGAGATTGGGCGGAAACCGGTCGGAGTAGAGTGATCTCTCCCCGGCTTGCGAAAGGCGAGCACAGTAGCGATTCGCCAGGAGTCATGGGAGAAGATCTTCCACCCAGATCCTGTTGAACAAATCTAACAGAAAGGCCATGCCTCGCTCACCCAGGTGTCGAAGCATGGCGTACGGGACATCGTCCGGACCATGGGCGGTGTCCGCGCACGAAGCGAGAGCGGAACGCAACTCACTCACAGTAAACTTGTCGTTGAAGGGTTCTCCGCCTCTGGAGGTAAAGTCCAGCCGGCGGCCTTCCGCGACATCACGACGTGCATTGAATGCTGGCGGAGCAGCATCACGGCTAGAGAATGCGGAAAAAGCGGTCGCTAAGGATTCCGCCACGGACGCGGGGTCCGAGATTGCGGTCCCATTCTCCTGGAGAACGGGAGGGGGGTCCTGCGAGAACTTGCCCCGAATCCTTTTGACTCGCTTCCACACCTCAGCTAAAGGGGTCTTCCCGTTAAGTGAAGACACGTATGCCCGCCAAGAAGAGCGGCGGGCGTGCTTCGAAATATACCGGAACCTAGCCCTAGCCCGACGAAATTCAGCGACAGTGAAATCGTTCGGGCGGTGCTTATAGCGCATGTAGGCATAACGCTTCTGTTTGAGGGCCGTCTCACACTCGGCCGACCACCATGGGAGTGGTCGGCGTGCAAAACGGCCAGACGTCCTAGGAATAGTAGTCAGGCCTACGGCGATGAGGTTGCCGGAGAAGAACTCAACGGCCTCATCTACCGGCCTAAACTCCTCGACTGAGATAGAGAATTCAGTCATTTCCTGAAATGCAGGCCACCGCGCCCGCGCCAAGCACCACCGAGGTGGTCTCTCAGGCGGCAGTTGCCCTGAAAATGATATTTGAATGGGAAAGTGATCACTACCATGGAGGTCATCGACCACCCCCCAATCAAAATCAGGCTGTGCATCTGAAGAGCACAAAGATAGGTCAAGGCAAGAAAATGAAGCGGTTCTCGGACAGTGATGCGTAAACTCATCCACGTTTAGGACACCCATCTCAAGCTCTTCGATCAGATCGGCAAGGACTTGTCCCCTGGGATTTATGGAGTAATCTCCCCAGAGAGGATGCCTGCCGTTCAGATCTCCAAGCAAGAGATAGGGCCTCGGCAACCGTGCCACGACGCGGCGGAAGTCCCCCGCGTCGAAGTCAGCTGACGGTGGAATGTACGCAGAAATGATAGTATACCTCCTATCCAGGTGCAACTGCACAGCCACTGCCTGAAAGGAGGTATCTAAAGAGAAAGGAAGAACGGAGACATCATGCCGGGTGTAAACCGCGCATCCCCCAGCCCGGCCATCCCGCGGTGGTGGGGTCGCAAGACCCTTATATCCCGGGAGGGCAGGCAGCGGGCACGCGCCTAGCATGGTCTCCTGCAAAAAAATAGCTAACGGGGAACGGGACGAGACGAGCCTCCGCAGCTCCTCCCAGTTGGCCCGGAGTCCACGGCAATTCCATTGAAGGAATATGCCCTCCAGGCCTAGCTCGGAGGAGACGCGGGGGCCCTCCTCGAATTGAAGACCCTCACGGGAATGGCCGTACGCTTCCCGGGGGCAGAACCCCGGGCGCTGTTGGCCGGACAAAGCGCTGAAGGCGCTGTCGCCTTCGAGGACTTATTGGGGGAGGTTGGGCTCGCCATGCGAGTCTTTTCCTCCCTCCGCCTCGAAACCTTAGGCGGGCGTTGCGGCTTGGGAGGCGGGGGGCCCTCTTTTCGAGGAACCACCGTCTCCGAGCCACTCGCTCCACCTCGGGGCGTGGGCGAAGGGGCCGAAGCTCCTTTGTTGCTGTCCTCCTTTCGGGGAACAGCTTTAGGAACCCCGGAAGATGGCCTAGCGACCATCTTCAGGGGTGTTGCCTCCTGTGAGTCTAACGACTCTGTGGAGGCGCGTGGCCGTTTCGCCTTACGGGAAACGGTCACGCTGGGGGAAGAGGGGGGAGCCCTGGTATTAGCCGGGGCTGGGTGTGAACCCTTTTTGCCGCCAGCTCTACCAGGGGAGCGCCCGGGTGTAGTAGAGCCCGCAGAAGGGCTCCGAATGGGCGCGGAAACAATCGTGCTCGTTGGCCTGGATGGGCCAGGAGCAGAGGGTGCTTTTCTAACTATTGAGGCATATGACGTCCCAGGCAGAGCCGGGCGCGCCAGGACCAAGTCCTTAGCCTCGCGGAATGAGAGTCGATCCTGGGCCTGAATGGCCAGGATTTCTTTCTCAAGGAGATATGCACCACATTGCTTCGAAGAAGCAGGGTGCGGCTCTCCGCAATTGACACACTTGGCCACACACGATTTGGACTTATCGTGTGCGACCTTGGAGCAATTTACACAGACTTCGGGTGACCCCGATTTTGCACGTCTACATGATCGATTCGTGTGGCCGAAGCGGTGACAGTAATAGCACCGCCGCGGCAGTGGCACGAATGCCTTTACGCGGTAGCGGTACCAACCGGCACGCACCGACTCAGATAGCTTGTCACAGTCGAACGTGACGAAGAGTGTAGGGGTGGGTCTCGAGGCCCCTCCCTGTTTTCTCATCACACGTTCGACCTTGACCGCCCCATGGTCGGCCAGCTCTAGGGTGATGTCTTCTATGGAGTAGTCAACGAGTTCCCTCGCATAAACTACTCCTTTTACAAAGTTCATGGTAGAGTGCGGCGTCACACTCACCGGGGTGCCATGAAGTGTCCGAAGAGCACTTATCTTGGCCGCCTCGGCGGGATTCGCCGCATTCGCCAGAAGGCTCCCGTCCGAGAAACGGGTTACCTTCGGCTCTCTACCAATTGCACTAGCTAATCCTCTCCTCTGATGGATCATGTTGCCCTTGGACAACATGGTGCCATCAGTGGAGCGAATAACGAGGAAGCGTTTGAAGCCAGCGGGCTCGAAAACGCCAGGTAACCTCTGAATGAGGGGCCCCGATGTCATCGAGGCTCTGCCCTGTGCACTCTTGGTCTTAGTCAGGGGCTCCGCACACGAGGGGGTAGAGGGGCCGGATGTGCCGATCTTGGCTTGGTCGCCTACCAAAGTGGCAGCAGACCCATCCGTCCCCGCAGCCCCCCCCCCGGATGGAGAGGAGCCCCGAGTCTTTTTCGTCTTTCTTGTCTTTTTCTTCTTTTTAGGAGAGGAGGGCGGGGAATGAACCCGCTTTTCACCCCCGCCGGTAGAAGCCCCCAGGCCAGATGGACCGGCCTCAGCCAGGTCCTTCTCTGAAATGGAGAAGGTCCCGGTGGGCGCAGGGGATTCATCCGGAGGAGATCCCTCCCCTCCTTGTCCTGCCTGAGAATCCACAGCCGTTTGATGAGGACCTTGCATAGGGGCGGATTCGGGTTCGGTGCTTGGCGCCAAGCCCGGATTCCCCCCCATGGAAGGCCCTACCTTCTGAGGCTGGTTTTCCTCAAGGACCATGTCTATCACAGGAGGGGCCTCCAGTTGGCCATCCCCTCCCAGGACATCGCAGGTCCCCTTGGCAGCGTCATAAGTCTTTAGTGGGGAGGCACAGGCCTTGACCCCGGCAAGGTTTAATATTTTTGCCAGCAGGTCTTTTGAGGAAAGCGACCGAAGGGGCCTGGCTTCCCTCTCCCCCCTAAGGGGGTTTGCCCTACCGAGCCGCTTGTACGAGGGGCGGTCGGCAATGGGCTGCCTGCTGGCTTTCTTGGCAGTCCCCTTAGAAAGCATAGGAGGGACTGCCGCTGGAGATAGGGAGGTGCCCGAAAGCACCTCCAGAGAAGGGGGTGAGGGGGAGTCCCCTACACCCGTAGGCGTAGGAGAGGAGTAAGCCTCCTCTCCGGTTAAAGAGGTATGGAGGGTCCCCTGCGCAAGCACAGGGGGGGGGACCTCCATCTTTTCTGTGGAGCTGCACGAGGGCGGCTCCGTTGTTGTTATAGGGGGAATTAAGGGGAGATGTTTTTTTTTTTCATCATTGGGCATGGTGACCCTCTTTGTTTTACGGGACGCAATCGCTCACCACCTCTTGCAGTAGCCCGCACTGCAAGAGGTGCTTACAGGCCCGGCAGAGCCAGGCGCCGCCATTTGGGACCACCCCTCCCGCCTGGTGGCCTGGCAGTCCTTCGGCATGGCGGCTCCACCTTGAACACGGCGTAGAACGGATAGATTTTGAAGACGAGAGGAAAAGGGATGTGAGGAAGGTATGGGTGGGGATGAAGCAGGTTGTTAAAAGCCAACCACCCCAGACCGGAGCTCAGGGGTTAGGGGACATTGTCCCCTCCCCCCTCAGCCCCGATCCGGGACGATTGGCTGAGAAGAAGGTCAGCTTCTACCCTGTGAAATTAGAGGCTGACCAGAGAAAGTTGTGGGAGAGGTTGTATGAAAAGCGACGAGGTAGGATAGGAATACAGGCTATCTGAAGGAAGGAAGAGAGGCTAAGCTGGGGCCGGACGGGGCGCTGGATCCCGTCAGCACGGCGGCCAGGATGGCAAATCGCCGCGCCCCTTACGGGGCCTTCATATTGCTGAGATGGGCTTTTCATCCAAACGTGCTCAAAACCCTTCAAACATAACACATCGCTCTTCCGCGGAATTAACGGTAAAAAAACAAAACAAGAAAACGCACGAGTTAGAGCCCTCAAAACACTGCGGACCTATATTGATTATATAAATATCGAAAGATAAACAAAAAAGGCTAAACAAGAAAATTATACCTTTGGTGAAATAATGATTAAGCGGAGAACACGATGTCTTCAGGGGGATATCCATAATCCGGATGCACCCATCCGCGGTAGCAAGCACAGGTCGGTCTGATGCACCCCAGTCAATATCTAACACCTTGACTATGGATTTGGGGGATTTAAGTTGTGACACCAGAGTCACCTGGACAAAAGAAAAACGTAACCCAGGTAAGCGTCAATATCCTACACTACCCCTGTTCAAAAATTAACTTTCTTATTTTCATAGGTTTCTGTACATTTTACAATGATTTTTGACCTAAAAAAGCCGAAAAACAACTATTTTGACCTAGGATGTTGGGAACTATTGCCGCATAGAGCTTTAAATTTTCTGCCTTGGAATCGGCTCAAATCACCAGTTCCGGGGTCCCCTTGAATCGTGCTTTGCACTATAATTTTTATCTAAATAAAATACAACAACATTTAGGTATCAAATGATTTAAATGTAAAATCCTCCACTAGGAGAGGATTTTACATTTAGGGTTCATAAAATACTAGAAAGCTGGTTCAGAACCTAGTGTCTCCACCCCTTTCGCATATATTTGGTGACCTACGACACAAGACTTAATTTTATCACGACCCATTAAATTATCTTCGTGCTGTGCATCAGCTTACCTTTCTCACTCAGTACCCATGGGCCTGCGTTCCCTTAGGGTCCACTCAACCACCGTCTTAAACAGTGGAGACCAGGCTAAGCTGGTTGAGTAACGGATTAAACGGCGGAAGATCCAGAAACGGGAATTTAAGTCTTTGCTCCTATCAATTTACACTTTCAGGTCTTACAAGATCGTCCTAAAATAAGAACTTTGGATCTTTTGCAAGTCTCAGCAATATAAACATTTCCTTCCTTACTTTCTATTCTTATAATAACAAACGCATTTCACTCATCTTTTCTAGCAAAAGCAAATACCTCCCTGCTGTTCGTTTGTTTCCCCATGGTTAAGGGCTTAGCCGAGTGGAAATAGGGGAGTTGATTGAGCCACTGGGGTTTAGTTACTCGCCAGACGGAGCTCCAATTTGGGTCGACTTCAAGGCGGGTGCCAGAAGCTGTAGATAACTGTGGCTCGGATCCCGCGTTTAATTGTAGGTTCCAACTGAGAAATAAGATGCATTTTAAATGGGTGCAGAGGGGGATTAAAAACCATTCAGGGTAATAAACACGTTCATGCTTTCGCTCTTCTTAGTAAACAAGCGCCTCCTATCTGTTTTCTCCCTGCAAGGGGTGTTAGGTGTAGCAGTGAAAACATGCTGCGGCTGACATCTTGAGAATTACAAGCCCACCCGGCCAGTAGGATCTGTGGCAATTTATCCCCACCATATTTTCACTTTATCTTTGCCATTTTCTGCGGGAGACGACCGCGTTGGTTTTGGCTTTAATTTGGGGGAGAAAAGCAACATCCATTTCCTAGTCAAAACAAATAACCCCCCCCTCCCGACGGAGGCTTTCTTTTTTCATTAATACCAAGCACTTCTTTTCTTAGCTTTCATCTTTAGAACTTGCCTAATAAAAATCACCTTGTTTCTCATCTTTTGGCCTAAACCTTGTGCTAGGTTCAAAGCTCCCAAACCTCTTCTTAGGGGGAGAGTTCAATGACCACCACCACGCCTGGCTAAACTCCCAACACGACGGAACAGAGATACCACCATCATCGAACAGCTTCACTCGGTTAACAATAGAAACAAACACACAACGCAACCACAAGCCCAATTCCCCAAACATAACCCTCAGCAAACCTCACTTCCACACTAGAACTACCTAGCAAACCTTCCACACACTCCAATCTGGCCAACTCTCAATCCTCATCACATTCCAACTAACTAAGCCTATAGAACAAAATGCCACGCAACTTTAACTTCTCCTCGGCCGTCTCCCAGCTTCTTTGCCAGTCAGTCATGATTCCTGCTACGTAGTCGGTGTGAAGAGCGGAACGCTGGTCTGGTCACCCAGGTATCGCGGAGTCTTTGGTGCGCAAATTCCCTGCAATTTCCACATATCCAGGAACCCAGCAGAACATAATCTCGACACCCACACGGCTCACGGCAACTGTGGCAGCAAGGATACCGCGAACCAGGGTGTGTGGAGATTCCAATGTCCCGAGAGCATTCAGGGCGCTTTGTGAGTCGCTAAAGAGCACACTCGGGTCTCCGAACCGGGAAGGGCACGTTATCTCCCGTGCCGAACGGTGTATTGCAATAAGTTAGGCCATAAAAACACGCAGCACCTGGAAGAGCCCCGGTGATGTCAAACGAAGTGGATGCGGCGTGGAAGCTGAACTGCTCCTGGGACTTGGAGGTATCCGTATACATTGACACGGATCCAGCGTGACACGGTGTGCTCCAAAAAGGCGAAGCGCAATACTCCCGGGGCTGTGGAAGCTTTGGCATCAGAGGCGTGTCAACAAGTAGTCAAAGATGGTACCTTCTAGGACGGCGTCCTGAGCACAATCACATCCGCTACCGGCCCTAGAACTAAACCGAGCTCTCAAAGGAGTTCTCAAGCCTTAAAGCCAAAGGGCTTACTTAGGGTTTAACTGGCGTCTCTGGGCCGCATAGGCATGGTCGATATTGGCTGCGGATGCAGTGAGAGCCGTTGGGGACTTATGGAACCACTGGGCTCGCGGACACGTGCATAATACGCTGTCCATGGCGTGGGTACAAGAAACCCTAAGACTGCGAATATGAGTCGCCCAGGTGAGGCGTCAATCTAAAACAAGATCCAGGAAACGGTTTGAATTCACCACCTCACGGCGAAACCCGTTTAGAAACAAGTCCGGGTCAGGATGGAGCCGTAGAGGGAGGAAGAAGTGCACCACCTTAGTCTTGGCCAAGGAAAACCGAAACATGTGCGCTTCGGCATAGCGAGAGACGCGGTTCAATGCCTGTTGGAGTCAACCCTCCAGAGTTGGCATGTAGGCCGCGCCAAAAGAGATCGAAAGGTCGTCCACGTAGAGCGTAGCGAGAACATCTTTCGGCATCACCGAGGTGATGCCGTTGATGCTCAGGGCAAAGAGTGCGACACTGGGGACACCATCTTACTGCTCCATTGGGTCAGAGAGAGCCTTCCTCACTCGTACCCAGAATCGACGATTTCGCAAAAACTCAGAAGTAAAGATTGGAAGGCGTTTCCTTGCCCCCACGTGTGGAGAGTCTCCATGATACCGTATCGCCATGCGGTATCATAGGCCTTCTCCAAACTGAAAAACACCGTGGCGTAGTGCTGTTTACGAAGGATGGCCTCGCAGAGGGCATTTTCCAGTCGAAGTAGAGCATCCGACGTGGAGTGGAACTTGCAGAAGCCTCTCTGTGCAGAAGGGTGGCGTTCAATGTCCAGGAAAAAGGCTAATATAACATTTACCAATTTCGCCATCAACTTTACGAGCAGGAGGTTAGGGTAATTGGGCGGAAACCAGCCAGAGTAGAGTGATATATTCCTGGTTTGCGAAAAAGTGAGCACAATAGTCATTCACCATGAGTCTGGGAGGGCACCCACTGTCCAGATCCTGTTGAACACATCGATCAGAAATGCCATGCCTCGCTCACCTAGGTATCTAAGCGTGGCATACGGGACATCGTCCGGACCATGAGCGGTGTCCAGGCATGAAATGAGAGCGGAACGCAACTCACTCAACGTACACCTCTAGAGGTAAGGTCGAGTCGGCTACCTTCAACGATATCGCGACGTACATTGAATGCTGACGGAGCAGCATTTCTACTAGAGAATCTGGAGAAAGCGGTCGCGAAGTCCACTGGTCCGAACACTACGGAAGCGGACGGCGTGAGAAACAACTTAAACTCTTCAACTGGGACAGATATATTAGTCATTAACTGAAATGCAGACCATCGCACGCGTTCTAAGCACCACCGGGGAGGTTTTTTCAGGCAGTAGCGGCGCAGAAACTGAATGGGAAAGTGGTCACCACCATGAAGGTCATCGATCAGCTCCCACCCAAAATCAGACTAAGTATCCTTAGAGCACAGGGAGAAATCCAAGCAGGAAAATGAAGCGGTATCGGGCACTGATGCGTAGTCATTCACATTTAGGACACCCATTTATAGCTTGTCGATCAGAACGGCAAGGATCTATCCCATAGGATTGATCGAATACTCTCCCCTGAGGTATACTGTTCAAATCCCCGAGCAGTAGAAAGGGCCTCGGCAACCTTACCACAACACGGCGGAAGTCCCACGGGTCGAAGTCGGCTGACGGTGGAATTTACGCAGAAATAACTATACCTTCTATCCAAGTAAAACTGAACTGCCACTGCCTGAAAGGAGATATTTATAGCAAATAGAACGGACATCATGCCGGGTGTAAATCACGCATCCTCCTGCCCGGTCCCCATCCTGTGGTGGTGGGGTCGCAAAAACCTTATACGGCGGGAGGGTGTGCAGGGGGCACACGCCCAGCATGGTCTCCTGCAAAATTATCTAAGGGGGAACTAGAGGAGACGAGATTCCGAGGTTCCTTCCTCCCCCAGGTGCCTCAACGTCCACGGCAATTTCATTACAGGAATATGCTCTGCAGGCCTAGCTTGGAGATGCGGAGGCCTTGTTTGAAAAGACCCTCACGGGAATGACCGTACGTTCCCGGTGGCAGAACTCCGGGCACTGTTGGCCGAACAAGGCGCTGTCGCTTTCGACGACTTATCGGGGGAGGTTGGGCTCGTTAAGAGAGTCTTTTCCTACTTCGGCCTCGAAACCGTTGGCCCTCTTTTGGAGGGACCCGCGTTTCGGTCGCCCGATCGAACCTAAGGTGGACGACGCAGTCGTCACAATAGGGCGTAGGCGAGCGCTCCATCAAATAGCGATGCGTCACACGAGTGTGTCCGATTCGGAGACGACAGAAAGCGACCTGAAACCGTCGCGGCATTGGGGGATAGCTCCATGGAAACAGTCGCGGCGCAATGGCACGCAACTTTAAGTTCCCTTTGACTGTCTCCCATCTTCATTGCCAAGCAGTCCGAAGAGCTGCCCGTATTCCTGCCATGTAGTCGGTGTGAGGAAGAGCGAAACGCTGGTCCGGTCGCAGAGTGCTCGCGGACTCTTTGGCGCCCTCATCAGCACGCTCATTCCCCGCAATTCCTACATGTCCTGGAACCCAGCAGAAGATAATCTCAACATCCGCCCGGCTCGCCAAAACGGTGGCGTCACGGATATCGCGAACCAGGGGATGCGGAGATTCCAATGCCCCGAGAGCACTCAGGGCGCTTTGTGAGTCGCTATAGATAACAATCCGGTCTCCGAACCGGGCACGTCGAGAAATCTCCCGTACCGAGTGGTGTATTGTCACCAGCTCGGCCATGAAGACAGACGCAGCGCCTGGCACAGCCCCGCTGACTTCAAACAGAGGGGATACGGCGTGGAAGTTGACCCCATCTTGGGACTTGGAGCCATCCGTATACACTGGCACGGTTCCAGCGTGACACGAGGGTGTGCTCAAAAAAGGTCGAGCGCAATACTCCCGGCGCCGTACAAGCTTTGGTAGCAGAGGCGTGCCGACAAATAGCCAAATGTGGTACCCTCCAGGGTGGCGTCCTGGGCAGAACCAGGGGCGCCACCAGCCCGAGAGCTATATCTACCTCTCGAAGGAGTTTCCTGGCCCTAAACCCAAAGGGCTTAGGGTATGACTGGCGTCTCACGGTGGCATAGGCACCGTCGAGATCAGCTGCGGATGCAGTGAGAGCTGTTGGCCACTGAGGGAGGCGCCGGGCTCGCGCGTACAGGCGAGTGATGCACTGCACGCGGCGCAGAGCAAGTGGCATCTCCCCAGCATCGACCAACAGGCTCTCAATGGGGGAAGTGCGGAAGGCACCGGTCGCAAGGCGAAGGCCGGTGTGGTGGATCGAATCCACCTTCCGCAATAAACGCTCGGCTGTGGATGCATAAAACTCGCATCCGTAGTCGAGCTTCGAACGAACAAAGGATCGATAAAAGAGTAGGGCAGAAGCCCTATCAGCGCAACCAGGCGCTGAACGTCACGGAACGGAGAATGTCCATGGGGCGGGTACAAGAGACCCTAAGACTGCAAATATGAGCCTCCCAGGTGAGGCGTCGGTCGAATACAAGACCAAGGAAACGGTGCGACTCAACCACATCCAGGCGCACCCCATTAAGAAACAAATCTGGGTCGGGGTGAAGCCGGGGATGGCGGAAGAAGTGCACCACCTTAGTCCTGGCCAAAGAAAACCGAAACCTGTGCGCTTCGGCATAGCGAGAGACGCGGTTCAATGGCTGTTGGAGTCGACGCTCCAGAGTTGGCATCTGGGCCGCGCCAAAAGAGACCCAAAGGTCGTCCACGTAGAGCGTAGCGAGAACATCTTCCGGCAGCAGCGAGGTGATACCGTTGATGCTCAGGGCAAAAAGTGTGACACTGAGGACACTTTCCTGCGGGACAGCCTCTTCCTGCTCCTTTGGGCCAGAGAGGGCTCCCCCCACCCGTACGCGGAATCGACGATCTCGCAAAAATTCAGATATAAACATTGGGAGGCGTCCCCTCGCCCCCATCGTGTGGAGAGTCTCCACGATACCGTATCGCCATGCGGTTTCATAGGCCTTCTCAAGATCGAAAAACACCGTGGCGTAGTGCTGTCTACGAAGGAAAGCCTCGCAGACGGCATTTTCCAGTCGGAGCAGAGCATCCGACGTGGAGTGGAACTTGCGGAAGCCGCACTGTGCAGAAGACAGATGGCCTCCGCTGTCCAGGAAAAAGGCTAATCTAACATTTACCAATTTCTCCATCAACTTGCACACGCAAGAGGTTAGAGAGATTGGGCGGAAACCGGTCGGAGTAGAGTGATCTCTCCCCGGTTTGCGAAAGGCGAGCACAGTAGCGATTCGCCAGGAGTGTGGGAGAAGACCGTCCACCCAGATCCTGTTGAACAAATCTAACAGAAAGGCCATGCCTCGCTCACCCAGGTGTCGAAGCATGGCGTACGGGACATCGTCCGGACCATGGGCGGTGTCCGCTCACGAAGCGAGAGCGGAACGCAACTCACTCACAGTAAACTTGTCGTTGAAGAGTTCTCCGCCTCTGGAGGTAAAGTCCAGCCGGCGGCCTTCCGCGACATCACGACGTGCATTGAATGCTGGCGGAGCAGCATACCGGCTAGAGAATACGGAAAAAGCGGTCGCTAAGGATTCCGCCACGGACACGGGGTCCGAGATTGCGGTCCCATTCTCCTAGAAAACGGGAAGGGGGTCCTGCGAGAACTTGCCCCGAATCCTTTTGACTCGCTTCCACACCTCTGCTAAGGGGGTCTTCCCGTTAAGTCAAGACACATATGCCCACCAAGAAGAGCGGCGGACGTGCTTCGAAATATACCGGAACCTAGCCCTAGCCCGACGAAATTTACCCACAGTGAAATCGTTCGGGCGGCGCTTATAGCGCATGTAGGCATAACACTTCTGTTTGAGGGCCGTCTCACACTCGGCCGACCACCATGGGAGTGGTCGGCGTGCAAAACGGCCAGACGTCCTAGGAATAGTAGTCAGGCCCACGGCGATGAGGTTGCCGGAGAAGAACTCAACGGCCTCATCTACCGACCTAAACTCTTCGACTGAGATAGAGAATTCAGTCATTCCCTGAAATGCAGGCCACCGCGCCCGGGCTCTCAGGCAGCAGTTGCCCTGAAAATGATATTTGAATGGGAAAGTGATCACTACCATGGAGGTCATCGACCACCCCCCAATCAAAATCAGGCTGTGCATCCGAAGAGAACAAAGATAGATCAAGGCTAGAAAATGAAGCGGTTCTCGGACAGTGATGCGTAAACTCATCCACGTTTAGAACACCTATCTCAAGCTCTTCGATCAGATCGGCAAGGACTTGTCCCCTGGGATTAATTGAGTAATCTCCCCAGAGAGGATGCCTGCCGTTCAGATCTCCAAGCAAGAGAAAGGGCCTCGGCAACCGTGCCACGACGCGGCGGAAGTCCCCCACGTCGAAGTCAGCTGACGGTGGAATGTACGCAGAAATGATAGTATACCTCCTATCCAGGTGCAGCTGCACAGCCACTGCCTGAAAGGAGGTATCTAAAGAGAAAAGAAGAACGGAGACATCATGCCGGGTGTAAACCGCGCATCCCGTGGTGGTGGGGTCACAAGACCCTTATACTCCGGGAGGGAGGGCAGTGGGCACGCGCCTAGCATGGTCTCCTGCAAAAAGATAGCTAACGGGGAACGGGACGAGACGAGCCTCCGCAGCTCCTCCCAGTTGGCCCGGAGTCCACGGCAATTCCATTGAAGGAATATGCCCTCCAGGCCTAGCTCGGAGGAGACGCGGGGGCCCTCCTAGAACAGAAGACCCTCACGGGAATGGCCGTACGCTTCCCGTAGGCAGAGTCCCGGGCGCTGTTGGCCGGACAAAGCGAAGAAGGCGCTGTTGGCCGGACAAAGCGCTGTCGCCTTCGAGGACTTATTTGGGCGAGGTTGGGCTCGCCATGCGAGTCTTTTCCTTCCTCCGCCTCGAAACCTTAGGAGGGCGAAGGAGCCGAAGCTCCTTTGTTGCTGTCTTCCTTTCGGGGGACAGTTTTAGGAACCCCGGAAGATGGTCTGGCGACCAACTTCAGGGGTGTTGCCCCCTTTGAGTCTAACGACTCGGTGGAGGCGCGTGGCCGTTTCGCCTTACGGGAAACGGTCACACTGGGTAAAGATGGGGGAGCCCTGGTTTTAGCCAGGGCTGGGTATGAACCCTTTTTGCCGCCAGCTTTACCAGGGGAGCGCCCGGGTTGAGTAGAGCCCGCAGAAGGGCTCCGAATGGGTGCGGAAACAACCGTGCTCGTTGGCCTGGATGGGCCAGGAGCAGAGGGTGTCTTTCTAACTATTGAGGCATATGACGTCCCAGGCAGAGCCGGGAGCGCCAGGACCAAGTCCTTAGCCTCGCGGAATGAGATTCGATCCTGGGCCTGAACGGCCAGGATTTCTTTCTCGAGGAGATATGCACCACATTGCTTCGAAGAAGCGGGGTGCGGCTCTCCGGAATTGACACACTTGGCCACACATGATTTAGACTTATCGTGTGAGGCCTTGGAGCAATTTACACAGACTTCGGGTGACCCCGACTTTGCACGTCTACAAGATCGATTCGTATGGCCGAAGCGGTGACAGTAATAGCACCGCCGCGGCAGTGGCACGAATGCCTTCACGCGGTAGCGGTACCAACCAGCACGCACCGACTCAGCGAGCTTGTCACAGTCGAACGTGACGAAGAGTGTAGGGGTGGGTCTCGAGGCCCCTCCCTGTTTTCTCATCACACGCTCGACCTTGACCGCCCCATGGTCGGCCAGCTCTAAGGTGATGTCCTCAATGGAGTAGTCAACGAGTTCCCGCGCATAAACTACTCCTTTCACAAAGTTCATGGTAGAGTGCGGCGTCACACTCACCGGGGTGCCATGAAGTGTCCGAAGAGCATTATCTTAGCCGCCTCAGCGGAATTCGCCGCATTCGCCAGAAGGCTCCCGTCCGAGAAACGGGTCACCTTCGGCTCTCTACCAATTGCACTAGCTAATCCTCTCCTCTGATGGATCATGTTGCCCTTGGCCAACATGGTGCCATCAGTGGATCGAATAATGAGGAAGCGTTTGAAGCCAGCGGGGTCGAAAACGCCAGGTAACCTCTGAATGAGGGGCCCCGATGTCATTGAGGCTCCGCCCTGTGCATTCTTGGTGTTAGTCTTAGTCAGGGGCTCGGCACACGAGGGGGTAGAGGGACCGGATGTGCCGATCTTGGCTTGGTCGCTTGCCATAGTGGCAGCAGACCCATCCGTCCCCACAGCCCCCCCCCCCCCCGGATGGAGAGGAGCCCCGAGTCTTCTTCGTCTTTTTAGTCTTTTTCTTTTTAGGAGAGGAGGGCGGGGAATGAACCCGCTTCTTACCTCCGCCGGCAGAAGCCCCCATGCCAGATGGGCCGGCCTCAGCCAGGTCCCTCTCCGAAATGGAGAAGGTCCTGGTAGTCGTAGGGGCACCTGTCGGAGGAGATCCCTCCCCTCCTTTTACTGCCTCGGAGCCCTCGGCCGTTTGAGGGGGACCTTGCATAGGGGCGGATTCGGGTTCGGTGCTTGGCGCCGAGCCCGGATTCCCCCCCATGGAAGGCCCTACCATCTGAGGCTGGGTCCCCTCAAGGACCATGTCTATCACAGGAGGGGCCTCCAGTTGGCCATCCCCTCCCAGGACATCCCACGTCCCCTTGTCAGTGTCGCCAGTCTTGTGTGGGGAGGCACAGGCCTTGACCCCAGCAAGGTTTAAAATTCTTGCCAGCAGGTTTTTTGAGGGAAGCGACCGAAGGGGCCTGGCTTCCCTCTCCCCCCTAAGGGGGTTTGCCCTACCGAGCCGCTTACACGAGAGGCGGTCGGCAATGGGCTGCCTGCTGGCTTTCTTGGCAGTCCCCTTAGAAAGAAAAGGAGGGACTGCCGCAGGAAATAGGGAGGTGCCCGAAAGCACCTCCAGAGAAGGGGGTGAGGGGGAGTCCCCTGCACCCGTAGGCGAAGGAGAGGAGTAAGCCTCCCCTCCGGTTAGAGAAATACGGAGGGTCCCCTGCGCAAGCACAGGGGGAAGGACCTCCATTTTTTCGGTGGAGCTGACCGAGGGCGGCTCCGTTGATGGTTGTTTGTTTTTTTTTTGGGGGGGGGGGGTTGTTGATCATTGGGCATGGTGACCCTAAATTTTCTGCGGGACGAAATAGCTCATCACCTTTCACAGTTGCCCGCACTGCAAGAGGTGCTTACAGGCCTGGCAGAGCCAGGCGCCGCCATTTGGGACCACCCCTCCCGCCTGGTGGCCTGGCAGTCCATCGGCATGGCGGCTCCACCTTGAACACGGTGTAAAAAAGATAGATTGTGAAGAGGAGAGGAAAAGAGGATGTGAGGAAGGTATGGGTGGGAATGAAGCAGGTTGTTTAAAAAAACCCATCCCGAACCGGAGCTCAGGGGTTAGAGAACGTTGTCCCCTTCCCCCTCAGCCACGATCCGGGATGGTTGGCTTGAGAAGAAGGTCAGCATCTACCCTGTGAAATTAGAGGCTGACCAGAGAAAGTTGTGGGAGAGGTTGTATGAAAAGCGACGAGGTAGGGGAGAAGAACAGGCTATCTGAAGGAAGGAAGAGAGGCTAAGCTGAGGCCGGACGGACGCTGGATCCCGTCAGCACGGCGGCCAGTATGGCAAACCGCCGCGCCCCTTACGGGGAATTAATTCCTTAACTTAGGAATAGATCATATGACGGCAGGCTGAGGCACCTCAATGTATTTTCACTGGGAAATCGGTACCTGGTCAGCCAATATATTATAGTATTTAAAATACTAAAGGGGTTCGCTAATATAAACTATAATTCAATATTTGAATTAGATAACCGAATGCCAACTAAAAATAACTTAAAAACTATTAAACAAAAAATTTCGCACTGTAATAGCACATAATTTCTTTTTTCAGAAAATAATGCAAACATGGAATACCTTGCTTGGAAATGTCATTGAAAAAGCACTACAGTCAATATGTTTAAGAATAGAATTGATGAATATTACTTTAAAATATAACAAAAACAAGGTATTAATTCTTTATTCACATTCTCTTTCCCTTTTAAGTTTGCATCACCTCTGATTTCCACTTTTCTCTAGACTTCTGGAGAAGACCAGATGCTGTTGCAGCCTTTTTGAGCGCTACCACCTCGCCTGAAGAGCAACCGGGGACGACAGAGTAAGTTATAGGCCTTTTTTTTCTATCCTTAACCTCGTAAGAGCAAACATCGCTCCCCCTCACCTCTCTTATGTCCCAAATATCGACACCGTCTGCGTAAAGAATGAGGAGCTTCATGTTGTCCTTTCCAGGGGCGAAGCGCATCTTTTTAATCGACGGGCGGTGGGTGGAGACGTGCCGTGACGACTTTGCCTTCATATCAAGGATCGCCAGCGTGCCATCGGAGTCGCCCAGGACGATGTCATTGCTCTTGCGAGCGATGCACGTGATAGTGCCCATCTGTGACTGGAAATCAAAGGGAATATCCTCACAGATGCATTAAAAGAAAGAAGAAATACCAATGGCGTCATTCGGGTAGATTATTTAAAAGGGTGAAGTTAGAAAGTGAACATTTTTTGCATGCTACAGGTGAAAACTAACGAGGGCATCTTTACAAGAAAGTTCGTGAATGCAAATATAGGTTCATCAGGGAAATATTAACAAAGAAAACGCCGAATAAAGAGACGGGACAGGAATCATAGCGTGGATTACAAGCGCTGCAGTTTCATACCCACATGAGCGACTTTCGCACACACACACACACACAAAACATTTTAAAGGAGGAACATGAATGATCTTTGCAGGCCTTAAATAATTCCATGCTTGGTACCATGTACCCCAATAATTGCCCTTAAAAATCACATATTACCCTTCATGTTGCTAAATCCTGCGAAATAATCAGTTTCCTTTTTATTTTAAACATTCATTTATCTTTTTAAACTTTTATCCTCCATTATTAAAGGAAGAGAAAATAATCGTGAGTCGTGACAAAAGGAGTCTTTTCGATTGGATAAGAGGAAAAAAAGAGGCTAAAAACTGAATGGAGATGAAGTGTTGCTATATCAAATATTGGCGATATGTGTCTGAGAACTGGACGCCACGCCGCACAAAATCCACACATACACAACACAGCAGGTCATCCAATCTGAGTTCAAACCATGTCTTAAATGCTATTCCACCAGACATTAGCTCAGAAGAGGCACCATCCCACGTTGCATACGAGTCGCCCTGACAAATCTAAACACACACAAACATTGCGTAGGCTTGACCCACGTACATCTCCACTCGCGGCCACCAGGAACCAGACACAGCTCAACACACCCAAAATATGCCTCAGAATTATGCATCTCAGACAAAGCCTACAAAAACATGGATTTCTGTGAGAATCCCGTCCTAGTCTACGGGTGGGAGAACCCTAAGCCAGGACAGTCTTACTGTCATCATTATACGCAAGTGCTCTGCGCGGGGATAGACTGAAGGGAAAGGAAAAGAATGGTGAGGGGAGTACAAGGAGTACTGTACTAGTAAGTAAGATTTACACGAGTTTCACACGACAGAAGAGGATCGCGGGACACAAGTAGCCCGTGAGCTAGTCAGTTATAGACCAGGCGAAGGCGAGACAACCCCACCCCTCTATGGTGGGAGGTGAAAGGGTGAAACCTAGAAATTAAAGAGACGTTTAGGGAGGTGGAGTCTAGTAAGGGTGAAGATTGCCAATTGACAAACCATTGGGAGTGGAAGGTCTTCTTGAAAGGCAAGAAGAAATCAAAGCAAATGAAAGGGAGACGATCGAACCAGGTTAGATAATGTGCGACCAAAGAGGTCACCCGTCTGATTGACAGAGAGGGCATGAAACAGAAGATAATGTGCCAGCCTATACATGATAAGCGCAGAGACGCTCGCTCGAGGACCGGTTATCTCGAATAATAAATAATCCCTGAATGCATTAATTAACATTCAATAGGGTCGTAGGATGATGAGTTTTGCCTTTTATTTGGCAACAAAATGACATCAATAAGAATACTCACGTCCGGAGGATTCTTGTTCCCGTCTTTAATCACATTTCCCTCAACGGAAAAACGATACAACTGTCCGTCACCGTCCGTGAAAACGAGGATCTCCTTGATAATAGGCTTGTCACCTACCCAACGTAGAAAAATAAATGAGTGAGGAATTTTTTTTAATCAAAAGGAGAAATTAAGTAATCCAACAAGGGAAAATTTGCGCAGAGATAAGTGACAAATACAGGATTGTAAATAAGGTTTTTTTTTAGTGAATAAAAACAGATGTTCTTATAGTTTTGTATCCATATCACGGAAATTCGATTGATCTATTTAATATAACATTACGCATAGGCCATGTGGGCTATATGGCTAGGGAAATTCAAGCTGATTTATTTAACCTTATGCGCAGCCTATGCAGTCTCTATGGCCTCTTAAATTTCAGTCGATTTACTTAACGCTAAGCGTAGGCTAGGCATGGCATATACAGAGTTTCTATTAGTGAAGCTAAATTGTTTGGTTTTCTTGGACAACAGTTATTTATGGGACAAAACTTTGTATACAATCTGTAAGTTAAGAAAAATGAGATGCAAATTAAAGAGAATCAACAAGTTCGTACATTTTGGCGCTTCTGTGCTTGGTACAAACTCGTTCCTGGAGGCTTATAATGCGCTCTCCCATCCCAGTACTTAAGGTGGACTAGATTATGGCAACCTAAATCTTTCTCATTTTTCCTCGTTTGTGCGTCCTTTCATTCATTCTGAGATTGAAAATGGACAGTTCAACACTGCCATAACTAATTTGGCAAGAAGGTCCCCAAACACTCAAAAGGTAGGAGGTTCGAAAGCTGTGGTTGGAACGGAGCACCACAAGTCAATAACGGCGAGGAAGATGTTGGAAATAAAGAATAGAGAAACTCAAAAGGTAACCACCAGCCCCAGGACGCTTGGGGACAAGAACGAAGACCAAGCTTCCCTACTCAGTTCCGAGAACGATGTAGTCGAGGCAGAGGTTTTCATCGTATCCGATTCATCATCCTGAAAGAAAAATTAATTTATCTACCAAACAAAACATGGAAGTTATCCCCCCCCCATCTACCAAACGATACACAATCTGCCACTCTACCAAACAATATACGAAGTTATCTTGTAATCTACCAAACAATCGGTAGATACTATCTACCACTCAATCAAATAAAACATGAGAGATTATCTACCCAACTACTAAAACAATCAACAACTTTTAGAAGATCTACCAAACGATGAATGAGTAGTTAATTACCCATATACCAGACAATAAACGGAAACTATCTTTCACTCTACCAAACAATGCATGGCGGTTAACTACCTTTAACTTTCATCAATCAGTACAAATTGGATAAAAATAAACAAAGAAAAATGAAAAAAATACAATAACAAAACAAAGGCAAAGAAAAAAAACAAAAGCAATGAGGAAGAAGGAAACAACCTCCGGCGTGTGGGAGGAGGGGAGAGGCTGCCGCAGGAACATGCGACCTACAACCAAGAGTCAAATAAAACCACCTCCAAAAAGTCAGTCCACAAGTCTGTGTGCACGAATCCGTCCCGTGTGGAGTGGCGCGCATCAACGCCACTAAAAAAACTATCCCCAGAAAGCCAAATTGCCCCTTCGTACTGGTGGGGTGCTGTAGCAACTCGTCAGTCGGAGTTCATCTCTGAACCGAACCCCACCCATGGATACCTACCATACACAATATCATCCATTCCCTCCACTACTAGCACTCTGTCTTTCTTCTCATGTGGATGAGTTTCCCTCCGGACGGAATATGAAAAACATATAAAAATCAGAATGACAAGCACTGGTGAACCAGAAAGCACCAGGGACAGGTCGTCGTTAGAGAGTGAGAGGTATCTGAGCATGGTTTTTTGGCAGCAACCAACGATCGTGCGCCCCCCCTCCCCCTCCAAATTTAAAGTGCAATACCAGTGATGGGCGTTGGCATGGGATCTGCAAAGAGGGTGTTTGAGAGAGAGGAAGTGAAAATGCGTGAAAGATATATACCCGCAGATCCTCCCCAAGCTATTGGGGCAGGGAGGGCAAGATGAGAGTGTTGAGGCAGAGAAGGCACATGAACCTTCAGATGTCACATGACACCCCAAGCCTAAAAGGATAGATAAGGAAAATAAAGATGGAGGGGAGGAGAAAATGGGGGGGGAGGGAGAATGCAGACAGGTCAAAACCTACCACCCATCCCTATATGAGCCAGATGACGCTGCCGCTGCCCCCAAATTGTAGGAAAAAAAACCCAGGTTAATATAAACCCATATTAATAAGCAAAAACGGAAAAGAAAAGAAAACGAGCCTTTAAAAAAAATGGCAGAAATTAAGAACAGGGTATTTAAAAAGTTCGCAGTAAATTGGAATTTTTTTTAAAAAAGTATAAATTTTATTTTTCAACTTAAGCTATATTGAGGTGAAAACACTTTTGCTAGCGATGCTGCCATCTATTTAAAAAAATTCTATAAAACTGAGGATTCTGAGAATTAAACCACGTTAAAACAGCTTTTGAAAATCAACAAAATAAACAAACAAACAAGTGCCCTTCTTTTTTTTAAGGCTTGAAAAATAAGCATAGGGATAGGTCAGGTGTTCGTGCACACTGACTTGTGAACTTTACAACTTTTTGGAAGAGGCTGGCCTCATCCCCTAAATTTGACTGTTTGTTTTTTTGTAGGTCGCTTTTTCCCTGCGCCGCAGCGCGCCTCATTCTTGCCTTTTTGCTTTTTCTTGTTATTATCTTTTTTAGCCTTTGTCATTTTTTTATCGTTGTTATTTACAAATTATTGTTTTTTTAATATATCCTAGTAGTAGGCTGTGTTGTATAGGGCGACTTATGCCCATGTAGGCAGTCACCAGATGCCCCATCCCCAAAAGAGGAGAAGATAGGTCAGGTGTGAGATCAACTCCCAACGAAATTCTTAGAAAGTTGAATTTGTCAAACAAGCGGAATGAGCGGGGGCGTTATCGTGGGGGGTATTATCGTGATGAAAAGAAACTCCTCTGTGAATTTTACCGGGGTCCTTCTCCGCTATACCGTTGTGAAGTTTTCTCAAAACACTTTCCTAATAGGTAGCATTAATGGTTCTTCCCACCTTAGAGAACGTCAACAAGTATCACACCTTCGGCATTTAAAAAAAAAACACCAGTGCTTTGATGGGTCCTCTTCCACGTCTGGGTAACCATTGCTTAGATTGTTCTTTGTCTTCAGGATCATATTGGTAAATCCAAGTCTTATTCCCAGTTATAGTTCTTTGCAAAAAATCTTCGTGATTTTCATCCCACTTGTTCAAAAATTTCAGTGAAAGAGTAGCTCTCTTCTCCAGCTAAGCTTCGCGCAACAATCTTGGCACCTCCATCGAGCAGAAAGCTTACCGAGCTTCAGTATGTCAGTCAAGATGGAATAAACTGAACCTGCCGATATGATCAATGTGCCTGCTATCATTTCCACTGTTAATCGACGGCCCTCGTTTATCTTCAATTAGTGCCCGCACACGATTTGTTTTTTCTTTCCTTACTTATGTTTCACCAACCAAGCTTGACTAGAAATTTGATGTTTGTCCTTGCTCAAATTTAATGGAATCCATAATAACACTGCGGGGTAAAATTTAAAGGGGTGCCATTTGATTAAAAAAAATAGCACATAGGTAGAAGTTTAAATCAGTGCAATTAGAATTTACAGGGGGCACCTCATTTTCACGTTATATTCATTTTCTACAAGCCCTTTGAAGACCCACTCGTATCTGCAGGGCACGCTCAGGTGCCAGAGGTAGTCCCGCCTCCCTCCGGGGGCTAAACGTGCAGCCAAATATTTAGGTTAACTAAATACTATGGATGAGGCTTCCTCCCAAAACTCATCAAACCACTGTCCGTGGGGCGACCCTCCCTAGGATTCGGGACAGGCAGTAGCGGTCCCGCGGTATAATGGGACATGTACCACTCACTAAATTTTCCCAGACTAGCACATTCAATAAAAAGATTTCTTACCGTCTGGGAGACCAAGCAATCTTTACAGAAAGGGTCAAGGGAGCGCTACCTAAAGTGATACTGCGGCCCACGTGTGGCCAATTCGAAGGCGACAAAATTGATTGGGGGTTTGTCCATGGGAAAGACCAGGACGAAATGCAAGCAACTTTAAATTCCCATCCTCCCTTCTTCTTTGCCAGGCAGTTTGAAGGGATGACCTAATTCCTGTGATGTAGTGAGTGGGGGAAGAACAAAACGTTGGCCAGGTCGCTCAGTATGTGCAGATAGCCTGGCGCCGTCATTTCCTGAAACCTCTACATGTCTAGGAACAGAGCAGAAGCTCTCGCCATCCTCCCGGCTGCACGACGCCCAATCCTTAGTGCAAAGCAGTGTATTGGAACCAGCTCGGCTGTGAAGACAGACGCAAAGTCCAGAGGAGCCAAGCGGACTTCAAACAGGGAAGACATAGCATGAAAGCTAACTTCCCCTTCGGACTTGGATTCATCCGCGTACATTGGAACTGCTCTAGGCTGTTGAAGCTTTGGGATTATGGGCGTGCTGACAAAGGTTCAGGGCGGTATCTTGGACAGAACTAACAGCCCAAGAGTTACACCAAACTCTTGAAGGAGTTTTTTGACCCTAAATCCGAACAGCTTAGGACATGATCATCCGGACCAGATGGCACCTCGCTTAGCGTAAACAGGTCGTTGAAGGGTTCTTGACTTCTGGAGGTAAAGTCCAGTCGGCGGCCTTCAGAGACATTCATCGAATCCTGGCGGAGCAACTTCCGACCTAGGAGATGCGGAGAAAGTGGTCGCGAACGACTACGCCATGGACGCGGGGTCCGAGACTGCGGTCCCATTCTCCTGCGAGAACTTGCACCATATCTTTTTGACTTATTTCCACACATCTGCAAGAGGGGTCTTCCCGTTGTGAAAACACGTATGCCCGCCAAGAAGAGCGACGGGCGTGTTTGGATACATACCGGAAGCTAGCCCTAGCTCGACGAAATTCACCTACAGTGAAATCGTTGGAGTGGTGCTTATAGCGCATATAGGCATTAATGCTTCTGTTTAAGGGGTGTTTCATACTCAGTTGATAACCAGGAAAGCAGCCGGCGTGCAAAACGGCTAGAGGTTCTCGGAATAATAGTCAGGCTCACGGGGATGAGGTTACCGGAGAACTCAACGGCCTCATCCACCGACCTAAACTCGACTGTGAACGAGAAATTAATCAGTGACCAACGTGCCTGCGCCAAGCACCACCGGTGGGGTCTCTCAGACGGTAACGGTAAATAAAATAATATTTGATGAGATGATTATTACCATGGAGGTCATCGACTACTTGCCACCTAAATCAGGCTGTGCATCCGGAGAGCACAAGGATAGATCAAGACAGGAAAATGAAACGGTTCTCGGGCAGTGATGCGTAAACTCATCTACATTTAGGACATCTATCTCCAGTTCGTCGATCAGGTCGGCAAGGACCTGACCCCTGGGAGTGATCGAGAGTAGTCTACTCAGAGGAGGTTTCTAGCGTTCAAAACCATGAACAGTAGAAAGGGCCTCGGCCATCGTGCCACGATGCGGCGGAAGTCCCACGGGTCGAAGTCAGCTGACTGTTGAATGTATAAAAAATAGCAGTTTACCTCTTATTCAAGTGCAGCTGCACTGCTACAGCCTGAAAGGTATATAAAGCAAAGCGAAGAACAGAGACATCACACCGGGTGTAAATGGTGCATCTTGCTGCCCGACACACATTTCGTGATGGTGGGGTCGCCTAGCCCTTACACCCCGAGAGGGTTGACAGGGGGCATGCGCCCAGGATGGTCTCTTGCAAAAAGATAGCTAACGGGGAACGGGAGGAGACTAGCCTCCGCAGCTCCACCTAGTTGGCCCGAAGTCAGCGGCAATACCATTGAAGGAATATGCCTTCCAGGCCTAGCTCGGAGAGGATTGCGGGGCCGTCTTCGAAGAGAAGACCTTCTCGCGAACGACCATACGCTTCCCGGATGCAGAACTCCGGGCGCTGTTGCATTCGAGGACTTATCGGGGAAGGTTAGATTCGCCATGTGTCTTTTCCTCCCTCTGCGGGTGTCTTTTCTTTGGAGGATCCACCATCTCCGAGCAAACTAGCCCAGCCTTGGATGAGGGGCGTAAGACCCGAAGCTCCTTTGGTGTTATTCTCCTTTTGCGGAGCAGCTGTAGGAACCACGGAAGACGACCTCACAACCACTTTCAGAGGTGTTGCGTCCTGTGAAAGTGAAATTAACGACTCGGCTCAGGCGCGGGGCCGTTTCGTCTTACGGAAAACGGTCAGGCTGGGATATGGGGGGGAGGGGAGAGCTTTGGTTTAGCCGATCCTGAGTGTGAATCCTTTGTGCCGCCAGCTCTGCCAGGGAAGCGCCCGGGCTAAGTAGAACCCGCTGAAGGGTTCCGAATGGGAACGGAAACGACCAACGACCTAGCTAGTAGGCTTGGAGGAGCCAAGAGCAGAGGGTGCCTTTTTTTAAAAAAATTGAGGCATAAGACGTCCCAGGCAGCGCTGGGCGCGCCAGGACCAAGTCCTTAGCCTCGGGAAATGAGAGACGATCCGTTGTCTGAACGGCCAGGATTTCCTTCTCCAAGAGATAGGCAACACATTGCTTCGAAGAAGCGGGGTGCAGCTCCCCACAATTGACATACTTGGTCATACACGATAGGGAATTATCGTTTGTGGCCTTGAAGCAACTTACACAGACTTCTGGTAAACCTGACTTTGCACATCTACACGAGCGATTCGTATGGCCGAAACGGTGGTAGTACTAGCACCTCCGCGGCAGTGGCACGAATGCCTCCACGTGGTAGCAATACCAATCCACACGCACCGACTCAGGGAACCTGACGACGAGTCCCCTCCGTTTTCTCATCACACATTAGACCTTGACCGCCCCATGGTTGGCAGCTCTAAGGTGATGTAATCTATGAGTGGGCCACGAGTTTCCTCGCGTGAACTAATCCTTTCACGAAGTTCATGGTGGAGTGCGGCGTCACACTCTCCGGCGTGCCATTAATTGTCCGAAGAGCACTATTCATGGTCGCCTCGGTGGGATCTGAGGCGACCTTCGGCTCCCTACCAATCAAACTAGATAATGCTGTCCTCTGATGGATCATGTTGCCCTTGGTCAACATGCCATCAGTGGAGCGAATAGCCAGAAAGCGTTTGAAGCCACAAAGCTAGAAAACGCCATGTAGTCTCACAATGGGTGGGCCCGACGTAATCGAGGGTCCGCTCAGCGGACTTGCGACTTTGGTCTTGGTCTGTGCCTCCCTCATCCGAGGGCACTTTGGTGCTGGACGTGCCGATCTTGGCCCGATTGCTTGCCAACACAGGAGGGGACCCGTCCGTCCTCGGAGCTCCCGCGGAGGGAGAGGAACCCTTAGTCCCCTTTGTCTTCCTCTTACTTTTCTTTTTAAGAGAGGAGGGTGGGGATCAACCCGCTTCTTTCCACCTCCGAAAGGAGCCCCAAGGCCGGACAAACCGGCTTCAGCAAGATTCTTCGCCGAAATAGAGAAGGTCTTGGCTGTCAAAGGGGCACCAGCCGGGAATGTGGTCCCTCCTCTCCTTGTGATTCCTCAGGGGCCAGAGCCACGAGAAGGGAAGCTTACACAGGGGCGGATTCAGTTTCGCCACATGGAAGATCTTACCATCTGTGGCTGGGTCACCTCCGTGATCATTTCTAGCCCAGGTGGAGGGCCTCCATGTGCCCTTCTTCCCAATGTATCACAGATCCCATTCGAAGTTCCTTCAGTCAGAGTAAAGTATTTGGCAGGCAAACCGACCTCCATCGGGGAATAGAGGGGGACAGGCATGATGATCTCATGTAACTTCAAAATCCATGACTGGAGGGGACACAGCCCGATGGGCCCCGTTTTCCCTTAAAGGGATTGGCCCTATCAAGTCACTCCCACCGGCGGTCGATTTTGAGCTGCCTTCTAAGGAGCACTTCAAAGCGATGGAAGGGAAGGGGGCGATGTGATGTAGCATCTGATTGAGTCAGGTTTAATCCAAAAGGAGAAGACTGCCAGCATGCCCCTACCATACACACCTATCATAAATTTTATCATCCACTTGTCCTACGATCGGCCCCTTCTCTCACAAATCCTCATTGACATCATCAATCCAAGTGGTTTCAACACTTCGCACACCCTCGAAACACTTTTAGGTATTCTCTTTAGTAGTCTATTTTTAGCAATTCATCTTACATAGACCTTCAATACATTTTCAGTCACAACCTCGCTCCCATCTCTCGTTACACCACATCCCTCTTACCAATTTCTTATTCTATCCTTCTCGTACCCAACACCCCTCTCAAATAGTCCATTACACTGTTATCACTCTCAATCTTCCTCGTTGATCTCTCACTGGCCCCAGTAGATAAAACGTTGTATTTTCACGCCTATGCATCAGGTTCAATCCCCAGCGAGAGCAGACAAAATAAATCTGTTCTAGGAAAGAGATAATCGCCAATTGTGAGTGCGACAATCATCAGATACAGCGGCAATCATAACACTGCTGTCTCTTTGATTAAACACTTCCTTCATGCATAAATCACTCTTCCATCTACAGACTACACCGAAGGAGTTAAATAACCACACTCTTGACTTAGAACAGGTTTCTCTCTTTTGTGATACAACGGGCCTTGATGCTTACTAACAGATGGTTAAACATGGTACTATTGCTCTCACTGCGCCCTCCCCCCCAAAACAAAACAACAAAGACTGACACACTTTTGCCATCGGGTTACCAAACAATTGTCATTTTTATGTGAATTTCATGATCGAGTTAGGAGGGAGACTTACTCGCCAATCAAAAAGGATGTGTGTGCCTTTCCTACCATACAAAAACCTTTATGCGCTACGCCTTGAATAAGTGCGACAAATGGGTAGCAAAAAGCATAAAAATTTCTCTTCTTTACAATGAATCAATTTTCTTTTACCCGTTTTTTCAATATAGAATCCACTTGGATTGGGCAGCAACTCACTGATTCCTTACCTTAAACTTAACCTGTTTTTTCAGGGTATGTGAGACAATAGAGTCTTTCTTGGGTTTGAATTGGGTGGTAGGGGACCACTCGAGGGCAAAGACCTTTGGGAAGCGCGGTGGCATCGTTCTTAAAGGACTCAGCGTCTTGCAATCCCACAGCTCAAACGGGTCTTCCTTCAGAATGACGATAAAGTACTGTCTGCCAGGGAAATAAAGCCACAAACTAAATGAATGTAGCCTCCGATTTGATGGAAAGCATAAAGTCTACAATGAAGAGGGATGACACACTTCAAGAATGGGGTCTCTGAGCATCCTGAGTAAATATGACTGCATCCATGAAAGCCCTGGGTATAGCAACTAGTTTGAGACCCTAATTTCTTGTATAATAATCCCATGTTGCATTAAATGCCCTTGGTTCAAGTCCTGGGTCTCATTGACCCCGAAAGCATTAAAAGGAAATATTCTATTACTTCTTTCTTCTTCTTTTTTAATCAATGGACAGCACTGGGTTCTGTCACTGCCCCTTTTTTTGGGATATCAAGGTTATGATGAAGTGGTAGAATGCGAAGCCTTACTTTAAATATGAGACTTTAACCATTTCGATGGAAGACTCTTCCGTCTTATTGGTTCTGAGCATGATGGAGTAGCCAGTCTTTGTGTCTGTGTGGATAAGCTCATTACGAACGCGGCCGTGAGAGTTGGTCAGTGGCTGGTTGCCAAATGAGAGGAAACTTGTCAATGATGTCCACTCAATGCCCCTATGGATCAAGCAAAGGGAGCATTTTAGTTAACAGGGACTCAATGAGGGAAAAAAAATCAAAATATGGATGATGAATAGCTATTTTTTGATGACAAGGTGAATAAGTACATAAAAGAGGGTCCGAGTATTCAAATCTCCAAACCCTCTTATACGGTTATACCACAATTGAAACCACTACAATAACCAAACATTTCTAGTTTTATTTTCTGACATTTCTGGATGCTTTAACGTCTGGAGGCAGTTTTGAGTGGCAATTGGCAAAAAAGGTGTAGGGTTAAAATTGCATTTTAAGTATGTGTTGTTGTTATTGCATTGCTTTCCTGGAGCAGATGACCTCCGCTCTCTCCAACCACTTGGGAGATTAAGGGAGAAGAAAACTTTTGATCCTTTAGCCTGTGCTATAGGCAGCATCAACGTTACCACAATTAAGTGTGGCCATGCTTTATGTCAGAATGTCCTGAGGGACCAGGTTAGAGTGAAGATATACTGTTGCATGCTCTAGAGATTTTATACTCCCCCCCCTTCCCTTGTGCTAGCAGTCCACGTAACAGTTAGGAAGTGGTAGTTCAATTGCAGCTTAACCTCAGGTTGAGTGACCCCACACCCGGATTGCATCCTGGTGGTTAGAGATTAAAAAACAGAGCCTTGCCTGCTAGACAGTTTTTATATATAAAATATGTGTAAGGACCAAGCGTGCTGTAAAGATGAACATCTTTATTTGGACAATTCGAGGTCCATCCACATCATCTGCAATGGGAATATCATTTTTTTTTTTCATTAAAATTCTTAATCCCATTAAATAGCTAGAGAGTGAAATTGGTACAATTAGGGTGAGTTAATTTATGCAAATTGAAAGTTATAGTGAAAAGCTATGACTCTATGATACCATTTGGAGACAGGTAGCTGAGTGCAGGTAATGTAATGTGTTTTTTTAAATGAACAGAGATTCTAAAGTTCTTAAATCATTGGGATTTAGAGCATGACTAGTTATTTTGAAGTTGTTGATGGAAATATTGGACTTTCGTATTTATGCTGATCCCTAAGACAGGGTGGCCACTATTCATTTGCATGAGGGCTGTCTCAGGAAAAAAATAACTATTTATATTTTGGGGGATATATTCATCAAATTTGGGTCAGATTATTTTCATGACATGTTCTGTTGATCTCACTCGATCAACCTGCCTGTGGCCTTGATAATAATGGAATGTCTTGCACAATTGGGTTGAATGAACATGTGAAAAGTATTGTGAGAAGGAAGGTGTGATGTTTGTAGATGTGATAGGTTTTATGGTAAAAAAGAATTGTATGCAATAGATGGATTGCATATGAGTAGGAATGGTGTAGATTTGTTCTGGAAGGAGTATAAGCATGTCATTAGGTCTTTAAAGGCAGGACCCTAGAGGAATGAGAGAGGGACTTAGTCCAAAATGCTGACAGAGAAATGTTGACGGCTTTGGAACACAGTGTAATTTCTGAGCTTGTAACCACTGAAAAGAAAAAAAACGAACTGTCGGTGGGCTATATTCCGCATCCAGCTTGCTCCCGCCTAACCTGTCTCAAGTTTTCAGACATTTCAGGGGTCCGCCCTGGGTGCATTAAAGAATGGCATTTGCAGCATAGGACAGTAACTCACACCGACCAGAAGTACACAGTGGCCAGTCCTTCCCCAAAGGTTGCAGCTGCTAACTGGGCAACAAAGGCAGATATCCTTACTGGAAGAAGATGTTTGTGCCCTATATCAACTTAATTAATGAGTCAATGTAAATACCTCAACTTGTTTCATGTAAATGTATTAATTTTAAATATTATTGATTCCTTTTAAGTTGCAATTGTAAACAGAACGTAATGTTTAGTTGGTTATATAATACCAGTAATTATTATTATTATTATTATTATTATAGATAGGGCAGACCCAGAGACAGGTCTGAAGACTTTGTTTTCCTGGCAGCCAACAAGGCAGTGAAGCCCACCTGCCACAAGCAGTACAACCTTATACACCCGATAACGGTTAGAGGGGGGTGGTCAGCCCATTATATGCCAGGGTTGGCAAAAACCCGAAATTTTGAAAAAGCCCAATAAAACCTGGGTTTTATTCTGGGGGTTTTCAAATCTTGGGTTTTTTTTAAAAAAACAAATGATACAAGCATTAGAATAACATAGAAAAAGAATAGTTATCTCTATTTTTATATAATATTAATAATTACTTAGTTTAATAATTATATTATAGTAAGAACAGATCACAGTAACAGATCACTGATTGAGAATTGTGGGTACCCATGATAGCCATAACCTGTAGAAGGAGAGATGAATTATTATGAGTCAATATCATTGAAATAACCTTAATTTGATACGTATTTGTTGAAATTATAAACATAAATATGCATTTTGAAAAAATAATGATAAGTAACATTTATTTTTTGAAAAGAAAAAGAGTATAATTTTGAAAAAACCCGGGTTTTATTTATTTTTTTTCAAATCTCAGGTTTTTTCAAAAAACAAATACTACAAGCATTAGTAGAATAGCATAGAAAAAGAATAGCTATCTCTATTTTTATAATAATAATTATATTAAGGTAAGAACAGATCACTGATCGAGAATTATGGGTACCAATGATAGCCATAACCTGTAGAAGGAGAGATGAATTATTATGAGTTAGTATCAGAGAAATAACCTTAATTTGATACATATTTGTTTAAATTATAAACATAAATATGAATTTTTAATAAAATAATGATAAGTAGCATTCATTTCTTGAAAAAAAAAAGTAATTTGGAAAAAAAAAAAACCTGGGTTTTATTCTGGTGTTTTTCCAAAAACAAATGCTACAAGCACTAAAATAATATAGAAAAGGAATAATTATCTCTATTTTTATATAATATTAATAATTACTTAGTTTAATAATTATATTATAGTAAGAATAGAGATGAATTATTATGGGTCAGTATCAGAGAAATAACCTTAATTTGATACATATTTGTTGAAATTATCAACAAATATGAATTTTGAATAAAATAATGATAAGTAGCATTCATTTATTGAAAAAAAGTAATTTTGAAAAAAAAAAACATTTTTTTTTTATTTCACTTGAAAAAGCAAAAAAAACACCTGGGAATAAAACCCAGGTTTTTTATTTGCCCACCCTGTTACACACAAGGAAGTGGTTATTGGGGCATAACTGATATTCCCATTATTCATACCCCCTCACCCAGGTGCCCTCAAGCCCTGGTCTCTTGCGACCAGCAGGCATTAAAATACTTTGCTTATAGGGGTTCAAAAGCCTCTCTTATGACACAGGATGAGGTAGCTGCTCAGGTCCTTATGCCTAGACAGAGGGTTGATGGGTCAGTCCTAGAGAAAAAAGAATGCTGAGAGAGAGAGAGTGAAGAGGAAGCGCACCAACAACTTCCCCACCTCCCATCAGAGTTCATATCAATGCAGTGACAGGGTGTTCCTTAAATGCATTCTGTCCAGGTGAGAATATTTCATCCTGGTACCAAGAATAGATAGACAAAAGGTTGAGAGGTTAGTCATAGTGTACATAGTAGTTAGGTTGTCCACCTCCCCTCCCCTATGTCTAATCCCTTTCTTGTATTTCAGAATGTGTGTAAAGTTCTTGTCCATTACATAATTGTGACTGAGGAAGGAAGAGCCACCTGGACGGAAAAGAGGTGAGTGAAAATTGTGTGAGAGTGTTAGGTGTAGGGATGTTTGAGTGTGGCAGTGAGTCAGTGACTGAAAATGCCTTCTCTTTTCCAGCTCTGTTGTACCGCTTAGACCAGTTGTCGACACCTAGCTTTTGAGAGGTGGGAGCGACAGCTAGGCTAACTGCTGATCCCACTAACCAATGCAGTTGTTGGAAAGAGCGTCTGCCAATCCCCAAGGCAGGAGACGGAACCTGCAACCTCCTTCTTCAGTAGTCGCTGGAGCTCAGATCCGGGTCTCCAAAGATGGGACGCCGCTTAAGGAATCCCCTTTTTCCCTAAGAACGTGGGCCCACATCCCCTTCCATCTCACGTTTTCCCCGATTTGGAGCTCTGGATATTTAGTTAAGGGTGCCCCCGTTATTCCCGATATCTTTCGGTCTTCGGTTGGAGTTTCTTGAAGCACATTGGTATATATAGTCATTCTTTTACGTGACCGAGATCCTTGTAAGGCCTTGTGTGTTCTAATATATACATGTGGTTGTTGGCCATGGTAATACTGTGAGGCCAAATAAATATATATATAAATATATATATAAATATATATATAAATATATATATAAATATATATATAAATATATATATAAATATATATATAAATATATATATATAAATATATATATATAAATATATATATATAAATATATATATATAAATATATATATATAAATATATATATATATATATATATAATATATATATATATATATATATATATATATATATATATATATATATATATATATATATATATATATATATATATATATATATATATATATATATATATATATATATATATATATATATATATATATATATATATATATATATATTAAGTTATTTGGGGTTTAGGTTTTAGGCTGTACATATTGTATTTTGCAATTGTGAAGGGCTTGCTTTATTTATTGGATTTTAAATAAAATCAAAAGGTAAAAAATACTCTCTCTCCTCAATATCCTCTCTTTGAACCACCGAGCGGGCCTTGTCAGGGCGGCAGGGATAGTTGGTGTGGGAGTCACGAATCTGCCGTCACAATAAACTAAAGAAAAAAGTAACACAGAGGAAGTGAGGTGGAAGTGTGCCAACAACTTTCCCAAACCCCATCATAGAGTTCATGTCAACCCAGTGACAGGCCTTCCCGGATTTGGACTCAGGCTGGTAGGATGTGCAGTTCAGCGAGGTACCAAGTATAACAGGCTAAACAGGGTAGCCTCCTGTGAGGAAATGAATCATGAATTTTTAAAATGCCTTTCTTGGAGATGTTGTAAAAAGCTCTAGTTTGACATCATTCCCCCATGTATATGGGAGAAAAACATATATTGTCTAAAGAACCTGATTTTGCAGGCTTATATGTATTAATGACAAGTTTTTATTAGTAGTTGCATGTTTGAGGTCTTGTATTATAATATTATGATGAGTCTACTAGTTGATGGCTGATAATGCAATCCAGTGTATGCAGATTATATCATCGTGGTATCTTGATGCATTTTTGGAAACTTTGACTGGGATGACCTTCATAAACTATAGTAGCTTATTGATCCTTTATTTTTATTTTATGTTATAGTCGATCCAATATATGATGAGTCACAAGACTCAAATTAGTATTTAGGGCAGAAGTCTGATCCCAGCATAAGAGATAGGCGGTAGTGACCCCACCTGCTGCAATTTGAGGACAGGTGCCACTCACAGAGGTCCCATAGACTAGGACATTCAACCAAGAAGTGTCTCACTGTCTGGGGGACCAAGAAGTCTTGACAGAAATGTTCAGCAGAGCACTCCAACTCACGAACGTGTCCGATTCAGAGGCAAAAAAAAAAAATGACCTGAAACAGTCGAGGCAGGGGAAGTGGAGATGGGGTAGACACATGGGAAAAATCAGGGTACAATGCCACGTAACTGGATTTCAATTTCTGACACATTAAAGGGATAAAGGACTAATGAGCTTGAGAAGAGATTAAATTTTACCTGACGCCATAAGTGTGAAGTGAGAACTCCCTCTCAATCACTCCTGTAGCCAAATTGAAGACCTGCACACAGCCCGACTGCGTGCCAACAGCCATTAAAGGAAGATATTCATGCAGGTTCCGTGTTGTTAAGGGAGGACACATACGGATGACCAAGGGAGGGAATGCCAAGCTCGGCATCAGCCCAGTCATAATCAGCCGCAAGGAAGGGCTTTCCTTCCCTTTTGTGTCCTGCAAATCACCAAACAAAATACAATTAAATGATCAATAGCTCCTGAGGGAAACAATAATGAGAAGGAAAATACAAGATTACCCCCCTCCCCCCCCCACCAAATCCTGAACAAGTTACTATTGGGAACACAAGACTGATTCAACTTTCCTTTTGCAAGAGTGAGGGGGAAGATAAGCACCAAAGTAGATTTAATTAATCCTTGGCAGTTGCTGACATTTAAAATATCATTTGCCTCAGTTGTAGATGAGTAATTCACTTTAGTAAGGAGGGCTCATTACAAAATCAAATTGATAAATACACAAAACCAGCTACATAGAGACTATGCATCATAATGATAAGAATATGCTCCATGTTACAGAATGGAGACATGCGAGACAATATAAAAATTCGCAGTATTACTCAAGTGGCAGATAATGGACATCGTCAACTGCTTTCCAAAAATGTGACATCAGTGCTCCTCATTTTCACTAGTATGCACATCATAATAAAAAGTTTTAACTACCTAAAACCACCACTTCTGACATAAATGTCAGGTTCTTCAGAGCACTGGCCAAATAACTTGCACTACTGTACCTTATCACACTCCCTTGCTTCATGGGCAGGCTTGATGAGCTGAGACAAAGATAGGAGAGGAATACTCTGCAATGTTTTTGCTGCCCATTCGGGACTGAAGTAATTGTCCTTGATATTTAACTTGAACTCTGGTGACACATCAGGACTGAGTTGACATGGGAGGATCCCTGCCTGCAAAGAGCTGCCTATCTCCTTGCAAGCATAAGAACTGAGTTCCTTGAACACGATGCGTCCATCACCCAGAATTAGCACTGAAACAACACACAAAAGTTTGATAAAATGAAAGTTTCAACTTATTACACAAGAGTGAATCACTTCTAGTGTTGGGTTGTTTTTTTTTACTTTTAAGATTTAATTCATTTTTTTATAATCAGTCCAAAATGTATTCAACTGTTTGTTACAGGACATAAACAGTATACATACATCATGGTTGGTGGAAGACTACCGAGTGTCATAAGGTGGCATAAAGTCTGAAAGGTGTCTTAAATGAAGTATGGGGAAGAGTGAGCATAAGGTCTAGAAGAAGAAAGTGTAAATAATTATAGGTTCTGGATAGGTTCTGGGTAATGAAACCTTAGAAGTTGTAAAAAATTTAGATATCTACAAATGACAGTTTGCAACCTGAAGGATATATTTGAGCTGTATAAGAGGAGGAATGGTAGGTAAGTTAAGAATACTGGTTAGTAAATAAGCAAAGAAATTTAGTGAACAAGGCTTGAGTATGCTTACCCATTTGATTTTCCGTGACTGGATTGACCATTATACCTGAGGGACGATTGCTTTTGCTGAGTCTCAGAGGTTCAGAATGACATTTTCGCTCATACACCAAATCAGAGAAGGATTCACTCAAATTCTCATCTGCAAAAGGATAGCCTTTTAGGGATTGATTCAATGCAACACAACAATTAAAACCTTCAGGTGAGGAGATATGTGAGCAAGAGTAAGAAAAATAACATCCTACCTCGGCTTCCAGAATGTCTCATTGACTGGAAGTAGCCTGAAATCGACCCAGATTCATGCAGGCAGTAGATAACATCCCTCTGCCAGCATGAAATGGCCTTGGGAAAAGAAACATAGAAGGCAGCATGTTAAAGGATAACAAATAAAACAATACAAAACATAGGCAGGAATAGATAGATACCATCTCATAAAATATGAACAAAATTTTTACCATTATACCTAAAGGTTTATAGCTTTGAAGCACTATATGCAATGGTAGTAATGGGATGGTCTGTTGCAAGTCCCCCAGGTCACAACTGTTGATCTGCATCAATGTGGGAACTGAGTGGTTTTGTGGAAAGTGAAGGATATGTGATGTGGAAAAAGAGGTGTGGTAGTCAATGCCCTTAAAACAGGGAAATTACAGATGCTTCCTCTAAGTGAGACAAACAAGAAAAGGAATGAAGAGTTAGCGTGGGATGGAGTGAATGAAGTGCAATCAGGGTGGAAGGAGCAAAGAAGATATGGCAATGCTTTTGAGAGAGGATGGTATGATGAAATAGTTGGGTATCGAAAGTGTGAGTTTGATATTTAGAAGGGTGAAGAGATTTGCAAGAGTGAAACTGTGCATGGTTAGAGTGTATGGACTCCTTAATGATAAAAGTGAATCTGAGAGAGGTTCTGGAATGACTCGGGATAAGTGGTGGATTAACTTGGTTGTAGGCAATAGGTGACAGGATGAGAGATGGAATGGCTCAATGCTAAAAAGAAATGTGTGTGGTAAACACATTTTTCCACTGCACAAGGATGTACATAAATACACATTGGTTGGGCAAAGAAGTGGGGGGAGGGGTTTGGAGTATAACATGATTAGCAAAAAAAAATAAAAATTGCTACAGGATGTATTTGATGGATAAGCTGTAGTAACAAGTATGACTGTTCAAATGATTGTTGTGCATAAGGTTAGTGTAGGGATGAGAAGATATGAAGGTGAAAATGAAGGGTAATTAAGAGTAAACAAGGAATATGGGGATAAAAATAATATGGAAGAAATTTAAGAAAGTGAGAGTGGGTAGGCTAAAGGGTGTATGTGAGTGTGCTATAACTGGAAAGAGAAAATAAAAATAGTGGAGTGACAATGTGAAAAGTGCTGTGGCAAACAAAAGGAGGCACAGTTGGAAATGCTACGGGTGCAGATGAGAATGTCAAGAAGATGGGGAGGACTGTATACAAGGTGGTAAAAGGAAAAAGCAAAGAGTGTGATAGTGTCAACAATGGTGTATTGGAGTGAGACTATGTTATGGAAGGTGAAGGAAAAATCCCAAGTGAGACCAGTGCAAATCGATAACTTGAGAGGAATTCTTGCTATGCAGAAGGCGGATAGTGGGAAATGACTGGGTAAAAGATGTTTATGGTGTGAAGTATGGTGCAATAGTGTTCTGAGGTGTTATGATACCAGGTGGGCACTTAATTTTTAGTCAATTGCACGCAACTCTATAGGTTATTATGTCAGTCCATAGCTGGCACATGTCTGAGTAAATTTAGGGTAGGCAGAAACTGTGAAGCTGCTGCAATTAATTTTAACAATTTCTACCTTTTCCTGACAATTTACTTTATAAAGGGGCTCTTCATAAAATGAATTGCAGCAGCTTCACAGTTTCTGCCTACCCTGAATTTGCTTCTGATAGTGTCTCAGTTTCATTTCCTAGAACAGCAGATGAAAATTAATAAGGAAAGTAATGAGTATTTGAAGAAAAGAAGAGAATGTTGCCTTACAACTCTGTTTACACACAAATTTTTTTATAATGTATGATACTGATGGCATGACTCATTCATTAAGATGGAGGAAAGAGTTAATAAGGGTGAAAATCTTTCAGAAAGCAGGTTGTCCTCTGGAGGGTTTTTTTTTTTTTTTCCTTTAGAGCCCATCTGGCGACTGCCCACTTGGGCATAAGTCGCCGGAAATACGACAGCCTAGAACTAGGCTACTTTAAAATAAATTATGAAAAAATAACAATGATAAATATTGGAAAAACTCAACAATTAGGAAGCAATCTCCGACATAGGGGAGAGGTTCCCCTCAACCCGGTGCAGGAGCGTGCAACCTACAAAAAAACAATAACAAACAAAAAAAATACAAAAAAGGAATCTTTTTAAATAAAGGGGAGAAGCCCGGCCTCCCCCAAAAAGTCAACAAGTCCACAAGTCAATGTGGACGAACTCGTCCCAAGCACAAAGGACAGGCGGTAGCGACCCCGCCCATCACGGTACCGGGACAGGTAACGTGCGCGAAGATCACCTAGACTGGGACATTCAACAAGAATGTGCCGAACAGTCTGGGGGACGACGCAGTCGTCACAATAGGGCGCAGGCGAGCGCTCCATCAGATAGCGATGCGTCACACAAGTGTGCCCGATTCGGAGATGACAGAAAGCGACCTGAAGCCGTCGCGGCATTGGGACATAGGTCCATGGGAACAGCGCGGCGCAATGGCACGTAACTTTAAGTTCCCTTCGACCGTCTCCCATCTTCTTTGCCAAGCAGTCCGAAGAGCTGCCCGTATTCCTGCCATGTAGTCGGTGTAAGGAAGAGTGAAATGCTGGTCCGGTCGCAGAGTCCTCGCGCACTCTTTGGCGCACTCATTCCCCGCAATTCCTACATGTCCAGAAACCCAGCAGAAGATAATCTCGACATCTGCCTGGCTCGCCAAAACCGTGGCGTCACGGATATCGCGAACCAGGGGATGCGGAGATTCCAATACCCCGAGAGCACTCAGGGCGCTTTGTTAGTCGTTATAGATCACAATCCGGTCTCCGAACCAGGCACGTCGCGTAATCTCCCGTACGGAGTGGTATATTGCCACCAGCTCGGCCGTGAAGACAGACGCAGCACCTGGCAGAGCCCCGCTGACTTCAAACAGAGGGGATACGGCGTGGAAGCCGACCCCCTCTTGGGACTTGGAGTCATCCGTATACACTGGCACGGTTCCAGCGTGACACGAGGTGTGCTCCAAAAAGGTCGAATGCAATACTCCCGGCGCCGTACAAGCTTTGGGAGCAGAGGTGTGGCGACAAATAGCCAAATGTGGTACCCTCCAGTGTGGCGTCCTGGGCAGAACCAGGGGCGCCACCGGCCCGAGAGCTATATCTAGCTCTCGAAGGAGTTTCCTGGCCCTAAACCCAAAGGGCTTACGGTATGACTGGCGTCTCTCGGCGGCATAGGCACCGTCGAGATCAGCTGCGGATGTAGTGAGAGCTGTTGGCGACTGAGGGAGACGCCCGGCTCGCGTGTATAGGCGAGCGATGCACTGCACGCGGCGCAGAGCAAGTGGCATCTCCCCAGCATCGAACAACAGGCTCTCAATGGGGAAAGTTCAGAAGGCACCGGTCGCAAGGCGAAGGCCGGTGTGGTGGATCTAATCCACCGTTCGCAATAAACGCTCGGCTGCCGATGCAGCCGAGCGTTGTGCATCATTGGGCATGGTGACCCTAAATTTTCTGCGGGACGCAATAGCTCATCACCTCTCACAGTTGCCCGCACTGCAAGAGGTGCTTACAGGCCTGGGAGAGGTTGTATGAATAGCGACGAAGTAGGGGAGAAATACAGGCTATCTGAAGGAAGGAAGAGAGGCTAAGCTGGGGCCGGACGGAGCGCTGGATCCCGTCAGCACGGCTGCCAGGATGGCAAATCGCTGCGCCCCTTACGGGGTCCTCTGGAGTAGTGAAGGAATGACAATGATATTTAAAGACAACAATCTGTTAAAAAGTGTGTTATGAATAATTAAGCTCAATGAGGATATTGGGTCCTGCTAGTTAATGAAGATAATGGGACAACCCCTGAAACATCGCATGATGCAACAATGTCAAAGAAGGACTGATTTAAGACAACAGCCTGTCTTACATTGCTTGAGAGGTGATGATGAGGATTGTGAGATAGTCAGATTAAAATGCATGAAAGGTTTGCCAGGTAGTTCTAGGGTGGAACAGATGGGAGCAGATGTTTGCATTGTAGTGGTATTCTTGTTTGTTGGTTTCCATTGTTTACAATTTTCAGTGAGTGTAATTGTTCAATGATGGTGATGCCTCTAGATATATTGGACTGTGAAGTTAGCCAGGCATGGTGGTGAGCATTGAAGTTGTACCATAAGAGGAGGTTGGAGTGATGTGAAAGTAGTGCAAGTTGGGCAAAAAAAATGATGGATAGTGTTGAGAGGAGGTAGGTGGGATGTAGATGATGATTTCTTTTTAATTTTGTGGTTACTGATTGTAGTTTTGTAGTTTAGTCATTTTGTAAGAGGGTTTTTGTGTTCCTGTTGGTGTTGGAGAATGAGATGTCTTTATGTAATAAAGTAAGTTAGCTGCGGTGTGTTTGCATGTACATCATGTCTACATATAGCTTTGGAAGGCTTTTAGGTGAGAGTGGGGGGTTAAGTGGGATTTCTGTATTAGGGGAATGTGAATGTCGTGTGTTTAGTGTTTTGGGAAATTCTTGCTGCTTGTTGTGGATGTCATTTGTGTTGAAATGCAGGATGTTAAGAATGGGTGAAGGGGAGCAGGATGTGTGGGCAGTTGCAGATCCAGTGTGGTTTGTCAATGTTTAGGGATGACAAGTGGGTACATAGATTATGTCATTTGTCGCATAAGTAGCAGAGGATGGAAGCTTGTGAGTGGTGGAGCTGTCAAACACAGGGTAAAGCATATAAAGGTGAGGAGGCAAAGATTTTTTTTTATGTCTCTGGCAAAGGCGAGAAAGGGATATACATGATCAGGAAGGTACCACCCATGAGGATAAAGGTGGAGAAGGAATGGATACTTCAGTCCCAGCAAAGTGAGGCACTGTCCAGGAACAGGAAAAATTATTCGGCTTTTGCCAGTTCTAGGTGCATTGTGTCAGATTCTTCTTCTCCATCGACGAAGCTCTCATCTCTGGGTGGGTTCACCACTTGCAGGCAGTGGGCGTTTAGAGACACATTTGTTTCTGGATAGATGCTGGGGTTTGAGAAGGTGGTAAGAATGGGGCGTGGCCATTAAGGGAGAGTGAGGGGACGCAGTGTGAAGAGAAACTAGGGATGGAAGGGTGTATGATTGGTTGTATCAAAGAGGGCATGCCATGGCAAATGCTAGGGTAGGGGTATAAGGGTTGATGAGTAGTCGATGTTCAGAGCCAGGTTGTTTAGCATTGTAGAGCAACCACTTTTTTGTTTTCCCAAGCACTGTTATTATAGCATGACGCAAACTCTAAATACCTAATACAGTTGCCCATTCTGTGATGGGCGCAGAAGGTGCAGGCTGAGCCATGGGTCACTATTTAAAGGTAGCCCTCAACCCCCAGTGACTAGGCAGCCGTCAATATGGCGACACCACTTGGGGGTCAAGCATAAAAATGATAGGTGATGAAAAGATGGCACACTAAGAGGAAAATGGTAGGGTGGTGGGGCAGTGCAAGCTGTTTAAAAGACACCATCCCAAACCGGAGTCAAGAGGTGGAGGAGGTCTGCCATCTCCCAATCCTGACCAGGGGCAAGCAGATAATAAGTTGACCGGCAACTATCTTGAAAAATTAACTGATTTAACCCCTTCCATATGATGATGTGTGTGTGCCCATCATAGAACTCATGTGTCCACCTCCAATGACAGGTGCACATTTGTCATAATTTGTATTTGTTTCTTTAGCATTTGTATTTATCGTAGCATGCTCAGAGTTCAACACTTATTGCTTTGTAGTGCTTACAGTGACTTTTGATGATGCCATGAAAAATAACCAATCATAAACATTGTAGGAGGAGCTACAGCCAGAAAAGTAAAATATCAAATTATTCCTCACTCAGTTTTGGCACTGTTAAGTGGCACATGTGTGACTTATTCATTTTGTCATATAATTAACTAATTACCATAGTTCATTATGTCGATAATAGTGATAATGACAGTGATTATCAACCCATGGAAAGTGATCTTGAATCAGTAGAAAGTTACGATAGTGATGATAGCTTTAGTGAAGACATATGTGAACCAATTGAGTTATCAGATGGCTGGAAACGCGTGGTTCACATATTTGATGATAAAAGACCTAATCTTTGCCCGATTACAGTGATATGAACCCCACAGTTGGATTTACTGAAAACATGACAATTCTAGTGTTTCAATAAATTCATTAATGATATCATATATTGTTCATTGTATAAATGATAAAGCAAGACATTTTTTTTAAGAAAATGTAGAATTGAACAGAAAAGTAAATAGTATAAGGCTGAAAGACATTGAGAGTGGTGATGTTCTTACATTTTTAGCTTTATATTTTTATATGGGTATTTGTAAATATCCTGAAATTAATGAATATTGGGCAGAAAGCCCATGGAACCTAGTGTTCATTCTTTTACTGCCTCAATTATGAGTAGGGATAGATATTTATCGATCATGAAATTCTTGCAGTTTAGTGAGGTAAAGGATGTAAAAAAAATAGTTCCTTCATCTCGCTTGGATACTTTTTGCTCAATGCTAACTGCTAATTCAATGAATAATGTGGATGCTGGTAAAAAACACTTGTTTTATGGAAGGGTAGTTTAGGGTTTTGTCAATTTATAAGGGAGAAACGTGCTCATTTTGGAAGAAAGTTATTTGTTATGTGTAATAGTGAAAAATGTTGGAGCAGTTACAATTATAACTTTTGTATCCCTTATGGAAAAACTCACAGTTCTTTTCCTGAAAATGCTGATGTAAGTGTATTTTTTTCAAGTGAATGTATAGTTATTAAATTAGCAAGGTCTATGCTTCATCAAGGTCATCATATAATTGTAGATAATTGGTATGCAAACGCTCAGCTGGTGTTCTTTCTATTATCTAAAGATACATTGCTTACTGCTACAATTTTTCCAAATAGAGGAATATTGAAAGAACTCGTAAATGAGAAACTTGCACATCATGAATCAGCATTTATAAGAAAAGAAAATGAGCTTGTAATCAAGTGGGAGGATAAGAAAACCGTCCATCTCATCACAAAAAAAATATACTGCTAGTATGGTTGAAAACTTGGAGATGGAGGGTACAAGGAAAGTTGATAAAAAACCTTATCCCATCCAAAAGTATAATGAAAATATGGGCAGTGTAACATGGCAGACCAGCTGTTGGAACCATATAACCTGTCAAGAAAGTCACACGCATGGTTCAAAAAGCTCAGCCTTCATTTAGTCATGCGAATGGTTCTAAACAGTTCCTTATCATATAGAAACATGGTGGATAAAAAAATTAAAATGCAGATTTGATCAAATCACTCATCAAACAGTTGCTACATAAGCATAACAGTGGAACAAATGCTGTAATTGATGAATACATTCTCAATCGTGAAAGAGAAAAAGGGATGAAGTGACACATGCTTTGGTGACGATTGAAGCTGTTCCTGGCAGTTCTGTCAAATGTCTGACTAAACATTGTAGGATTTATCCTAAATGAAATTAAACAGGGAAATGTTGCATAAGGCTGTCCTGATAAACCAGGATTATGCTCAATTGAGCACTTCAAAATTAGGCATAATAAAGATTAGGTAAGTTGAAATTATATTAAATATATTTTTCTTACTGTTATTTAGTATTGTTTTTATTAGTAATAGTAATTATTTTTTATTGCTAATTATTTTTTTTTATTTTTCATATCTATTTTATCAAAATTAAATATTATTTTCAAATAAAACAACTTGTATAAATGTAGAGATACTTTTGAAGAAAAAGAAATTGTCAAAAGTCAAAAAATTAAATTGAATATCTTGTTTCTCAGGATTAGCAGTGTTTTGGTAGTTCGTGTGGAAGGGGTTAAGTGGCAAAAGAAGCTCAGAAGGATTAAAGACTGGGTAGTCTCAATCTACTTTTCGGAGCCTGGGAGGTTGTACCACTCCTCTAGGTTCCAGATGTAAGTATACATGGGTACCCCTTTGTTATGAGTGATTATGCATTGTTGTATGATAGAAGGAAAAAACAGATAGGAGGGGGGAGGGTGATGACCTATTCAAAGTCATTAAATGCATTAATGGGATTATTATATGAGTGGGTGCCCAATTATCCAACTCAGCCCACGTGACCCTATATTATACTTGCATGTATAGATCTTCCCATCAGTATCAAGTTTCTTGTTTGAGCAAAAAAGACTCAGTTCAATGGAAAACTTTATTCTGGAGACTAGTTTCAGAATTGACTGGCTTCCCTCTTTCTTTAGACCCAAAATAGTAACTTTGGCCATTGTTACCAATGTTTTGAGAACTGAAGATGGAAGCCAGCCACTCCCAAAACTAGTCTCCAGAATAAAGTTTGCCATTGAACCAACTCCTTTTTGCTCATTGTAGCTATGCTTAGTCACCTTTTAGGATGCATTGCTAACACCAATAAGGTGCTTTTATTACTTATCTATCAATGGAAATAATGATGCTTTGTCTTTCAATAAAAGCCCTGAACCCAACCTAATGGTAATAAGCCACAACAGAACTAACTTTGGTGAAGGGTGAGATCCCTCTCTCTACTGATATCACCCCAACTGTTTGATTGATGGTCAAGTCGAGAATAAGGACTTCTCTGATGAACAATAAGAGTAACTGGTCATGAACCGTCTGGTGATAGAGTAACTGAAGCACTTCCGACGATGCAACATCTTCTTCATTCCTGAAATCAACAATCAGAAATTGTTCCTGTGAACATTACAATTCTTCTTGCACTGAGCAGTCAGTCAAGCCATTAAACCTCTCAGTAAAATGAATAACACTGGGGTTCAGTACAAGGGAAACCTACCACCAGCCAAAGTGATCAAAGTTGAAAAAAAAAAGGAAAGGCAGTTTAAGTACATTTCGAAGAATAGAGATTAGTAAATGAGTAAAATGGGATAATGTATACACAAGGAACATTGAATAGAAATTGACAAAAGGAACAAATATTAATAAACAAACAAGAGTTATAAGTTTGGTTTTGAATCTATCATCTCAGTCCTTTAGGATTGGAAATAAACAAACAAAGAGTACAAGCTTCAGAGAGAAGAGGAAGAAAAAATGGTAGGTAGTTTACCACCTAACAATTTAGTTCTTTTTTACCACAGGAAGATTTCAGGTATAAAAAAAAAATGTGAATAGAAGGGAAAGTGAAAGTGATGCAAAAATCTTTTAAAAATAAATTAAAGAGAGAAAGTGAATGCAAGCCAGGAAATGGCAGCCTGAGACATTCATAAAGACAGTCTGACAAGCGTAAAATGTGACCAGAAATCTACAAATCTGATGAGATGTACTTGCTTGGCATAGGGTTTGAACAAGGGTTACAAGACTTCACTACAAGTACAGGATTGGGTAATCAGAATCTGCCAAAGATAATGAAAGGAAAAGGAAAGCGACAGAAAAAATTGATTAATAATGATTAGATATATTATACCTCATCCCCACACACTCAAGAAACACTAAAAACCTATATAAACCATATCTTTTAAAAAATTGACAAATTGCTTTGCTAAGACAACTACAAACCAATCCACTGCACACTTAGTCACTACTCTTAAAAATCTCCTACACATAGATCCCAAGTCACTACCACCCTTTCACTCTCATGTCACTACTCTCACCATAAAATCAGACATCTTCAACTACTCCTGGGTACACAAACATCATCCCCCATCTGAAACCACACATGCATCATCCCTTACCTTAAATCAAATAAACCCTCAAATCTTCTCACCTCTTACAGACTGCTGATCTCACTTCACTCAAACACCTGAAAATTCTAAAACGAATTCTAAATAAAAGCAAACCCATTATACACCTCTCACACACCCAAAACGGCTTTGGAGAAAAACACACTACAACCATACTACTAACCACTTTAATAACACACATTATAAGTCTTCAAACAAAGCTGTCCCCCACAATGCACAGTTACAGCAGCGATAGACATCAGCAAAGTCTTAGACACTGACCCATATCCCATCCTTGTACAAAAAATACTGCACACCAACTACCACACCAATGGCAAAAAATGGATAGCAAACTCTTTTCAACAGACATGTCCACAACACAGAAGACATCTAAAATGAAAATGTTCCCCATTTGGATCAATCAGAGGGGCATCCTCTACCCTACCCTCATCATGTGTGAGATACCTCACCCCACTACCCAAGCAGTCGGACTAACCATCTATGCAGATTACTTATCCATTTCATCACAATCCACCAACATACACACAGCCTCCAAAACCCTGAACAGGTACCTACAACGCCTTCCAAACGGGTCCATACTAAATAATGACCCCCCCACCTCAATCAACAGTCACCCTCTTTACTTCTGACCTAAAACAATCAAAATATCACCCAAACACCTTGCTTCACAGCCAACTACTCCAACTCAATCATAACCCCACTCTTCTGGGTATCACCTTGACCCACAAATGCCCTTCACTCAACACACACAACACATCACCCCGAAAGCCATGTCCAAACTCAACACACTTAAACATCAACTTTGGACAACACAATCTTGTACAGACAGTTCTTCTATAGGACACTGAACTACACATTCCCAGCCTGGGCACCAACCATAGCTAATAATAGACACTGCGACATACACCAATTCAAAATCAGATGCAAACCACCCTATTACAAAACACCCACCCACCGTTAGATCACCAATCCAGAACAAAATTCCACCATACATGAATTGCCACCCACTGCCACCTGAAAACATCACCCATCTCATTTTATCCCGCCCCCTTTTGACTATCTGAGAATGTCTTTTGATATAACTCTATGAAACCTCTGGAGAAGACTACCTGTCATCTTCATGAGAGCTACTGGGCTTAATTTAAGAGAATCCAGGGTGCAATAAGATAGAGTATACGCAACATGTCATTGTTGAAGTTTCTTCTATACAAATCAACCTTACCTGGTTTTCACTTCTCCAGCCACGAGTTCCCACACTTTCTTCCGGAGGGTGTTTGACTTCTCTTTGTCATCTGTATAAGATGGGCCTGAATTTGCTTTGGCCGGACTTTGACTCGGAACAGAAATGAAAAAACGGTTTCCATTTGATGATGGACACTTCACTAAATTAAAGTCATCCACAAAGAGTATACACCCTTGACAGAGAACTGAAAAATATATATTTTTAAATTAATCAACTCATTTCAATACCTAAAGAGGATAGAATTTGGAGGAAAACTCTAAAAAAAACAAACAAGATATTCGTAAAATATTTTCTTGGAATATTTGGTTTTGAAGTATAATTTCTTGCATCAAATCAAAATAATTGGGGGGATTGGAAAATATACTGGATATAGAATTTTATAACCAAGAGTTTCAAAATCCATGATCAAGGGACGTAAAAAACACCCTTGATATTTATATTTGATATTCGTCAAATTTTATACCAACAGGGGGATCTGGGGTGACATCTGGAGGCTTGTCTGTTGCATGCTCACTTAGCCCCAACACCAGCAGGATGTACTCCCAGACTCTATACCTGCAGGAGTAGCTATATATATCCTCCATACTTATTTTCACTATCTCTAAAATTCACCACTTTCTTTACAGATCTCTCCTTATAAACTTTCTGCCTGAGATGACCTGATACCCCCCCCCCCCACACACACACACTCAATTTAACTATAGATACTTACATGCCATTCTATTCCAATGGAATGGGTCAAAGGAGAATGAAAGGGGAGTTTCAGTGTAAGATTTCTTCCATACTTTAGTGGAATGTCTAGTATCCCAAAGGACAATAGAATAGGGAGGGTGAAGTGCTACAAGGAGGTACTCGCTTCCATCCTGACCGCCAAGCCATTCAAGTTCTGATGAAAATGAGGTTAAAACAATGTAAAAAGAAAATCACTAGGAGCCATAAAGAAGCTTTTTTGGCTCTCTAGATTACAGTGGCAAAATATTGATATAATATATAAAAAAATTTGTACCAGGAATTTGACGATTTCCATCTTGCAAAGTTGCAATTACTTCTCCTTGAGCAACATTCCACACATAAATTGTACCACTCAAGTCAGATGATGCAAGGACCAGGGTACAAAGAGCACTTAGTTGATGATAATGGTGAGTTTTTCTCCATTTGATCTGACCAAAGAGAAATGTATAGGCATTCAGACAGTCAAATTAAATCAAAAATATGTTACAGACAAAATTTTTGTAATGACTGGAAGTCTAAACTATCCTTCACTGAGAAAGGAATAAATCATGAAATGAAAATTCAACCTCTCTTATACAGATATTAAAAATGAATTTAAAAGAATTAGAAGATATTGGTGACTAAAATTTAGCTGGACTGCAGTTGAAGAATAAGAATCCCACCACCAAGCATGAAATGGCCAGAGACCCTGAGCTAGGAACTCCTCCCTTGTATAAGCTCTAAGAATTCACTCAATAACCAGGCTTCGGATTAGGGGGCCTACTGGCCCCAATCTCCATTCAGATGACCCAAGACTTGCTTTGTGAAATGTCAGGGGCCACTATGACCAGCAAAAGGGTGAGTTACTAAGTGTAAAAATTATAGTCTACAGAAAAAGATAAGCTCTTTGGTGAGAAGTAGAAGTTTTAAATCTGGGAGGGGCTATATAGAAATACTATTTTACAATATTTTAGAACATCCCTTGTAAGGAAATATATGATGATATATGCTTGTTTTATGGCTCCAAAATGGTCTGTTAAAAGGATATGTGATAGCAAGAAAGAGGAAAGTCACTTTAGCAAATGGAGGAATCATCTAGTATAGATTCATTTGCAGATTATATGTAAGGGGACATACTTGAAGCACTATGGAAGAGAGCTCATGACTGATATTAAGGTCATGACCAATGAAGCCTTTGTGCAGATCAATGACATGACTGAGTTGCAGTTTAAAGTGAGCATATAGAAGAGGGGTAAGGTGATTTCATGATTTTATATACCTCTCTTTTTTCACTATTTTATGACACTGATGCACACCCATGGCCATGATAGTGGTAAATATGAGGAAAATTCATTATTAAAGGTACAAAACAGGGAAACTAGCAATGAGAATATAATCATTGTTATTTAAGGAAACTTGCATAATTTATTGAGAACAAGAAGTCAACAGAATAAAAATGAAGGGAAATCTGCAACAAAATAAATTAAAGGATAAGAATAAAAAATATAATGAACTATATCAAACATCTTAAACCAAAAATACTTGAGGATGAAGTTGTAATGGAAGGTCCAGGAGCATATTCCTGTAAAATATGCAAGCACTCAAAGATATAGATTTGAACCACATTATAAAGATAATCACTAAGGTTCAATTTAGAGGTCAACAAAAAAAGTTCATAAACCTCTTCTGTAATGGAAATTTATATATCAAACTTGAGTTAGATTTAATGTCGCATTTAATGTCTTCCTATTGCTGGCTAATTATAATCTTAAAATGATTCCATAAGAGTATTTTTTTTACCTTTGTAACATGAGTGCGATGTTTGCTTAGTGTTTGTGCACACTGAAGAGTTACTGGATCAATGACTACAACAGTTGTTTGTGCACCATATGCAACAAAACCCTGCCATCCCCTATAAAAATAAAAATACCATTGAACAACGAAAATTATTAGCTCAAAAATTGAAAATAGTATTACCATCCACAATGAGAAAGCGATTTATAATGAGGTTATAAGGGCATTTATGTAATTAAAATTTAGAGAAAATAGAATAAACTCATACAATTTGGGAGGTTTTCTAGCTTTGAGCTGACAAATGAGACCAATCTGACAAAAAGTGCATTAATATAAATAAAATTTGAATATGAAGTTAATATCAGCAACAATAAGTCATTTATCTTACCAATCAACTGCATCTTTGTTTTGTGCACTAACTGCTCCTGGTATGATACGGGGCAAGACTCTCTGTAAGGTAGGTGGGATTGCAATATGACTTGATTTTTTTTCCTCCCCACTTTCATTCATTCTATAGTTATTTAATTTCCTGTGAATATTAGAAACATAACAATAACTCACTAAAACCTGTGTTATTGTCACATTATCTAAAGTAAAAAACATTTTATTACACAGAATAAGTCAAAAGTTTCTATACAGAAATCAGTGTTCTAGTATAGCTGTACATTAATTACAAGGGGCGGTCAATAAGTTTTGCAATTCGGATATAAGGAAACAAGATATGAGGAAAAGTGTTTTATTATTTTTCAATATAACTACCCTCGACTTCAATGCACTTGCGCAGCTTGTCCCTGAGGCTTCGAATTCCTGACAACCAGGAATCTCCCAACTGCTGTTCAATCCACTCCTGGACAGCGAGCTGGACATCTTCATCGTCCCCAAACCGGCGTCCATGCAGTGCAGCCTTGAGCTAGAATAAAAAGTAGTCGCTAGGGGCCAAATCTGGACTGTAGGGGGGATGGTTGAGCTCCTCGAATCCGCACTCGCATAGGGCAGCTTCTGCAACTCTGGCCTTATGGAGTTTGACAACGTTGAAGTCAATCATGGGGCGTGAGGTTTCTAGGGACCCAACGGGCAGAGACCTTGGCCATGAACAAATTGTTGTGGATGATGTTGATAACACTTCCATATGATATTCCAAGTTCTCGCTCGATTTCTTCGACCTTCACCTGCGATTTTCAAGGATCATCCTCTCTGCACGGGCCACATTGTCCTCGTTGGTCACGTCTGATGGGCGTCCTGGATGGGGGTCATCTTCAAGGGACTCACGACCATGGCGGAACTCCATATTCCAGCAAGCAATGGTTGCATAGGAAGGGGCAGTGTCGGTGTACACTGCAACCATGGTTCATGGATCTCTTTTGCATTCTTTCCTTTCTTGGTCAAAAATTTGATTACTGCGCGATGCTCAACCTTCTCCATTGTTGAAAAATTTGTGACTGACGATCTGCGATCAGCTACTGCTTCTTAAATAGACGAGGCAGGAGCGTGCGGCTGCAAGTCCTGACTTGTCGTAACTTGTCCCTAATACCTCCACAAACAGCCATCCCCCTTCCTCTTTTTTGCCCTACCGATTCTCAAAACTTATTAACCGCCCCTCGTATTAGATAGTTTTGAGGTATTCTGAATTGATTGCTATGATTATGAAGAATAACCTCCAACATTCCTAAGTGTCAACTGCCTTTGTGGGTAATTCTAGATAGGTCAAATAACTGCTGAGAAAATAATTGAACAAGTAGAAGCAAAAATTTAAATTTAATTGATCCATTGAAACAAGCATTGTTTGCAACAAATGGAGCAAGCTTATGGTAAAATTTATCAAACTGTGAGGGTGTGAGCATTAGCTATGCTACATACAGCATACATTTAAATTTCCAACATTTTGTACTATTGAAGATATCAGAGGTGGAAGACAGTGATGATGCTGAAGAAGAACAGAGAAGAATATTAGGTCATAATGACCCAATTAGATCTCCAAGATGATGACATGTTTTGTGAGCCTCTCGCCAAGGCTAGTTAGTGGATACAGCACTGGATTCCTAGTATTAAGGCATGGGTTTAATCTCAACATGCACAGGCACAAAAATTCAGTGGCATCACAACACCGCTATCATTCCCTTCTAGCCTTCATAGCATAACACACTCATTTCTGTTCTGGAGCCAACCAATATAGTAATAGTATCTCCTAAGGGGGTACTCATGTCCATATCAACTCTTGAATGGAATACCAGTAACCCCTATAGGGAAGAGGTGGTACTCATATCCAGATATTCCTGAAGAAAAATGAGTGACCACCATACAATAACACCTGGACAACTTTCCCCCACTAAGAACCGACCCTGGGTGGTTTTGGACTCACAATGGATTGTCATTCTAACTAAGTAGCTTTACAGGCATCAACATGTACATAGGCAAACAAAACACTGCTATCATTTCTCTTTCCACATTCACAGCATAGTTTATATCAAAGATATACACTAAATAGCATTTTCACTAATTAAGGTGCGCAAATTTCTAATTATGATATGACAAAAATAGATTAGCAGCCATTTTGTCATTGATATCTTGTTTTTACCCACCAAAAGAATGGGTTACATGGGGGCTTAGGTAGGTTAGTTTTGATTTTTTTTAAATATTTAAAACAGCAGCTTGATATGAGGACTGAAACCAGTGAACTTTTAAATGTACTAAAAAACCTAATACCCCTAATCTTCTATAATGTATGGAGTAAAATTTGTATCATTATTTTATATCTATTTCTTGAATCAATGCTATTTTATGGGTGCTTTGTTATAAATCTCTCTTTTAAAAAAATATGCCAATACTATATAGTGTATATCTTCAATATATACTATATAGCACTTTAACTAATTAAGGTATGCAAATTTCTAATTATGATGTAAATTGCTATCATCCACCACAGTGAGCCTTGCAAAACTTGAGTGTGGCAATGGAAAATGTCAGCAAAATAATTGATGACTAACCAGCATTTTTGCCAGAAATTATCTTGCGTGGGGACTTCCAACTTCCCCTCTATCCACTGGCCTGAAGGTACTATTGCAGGAGGAACCCTGGAAGAACAAGCCCGCAAGCTAAGCTTCTCCTTGAGGTCACAGAGAAAGTCTTTCTAGATCTCTTCTTCATCAATAACCAGGATGCAATAAGTACATACTGAGTGGAGAAAACAGTTTTATCACCATAAATACAATGTAAAGGAGAGTGAAGGTCGAGAAACTGAAGATTAACCATGTGGAATCCTCTTCCTTTTCAAGGCTTAACATTATTCTGCAGTGATAAGATCAATTGGGAATAAGTGCAATATGACCTTGGCCAAGTTGACTGGGATTGGATCATGAGAGGTGATGAACCAAACACTATGCTACAAGCCCTCATCAGCACAATGCTAGAGATATGTAGGGGGGCCACATTCCTACAAAATGGAACAGAACCTCCACTCAATGCCACAACATCCCAAGAGACAGACGAATCCTGATGAGGAAGAGAGCATCCCTAAACAAACAGCTGATGGAGTCACAGCTTGAAGATAAGAGACAATCAATAAGGAGAAAAATTCAAGAAATTGAATAAGAAACTAAAGTCTCACAAAGCCCAATGGATCAAGGAAGAAATGTGTACAGTAAGTAACAACCAACGGAATCCCAACTACTTTTATAGTTATTGAAAAAAATACTCAAAGACCAAAACACAGATTGGGCCGCTGCAAACAGGAGGGGGTACAACAATACAGAACCCCAATGAAACATGCCAAGTACCGATGCAACAATACAGCAGTTTTCAGCACTCCTCAAATCCAATCAGAAATCCACAACCCAGCAGCATTCTTCACAGAGGACACAACCAACCAAGACCAGCTGAGGGGCATTGAGTTGACAGCTGATGAATATTGAGTTGACAGCTGAGGACATCAAGGAAACCATAAAGGAGGTCAGGTCAAACTCTGCAGCGGGACCAGATGGTGTGCCAGCCATTTTGCTCTTAAAGTGTAGTGAAGTCATGGCTCACCCCATCCAGAAATTGCGGAGATGCTCACTTGACACAGGAACAGTTCCTTCCTTACTGAAGAAAGCCACAGTGTGTGCAATTTACAAAGGGGGAGACAGAAGTCTGGCCAAAAACTACAGAGTGGTGGCCCTAACATCCCACCTCATCAATATCTTTGAAAAATGTGTCAGAAAAAAGATCATTGCCCACATGGAAAAGAACAACCTTCACAGCAAGAAACAGTATGGCTTTAGAAAGGGATGGTCCTGCCTCTCAAAGCTTCTGGAACACTACAACTGGCTCCTGGAGAACCTGGCTGTTGGGAAGAATGTAGACGTGGTGTTCCTTGACTATGCTAAGGCCTTTAACAAGGTAGATCACGGTATAATCCTCCACAAAATCAAGACTGGGAATAAAAGGCAAGGTAGACATTTGGGTTCATGACTTCCTTACAGAAAGAACCCAGGCTATCATAGATGCTACAGGGATCAGTGCTGGGTCCCCCCTCCCTCTTCCTTGTACACATGGGAGACATCGACAAGGAAGTAAGGAAGTCAGTCATCTTGTTGTTTGCCGATGACACCACCATAAGTCACCCTACGACCAATGCTCAAGGAGTGCTCCACCTACAAGAAGAGCTCAACAAGGTGTACACTCAGGCTGCAACTAACATGACATTCAATGAGAATAAATTCCAAATGTTGAGATGTGGCCCCAATCACACCATCAAAACCACCTCACTGCATACTGGGTGTGGACAAACAACCACCACACAGCAACACATAAAGTGCCTTGGTGTCCACCTCAGCAATGATGGCTCCTCCTCGCACCACATTATGGAGACAGTGAAGAAGGCTAAGAGAATGGCAGGCTGGTCCTAATAACTGTTGCCTCCAGAGAACCTGAGATCATGCTAACCCTCTGGAAAGCCCTGGTGCAACCCACACTAGACTACTGTAGCCAGCTGTGGTCTCCATACAAGAGGAGTGATGTACAGAGGTCCTTCATGAGACAAATCAGGGGTTTGTAGGATCTGAATAACTGGGGCTTTACTCACAGCAAAGAAAAAGGAAGAGCTATCAGGCAATATACATATGGAAAGTGATAAAAAATCTGAAGCTGGGCTCTACACACAACGCATTGCAAGCACATGAAAACCAGCGAACTGGGTGTAAATGCAACAGAACTCTCCTCTCAAGAGCATAAAATGGACCCAGGACCCTACTGGCCTCTAGTCTGCCCCATGAAGGGCCAAGAATCTTCAACAACCTGTCAAAAGAAGTGAGAGACCTGTCAGGATGTCTGGTGAGCAAGTTTAAGTCTGAACTTGCCAAACTACTAGAATTTAGTACTAGATGAGCCTCCAGTGATGGGCTACACTGAAAGATGCAGGTCATCCAATACAATACCAGACCAAGTAGCCCTGCTAAACATGGATGCCACAACTAGAAGCAGCGGTGGACCACTATGACTGTGAGGTGGGGCCTTTAGACAACACAAAGTAAACCAAGCAAATAAGTAAGATATTTTGTTTTAACCTCCCAAAAGAATGGGTTACATGGGGGTTTAGATGCGTTAGTTCTTTTTATTTTTTAAAACACTGAAAAATATGCATTTAAACTAATAATTTTGTTAAAAGTATAGGAACAACCCGCACAAGTTGACAAATCAGTATCCATTATTTTAACTGATTTAGTTTCAATTATGAGTGCAGCAGCATTATCAGAAAGTACTGAATGCTGATTGAGTATGAAACTAGGTGCTGTTGGGTAAGATTGGATCATGAAGGGCTTGGAACAAGAAAAACTAATGCTGATTTATGTATAACATCACAGTGTAAAGAAGCATTTGCTCAAGTTATGGGAGCTTGTCTCAAGCTTATTTGAGGTTGTTGATTAAGAATATATAACTGAAAATTGTGTTAGGTTGTCTCATCATTTACTGAAAATCCCCCCCCCCCACTCTTTAACTCCAATATACACTCTCATGGGTCACAAACAACACAAGCAGTCCAGATCCAGTATAAATATCACACGACTCACATGCTCACCCTTGGCCATGCTCCTTTCTCTCAACTCGCAGTACTCAGCCATTATAACCTAATTAATATTTAGGTTAAATTTTAGGAAATGCCCACCCTTGACTTTTGTGGGCACTTTGTTATAAATATCTCTATTTTTTTAAAATATGCAAATGCTATATGGTTGGTATATATCGAAGATATACTCTATATATCACTTTTTATTAATTAAGATGGGCAAATTTCTAATTATGATATTATGATGAAAAATAGATTGGCTGCTATCATGGGAGCCACATTATTAATTGGAATCACATTATATTGTATAATTATTTTGAAGGGATTTTTTTTCTGAATTAAAATATGATATGGATATTTTATATTAGTCACTTTTAAAGAAAATATAATTGATTTAAAAAGCATCTGAGACGAGACTTATATGTGTGGTCAAGAAATACAGTAAAAAATTAGAATCGCCTTTGAATTCGAATATAATGCTATGCTTAAATATTATGAATACTACCATTTATTTTAAAATAGCATGGTATGTGGGGGTGCAAACCCCCACAATTAAATGGAGATATGGGGGTAAAGCCCCCATTTTAACATTACCTTAAAAATGATATATAGGTACAATATGACGCAATTCTAATAACCTAAAAAAAAAAAAAAATGAAAAAACAATTTCAAGGAATTTGCACAAGGAAAAAAAGTCTCTAAATTGAAAAACACTTGTTTTTAAGCACCTATATATATTAATTATCCAAAAAATTGCGGGTGAACATTTTCCAAAATTTAACCAATATTTTAAAAAAAAGAAAAGGAATACTGTCTTTTATTTCTCTTGAAAATAGGCATGACATTCTCTCTTTTTTAGCCTTCAGGTATTTCTCCTAACTCTAGTGATCTAATATCTTCTTAAGAGTTACTACACTACTTGGATAATATTCATTTTAACACAATTATGATTTGTCTAATACTGTTGACCGGTATGCAGCCCCATATATAAAAAATAAAAAAGATGCTGAAGCAATGAAAGAATACAGTACGGAGTGATGACACTGTTACCGGAAGTAAAAGAAATGTCATACCCACCAATCCATGAAGCACCTTTGATAAATTGAGACGACGATAGCGCGCCTACTCTAGGATATTTCTGCTAAAAACTATCATTTTTAAGGTAATTTTGAAATGGGGGATTCACACACCCAATTTTAAATAAACTACGATTCGCTACCTAGGTAGATTGTGAAGCAGCTGCCCATTCAGCCCAGGAATATTTGACTAGCTATTTCACAATTTAATTTAGAATATAATTTTAAAATCCTAGAATATTTTGTCTAAGACTCAATGTTAGCTATCTTCCCCAACTTAAATATATTACCCACCCCCACCACCAAAAAGGTCACTAAATAGAGAACTCGCTGAGAACATATCCGATCACTACTGGGGAAATATGCTTAACCTACCAATCCATAAAGCACCTTAGGTTTACTCACATGGTATGGCCACCAATCGGCAGTGCATGGAGCACCAAGGATTAAGTAGCTCAGTATGTTTAGACACACCAGTCAGATAAGTGTATAATTATTTAATCATAGAGTGAAAGGTGACTGGTAAAGTGTGTCTGACTTGTTGTAAAATGGTGAATATTACATTGAAGGAGATTTGATGAAAATATTGACAGTTTATGTGTCAAATAGGGTGATGTGAAGGTGATGAGTCAATTTAGATTTAAACTGGGCAAGGGAGGGAGTGTCACCAATATCAGCAGGCAGGAAGTTCCAATAGGATATTACTAAACAGGAGAAAAATCTCTTCCTCATCTCAGTTGCAGTGTATGGTACAAAAATTCTATACTTATGTCCTCTTACTCTTTGATCAGGTGGAACTGTGAACAAATATTGGAGCTTGATGGGAGAATGATCATGAAAAGTTTATAGCACTGAATTGGATCAGTCCTAAACAATCTCCTTTGAATGGAAAATGATTTAGAGTGGAAAGCCATTCTTTATATGGGAGATATGAGTGGTTAGCCACCTGATTTGTCCAGCGGTGTTGAACCAACTTGAGTAAGGCAATATCTCCAAGGAAGCCAGTGCACCACACAGGGAAGGCAAAGTCAATCAGTGGTCTGATGTTGGAAATGAGTAAGGAAGTCATAAAGGATGGCGATCGACACACTGTAGACTTCAGCAAGTTTTATGCAATACCACCAGCCTTGGTTACAGTCTCCCAGATATGAGAATAGAATCTCAGTTTGGTATCAACTAGGACTCTGAGATCTTTTGGGGAGGTAACTGTATTAAGTTGAATGTCTCCAATATGGTATGTAGTGTTGTCTGGATGGTTAAGTCCTCATTTGAAATTAAGGTGGAAACATTTGTTGGGAACAAAACTTAGACCCCATGAGGAGGCAACACGGGTGAGAGTATCAATGTTGAGTTGGAGCTCCAAGGAAGATGGGTATAAGGAGCTGGAAGAATGCTGAATGAAGAGTTTAAGGTCATCAGCGAACATCTTATAATTCCAACTAATATTTGAGCCAAGATTAATTACAAAGAGCAAGAATAGTATGGGCCCAAGAATGGACCCATGGGGACACCACTTGAGATTGGTAGCGCTCTGTTGTGGATGCCCCTAATGGATACGTTCATCATCCTGTTGGTAAGGAAGTTAGTAATCCAGAGTAAGAGATTACCTGAAATACCAATAGCGTGCAGTTTATATAACAAGGTTATGTGGTGTTGTAGCGGGCCAAACAATTTAGACTAACCCCAATCGATCCAACCCGCTTCCTACACTAATCCGGACGTGAGAAATCGAAGGAGAATGAAATGGATTGTATGTACAGTCCTTTACTAACAAAAAATACAATAATTACAAAAGAAAATTAAATTTTCTTATAAGAACTCAATGAAAAAAAATGTGTGCACACCACAAACAAGGCCAATCAAAAAAGATAAAAAATACGACGGACAAAGAGGAAAAAATATATATAATAACACCAATCGGTACTGAGTCAAACAATGCACGCTCCCAAAAAAAATGAAAGAAAAACTGAACGGTACAAGATAGTTCAATCAACACCATACGATGCTTTTTAAAACAAAAGGGGGGTGCAGGGGTATCACTCGCGAGTTAGGGCAAGGCTGTATATTTCTTGGTTCACGATGAGGGCTGGCGAAACCAGGTGCGGTCGTGGTTTCCAATGAGAGGTCGTGTAAACCCTCCTATCCGGGTCGAGGTAGAAACCCTCTAGGCCTCTTTCCAACTTCTGCTAGAAGTCTGTTGTCCCACGGTTGCATCCTCACGGTCTACACTCTATGCTCGAACTCAATAAATTTTCTTTAATCAGACAATACTCTTCCTCGCTAGCATTATTTTGAAATGTATATAAATATTATGCTTTCAATCTATTTTTACATCTAACTCTTTTCTTTTGTTAAAATAATTTTAGCAAATAAACTATCTTATAATAACATGCTAATGAATTTTAAAAAAACAAAAAAACAAACAAACCCATTCCCATTCACACACACATTCTTACAGAGGGAGAGAGAGGGTATTTGAGAAAAGGGGTGGGAGAATGGCCCTTTTTACACACACTCACATTCGCTCCACCACACCCCTCCTTCCTTAAGCCATTCAACCACAGTCACTCACAATACACTCTCAATCCTTACTCACAGTACCTTTTATACTCAATCGCACCCTTCTGCACCCATTCACACTCGTCTACTGGTCCCTGGCTACGCGTAGCAATCAGTCAGGGTTGTTCATCAGTCTTCCTGTCAGTCTCATTGTCACTATTAATCATCTTGTCAACCATACTCTTAGCCCTCAATACCAGTTCTCCCATCTCACGACAGAATTCTTTCATACTCTTCCGTTCAGAACCTTCACTCTTCATACCCCCATTCATCAGCTCCTCACTCACAGCTCTCATCCAACTCAAGGAACACTCTTGTGAAACAGACAGGTCACTCATATCCCCTGTATTCTCAACAGGCATACCAGAAACCCCTTTGACTGGTTCCCACCAGAAACCTGAAAAATCAGCCACTTCATCATTCACTACATCAAACTTACCCCTAGCCTTACCATTCATAAAACCCGAAAAATCAGCCATACTAGGTTCATTCAGCCCAAACACACTATCATTCATACTGTTCCCAAAACCAGAAAAATCAGGCACAGGAAGCTCACTCACCCGTCTACTTATACCAGCCAAATCACTCACCAGTTTACGCAAAAACTCAATCTCCCTTTCAAGATCCCCCATACCAGAAAGACTCTGCTCGGACTTACTTTCATTTGTACTTGCATTCTTCCTTACACTCTTCTTTGTACGCTTTCTACTCAAGACCAATACAAGCTCTTTCCCAGACAGATCCATACTACCACATTCCTTCTCATCATCATGCACTTTACCCTTCTCTTTGCACAATTCATACACCGGATGGCTCACCAGGTAGTCAGGAGGTTCTCTCCATCTCCTTAACTGACTCTGATGAGCCCAGACTCTCTCAGTCATACCATCATTCAAACTCTCCAACACATACGTCACCCCATTTTCCCAAACTCTCACAACTCTATAAAGTCCATCATACTTCTCACTCATCTTTGACACATTCAACCTACCCTTCACTTCTTTCACCTTCAATACTTTTGCACCTAATTCAAATGAATGGAACCTTTCATGTGCCTCACGCCATACACTCTGCTCACTTTCACTCAAACGAAACCTATCTTTCACTTGCCTTTCAAAATTCATCACAAACTGACATGGGGACATTCCAGTTGCACTATGCACAGTAGAATTATACGCCCACAACACTCTCCCCAGACATACATCCCAGTCATTCACTGTCGTACTCATCATTCTCAACATCTCACACAAGGTTCTTATAGTACGTTCAACCAATCCAATTGAAGACGGTACATACAAAGTTGTTCTCACAAGCTCCACACCATTCTCTCTCAACATTTGCTCAAACACTTCTCCTACAAATTCAGGCCCATTATCACTCAGACATCTTCTAGGCTTCCATACACACATAGGAAAAAACAACTGCTCAACCTCATGCGCAACAGTCACACTCCTTTTATCTCTCACAGGCGCTGCATACACAAACTTACTTTTATGATCAACCATCACAACCATACCAACATTCCCAGCACTCGTACGCAGCAAAGACACACAATCAATCACTACCAATTCAAACGTTTCTTTCGCATCAACTTTCAACATTGGTGGTTTCACTTGCACACCTTGCACCTTTCGCTTCTGACACCTTACACACGTAGTTGCAACATCATTCACAACAGTTCTCAGAAACGGATGGAACACACGCTCCTTCATACACTCCCACAGCTTAAACTTGCCCATATGGCCTTAATTATCATGCACAACCTTCACCAGACCAATCATACCAACCAAGGACATCACAGGTACATCAACCTTCACTAGACCAATCATACCAACCAAGGACATCACAGGTACATACATATCATCACCACCCTTCACATGCCTCAAAAAATATACAACATCCATACAAACAACAAAATCCTTAGCATACCTTTTAAAATCACTTAAACACTCTGGCCATTCATTCAAATCAACACGCATCATTACACACCTCTTCAACTCCCTAACAAAAGGACACATCTCTTGCATCTCTAGAATATCCTCATCACTTAAAATCTCATTCTCATCATCCATGACCAACACAATCATACCACAAAATTTGACAACATTTTTGGCACACTCATTCAACCTAATCACCTCACATTCACCTTTCATAATACAATCCTTATCACCTTCCAAAGACAAATCATTCAATCTCATAAAGTCTACACCAAGCAGAAAACAACACAGCATTTGCTCATCTTTCAGAATTACAAAGTCATGCTTCACATTCACACCATTACCCAAACTCACTTTCAGACTAACCTGTTCCCATGCCACTATCATGCCATTCCCTAATCCACTTATCTGTAACTTCACAGGTTTATGCTCGCAACATCTAAACTCTTCATACTTACTCAGAATATTCTCATTCACTAAAGACACTTGCGCTCCAGTATCAATCAACCACAGAACAACCTTTCACCAACTTTCACTCTGGCTTCCATCATATCAGGTCCACCATGTTCGCAATACACAGAAGGAACAAGCACACCAACATCAGCACTGACATCCACACCATCATCAACTCCCATATCATCACTCACCACACACTCATCTTCATCCAGACAATCATTCTTCTCTCTCATATATGAACACTTTTCAATCACCCAATTGTAGTGCACACCGCTCAAACATTGCAGATGTACCACATTAGGATTCAAACCCTTCATCTTCTCATCCTTGTACACAATCAGCCTCTCAACACCAAAGTGCACATAAACAATCACTCCATACAAACGACTCACTACAATCAACACTTCCTGAAATGGCGAGACCCCTTGCATACACATCGCTCTCAATTCTTTCATGAAGTTCTGAACCTTTGCCTTACCAATGCTTTCAGGCTTCCTACATACTTCATTCATTACCTCCTATCGGGCACTCTCACGTCTACTCCATCACTCTTCAAATCTTGCAAACCATTCCATACACTCTCAAACAAGGAATCACCACCACCCTTACTCTCCTTTCCATTCATAATTCCTTTCGGCAAATACTCAGGATCACTCACTCCACACACATCTTCATCATTCGTACCAGGATACCTTGACATCAAATCAGCCACTCCATTCCATTCACCAGGCACATACTCAATCACATAGTCAAAGTCACTCAAATCTTCCAAAGTCCTTGCAATACTACTATCAGCCCACTTCATACGCTGCAGATACACAAGAGGTTGATGATCTGTTTTGATCACAAACCTCACACCATACAAAAACGGACGCAACACTTTCAAACAATACCTTATCACAGCCAACTCTCGCTCCACAGTCGAATACTTTCTTTCTGCAACATTCATAGCCTTGGATACATACCCAATTATTCGCCTGACATTCTCTCCATTCAAACGCTGCTCTTGCATCAGAAAACCTCCCATACAATACCCACTTGCATCTGTATACAATTCAAGCATTTTAGCATTCACACTATAATCTGGGTAAACCAATTCAACATCTTCAGCCGCTGCCTCTTTCAGTCTCTCATACACCTCATTCATCTTATCATTCCACCTGACAACTGTACTACCTTTCTTGCCCATCCACTCAGTCAGAGGCTTACTCACACCAGAACAATCACGTATAAACTTTCGCTGGAACTCAATCAAATACAAAAACAACTTCAGTTGCTTCACAGTCACCGGTTTCGGAAACATTCGCACCTTCTCAACATACTTCAGCAACTTTCGTAACCCATTCTCACTCACCATATGACCAAGGAATTCCACTTCTTTCGCGAACCATTCACACTTCGCCACTTTCACCTTCATACCAACACTCCAACGTTCTCAACACATCATTCACCAATCTCATATGCTCCTCAAAAGTCTAAGTCATAATCAAAATATCATCTATAAACACGCAATCACATTCTTACTTGCAAACTTACTCAACACAACATTCATTGCCCACTGGAAGGCTCCGGAAGCATTAGCCAACCCAAAGCTGAGGTTCTGGAACTGGTAATGCCTCTTTGTGGAAGAGAAGGCAGTTACCGGCCGGCTCTCCTCAGCAATAGGCATCTGGTAATACCCCCATACCAGATCCAGCTTCGTAAACCACTCCATCCCATGCATACTATACACACACTCAGATACCACACACATCGGAAACCTTTCTTTCACAGTCCTTTCATTCACCTTTTGATAATCCACACACAGATGCAATCTTCTATCCGGCTTACGTACAGGCACAATTGGACTATTCCATGCACTCTCACTCTCTTCAATCACCCCCAATTGCTCCAATTCCCAACACTGCTCCTCAATCTCATCAGCAACCGGACGTGGGAAATGCCTCAGCCGCTGATAGATTGGGGAGTCCTCCTTCAGGACAATCTTGAATTCTGGGAGCTTTGCAACCCCGAAATCCAGATCACCGTTACTGAGGGCTCCCTTTCGTTCAAATATCATTCGATACACATCCTCCCTTTCATACTCAGTCAAACATCCATCCAATTTCACCATGTCCTTCACCTCATTATACATCCATTCAGATGTCTTTTCATTCGCAACATTCACCCTGATATCCGTGCTATCATCCATACCTACCTCAGTGACAGTGGAGAGGTGTCCTAGTACATCTCCGACTTGGATACCCCTCACCAGTCCCTTCACCCTGGGGTCCGCCTGCACACATACAAAAGGATCATTCATTCTCATCAAACACACAAGCAACATGCCTTACCTTATAATATGCATCCTTTTCATCCAATATCACAGTGTTCTCACCCACAGTCAAACTAACATCCTTACTCCAACTCACTCTAACAGACACCCTTTCACCCTTCACAAGCCTTACATTCTCCATAGCAGTCACCTCAATACCAGTAAACATACTCTTCAAAAAACTACCATCTTTCCCTACATATAACTTATACACCCCATTTTTACCAATCTTTCTCTGAATCTGATCACTTGCAGGATGCACAACCATACGATTCATTTTCATAAAATCATATCACAAAATCACACCATACTCACTACTCACCTTATCAATCACCGAGAATTCACATTCATTCATCAACATACCATGCATTCGAACAGGTGACCTTATCATTCCAATCACAGGCACTCTCCTATTACCAATACCCACCAAACTACCCTTGCACTCAGAGAGGAGGGCTTTCCCGCTAACCTTGTCATACACATCTTTATACACCAAGCTCGTCTTGCACCCAGAATCTATTAAAGCCAAACACTCAATTCCATTCAATTCCACTTTCACATTCAGACATACTTCCTACTAGACAGCACTTTCACACTAGACAGACTTACCAACACATTACTCAGACTCATGCACCCAGAGGATACTTCAGCAGGTACCCTCTTACAATTCAGTTTCCCGCTTCAGACTTTCCATTCACACCTTGCGCTCTCAGTCTAATCCAACACTTTTCACTTGAATGTCCTTCCATCGCACAATAGCTACATACATTCCTCTGGTCACGACAAATCCTCGCATAATGACCAGCCTTTCCAAAATTACCACAATTCACACTTTCCTGGCAATCCTTTATCATATGCCCTTTCTTACCACACCCAAAACATGCACCAGACATCCACCTACATTCTGCCAACATATGACCTTTCCTTCCACAAGCTTTCTCCCACCATTCAATCTCTTGCTTGCTAGGACATACCTCGGTTTCTCTCTCATATATCCGTTCCCACACTTGAAATTCATCTGTCCCCTGCATCCATTCTGCCAGCCCAGAAAGTTTGACATCACTCCAGCTGGTGCAGCCTTCAGGGCATCCCTGTAGCTGACATACTGCTGGGGTGGATGAAAGCTCCTGGGCTTCTTACCCCCAACATTCACACTGTACCATCCATCCTCTTCTTGATCGCTTTCATCATCAAATCGTCCATCTTCCAACAGCTCCAACACATCCTCCCACATCAACCGTTCACCTGTCAGTCTTATTCTCTCCTTTCTCTGTCCACTCAACCATTCACTCACCTTTCGCAGGATTGTGTCCAAAAACTTCCTCATCAGTGGTTTACATTCATTTACATCATCATCACCATACCTCTTTCTTGCCATACTCTCAACCCTATGTGCATACATGTTCACACTTTCGCTCTTCCCTATTTGAGCCTTCTCAAATTCATTCACCCTTTTATACTTCACACTCTCTTTCATTCGTTTCACCTGCCCAATCAATCTCTCCTTCACCACATCGTACCTTGGTTCCCCCACACTTGTAATCATGCAGAAAAACTCCAATACTTTTCCCTCCAAATATTCCCCCAAAACATTCATCCAGTATCCCTTATTCTCCGGGTACTTCCGAGCTTACAATATCACTCAAATTCCCCGAAGAATTCTTCCACACTTTTCCCCCCATGTAACCTAAATCTATCTATTTTTGGCACTTCCCTTATCAAAATACCCTTTGCCACATTCACTTCACTCTCACTTGAGCTGCCTTCACTCTCATATCAATCATACCATCACTCTCTCCTTCACCCTATCCTCTCTAGACTCGCACACACTCCCATTGATCCCATTAGTCTTATCCCCTTCAGTCAGAGCAGGGGTCAAGGTCGAGGGTCCTGGGGCTGGTCCTGACCCCTTCATCATGTCATATAAGTCCTTCATCCGTTGGTCGACCTGCTTCTGTCTCTCGTCCATTTCTTTCCTCATCCTGTCTGTCTTCTCATCCATACTCATCACATCACTCTTCAATCCATCAATCACGTTCCTCAACATCATACATTCCCCCTCTTTCTGCCTCAATTCCAGCCTCAGTCTCACGATCTCATCATGGAGGCCCTGTTCCACAGAAGCCATCTTCCCAGGTTAGTAACAGCGATAGACAAAGGTGAAAAACAACCAAACTACCTGCCACGCTAATTGGGTATGGACTGCAATCCAATCCTGTCACGCTCCTAGTTTCAAGATCTCACGTCCCTATTCGGGCACCAAATGTAGCAGGCCAAAAAATTTAGACTAACCCCAATCAATCCAACCCGCTTCCTACACTAATCCGGACGTGAGAAATTGAAGGAGAATGAAATGGATTGTATGTACAGTCCTTTACTAACAAAAAATACAATAATTACAAAAGAAAATTAAATTTTCTTATAAGAACTCAATGAAAAAAAATGTGTGCACACCACAAACAAGGCCAATTAAAAAAGATAAAAAACTACGACGGACAAAGAGGAAAAAAAAATATACAATAACACCAATCGGTACTGAGTCAAACAATGCGCACTCCAAAAAAAAATGAAAGAAAAACTGAACGGTACAAGATAGTTCCTACCTCCGGGTCGAGGTAGAAACCCTCTAGGCCTCTTTCCAACTTCTGCTAGAAGTCTGTTGTCCCACAGTTGCATCCACACGATCTCCACTCTATGCCCGAACTCAGTAAATCTTCTTTAATCAGACAATACTCTTCCTCGCTAGCGTTATTTTGAAATGTATATAAATATTATGCTTTCAATCTATTTTTACATCTAACTCTTTTCTTTTGTTAAAATAATTTTAGCAAAGAAACTATCTTATAATAACATGCTAATGAATTTAAAAAAAAAAAAAAAACAAACAAACCCATTCCCATTCACAAACACATTCTTACAGAGGGAGGGAGAGGGTATTTGAGAAAAGGGGTGGGAGAATGGCCCTTGTTACACACACTCACATTCGCTCCACCGCAGTGTCTCTATCAAAGGCTTTGATAAAGTCAAAAAGAATCAGCCCAACAGTAAATCCTACCTCATACCAAAGGGTAATTTGATTATAGTTCTTTTAGCTTGGAATCTAAACTTAGCTTTGTCAAAAGGTAAGTGGTCATCTAGACACTTGTAGTTATCTTGTTATGATTCGCTCCAGACTTGCAGGGGACTGGAGTCAAACTAATAGGTCTCTAGTTGAGAGGGTCAATATGAGGACCTTTTTGGGGTAAACATGAAGATCAGTGGCGCAACCGAAAAACTGTCAGGTTTTTTTGCATCTATGTTTCATTCTCTCGTGCATGCATATTCATGCGCGTTTGGTTAAATAAAAATGTTTAAAAAAACATTAGAACATTATTCTATAAACAATTATGATTATATACTGGGAGGCTTTGAATGAAACTCAGGATCATCGTAGGAGGGTCCTCCCAGCAGTGATAAACCCATGAGCAGTCCCCTTGAATTTACTCTGATCTTCATGTTTACCCTTTTTTGTAAATAGGTGTCACATGACAGTATTTCCGAATGTCAGAAACATTGCCAATAGCTAAGGATTTCTTGAATAGCGTATAAAATGGGTGGGCAAGAGATGTGGCACATTGCTTTAAAAGTGTAGGGTGAAGGTTACCTGGACCCATAGCACTGTCAGAGTTCAGGGACTTCAAAATTTTCTCAAAATTTTCAATGCAGAAGTCAATATCGGAAAGATTGCCAGGCTTTGTTGGTTCAGATAAGGGTTGGGCAGGACTTCATTGGTAAAAACCAAGGCAAATGATTCCACAAATTGATTAGACATCACCAAGGGGTCGTCTGAGAGCTGATTGTTAACTCTGAGCAAGCCAACAATGGGTCAAGCTATTTTCTTGCTCCTAATGTATGCATAGAATAACTTTGGTTTGTTTTTTCATTGAGAGTTAAGGTATTGATCGTAGTTACATTGGTGAAAATTGAAACGATCGTAACCCTGCCTACTCTAGGCTATTTCCACTCAAATCATTAAGGTAATTCTGAAATGGGGGCTTCACATCCTCAATTTTAAATAAACAGGGATTTGCTACTAAGGGAGGTTGAGGTGGCTGCCTATTCAACCCAAGAATATTTGACTTGTATGGCAGTGGGATTTTGAATTCTGCTACTGGCATACAATAGGGAGACCCACTGGTCCCTGCACTGTTTTCATTCAATATAGATAAGATCATTAAAAGCCTAAAGTCAGAGCTTAATATTTGCTACTTGGATGATGGTTCAAATGCTGGTACCCCCCCAAAGTTTTAGATGACCTTCAGTCTATCATTTCTGAATTTAACAAAATAGGGCTAGAGATTAATAGCACCAAATGTGAGTTGACTATCATAAATGATGATACTCAAGCCAGTCTTCAAAAATTTAAAACAGTCCTCCCACATGTTAAGATTGTGGCTTGGATATTTGTCTGTATCGGGCTCTCCCATCAATGGGGTAGCAATCAGATAGGCTATAGACACAAAACATGAAGCCCTAAAATGAATGATATCCCACCACCAATTAATTGATCCATATCAAGAGTGGTAGATTACTGGAATAATTTGCCATCTGAGACAGTAGACAGTCCAAACTTGAATGGGGGGTTATTCTGGACTCATTCCTGTGGATGCAGTTTTATTATTATATATTATAATTCATTTAGATTTTGACGACTCTTGATGATGATGCTTTTTGTCTTTGACACATTCCTGTGGATGGTTCTAATTGTATATTTTAGATGCATGATCTGACACAACCCTATAGATGCATTTTGTGGGTAGGTTTGTAACAGATGCGGATGACCTTTGATAAGCCCTTGTGGCTTTTGTCATCCATGAAATTATGTTGAGTAAAGAGGTTATCCTTAAACTCTACAACTTGTATTTCAGGCCACATTTAGAGACTGACCTTCGAACAGGTAGCACATGTTTCGTAGAGCTCTCAGAATATTTTGATTATTTGATATACTTTGGTGTGTGACATAAACATAAATATTAAGTTATAAGATCATATATTTGGTTAATATAACAAAGTTAAATTGTGGTTATTTTGTATAAATTGTGGTTATTTTGTTTTGGTGAGAAAGTGACTTTTGTTTACTTCGGGGCCATCTTGATTAGCAGGTTTTAAACTTGCGTGCACAAATTGGGGTCAAATTCTTGTTGTTTGTAAGTTTTTGCTTCTATTATTGTTCTTGTTTAAGTATGGCTGACTGTTTGGATGTAGAGAGTATGCCTTTTGAAAGTAGTGTGTATGTAGTGTGCGATGTCTGTGGTGTAGAGAGTAGAGTGAATGTGTCTGAGTGCCGTGTATGTGCTTTGACTGAGGAGGTGAGTCAATTACGTGCGGAATGCTTGAGACTGAACGATTTAGTGTCTGAAGTGAGAAGAGATGCAAGTGTACGTTTGAAGAGTCAGATTGGGACCAGGAGGGAGGAAGTTAGGCCTAGAACAGGGACTGGAGAGAAAGCAGTAAGTGAAGTAAGTGATGATGAGTGGTGGGTGAAAGTGAACAGAATAGATAAGTTAGGACAGGTTAGGTGTGTGAATGAGAGGGACATTGAACCTGTTAGGCTAACTAACAGATTTGATGTCCTGAGAGAGGAAGAATTTGAAAGAGATTTGTCTGGTGTGGCCGTGCCTGAAAGTAGAATAGGAGGTCGAGTGAGTGAGAGCAGGAGGGAGGGTAATACTAGGCCTAGAGAGAATAGGAGAATGACTGAGGTGATTGTGATGGGTGACTCTCAGATTAGGTATTTAGATAGGAAGTTGAATGAAAGTAAATGGAAGGGAGTGAGAGTTTGTCTGCCGGGTGCTGGTGTAAATGATGTGTGTGAGAGGTATGATAGGTTGGTGTCTGGGTGTGAGAGGGAAGCAGTTGTGATTACACATGTCGGAGTAAACGATGTAAAGAAGGTGGGTACTTGTGAGTTACGACAGCGGTATAAAAGGCTGATTGAAAGGATGTGTGAAAGTAGAGTAAAAGGCGTTGTTTCAGGTGTGCTTCCCAGAATGGATGTGGGGATGGAATGGTTGTCTCGTGCAATGGGGTTGAATGAATATGTGAAAGGTTTGTGCGAGGAGTCAGGATTGGTATTTGTAGATGTTTGGAGTGGGTTTTATGGGAATAAGGGTTTGTATGCGATGGATGGACTCCATCTGAGCCGAGATGGGGTTGAGGTTTTGTGGCGGGAATTAGATAGTGTTATTAGGTCTTTAGAGGCGGGAAACTAGGTTTTGATAGTGGTCAGGGAAATTTAATGGCTCAAAGTGAGGCAGGGAAAGGAAGCAAACACAGATTTGTAGAAGGTAGGCAGGCTAATGGAAGTGCTTTAGGGTTAAACTACTTGAGTAGTGATAGTGGTCAGGAAAATACAAGAGTACAGGGTCAGGGAAAGAGAGAAAGGAGATGCAGAGGAGATAGGCCCTCAGGTGCTTCAGGGATAGGTGGGCTGAGTTGTCTTTACACAAATGCTCGTAGTCTTAGAAATAAGAAGGATGAATTATTTAGTTATATCATTCATGAAGATATAGATATAATATGTATAGTTGAATCATGGGTTAATGAAAATATATTTAATGATAATGTCAGTGAATTTGAACTAGAGGGTTATACTATGTACATTAGTCAAAGGAGAGATAGGACTGGTGGTGGGTTGATTATTTATATCAGAAATAGCATTTCTTCAAATCTAAATAACTCTATAAAGCAAGGAGAAGGTGAATCATTATGGATAGATATTAAGGTTGGTAAAAATAGGAAAATACACTTGGGAGCTTTTTATAGACCACCAGGACAGACTGATTGTATCGATGAGTTAATGATTAGGGAAATAAGTAAAGGATGCAAAGAAGATACAGTTATTCTTGGTGACTTTAATTTAACTTCTGTAGACTGGGAAAATATGATAGGAAGAGATAGAGCAAGTTGTAAGTTTATGGAGTGTTTTGAGGATAACTTTTTGATCCAATTTGTTAATAAGCCAACAAGGGGTGCCAATATATTAGATCTAATTCTTTCAAATGATGATCACTTAGTTCAAGGATTGAGTGTAGGGGAATCATTGGGAAACAGTGATCATCAGATGGTTCGGTTTAATTTGCAAATAGTTAAGGGTAGAACAACGACAAACTCCACGAAAATTCCAAATTTTTATAGGGGAGATTACGATAAATTACGCAGCATGCTAAATCAGATTAGGTGGGATATAGAATTCCATGGAAAGAATACTTATGAGATGTGGGATATTTTTAAGACTATATTAAACATGGTTCAGGAACAGTGTATTCCGATGAAGTCTATTAGGAAGAAATGTAGGAAACCATTATGGTGGAACCAAGAAATAGCTAATAAAGTTTCAGAGAAAAAAAGGGCATACCAGAGATTACAAAGTGAGAGTAGTTTAGATAATTTAAACCATTATAGGTCAACCAGAAATGAACTAAATAAGATTATTAAGAAGACCAAAAGGACAGCAGAAATTAATTTAGCTAAAAATAATAATAAAGATCCTAAAAAATTCTTTAGCTATTATAGAATCAATAATCAATCTAACAGTGATAAAATAGGGCCTATTAAATATGAAGGGGTTTTGAAAGAATCTGATGAGGAAATAGTAGAGGTCCTTAATGTTCATTTTGCTTCAGTATTCACAGAAGAGAAACCAGTTAGATTAATTGATGATAATTCTAGGTCAAGGGAAGTAGTGATAAATTCTATTAATATAGACAGAGAAGAAATTAAAGGGCTTATAATTCAGTTAAATACTAGTAAGGCATCTGGCCCTGACAACATTCATTCTAGGATACTCAAAGAAGGTGTAGAAAGTATTGCAGTAGCTCTCGAGAAGATATTTATTAGATCACTAGAGTCTGGAGAAATACCAAATGATTGGAAATTGGCAAATGTAGTGCCAATTTTTAAAAAGGGAAGCAAAGAGGACCCAAATAACTTTAGACCAGTAAGCTTAACTTCTATAGTCTGTAAAATTCTTGAGAAGATGGTTAAGAAGGGAATTTCTGATCATCTAGAGAGTAGCAGGTTAATTAATGATGCTCAGCATGGTTTTAGAAAAGATAGATCGTGTTTAACTAATTTACTGGATTTTATGGATTATGTAACTAAAGAATTAGATAGGGGTGAGAAAGTTGATGTGATCTACTTAGATTTCAGCAAAGCTTTTGGATAAGGTTCCACATAGAAGACTAGTTCATAAATTAAAGCTGCATGGGATATGTGGGAACGTTTTAAATTGGATAACTGAATGGCTGAAAAATAGGAAACAGAGAGTTGTACTGAATGGAGTGAGGTCAGAGTGGAGGAATGTTATTAGTGGCGTACCTCAGGGATCAGTTTTAGGCCCTTTATTATTTATAATCTATGTAAATGATCTTGGGCAAGGTGTAAATAGCAAAGTGTCAATTTTTGCTGATGACACTAAATTGGCAGCTGTAGTCAAAGAGGTTGAGGGTAGCTTTAAAGTGCAGGGTGACTTAGATAAGCTGTTAGCTTGGGCTCAGAAGTGGCAGATGACTTTTAACCTTAATAAATGCAAAGTTATTAACATGGGGAGAGATAATAGGGAATTTAGCTATGAGATGGATGGATATTGGCTTAATTCAGTTGAAGATGAGAAAGACTTAGGAGTGGTAGTAGATAGGTCACTGAAATTTTCAAAGCAGTGTATTGAGGCAAAAAATAGAGCAAATAGGGTACTAGGTTACATTAAAAGAAATGTTAGCTACAAGAGTAAGGAGGTCATCCTTAAACTATACAACTCTTATGTCAGGCCACATTTAGAGTACTGTATACAGGCATGGTCACCACATTTTAGACATGATATAAACTTATTAGAGTCAGTACAAAGGAGGGCAACAAAAATAATACCATCCCTGAAGCACCTTGAATATGAAGATAGACTGAGGGTATTAAATATGTTTTCATTTGAAAGAAGGTGTGTGAGGGGAGATATGATTGAGCTTTTTAAAATCTTTTCTGGGATGGATAAATTAGATTTCAGCAAGTTATTTGAGTTAGAAGGTAGTAATAGAACTAGAGGCCACCACTTAAAGATTAAAAAACAGAGGTGCAGACTGGATGTTAGAAAATATTTTTTCACTAACAGAGTGGTAGATTATTGGAATAGTTTGCCACCTGAGACTGTAGACAGCCCAAACTTGAATGTTTTCAAGCGCAGATTGGATGATTATATGGGGATGGAGGGTTAATTTCTTACTTTTTGGTATGTGGATATGTTTCTTGACTCATTCCTGTGGATGCAGTTTCTTTTTATTGTATATTTTGGGGGATTTTGATTTTGTTTTTGACAGACTCCTATGGAGGCTTTAAATTATATATTGTAGATGCATGGTTGGACATTCCTATGGATTGTTAAATTGTATATTGTAGCTGCATGATCTGACAAAATCCTATGGATGCATTATATGGGTGGGATTTGATGGATACGGATGACCTTTGATAGGCCCTTGTGGCTTTTGTCATCCGTTAAATTATGTTATGTTATGTTATGTTATAGTCACCACAACATGACATCAACCTGCTAGAGTCAGTACAAAGGTCAACAAAAATAATACCTTCCCTGAAGCACCTTGAATATGAAGATAGACTGAGGGTATTAAATATGTTGTCATTTGACAGATGTGTGAAGGGAGATATGATTGAGCTTTTTAAAATCTGTTCTGGGATGGATAAATTGAATTTTAGCAAGTTATTTAATTCTGAAGGTAGTAATAGGACTAGGGGTCACCAGTTACAAATTAAAAAACAGAGGTGCAGGTTGGATGTTAGAAAATATTTTTTCACCAATAGATTGGTTGATTACTGGAATAGTTTGCCAACTGAGACAGTAGACAATCTAAACTTTAATGTTTTCAAAGGTAAATATGTAGACGAGCGGCCCGGCTGATAAGATGTACTATTTTGTCAGTGTTCCAAAATGTTTCACGTTTTTGGAGTACATTTATAGGGGATGGCTCGTAGGGGGTTAAACACGATGTGTGGACCGCACTACGATGATCCTGAGTTTCATTAAATTGGAGGGGTCTGGGGGGCACAGCCCCCCAGTATATAATCCTAATTTTTATAATGTTCTGACATTTACAGAGGTGAATGCTTTAACTACATTATGTCAGTGCCTTTAATCATTTTGCGAGTTATAATAGGGGTTGGGGGTGGGGTATGATGTCAGAAATGACATGGGTGAATGATAATATTTACACAAAATAATTTTTTCCAGCCGGGCCGCTTGTCTACATGTTTACCTTTTCAAACACAGATTAGATGATTATATGGGAGGGGGGGGGTAACTTTTGGGAGGAGGTCTGGGTAAATATGTAGATTAGCAGCCCGGCTGGAAAAAAAATTTGTGTGTAAATATTATCGTTCACTCGTGTCTGAATATTCATGCGTGTTTGAGTCCTTTTCGAATTATTATTCTATAAACAATTAGGATTATATACTGGGGGGCTGTGCCCCCCAGACCCCCCCAATTTAATGAAACTCAGGATTATCGTAGTGTAGTCCCCCCATTGTGTTTACCCCCACACGAGCCGTCAACTTAAATGTACTCGAAAAACGTCAAACATTTTGGAACACGGACGAAATAGTACGTCCCATCGTTCGCGCCGATAATCTACATATTTACCGAGGTCTGGACTCATTCCTTCGGATGCAGTTTATTATTATTGTATATTATGATTGATTTGGATTTTGAGTCTTGATGATGATGCTTTTTGTTTTTTACACCTTCCTGTTGATGATTCTAATTGTATATTGTAGATGCATAATCTGACACAATCTCATGGTGGATTTTGACATATGCGGATGACCTTTGATAGGCCTTTGTGGGTTTTGTCATCCGTGAAATTATGTTGTTATTTTCCTGGTAACGCTCGGACTTGCTCTTAGCGATCTCTCTAGTCAGTGACGTTTTTTGTTTTGCTTTTCGGTGTAATATATTTAAGTTCGGGAAGATAGTTAAAATTAAGTGTTTGACAAAATATTCAATAATTTTTAAATTATATTTTCAATTAATTAAATCATTAACCCTCTAGGCCCTGAATTCAGCATATGGGTAAAATAAATCTTTTTATATTATTTTTCTAATGAAAAGCATACTGAGATTGTTGGTACATAAAAAGATGCAAATATTATTAGTATTAGTATATTTTATAAGAAGCCGATGTTTTCGTCCTCATCGGCCTAGTCATAAAAATGCTCAAATGGTTAAAATTAAAAAACTGTATAAAGAAATGTTTATTCCTTTTTGTGTATCATCAGTGCTCTAAGAAATATTGTTCAGAACCATTTATAAAACCTTTTTTTATGCTTATGAAATATACACAATGGTTTTTTTTCTTTTGAACTATTCTGTATGAAACTTCAAGAAGCAGTTTTTTTTTATTATCGAAGCATAAATAGACATTGCCTTTCACACCGTATAAAACCTGTTGCTCATGGCAGGAAAATGCTCAAAGCCATCACGGCTAATAGCCTTTGTAGGTATTGGATGAGTAGAATTGCCCATTTTCCTCTTCTTTTTTTTATAATCATTTTCAACATCTGATCGCCTTCCTCTTTTTTTTATAGCAGTCCTTTCCACCAAACAGCAGTGATTGTGTTATACTCAATTTGAAATTTGTAAATCTTTGATAACTTAATGGAATTGAACTTAGAATTATTTATAGAATTTTACAAAAAACTCTGTTCTAGTTCATTTTGAAACTTGACTTTAGTATGACTTTAAACAGGGTAGAACTGTTGATGATCAGCTTCTTTTAGTGTACTTACCTACCTTCGCTGGTTTTGCTCAAAGGCTCTCTGGTCAATTGCCCATACAGGAAGATTATCAAGGAAGTCTTCTTTTAAGTTCAATTGGTTAACTTTTTCAATATATTTCAATCATAATATCTTACTAAAAGTTATACTTTAAACTCTGGTCTGATAGTCTGAGTTTCTAGGTCATATGCTTTTACAAAAAGGTGAGTTCTTTTCCTGTAGCTGGTATTCACTCTTGGAATAAATAATTTCAATCTATCTAGTTTCTCTGATGTTTTCACCACCTCTATTCAGTATTAGCTTGTATCTTAGGTAGGTAAGTTTTCCAATTTGTAATATAACAACATAATTTCACGGATGACAAAAGCCACAAGGGCGTATCAGAGGTCATCTGCATCTGTCAAAACCCACCCACAAAATGCATCCATAGGATTGTGTCAAATCATGCATCTACAATATACAATTAGAACCATATACAGGAATGTATCAAAAACAAAAAGCATCATCAAGACTCGTCCAAATCCAAATCAATCATAATATACAATAATAAAAAAACATCCACAGTAGTGAGTATAGAATACTTCCCATATAATCATCTAATCTTCATTTGAAAACATTCAAGTTTGGACTCTCTACTGTCTCATATAGCAAACTAGGTAATACTTCAGATTCAGGGTGCATGGTAGGTGGCGCTCATAGTAGGCTACAATTCTGGGCTACAATCTATGTTAATGGTAGACTAAAACATATTTTTCAGACAAGGTCAACTATAAGCTTTTTTCTCAGTTGGAGGGTGGGGGTATCTTAGGTGAATAGTAGGGGTATTACATAACATAATTTCACAGATGACAAAAGCCACAAGGGCCTATCAAAGGTAAACGATGTAAAGAAGGTGGGTACTTGTGAGTTACGACAGCGGTATAAAAGGCTGATTGAAAGGATGTGTGAAAGTAGAGTAAAAGGCGTTGTTTCAGGTGTGCTTCCCAGAATGGATGTGGGGATGGAATGGTTGTCTCGTGCAATGGGGTTGAATGAATATGTGAAAGGTTTGTGCGAGGAGTCAGGATTGGTATTTGTAGATGTTTGGAGTGGGTTTTATGGGAATAAGGGTTTGTATGCGATGGATGGACTCCATCTGAGCCGAGATGGGGTTGAGGTTTTGTGGCGGGAATTAGATAGTGTTATTAGGTCTTTAGAGGCGGGAAACTAGGTTTTGATAGTGGTCAGGGAAATTTAATGGCTCAAAGTGAGGCAGGGAAAGGAAGCAAACACAGATTTGTAGAAGGTAGGCAGGCTAATGGAAGTGCTTTAGGGTTAAACTACTTGAGTAGTGAAAGTGGTCAGGGAAATACAAGAGTACAGGGTCGGGGAAAGAGAGAAAGGAGATGCAGAGGAGATAGGCCCTCAGGTGCTTCAGGGATAGGTGGGCTGAGTTGTCTTTACACAAATGCTCGTAGTCTTAGAAATAAGAAGGATGAATTATTTAGTTATATCATTCATGAAGATATAGATATAATATGTATAGTTGAATCATGGGTTAATGAAAATATATTTAATGATAATGTCAGTGAATTTGAACTAGAGGGTTATACTATGTACATTAGTCAAAGGAGAGATAGGACTGGTGGTGGGTTGATTATTTATATCAGAAATAGCATTTCTTCAAATCTAAATAACTCTATAAAGCAAGGAGAAGGTGAATCATTATGGATAGATATTAAGGTTGGTAAAAATAGGAAAATACACTTGGGAGCTTTTTATAGACCACCAGGACAGACTGATTGTATCGATGAGTTAATGATTAGGGAAATAAGTGAAGGATGCAAAGAAGATACAGTTATTCTTGGTGACTTTAATTTAACTTCTGTAGACTGGGAAAATATGATAGGAAGAGATAGAGCAAGTTGTAAGTTTATGGAGTGTTTTGAGGATAACTTTTTGATCCAATTTGTTAATAAGCCAACAAGGGGTGCCAATATATTAGATCTAATTCTTTCAAATGATGATCACTTAGTTCAAGGATTGAGTGTAGGGGAATCATTGGGAAACAGTGATCATCAGATGGTTCGGTTTAATTTGCAAATAGTTAAGGGTAGAACAACGACAAACTCCACGAAAATTCCAAATTTTTATAGGGGAGATTACGATAAATTACGCAGCATGCTAAATCAGATTAGGTGGGATATAGAATTCCATGGAAAGAATACTTATGAGATGTGGGATATTTTTAAGACTATATTAAACATGGTTCAGGAACAGTGTATTCCGATGAAGTCTATTAGGAAGAAATGTAGGAAACCATTATGGTGGAACCAAGAAATAGCTAATAAAGTTTCAGAGAAAAAAAGGGCATACCAGAGATTACAAAGTGAGAGTAGTTTAGATAATTTAAACCATTATAGGTCAACCAGAAATGAACTAAATAAGATTATTAAGAAGACCAAAAGGACAGCAGAAATTAATTTAGCTAAAAATAATAATAAAGATCCTAAAAAATTCTTTAGCTATTATAGAATCAATAATCAATCTAACAGTGATAAAATAGGGCCTATTAAATATGAAGAGGTTTTGAAAGAATCTGATGAGGAAATAGTAGAGGTCCTTAATGATCATTTTGCTTCAGTATTCACAGAAGAGAAACCAGTTAGATTAATTGATGATAATTCTAGGTCAAGGGAAGTAGTGATAAATTCTATTAATATAGACAGAGAAGAAATTAAAGGGCTTATAATTCAGTTAAATACTAGTAAGGCATCTGGCCCTGACAACATTCATTCTAGGATACTCAAAGAAGGTGTAGAAAGTATTGCAGTAGCTCTCGAGAAGATATTTATTAGATCACTAGAGTCTGGAGAAATACCAAATGATTGGAAATTGGCAAATGTAGTGCCAATTTTTAAAAAGGGAAGCAAAGAGGACCCAAATAACTTTAGACCAGTAAGCTTAACTTCTATAGTCTGTAAAATTCTTGAGAAGATGGTTAAGAAGGGAATTTCTGATCATCTAGAGAGTAGCAGGTTAATTAATGATGCTCAGCATGGTTTTAGAAAAGATAGATCGTGTTTAACTAATTTACTGGATTTTATGGATTATGTAACTAAAGAATTAGATAGGGGTGAGAAAGTTGATGTGATCTACTTAGATTTCAGCAAAGCTTTTGGATAAGGTTCCACATAGAAGACTAGTTCATAAATTAAAGCTGCATGGGATATGTGGGAACGTTTTAAATTGGATAACTGAATGGCTGAAAAATAGGAAACAGAGAGTTGTACTGAATGGAGTGAGGTCAGAGTGGAGGAATGTTATTAGTGGCGTACCTCAGGGATCAGTTTTAGGCCCTTTATTATTTATAATCTATGTAAATGATCTTGGGCAAGGTGTAAATAGCAAAGTGTCAATTTTTGCTGATGACACTAAATTGGCAGCTGTAGTCAAAGAGGTTGAGGGTAGCTTTAAAGTGCAGGGTGACTTAGATAAGCTGTTAGCTTGGGCTCAGAAGTGGCAGATGACTTTTAACCTTAATAAATGCAAAGTTATTAACATGGGGAGAGATAATAGGGAATTTAGCTATGAGATGGATGGATATTGGCTTAATTCAGTTGAAGATGAGAAAGACTTAGGAGTGGTAGTAGATAGGTCACTGAAATTTTCAAAGCAGTGTATTGAGGCAAAAAATAGAGCAAATAGGGTGCTAGGTTACATTAAAAGAAACGTTAGCTACAAGAGTAAGGAGGTCATCCTTAAACTATACAACTCTTATGTCAGGCCACATTTAGAGTACTGTATACAGGCATGGTCACCACATTTTAGACATGATATAAACTTATTAGAGTCAGTACAAAGGAGGGCAACAAAAATAATACCATCCCTGAAGCACCTTGAATATGAAGATAGACTGAGGGTATTAAATATGTTTTCATTTGAAAGAAGGTGTGTGAGGGGAGATATGATTGAGCTTTTTAAAATCTTTTCTGGGATGGATAAATTAGATTTCAGCAAGTTATTTGAGTTAGAAGGTAGTAATAGAACTAGAGGCCACCACTTAAAGATTAAAAAACAGAGGTGCAGACTGGATGTTAGAAAATATTTTTTCACTAACAGAGTGGTGGATTATTGGAATAGTTTGCCACCTGAGACTGTAGACAGCCCAAACTTGAATGTTTTCAAGCGCAGATTGGATGATTATATGGGGATGGAGGGTTAATTTCTTACTTTTTGGTATGTGGATATGTTTCTTGACTCATTCCTGTGGATGCAGTTTCTTTTTATTGTATATTTTGGGGGATTTTGATTTTTTTTTTTTTTGACAGACTCCTATGGAGGCTTTAAATTATATATTGTAGATGCATGGTTGGACATTCCTATGGATTGTTAAATTGTATATTGTAGCTGCATGATCTGACAAAATCCTATGGATGCATTATATGGGTGGGATTTGATGGATACGGATGACCTTTGATAGGCCCTTGTGGCTTTTGTCATCCGTTAAATTATGTTATGTTATGTTATGTCATCCGCATCTGTCAAAATGCATCCATAGGATTGTATCAGTTCATGCATCTACAATATACAATTTAAACAATCTATAGGATTGTTCTGAATGCCCTGGAATTTATTTCAATCTATATTTGAACGATGCTAAAAATTTAAACCAGTTCTTATGCACCATTTTTTTTTAACAAATATTTAAATTCACATGGTATAGTTGTGCATTTTATTCACTTTAAAATCTACAGAGAATTTCCATGAATGTATAAAATTTGCATTATCATAATTTTTACTATGTTCTAGTCATGTTGCTAAAACAGAATATATGCCATAAAAAAGTGCATCGAATTTGCAATAAAATGATATAAAAATCAATAGTGTAGATATTAACTTTAACTATCTAAGAAAACTTTCCACGAATGTATACAATTTTGCATTATCTTAATTTTCATTATGTTCTAGTCATGTTGATAAAAAAAATAATTAAACTATATAAAAGTGCATCAAATTTGCAATAAAATGATATACAAAACCAAAAAATGCAAATTTTGAACCAAAGAATTTGAAAAGTAACTAATGAAAAAATGTGGTATCCCCTTAATGTATCCTAGCACCCTATTTGCTCTATTTTTTGCCTCACTACAATGCTTTGAAAACTTCAGTGACCTATCTACTACCTTGCCTAAGTCCTTATCCTCAACTATATTCAGCCAATACCCATCCATTTCATAGCTAAATATCATATTATCCCTTCCTCTATTAAGAACTTTGCATTTTTTAAGGTTAAAAGTCATCTGCCACCTTTGAGCCCAAGTTAATAACTTATTTAAGTCACTCTGCACTTTAAAACTACCCTCAACTTCTTTGACTACAGCTGTCAATTGAGTGTCATCAGCAAAAATTGACACTTTGCTATTTACACCCTCCCCAAGATCATTTATATAAACTATGAATAATATTTGTTTATTAAAAGAATTTTAGCAAAGTACTATCTATACTTTGATAAAAGATTGTTTTAAATAAAGTACAATGATGTTACTGCATGGGTGGACTCTGGCTATGTGCTGCTGTTTGACTTCAGCAAAGTCTTTGATGTTAGTCATGACATTCTTGTCAACAAGCCAGGACTGTTAGATATATATAGTCTCCTGTTTGGTTGGATCACAGACTTCCGGGTTGGGTGAACAATGAAAGTTTCATTGTCTAGAGTAAGTAGTGCTGCTAGACTGGCACAAAGTGGAATTCCACAGGGCTCGGCGCTGAGTCACCTTCTCTTCCTTGTGTACATTAGCCATCTCTCATCTTACATCAAATCCTATTGCAAATTCTTTGCAGATGACAAAGATTTATATAAGAATTAGGCATGACTCTTCTACATCTGACGCAAGTTGTAAGAATAACTGGATATGTACTGCAGTTTCTTGAAAACCTAAAATACTTTAGAAACTATAAGTATAGTCCCAAACCCAACCTAAGAATTAAAAACCTAAATAAAAACCAAAATGCCTTTAACAGAGCTGCAACTAATTATTGGATCCAAATTATTCAATCTAAAAATTTTCCTAAAGAACTTTGGATGTTCTGGAAAAATTAAAGAATGGGAAACCTTTAAATGATCTAACAGATTTACAAAAAGACCTTAAACTTTTCATTGACAAAAATAGTCTCATTACCAAGAGGTTAAAAACTACTGTGATAGTAATGGGATTGAGTAGCAGTTCACTGCTAGCTATTCCCCAAGAACACATGGAATAGCTGAAAGACTTGTAAGGCTCATCAAAAAATCATTGTACACTTCTTTGAAAGGTAGAACCATTCAAGAGACTAATTTTACTACCCTTCTAAAAGAGCACCAACATGCAATCAATTCAAGACCCTTAAATTGTATTAGCTCAGAAGAAGACCCTTCTTATGAGGTTTTAACTCTCTTTAAATTAATGTTTGGTCATGATATTATCAAATACAACTTTTTAACACAAATTGAAAATGAACCCTCTTCTACAGACTTTGATTCTATGTCCGATCCTAATTTGCAAGGAAATTCAAATAAGAAACATCAAGATACTTTAAAGTTTTCTCTTCTCAGGCACAAACCATCAAAAATAAGTGGAGGGAGGAGTACCTGTTAGGTCTCAGGGAAAAGGAAAATAAACATCATAAAAACCTTATTAGTAAAGTTCCCAAAATTAGTAACCTTTGTTTATTAAATGAAGCCTCACAACATCCTAAATTCTTTTGGAAACTTGCGCTAGGATTGTGGAGGTGTTTCCAGATGAAGAGGGAATCATAAGGCATGTTACTGTGCAAACTAGTTCGGGTAACAAATCCAAGAGGCACTTATACAATCTTTACCCTCTTGAATTAACCTTAACCCAAGATATTATTAAGTTCAAAAATGAAAATCATTCAAATAAATCTCAAAATAAAGACAATGGAAGGGATAGGGAAAAGGAAAAACTAGATGCGAGTCCTATAACAGTTCATATTCCTGTAAAGGAAAAAGGAGCAGCTGCTCAAAGACAAGATCATCAAATAAAACTGCTTATGTAGGCTGGTTAACTAATGACAACTATTTATTCTGATACTTTTTTCTAATATTGTACTTCTATTCCTATTTATAATGACTTTTTCACTTGGTTTATACAACTATACCATAGCCAAGTAGAAACTCCCATTTTCCAGTTACCCCAAATTAAGTAACATTAAGTATGGTTATTTGTTGGATGGAGTTCCAGTAGCCCATGGGTCATATTCCACATTAGACTGTAGATCCTCATTCAGAACGACTTTAAAAAAATGTATAAATCAGTGATAAAATGTGTACCATATAGAAAACTGTAGGATTGAATTAATTAAAATTAACACTTTCTGTTTATTTGTTTAAAATGGTATTTTGCTGATTTTAAATTTTGTAATTATTTTAAAGAATTGATCATTTTTATTTCTGCAATATAAAAATTCAGCACCAAGATTGAATTATATCTAAAATTCTTCAAAAGTCTGTTTCAAGCATGTTAAGTTCCTTACAGTACTAAGGATTTTCATGATAGATTTAACTATATTAAATATGAATTTTAATACAAATTTGCATCGTGGAATATTAATAACAGTTGGTAGTTTCGGTGTGGCAAGCATATATTCTGCACCTCATACAATTCTTCTTGAGAAAGTTAAGGAGACCTTACATCTATACCGGTAAGTATTTAATTCATTCAAGGATATTTATAAACTGTGCTTAATTTTTTTTTATTAAATTGCTTAGAATGTCTATTTGAACAAGGCCCTTGCAGGTAGTAAAAATTAGTAACCTAACTTTTTAAATTCATACTTACTATATAGGGAAATCTCAATAATATGTGACACAATAGATGCTCAATAACTCATAGGAAATAAGGAAAGATGATGCACAAGTAATTTTGTATTTTTATAAATGGTTTCATAAAGAAGGAAGAGAGATAAGTAGGAAACAAATAAAATAATATAAACTCTCTTACCTGTTAAAGAAAGTTAAATAATAGGTGCAAATTGAACCTATGCCATCAAGCACTCTGTTTTTCAGGCCACCATATATATATATATTATATATATATATATATATATATATATATATATATATATATATATATATATATATATATATTGTATATATACTTGGTGCTAAAAAAAATAGTACCAACTTTTAAATTTTTTATCTTCAGAACTATTCTAATGCCACTAGTAACTGGAAACAAATATCAGAATGAAGTTCATGTTGAATGACTGATTCTATATGACTTGCATCCTGATTCAACAGCTTGTAGTCAGGCTCTCCACTTAAAAATAGCTTTTGCATTTCTCTCCTTTGAAGACTTTTCCAACTATCCAGAAATGAGTCACATTTTTAATTTTCTCACATGGTAAACTTTTTATTTTAATGCTGACCCCTACCCAAAAAAAAGTTGGAGATTAATATGACAACTGCTAGGTAGCCAGTTCTGTTGTTTGATAAAGCTGGGACTATGAGCTTTGAGGTATGTTAGTGTTGTTTGGTAGTGTGAGAAGAGGTATCATCTTGCATAAAGATAAGTTAGTAGTTTTATTCTTAGATTATACAGCCCAAGAGACCATCAAATTCTCAGAGAAGTGAGTTATTTCAGACAAGAGCCAAGATGGTTGTCTTTTTCTTCAGATTTTTAGAGTGAACATGATCATTTTGTGTTTCTAGACATTTCAACATTTTTTTTTTTAGCAGATAACCAATTATTTTCTATGCTTTATCTGATCTCAGAATCTACTCAAATGTTTTTTGCACCTATCCATTCATTTATTCTCACTGAGTCAGTGAAAGCTTTTAATGGTCACTCTCTCATACTTTTTGAATGCTGATAATTTTTTTTATTTTTTTTTACTGAAGACCACAAAATATTTATCTTTGCAATTTTGCACTCATTTTTATTTGTACCTTGGTTTATCTTCATGACTTAGAACAAGTTCATTAACAATCTCAATGTTTTCTGGGCATACTACTTTCCAAGCAACATTTAATACTGCCAGTTTCACAAAGGTTTCTCCAAAATGCACAATATTTTTATATAATTGCAATGATACTCTTTCAGAATTTTTCGAAAATATGTGCTTTGTAAAAGGTTTGATAAGGTACTTATCACTTTCTTTTAAATCAGAAAAGTAAAATGACAAAATAAACATATTTTGGCATTATATTTTTTAAAACTCAATTTTAGTTCATGTAGGGTTAACTAAACTCACTCACAGTTGAACTATATTTAAAAAGAAATGTGAAATTTTAAAATGAGTTTTGTTCTAAATTTTAGCAATAACTGTTACCAAAATATTTGAATTTAAAAATTGTTAGTTTTTTTACAATCTTATATATGTTATTGTTATAGTTATTATTACCAATTCATACTGTTTGATATCCATCTCAGTGGAGATCTAGTTATATTATCAAATTTAATTTGCGTGGTGTATAAACAGTCTTTTGTGCCATAAAGGTACAAATCTTCATTGTAGAAGTCTGACCTTCATCAAAATTTAATAGGGCAAAGAGTATGATGATGTTGGTGATGTAGTTCCTTTGTTTATTCGATGGTTAGAGGTTTTTCGTGTAGCATTAATATTTTTTTATAATTAGACATTACTATATTTTGAATCCTCTGTATAATAATAATACATCATTTTACTTCAGGTGTGCCAAAGCAACTCCCCTTCCTCCTGAAGTTATTGATTTAAGCAGAGTTGTCATGAATGAAATGAAACTTCCTGAGGAGAAGCAACAAAATATCGAATTTTTTGCAATGAGTGGGTTTGGATTCTTTCATGGTGGTTCAGTCTGGATCCATGATATCTTTGGGAAAATGAAAAAAGCCATCATTGGAATTCCTCCTAACTTCCATGCAGAAACATGGAAAGATCAAAAAATTAATATGCATGTAAGTATATTTTGTTTGTATTACAGTAATATGCTACCAAAATCATTGTCTAATTTAAAAATAAAATTAACCCCATTATTAATGGTGGTGATTCAAACCTCCATCAAATGTTCCTCATTCTTCAACCAATACTCTAACCACTTGCTATCATCAACATTCTCAGAATGAATGTTTCAAGTAGCCTTATAAACAGAAAATAAATGAGGTGAATAAAAAGTTAAATGTGTTTAATGATTTATTAGGTGCATTCAAAATTATTTAATGTGATGGCATTTAAAACATAAGGTAGAAGAATGAGAATATTTTGTGTTGTTTAATGAGCTTGGATAATTTCATGGTGGTGATTATGACTGGAATGGTCCCATATAAGAACAACATTGATTTTATTTTCTTTATAAATTCTCTCTCCTGGCGATACCTACAAGGGCATTCACCAAGAAAAGAAAGATGAAATAATCAAATGGGATATCATCATCATCATCATTTTTGAAGGCTCCATAATGCTTGCATGTGTGAGCCTTATTTACCTAATAGCAGCTTTCCATGCTGCATGATGTCTGGCTGTTTCTCTATTCAAACTCATATCTCTAAGGTCCTTCTGTATGACCTCATTCCATACCTTGCTCAATCTCCCTCTGGCATCTACACCCTCAACCTCCAAACTCCTAACACCCTTCACCCAATTATTATCCTCCATCCTCTCCACATGACCGAACTACCTCAGTCTGCCTCTTCTCAGTGCCACACTAATGCATTCTATCCCCAATCTATCCCTTAATTCATAGTTCGCAATTCTGTCAACTTCCAGGCCTCAAATTCAGAGATGCTCCGCACATCCATCTCACCATTCTCATCTCAGTACGCTTGAGCCTCTGGATGTCCTCTTCCTTCACAGCAACATTGCACTTCGTACACACACAGCGTACAGACGTCCTTTAGCTCGGAGGGTAAAACCCCTCAGCATCAAGAGAGGAAGCAGCTCTCTGAACTTTTTCCAACCACTTGTAACCCTTGCCACGGAACTTGCCCCAGCACCTCCCCCTGCACTGATCATATCGCCCAGATAGCAGAACACACCATCAAATACAATCCTCTCCTCTGCACACAGTGCACTGAAACTCTCCATCATTCTGCAGCTTACCCCTGATACCCCTACATCTTTTATCCACCCACAAACCATATCTATTACACGGGATAGAGTTATTCCCTACCCCTCTGTGACAGACTGTACATGGCCACATACCCTCAATGATGTCATTACCACCACCCACTCTTGAAATCATCATCTTTGTTTTATCCAAATTCACTCCCAGCCCCATGGAATTCGTCCCTTCCTTCCGCAACCTGAACTTCTCAAGTGCCGTCCTCTCATCTTCGGCAATCAGCACTGGGCAGTGCATCTAGGACAGAATCATTTGTGGCTGCTTTCTCCACATTCCCAAATTGAGATACTGCTCTACAAGCATTTCAAGCATGTTACACAGTCACTTAAGGTACCTCACTGCCCATCACCTCCAGATACAGGAACCCTTCACTGACCTGTTTGCATTCTGTTCTTGCTGGTTTATGCCCAATTTTCTTTACCTTTTCCATGTGTAACTTAATGAAGAAATTGGTAAATGTCAGGTTAGGTGCTTTCTCAGAGAATGGAGGTCACTTGTCTTCTGTACAGTGAAGCTTACTTATTTTCCACTCCATGTCAGATGCTCAGCACCACTTAGTGCTATTTGTGAAGCCTTGCAGGATGCTTTCTGGCACATTTTGGGGGGGAGGAGGGAATAATGCCTTTGATACTGCATAGTGATAATGTGTATTATAGAGATTATTCTATGGAGGTGAAGGGGTGCCTCCCCATATTTTGAGTTTCTAGAAGGTTGCATTTGAATAAACTGACCAATTTGATATAATTTTGAAGTACTAGTTTGTTTTGTCAAGAAAGGTCAAAGCAACATAAGCTAGAGGAAATGGCTAAAACTTCAGCTTCAATGGATGAAGACCTAACAAATTTCAAGCTTCCCTTTCATGAATCATTAGAGAAAATGGAAAAAATAGATAAAAAATCAAAATTGGATGTCCATGAAGCTATACAACAATACCCTGCTATTGTGAAGCAGCTGCTATTGGTAACAGCACTTCCACCAACACAAGTGAACTTGGAGCGCTTATTTTCAGCACTACAGTTAATCAGAACTTACCAAAGGACAGCAACGACAGAAATTGGCAGAAGCTATCTTGTTTTTGCGATCAAACTACTAATTTTTTATTGTGTAGTCTATGTATCAAAATGCAAATTTGCTTTCTCAAATGAAACAGGATGATAAATAAGAAGCAACTCTTTTGTTTTAATTGTTAAGAATGGAAGTCATTTATATTTTGTTAAATTAATGCCATTTTTCTTTTATTGGATAAAGGTCATGTTTTAATATCGTTTTATTTCATCAATACCATTCTATCATTTAGGTACTGAAATATAGGTAGGTAATAATATCAAAGAACATTCATAAACTAGTTAACTATTAAACTTGCCTGGCTCATGCATCAAATGAAAGCAAAATATATTTAATAAAAAAATTCAATATATCTACAGTAATTTCTAGCATCATTAATGGGATTTTCTGATTAAGTAACACTAATATTTTATGGTGCAAATTATTTTAGTATTGACAGACATAAGTAGTGTATGTAAAGGTATTTATACTTAATAGCCTCCTGTATTTAATTTGTAGTGTCCAGGAGATGTTTGTCAGCAACAAGCATTTAATGGGAGTGATATCCCTTAGCTCCCTAAGTTTACCCTTGTTGACAGTATAGCTAAATGCAAACTACCCCCAAGGGAGCATAATAATGTTCTCTTGTAGTCCTGTGCCTATTATGTTAAATTCTGTACTAACTTCTAGCAGGTCCCAAGTTCTCATACAGAAAGGATAGTATCACATTTATTTATCTATTTTTTGGAGCACCACTAGCTGCTATGAGTGCTATCCACCTGTATGTTTACTTTTTGTGTAGGTAGAGTTAGCTCTTCATTGGCTTCCATCTTCTTGCCACCTCATAGTTTATAAGTAGGTAGACTTTTTGTAGGAGGTGGTCTTTCCTACTATTCTTTTGCTTTTGTCTTCCTTACTTTCACTTTAAAAGGAGTGAAGACTGCAATCACTAGTTAAACTAATTTTCCACTTTTCTGCTCTCACGAGGAGGGTACATTGAAGGTGGTTACTGGTAGATGACCCTCTATAAATACACACATTCCATACTTTCTTGTTCCTATTTCATTTGTGTTGAAATACCTTTATCGTAGCTATGGACCTCTAACTAAATGCCTTATGTAATAATAAATTAATAATAGTAGGCTAAATACAAATAATGTTAAGGAGTCTGGAGTTGGAGTCTGAATCCTGCAAATAGTTGGAGTCGGATAGTCAGTGGTTGTAGGAGTCAGACCTTATACCTTCTGACTCTGCAGCTCTGTTATGTACATGTTGCAGTTAGTTGATGTAAGATGAGTGATATTGTTAGTGTTCTGTTTAACAGGAGTGGAATCTTTGATGTTTGTTGTACTCAAATTTATGGCTAATAATGAGAGTAGCTGAAGCTTTTGAGTGGGAGAGCTCAATCATCAGGTTCTGGTACAGCCAGTATTCTAGTCTTGTAAAGTAGGTTTGTGGATCAAGAGCTGTTTGTGTTTTTCAAGTGTTGTGAGTCTATGATGAATTGGTGATGTCATGTGTATAGCTGTAGACTAATCATTAAGGAGATGTTGTTAAGGAAAAGTTAAAGAGAGTGGGGAGAGTATGGATCTCTGCAGGAATCATTGTAACAGTATGTGTGTTTGTGGTCTTGCTGTGATATATTAATTGTACATGTCGTCCTGTGAGAGAGAGAGTTGGCAAGCCATTATTTTTAATGTTAAGTATTTTGTTGATGTGGATGAGTCTGAGTACAATGCATTTGTTGATAAGCTGAGCCTTTTAATTTTTTCTACCTTGCCCATCTCAGATATTGTAATGGTGCAATTGAAGCTTAAACAATTAACCAGCATTTTCAGTTGGTTGAAGTAAGTCATTGTCCCAAACTTATTTTGTTGATATTACTTACTGCCTTGCCTAGTAGCATGATTTATTGGAGCCTTATTCTGGTTGATGGCTTGGTGTTTCTTATTTTCAATTCTGAGAGTTAGCAAGTCTCTTGATCATTTTCCAGAATTTATTGCTGTTTTGTGTTTAAATTGTTCACAATGGGTTCCTAGTATAGTTTCTGTTGTTAGTGGATCAGTGCTTAGATGTTGCATTATGATTTTTGAAGTTGTTTGTTTTTGTAGATTGTCACTGATTTGTGGGAGATTTTTTGGTTTTATATTTTGTTTCCCTCATCTTTGGTCACACTTGCAAAATGCACCACCATTTGATGGAGCACTCCCCCACACCTCACAGCAATGACTGCATTGCTCCCTGCCTGACTCTTTAGCACATTCCAGTATGGGAAATTTTCATGCATGTTTCCTGTCCCTGTACCGGGACAAGCATGGCCGCTAGTGCTTCTTCCCACAGACTTGTGGACTGCCTGACTTTTTAGAGGCAGCTGCCCTCCTCCATTTTATTTGATTCTTTGGTGTTGGTTGCTTGATCCTGCACTGGGAGGGGGGTGTAGGCATTTTCTGTTTGTTGTTTGTTTTTTTATTCTGTTTTTGTTTTGTTAAAAAAATAAGGAAATTATTAGGTTTTCTTTTAAGATATGTTTCAATATGTTGGGTAAGTGTGAGTACTCTTTGTTTATACAGCTGAGCTGAGTGGCCTTGGACTTTTTGTTCAATGTAGTTAGCAAAGAGGTTCCAGTCAGCTCTGTCTTAGTTTTCTTCTGTGTGTGTGTGTGTGTGTGTGAAAGTTGAGCATATGTTCTCAAGGAAATTTTGTATGAGGATTGGAGGATGGTTAGAGGATAATAAAGTTGGTGGCTAGGTTTGGTGAACAGAGAGGGTGATGCCATGGCAGTTGTGTTTGGATTATGTATTGAATGCTTTGCTTGTCTTCTAGAAGGGTGGTTGAGGTCTCCTAAGATGCAGCAGGCTGTTATCTCTTTGCCCTAGGGATTCTAGCCAGGCAGAGTAGTGAGATTTGAAGATTTCTATGACTGTTTCATTGAGAGGTGCTCTCACATCAGCTTATAGTTTGGCGAACAGAATGTAGGTGTTGTTTTTTATAGGTTGATGAAAATTTTAGTCTTTTTGTTGCTCCATGCTCATAGTTTGGTTTTCATTGGATCATGCTGTGGTAGGGAGGCTTAAGTGTTGGTTAAAAGGATGTATTCTCTGAGGTCATTTCTTTGTCTGCCTTACCGAATATGCTTTTAGTATGATATTTTCATGATTCAAGTGTGTTCTCAGTTTTGTTTCTTGTAGTGAAGGCTTTGAGTATGTTGTGTTTTATCAGGAATTTTTTAAGTTCCATGATTTTTTTATATATTGCTTTCATGCTTAACTCAATTTTTTTAATGTGCCTAGGTTGTGTTTTGATGCAAGATGAGTGTGGGCTACTGGACTGCAGTGTGTAAGCAGGAGAAATGCTACCTTACAGTTATTGTTATATTAACCTGTAAATATGTAAGTCAATACTATATTAATGATATTTCTTACATTTTTCATAGGTTAATGGCAACCAAGTTAAATGGTCATCGGAGGAAGGTAAAGAACTGGATAATGCTTTAATTTTATCTGAAAAAGCTAAGAAATTTTCTATCGCCCAACGCATCTATTATGTATCCAGCCCCGAGGTGCCAAGTAAAATATTTCTGACAGGGTTGATTTTCTATCTTTCTTTTCTATACTTTTATTGCTTGCAAAATTTATTTGAAAAAAAGGGTGTAAAAAAACGCTGGCCTGCTTACATTCTTCTTTTTGGAACAAAGTTCACGCTTTGGTTCCTGCTAAAGGATGCGCTGTCATGCTATTTTGAAAACAAAGCAGACAAAACATTAGCTGATATGGGCCAAGATTATGTTGAAGGAGGCTTGGACTTCTATGAGAGTATTCTGCACACAAATATTATTCTTCATAACCTCGCTGAAAAGAATGGCCAGAAATCACGATATACAAAATTTGGAAACAAACAGGTAAATTATAGTCTGCATCAATGGGTATATGTAGGAATATCACCTTATGTTAAAAAAGGGGAAGGATTTTATCAGTGGAGATCTACCGTTTAATATGGGTCTCTACAGCATATTTCAGGTACCATGATTGACCAAAATCGAGACTTCATTCCGCAGTGACTTAGTACACCCATTCTGGCATAACTGCTGTAATCTGCATTGGTGTTTCCACTCAGTTATACTGTAGCTAATCACCCTGTAGTGTCAGCTGCATGTTATACATGATTGTGACTACCATTGCATGAAATGTCCGGGGGGGGGGCAAATCCAAAATAATTAATACCCACACTTTTTTATTATTATAGATATATCATGCTGAATCTTTGTGTATAGAAGGATTATGAAGAAGAGAATATTATTTTGATGGAATTTACTGTGCTATTCTAGCCAGAATGCTGCTCCATCAACATTTAAAGTACATTGTGGGTGGGCTTGTTGAAGGCCACTGACTGGACTTTACCTCAAGAGACCGGGAACCCTTCAATAACCTATTTATGCTAAGTGAGCTGCACTCTACTCTCACTTCATGCATGGATACCACCCTTGATCTGAATGATATCTCAAACTCCATGCTTCAGCATCTGGGTGAGAGAGGCATGTTCTTTTATCCTGGGTTATGTGTATCTTCCCAGATTCATATTGATGTCTACCATGCTTGCTTTTTTCAAACCAGGAAGAGATCAGATTACCCTTGTTTGTTTCTTTTTTAATTTCTCTAACTTCCTGCCTCTGCAAGTTGATAGAGAAATTTCTTGATGTTAGGTTAGCTATTGGGATGTGGAGGCCATCTGTTTCCTGCACATTCATACCCCTCACCCTTTTCGCAAGTTCCAACTCATGTCGGATGCTCTGCGCTGTTTTTAAAATATCCTCAAGGTCTTCCTTAATGGACAGCATGTCACCACTATGTGCTGAGGGGATGCCTCCCACTTTTCTTGTCTCTTTCTACAGGATTGTTGATTCTGCATATGGGTGTGGAGCATGAAGAGGACATCCGATAGGAGAGTATCCTTTGTGGTACCCTCCTTGCTCTGAGCATCGACTGTATTACCTCTTTGCTGCCAGAAGATGTTCTTGCTACATTCTACCTAGATGAGCTTTCAATCTCTTTTGGTGCAAACCAGATTCCTACCCTGGAGCATCAACTCCAACAGGCTCTGAACCGCTTCCCTCACTATGTCAAAGAGTACAGGTTTTTGTTTTCTTTGCCCAAGACTAAGATGGTGCACTTTTGTTGCCATCCAGGGCTTCACCCTGACCTGGACTCGTTTCTAAATTAGACTCGACTGGATTTGGTAGTCACCATTTCCTTCATCTTGTATACATAGCCCAGCATCTATCTCCCTCATTCACCAAATGCTCTTTCGATGGTACCTATTCTGCTGTGAGACAGCAACTTACTTTACTTTTCAGTCCCCTACCCTTCTGGTGATTTGGGTGCCGCTTCTGGTAATGTCACCACTTCCACAGGTCCTTAAGGTCAAAGATGTGCGTGTCTGAGGTTCAGACAGTCAAGCATAAGGTGTTTGGCGTTCCCTACCCAAAGCCACCCAGTAGGAAAGCACCTGTGATCATTTGTTGCTATGCCTCTCCTCACAAAGCTTCTACAGCATCAGGAGTATGGCATTCAAATTTGTTTCAAGTGCATGCTGGTGCCAAATAGGGGGATGGGTGGCTTTCACACCTTCTTCCCCTTGTTTGAAACTGGTTTGGAGGCTGTCGCCGTCTTTGCGGCAGATCAGAGTGAGATGGCTTTGCTCCACAAGACTTAGAAGGTGGTCATACCCTAGTGCCAGAGTCCATCTTGGCCCAATTATAGAGTTCAACAACTCTGTTTTGTCTGATACTTACTTGTCATCTCCCCCTACCTCTTCTCCAAGCTGGGAGGCCCGTAGTAATGCCACCACGCACCTTGAATGAGTCCACAGGTCCCTAAGAGGGGAGATGTTTTGTGTAGTGCATGATTGTGTGAGGTTTGAGCAGTCTAAGAGTACATGGGTATTCAAGGTTGTCTGAGCTTTAGTTGCATCTGGTACATGTTGGGGCGAGGTTTATTCGGTGTTTGTATTGTTGTAGTACAGTGGAGTGGCCTGATTTGACTTAAGATAGGATAACTAGGTGTGCTCTGTGTACTGATTTCTATGATTGGTTTATTAAGGGCTGGGATGGGGGCTCTATACGATGTTGTTTGGTTGTAGTGTTCAATTATCTTTGGGTAAAGGTAGTGTAGATGTGTGATTAAGTTGGAGTTAGGTGGTGGTAAGAGAGGGAGTTTATTGTATAGGTGTTGGAAGTAGTGTGCTATGGCTTCTTTTGTGTCTGGGTGTTGGGGGCTGGTTCCAATCATGTTTAAGTGTATTTTGATTGGGGGAATTTTTGTTTCAACATGTAGGCTTGGGTTGGATGTGCTGTCTGTACATCCTGTGATTGTTCTGGGTGGTTTGGAGTGTATTTGTGTGAGATTTTGCAGTGGTTGGGTGCCATGCTGGTGCTGCGAGGTTGAGGGTGGTGCAGATGAATTGTTTGTATAGAGTGGTGAGCCTTTTTCTGTTGTCCAAATGTAATATTTGATAGTGCTTTGCGGGCGTTGATTTTCTTTGTAACCTTGTTTGTAATGTTTGTTGTGTGGGTTTTGAATGTCGTGGATGTCTAGTGTCAGTCCTAGAAGGGTGGAGTTTTCTTTAGCAGCAGGTGTTGTCGTTTTTGTCAGATTTGGAGGCATTTGTTCGATTCATGATAGTTGGGTCTGAAAAGCGTTACTGATATTATGTTAGCTGAGGTTTTCATGCTGTTTTGTGTGAGCCAGTGTTGTAGTTGGTATATATGTTGTTGTGATTGACGGGTGTTGTACTGTGAGCGAGATATTTTCTGTGTAGGTGTTAATTAATGGAGTTTGTGGTTCTGGGCTATTATGTGTGAATGAATTGAAGGGGGGAGAGAATGGCTGCTTGTGAGACATAATTGTAGAGTGGTTGCGTGTATGATTTAAGGGTTCGGTGACTTTGACCTGTCTGCCAAAAGTGAAATTTATCCATTTTTGTTGTAGTGGAGGTTGGTGTTCAGGATTTTGTTTGCTAGGTGTGTGTTTTGGTATTGTGTTGAAGGCTTTGTTTATGTCTATTGAAACAAAGCTTGTACGTGAAGGGAGTAAGGGCTGACAGAAGCCATCAATTATGTCTTGTGTAAGGTTGGTGAGGAGGGTCAGGGTTGTGTGCTTTCCTGAAACTGTGTTGTTTGAGCATATTCTTTGGTTCTAATGGTTTTTCTGAGGAATCTAATAGTATGCACAGAAATGAGATTGGGCAATAAGAGTTGGCTTGTGTTGAGGGTTTGTTTGTTTTGAGGATGAGTATGATGTGTGCTAGTTTCCAGATTGAGGGGTGATTGTGTTAGTGAACCAAGATTGGTTGAAAATTTCTGTGATAGGTGATGAGATTGCTGCCGTGTTGCATATGTGCTTGAGATAGATGTTAGATATGTTGTCTGGACCAGTGGCTTTAAAGTTTTGAGCGATTTGATGGTTGGTTGGATGTTTACTGTGGTAGAGGGGGGTGCTCGGTCTTAGGATATATGTGTGCTCTTGATTTTTAGGGGGATTTGTCTGTGTTTTGGGACGAAGCTAATGTTAAGAATAGTGTTTCACTGAAATAAAACTACTCTTCATTCTCATCTTTTGCTACTTCTACCAGCTTATCGCAGGGCAGGAGGTCGCTGTTGCCTCCACCTGCCTCTTTAAACATTGTAAAAAGAACCCCCTAAAACTTTTCCGCCATGGTCAACAAAATTGCCACAGGTGTCTCCACTCGAAAAACATTTATTTAATCTTACACTAGAACTGTCGGGAAGTTCTTCCCAAGTGAGAAGAACTCTAGGTTTTATTACATGACCTTCAACCTTATGTTGTTTGTCTGAAAGAGAACAAACTGGGATTCGCCCATTTACTTCTACCCCTAATTATCATTTTTAATTTTGTAGCTGTAGCTTAGCTTGTTTAACTAAGCTTTTTTAACTATTTAATCTCTATAACTTCCCTTAGGTCTGATCTGCTGGACCTCTTGGACAAGCTACCCTCCCCATTTTTATTTTTAGCAGTCTTTAATCCCCTTCATCGAATATGGGGGGCGTTGTTTATAATGGTAAAGGTCTTATCATCGAATCTCTTTTACTTTCTGATTTTACTCGGGTGATTTATAATCATGTCCAAATTAGATACTTTTAGTTATGTTGCCTGGTCAATGTGCTTTCTAAACCATTTGGGGAACTTAAAGTTGCGTGCCATTGCGCCGTGCCCGTTTCCCCATGGACCTATCCCCTAATGCCGCGACAACTTCAGGTCGCTTTCTGTCGTCTCCGAATCGGGCAGACTTGTGTAACGCATCGCCATTTGATGGAGCGCTCGCCAGCGCCCTATTGCGACGACTGCGTCGTCCCCTAGACTGTTCGGCACATTTTTGTTGAATGCCCCAGTCTTGGTGATCTTCGCGCACGTTACCTGCCCCGATGCCGGGATGGGCAGGGTCGCTACCGCCTGTCCCTTTTACTCAGGACGGGTTCGTGCACACCGACCTGTGAACTTTTAGACATTTTGGAGGAGGCCGGCCTTCTCCCCCTTATTTAATGTTTGACTATGGATCGCGTGCTTCTTCGCTGGGGGAGGGTACGGGCCTTTCCCCGTCGACGGAGCTCGCTTTATATTTTTTCAATTTGTTTGTTTTTCTTTTATTTTTTTCTGTTTGTATTTTTTTTCTTTTATTTGGCTTTTAATATAGCCTAGATTTAGGCTAGGATGAGTACGGCGACTTATGCCCTAGAAGGCAGTAGCCAGATGAGATATTAAAAAAAAAATTCTAAACCATTTCTCTGACTTCCAATTGTTCGTTGAAGATAACTTGCAAGGGAGTAACCATTTTCCCATTTTTTGACACTTGTTCTTCCTGACCCACAGCTCTCTCACCCCCAGCAATGGTGTTTAGGAAAGGCTGATTGGGCGAGATTTTGCGACACTTCATATATGGATCTTTTTAGGAGCTTTCAATGGCATAGGCCGTGTGCTGTAATTCTTAATATTTCTTGTGCGGGTGCTGCTGAATGTACTATTCCAAAACAGTGTCCTGGAATCTGGGGGTCATCTGTGCCATGATGGAACCATGAATCTGTAGCAGCGCATCAGGACTACTATAATCTCACCCCATGTAATCTGCCTGAAATAAATAAAGCTAGAATTATTCAGCAGAAAAATATACAACAGGCCTGTTGAACTTCACAGTGAACTCATGTTTCGTCCATCTCTGCTTCAACTCCTTGAAGGTCTAGAAGACACTTAATAAGATTCGTGGTTGGTATGCTAGTCATATTGCTCAGTGCTAAGTCTGCAGATGTCCTTGGTGGCTGCTTTTATAAAATTTGTAGTGCTGCCTGGTATCAAGAAGTTTTTACCTTTATTCAGTTATTTACGGTTTTAGAAATGCTCAGTGCTCTTTTACAGTGACATCAACGTCTCTCAGTCTTGCAGAGGTTCTTTATGATTTTATCGCTCAGTTCCATCCATGTACTGAATTATTTATATTAAATGTTTTTTTTGTTTGATCCGGGTAACAGGCTCCTATCCTTCATCCCGGTGAGTTGCAGTGGTTTTGCCACTTTCTAAGCAAGGCAAGGATGCTCTTGATCTCAGTAATAATCATGTTATTGCCTTGACTAGCTGCTTCAGTAAATTGATGGAGAAAGTGCTAAATGTTAAACTCGCTTAAGGAGGCCAGATGAAGGTGTCCCAGAGGGAGTTTTAGCCACTTTTTTGTTAACAATCTGACAACCCCCCCCCCCCTCCTGCTTCAATCAGCGCCCCACCCAATGAAACAACAATATCTAGGCAAGCTCTTCTTGATTGCAAGTTAACCAATTTGCGCAACCCTAAAACCCAAGGCATAAAAACTTGATCTTTTTAAAGTTCTCTCCGGGCTGTGGAATCCTTATACCGCCCTTGTCCAGTCTCAGTTAGATTATAGGTGCCAAGTCTTCTACTCCTCGGCTTCTCGATCGCTTTAAAATTATTAGGCCCCATTAGAAATTTACCCCCTCCATGCTTGCGGTGTTCCTGCCTTCTTGTTGGAGAGGGGTCTCAGCCTGCTCACTAGAGCCAACTGCGAAGTGGATTTTTGCTATATTTCTCTCCTCCCTCCCCCTCCCTCTCTGGGATCTTTTCTTCAGGGGTTGTTCCCAGAGAGGCTCTGGCCTTCTCGTGGCGAGGGGGTGTCAGCCCTGGGCCCCCTAGGGGACCCATGGTGCTGTCAACAAGACTTTTAACATACCCCTCTTTCTTTCCTCCTCTCTTACGCTCTTCCACTGCCCTTTATTTCCCCCTCTTCCTTCACCTATCTAGTGGTCCATATCAATACCCTACCTCTGCTCGTTTAATGGATTGGTTCTGAATTGTTCTTTCATGAAGGTGAAAGAGGCTGGGCATCTCCACCGCCTTCGTCTACCGAATGCCCAAGGAGAAACCCATCGTTGTCCCCTTTTTTCCGTGCGTAGGAGAACTCGGGCAGCCTCTTAGGGTTATAAAGATGGTGTGGTGGATCCGTATCCATTCTCCAAGAGGACATACCGGACGTAACTGATTGTATAGTTGCAGTAGTGCCGGGCCCTTGTAGGCCTCCATGGTGGGGAGCCCCGAGAGAGAATGCGAAGTTTTTTTCTTTTTGCAATGGCTAGCCATAAACCAAAAACCTCCCCTTCTCGTAAGGGTTCTCGTGCCAAACTTTCCTTAGCTTCCCTTTTAGCCTTTCCTCGCTCGTTGGACCCCTATTCCAACGAAGTAGACCCAGATCTTGATTATCCTCGCTTTCTTGTCATGAATTCATCATCTGACATCCCACTTGCAAAAGTCGATGTGTTTGACGTCAATGAATCTTTTGAGTCCCGCTGTGGTGAACCTCGCCCGATGTGGTCAAGAGGAAGTGGTGATGTCGTAGTCGAGGTGTCATCCCACTCTCAACACAACCTTGTGCGAAATCTATCTTCGATAGCTGAAATTCCAATAACTGTCTCGCCCCATCCGCGTCTGAATTTCGTCAAAGGTGTCGTCCGTTCAAACGAACTAAAGGACTACGACCCCACCCGCCTTCAGAGTAAGCTCAGTACCCAACGTGTCACACACGTACACAGGGTAACTAAAACATTAGGCTCCACTAAAGTTCCAACCGCCAGACTGATTTTAACATTTGAACGACAAGAACTGCTGCAGTATATTAAAGCTGGGTACCTTCGTGTCCCGGTAAGTCCCTACATCGAACTACCCAAACGCTGCTTCAATTGCAATCAATTTGGACATGTTGGTCGAGCTTGTCGGTACCCTCGCTCCTGCGTGAATTGTAGCTCTGACTACCATGGCCCCGAATGCACCAAAACGCCCTACTGTGCCAACTGCGGAGGTACCCACAGTGCTCCGTCGAAACTTTGCTCTATATTTTTATATGAAAAGGAAGTTCTCGCTTTGCGCGACTCCCTACGTCTAGATATAAGAGAGGCCCGCCAGCGTGCCCGAGCACAAACCTCGCCACTCGGCCGGCTCTTCTCTGACGTTTTACGTGATGCTGGACGAAACCGACCATCACGCGCGAGTTCCGACCAGCCTGAAGCACTTCACCCTAGATCACTCGCAGCGTCGAAAATATTCAGAATATGCAGTCGAAGCATCGCTCTCATACCGAGATAATTAATGTAGCCCCCCTCTCTCCAGCAGCTCTAGCTGGGAGAGACGCTCAGGCCCTATTTGAAAGAATCCTCAACATCGACCAGTGAAGGTTCATCCACCCGGCCACGAGACTCAAAGCCCAGTGGTAAGAGAAAGGATTCCTCACCTGGGTCATCGACCACCAATAAGCGGGCAGCCTCTGGAGCCGACTCGGCTGAACCCCGAAAATCTCCAATGGACTCCTCCCCTATGGTTGAACATTCTCTGCTCTTAAGTCCGTCTCGCCCTTCACAGGACGTAGGTCCCATCCTGATCCAAACGATGGCAGAAATACACCCTGCAAACCAAGATCCGATGGAAGCAGTTGATACTCCAACATCACCAACTGCGGCGGTTGGACCAACTCCTCAGACACCGAAAATACCCTCGACCCATGAATCCGGGTCTACCGGCCGAAAATTCCTTCTGGATCTTCCTTTTCCCCCAGGTTGCGAGCCCGAATCACAATCAAGGGCCTCGGTCGGTTCTCCAAAACCCACGAAAAAACCTCAGTTACTACTCCATCTAGGATCTCTCCCCCTGCAAAAGCAGGATCCTCAAAATCAGCTCTCCGTCTCCCAAGCTCTTTGGGAAGAACCTCAAATACATTATCGGCCTCAAAAGAGAAAAAGATATCCACAGTGGTATCTAATCGTCACACATAATATCTTCCATTTTACAATGGAATTGTCAAGGAGTTCTTCCAAAGTGGGAAGAACTCAAAGTTCTTTTGACGACTATCCACCCCGCTGTTATTTGTCTCCAGGAGAATAAACTGGGTATACGGCCCTTTCCACCGGTACCCGGTTTTCTCACTTTCAACTCTATTGCTCCTGCTGGAAGCCCCTCTCATGGAGGGGTGTCAATCATGGTATCTTCATCCTACCATGTTTCTCTCATCTCCTTACATACTACCCTCCAAGCTGTTGCTGTGAGGGTTTTTCTTACTAAGCTTTTTACCGTTTGCTCTATTTACCTACCCCCTTGTTTATCATTGTCAAGATCCGACCTTTTAGAACTTATAGACCAGTTGCCCTCCCCATTCTTATTACTAGGAGATTTTAACGCCCGTCACCCATACTGGGGTGACATCACTCGAAATGCCAAAGGCAGTGTTTTAGAGTCTCTTTTATTATCTGACCTTCTTTTTGTTTTAAATACTGGCGATTTTACCACTTATCATGTCCAGACGGACTCTTTTAGCTGTGTTGACCTATCTGTTTGTTTCCCTGATTGCTTCACGGAATTTTGATGGTCAATTCTCGACCATCTCCATGGGAGTGACCACTTCCCTATTGTCTTGTCGGCCCTTCAAGTTAGCCCTCATACAACCATGCCCCTTAAGTGGGACTTAGGTCATGCAGATTGGGAAGGTTTCCAAGAGGCGTCCTTCACAAACGCATCTTTGGGGACCTTCAATGGAGTGGACGCGGCAGTAAAATACTTTACATCGACTATCTACAATGCAGCAACACAGACCATCCCACGGAGACGACCTGTCACGGGCCGCTCAACCGTGCCCTGGTGGACTTCGACGTGTGCAACAGCTATCAAAAATTACAAGTTAGCCCATGCCCGATTTCGAAAGAACCCAACTTTGTGCAACAAGGTCGACCGAAACCGAGCTCGTGCGCTTCGCCAAAGAACCCTTCGTCAAGCTCGCCGAAATTCATTTCGCAGATACGTTTCATCGATCTCCTCTATGACACCTACTGCTAAGATCTGGAAGAGGATTAATAAGATCAGGGGCCGTTATGCTAATCATCATACCCCCTCACTCAACTTAGACGGTTCCTTGGAGAATGACGGCCTGGCGGTCAGCAATGCTTTTGCTGACCATTTCCGCGCCGTCAGCAGTGTCAGCCGCTACGATAAGGCTTTTCAATCCTACAAAATCTAACCTTTTCAATCCAACAAAATCTAACCTTCCGTATAACGCTCTATTCAGTATCTACGAGCTGTAAAGCGCTTTGTCCCTTTGCACATCTACTTCCCCTGGCCTTGATGAGATCCATTTCGACATGATTCGGCACCTACATCCACACTCTACTCTCTTCCTGCTTGATTTGTACAACCTTATATGGGTGAAGGGTTTTTACCCGTCATCATGGCGCATTGGGATCATCCTTCCCTTTGTCAAACCGGGCAGGGACGGGTTGAATGCAGATCACTATCGCCCTATAGCTCTCACCAGCTGTTTGAGTAAGTTGCTGGAAAAAATGATATTGGAGCGCCTAAACTGGTTCCTAGAAGCCAATCACCTTCTCTCCCCATTTCAATGTGGCTTCCGCAAAGGTCATAGTACCCTTGACCTACTAGTACGTTTCGAGGGATCAGTCCGGAAAGCTTTCTCATTAAAGCACCGAGTCCTAGCCATATTTTTCGATATTGAGAAAGCCTACGACACAACATGGAGATACGGCATCTTGAAGCAGTTATACATCTGGGGGATGAGAGGCCTTTTACCTTCACTTATTCAAAGTTTTTTAGCATCTCGATCCTTCAAGGTACGTGTTGGAGACGCATACTCTGACCTGCAACCCCAAGAAGAGGGAGTTCCTCAGGGCAGTGTTTTAAGTGTCTTATGTTTTATAATTGCCATCAATGATATTATTTCGTCTCTCCCAGAAGGTGTATCGGCAACTCTGTTTGTCGATGATTTAGCACTATACTGTTCCTCACCTCGCCTTTCATCAGCAGCGCGTCGGCTACAACTGGCGGTCGATGCTGTATCCAAAAGAGCACAACTTAAGGGATTCCGCTTTTCCACGACCAAAACCAAAGCAATGTATTTTCACCGAGGCAGAGGGGTTTTTGTTCCGCCATCTATATCCCTACAAGGCGAAGATATAGAGTTTGTCCCCGAGTTTCGGTTCCTTGGCGTAACTCTCGATCCAAAGTTATCCTGGTTACCACACCTACGCCGACTTCGAACAGGCTGTCTGCGGGCCCTAGACATTTTGAAAGTCCTCTCACACACTTCGTGGGGCAGTGACCGACAAACATTGTGGACATTATACACAGCCCTCGTTCAATCCAAATCGGATTATCGCTGTCAAATTTACTCATCGGCTTCCCCTTCAGCCCTTAAAATGCTGAACCCCATTCGAAACCTCGGAGTTCGCCTTTCTAGTGGAGCCTTCCGTACTTCTCCTGTCAACAGCCTTTACTGCGAGAGGGGGTACTCCCTTTGCCCTACCATAGACTTCAAATCTGCATGCGATACCTCTGCCGAGTACAGCAAGCCCCTGTATCAGAGGTCTACAGATGCCTGTATGCTGCCGAATCAACGGCGGCATATGATAAGTTGCCATCTTCACCCCGCCCTTTGAACCTTCGCATAGGAGATCATCTCTCTAACCTGGGTGCTCCAAGGGTCCTTACCCTTCCATCCTTACTGACCCCTAGGTGGCGTGCTCCTCTCCCCACAGTATGTACCAACATGTGGAGCCTGGAGAAGTCCTCTATGGACCCTCGCATCATCAAAAGCCTGTTCTTAGAGCATTCGATCTCCCACAAACAATGCTGCCCACTATACACGGATGGCTTTAAGTCGGACGGTGGTGTGGGCGCCGCAGTCATCTACCCAGGAGGAGAATTCCTAACTCTATCTTTGCCACCAGCAGCATCCATTTTTACCGCTGAACTTTCAGCAATCCTTTTAGCCTTTAGACTCATCCAAATTTTACCTTTTAGTGATTTTGTTATTTTTTCCGACTCAAGGAGTGTCTTACAGTCAATTAGATCTTTTAATGCGTCCCATCCCCTGGTCACAGAAATTTGCAACTGGCTGATCCAAAATGCATCCCGATATAGAATTATCTTTTGCTGGGTCCCTGGGCATGTGGGGGTCCTGGGCAACGAGAAGGCTGATCGGCTGGCCCGCTCAGCACATTCTGTGTCCCCTGAGAACTCGGCTCTGCCTTTTAGGGACTACTTTCCTTCAATAAGAGAGTATATTTTTCAACTGTGGCAGAATGAATGGGATGACTGTTCATCATCCAAACTATACAAAATAAAAAATTCTATTCGCTCTTGGCCCTCGAGTTGTCATAGAATGCGGTCGTTGGAGGTGGCCCTTTGCCGAGTTCGCATTGGCCACACGAGACTTACTCACGGCCATCTTGTTTCGGGTGAGGCCCATATCAGTCCTTGCTGTCTTTTTTGCGGTGGGGACCAATCGGTTGCCCACCTTTTATTGGATTGTAGCCATTTTACCATTCTCCGGTTGTCCTGTTTCCCGACCCTTTTAACTATTCCTCAACACCCCCGTCTTCGATTCATATTGGCGGAGGAATCTTTTAACCCGTCGTTTTTTACATTTTTGTCACAAAGTGGTCTCCTCCACCTTTTATAGATGATATTTCTCGTTTCACCCTAGCGGCCATATAGAATCCACTTGGATTGGGCAGCAACCCACCGGTAACTTATCTTAAATCTAAATCTCTCTTCCCTCCTCCACCTTTATTTATGGTCTCATTGTTGTTATTCATCGTCTCCTCCTGTCCTCTATTTTCTCTATTTTTATGTCCCTCTTAAATGTGGTTGGTTGCATCTGAGCGTATATGTGGGCAGTTGTAGTTTGACTGAATGAATATGTGGTTGCTAGTGCATGTTTTAGGCTTAAGATAGGATATGGTACTAATAGGTGATCACCCCCCCCCCCCTACTTATTTATTACACACCTGCCTACCCCTTTCCACAGAGGTTCAGGCTGCCCGGCGTACTTTCGTCCTCTTATGAGGCTTAGTCGAGTGGCAGTGTATACCATGAGGGACGAAAGCCCGAAGGCTAGGGCAAGTATTAGATACGGGGTGTGCTGAGCCATTGACTCTGTTCACCTTCCTCCATTACACATATAAGGTAGCTATACCAGCACCATCCTTTATGGTCAAAGTTCCTGCACAATTTCGCCTAAATAGCAGGCTGGATTGGCAAAGCCCATCAGCATTGGACCGGGAGCGATTATAACGGATGGCAGCCAAAAATATCCCCTTTTTTTTATAATGCTGTAATTTGTTAGCCATTAAAGCTTGAAGGTAGAATAATTCCAAGAACAAAATTTGAATCTTATTAGCTAGCTTAGGTAGCCTAGGCTTGTGGTGGATAGTCTATCCCAGACTAACCTAACCTAACCTAACTTGGAGATAGGTGTCCTAAATGTGGATGAGTTTACACATCACTGCCCGAGAAGCGCTTCATTTCCCTGTATTGATCTATCTGTTTGCTCTGCGGATGCAAAGCTTTATTTTGCGTGGGAGGTAGTCGATGACTTCCATGGTAGTGATCACTTTCGCATTCAAATGTCATTTTCTGGCCCGCCCCGCCAGACACACCTCTTCCCGGTGGTGATTGCCGCGGTTGCGGTGGTCCGCATTTCAGGAAATAACTGATTTCACTGTGCCAGTCAAGGGATTAGGTCGGTGGATGGGGCCGTTGAGTTCTTCTTCGGTAACCTCATATCCGTGGCCCTGGCTAATATGTTTAAATTGAGTGAATTGCGTTCCGCGTTTCGTGCGCGGCCACCTTCCCTGGTTCGGGCGATGTCCCCTATGACATGCTTCGACACCTGGGTGAGCGAGGCTTGGAATTTCTGTTAGATTTGTTCAACAGGATCTGGACAGAGGGTATCCTCCCAGACTTCTGGCGAATCGCTCCTGTGCTCGCTTTTCGCAAACGTGGGAGAGATCACTCTACCCCGCCCGGCTTCCGCCCAATATCTCTCATCTGCGTGTGCAAGTTGATGGAGATATTGGGAAATGTTAGACTAGCCTTTTTCATTCATGGACAGCGGAGGCCACCTGTTCCGCAAGTTCCACTACACGTCAGATGCTCTGCTCCGCCTGAAAAATGCCATCCTCGAAGCCTTCCTTCGTAGACAGCGATACAATATCATGGAGACTCTCCATACGATGGGGTTGAGGGGATGCCTTCCAATCTTTATATCGGAGTTTTTGCGAGATCGCCGATTCCGCGTACGAGTGGAGGGAGCCCTCTCTGACCCAATTGAATTGAGTAGGAAGAGGGTGTCACGCAGAGAAGTGTCCTCAGTGTCGCACACTGTTCTCGCTACCCTCTACCTACATGGACGACCTTTCGATCTCGTTTGCTCCGGCCCAGATGCCAACTCTGGAGCGTTGACTCCAAAAGGCATTGAGCCACATCTCTCGTTATGCTGAACTGCACAGGTTTCGGTTTTCCTTGGCCAAGACTAAGGTAGTGCACTTTTATCATCCACAGCTGCACCCTGATCCGTACCTATTCCTAAATGGAACTCGCTTGGCATTGGTAGAATCGCGCCGTTTCCTTGATCTTGTTTTCGACCGACGCCTCACCTGGGAGGCCCACATTCGTAGCTTTAGGGTCTTTTGTACCCGCACCATTAACATTCAGTAACTGGGGCACTTATAGGGATACAACTCTACGCTTTTATCTTTCCTTATTTGCTCAAAGCTCGACTACAGATGCGAGTTTTATGCATCCGCAGCCGAGCGTGAATTGGGAAAGGTGGACTCTATCAAACACACTCATCTCCGTTTTACGACCGGTGCCTTCCGCACATTCGCTATTGAGTGCTCGCATCTTGGATACCGGGGAGATTCTATTTGTCCTGTACTGACCCATCGTTTTCTTCAGTCACCAACGGTTCGCATTGCATCCACTACTGATCTCGAGGTTGCCTCTCTCACCGAGAGTCACCAAGCATACCCTAATCCTTTCGGTTTTGGGGCTAGGCAACTTTTACTTGAACTCGTTGCAGCTTGGCCCGGTCGTGCTCCTGGTTCTGGCCAGGACGCCAACCTGGAGAGCACCACGTCTGACCATTTGTCATCATGCCTCTGCCTCCACAGCGCCGGTAGTATTTCGTTCGAACCTTTTGGATCACATTTCGTGTCATGCTAGAGTCGTGTCAGTGTGCACGGATGCTCCAAATACGAATAAGGGGTTGCCTTTCATGCCGTGTTCCCTTACTTTGAAGCTCTAACATGCGCTGCTTCTATCTTCACAGCTGAGATAGTTGCAATAAACTGCGAGATTACGCATCCTATCAGGTTCGGAGACGAAATTGTGATTTATAGCAACACTGGTCTTTCGCGACATTGTAATCTCTTCACCCGCTGTTTCGAAGTATCCGTGACACCATTGTTGCCTCGAGACATAGGGACGTCGAGATGGTCTTCTGTTGGGTCCCTGGACAAAACGGGATTACGGAGAGCGAGGGCGCTAAAGAGTCAACGAGGAATGAGCGACTGGACCAGCATTTTGACATTCTCCACAATGACTACATGGCAGGAATCACGTCAGCCTTTCGGGCTGCCTGACAAAGAAAATGGGGGCCTGACCCCAATGCCCCGACTGCTGCAGCTTGTCTGTCTTCGGTCGTCTCTTAATCTTACACACACTCGGGACGCTCCCCTGCACCTCACTGCGACGACTGGCAGCACATTCTTGTTGAGTATCTCATTCTGGGGGATCTTCGCGCACCCTACCGGTAGATGGATGAGCGGGGGCGTTGCCCCTTGACCCTTGTACTCGGGACTGAATCGTGCACACCTGACTGTGGCCTCCACTGTATATATTTGTTGTGTTGGTTGGATTCTTGGGTGCTGAAGGTAGGCGGGCCTCCCCACTTCACCGAGCATGCCATTTCTAGTTTGTTTTTTTGGTTGCAGTTTGCTTTTATTTCCTTATTTATTTTTTGACTTAGTTGTTGTTGTTGTTGTTTTCTAATATAGCTTAATACTCAGGTTAAATGTGTTTTTTTCGGCGCCCATTCCCTCGGCTGCGGTTACCAGTATAGTACTTTTTAATAAAAAAAGCGCTATGATTCTAGTTGCATTCTAGATATTTAAGACATTACACTTGGTTAAGTCGCATATCATGATCTCTAATAACTCGCCAACCCCTTCCTTAATGAAGCCACGAGAGAGGCCGTCTTAAAATGCCACAATTGTCTAAACACAAATGACGCGACGCCTCTTCCCTGGCCGATTATCCTGCGCGACCTTAAGTCTATAGCAGGCTTGCAGACAAGGAAGAATAAGGGTTTATCCCCTACTCTATCTTGTTAACATACATAGTTTTCCTTATTACTTTCCCAAATACTATTATATAATGCTGTTGATCGAGCTTTGTTCCGCCTCTCAAAAGGAATAGGCCTTACGGTATTAAATTGTGCAGCAAATCTATTTATGTAATGTAAGTGATCGAGCTGTTTTCATCCTCTCAATATTTTTCTCTTTCCAGACGTTTATCAGAACCAAACATATTCCATTAACTGCACGGAGAGATTTCTTCAAAGATCATATAAATTAGTTTTTTTATGCTCTTTTTTTGTATATATGTTATTAAATATTCGATTTTCTTTTATTTTCTTTTATCCTGTTTAGGATTGTGAGGACTTTTAAATATCTGAGAAAATGATATGTTATCTTCTGTTATAGTTAATTTCGATTAAGGTGTATTGGTATGTAAACTGCAATCGTCCCTGAATTCTTCAAAGGCCACACTGCTAGCAAGATTAGTATAGTGCTTTCCTGTGTCGAATAGAATTCAATAATAATGAAGGAACTGTGGACTGTTTGTGGAAACATGCCGAAGTTTCTATGTGGATACCAATATGGTAAAACGGGTCAGATAGGAGTTGAGTGGAAATCTCTTCCGATTTTAGCCGTTAATTTGGTTTTTCTGCGGTTAGCGTCCAGATGAGCGCGGTCATCTGCCAAGAGCCTTCGGAAGCCTTCAACATCCAAGAGGACTACAGTCATCCAGGTGAGGGACTTAATCTCTAGGAAGAGCCCGACAGTTCCCTCAACATAGATGTAGAAGGCATTTTCCTACAATGGATTTGCCGGGCTAATTGAGAGGAGTTGCGGAAGCTAGTTCTCTCCCCTTTTCCCAATAGCGATCTGCCTTCAGGAGACCATGCTGGGTGGGTTCCCCATGCTCACCCTCTTGGGATACAAGGGTTTTTCGACACCGCAACTACGGAATGAGGCTTTGCGGGTGCACAATTTATAGCAGACATGATGTCTTTGTTCTGACAAATGAATACTTCTCAGCAGGCTCTCGCAAGTGCACCTTGACAGGAAACATTCCCTTGTTTCTCTATTTTTCACCGTCAGTCTATTTCGAAACGGCGGACCTCGTGAGTCGTAACACGGCTACCGAGGCACTTTCTCCTCGGAGACTTGAACTGTAGAACCCCTTTGCTAGCCTACACGATCACTTCGGTAGTATCTTAATCGTGCGCGATGGTCCGCATATCACCTTGTCGAGTATGTGTGTGTCCACTTAATGGGAGCAATCCTCTTAGGAAGATGTTAAAAGATTCGGGATAAGTTCTAACAGGACTCCTGCCTTTTCGTGGAGAGGGAATCAGTCCACTTTTGTGTCGACTGTCAATTTGATTTTATTCACCCCTTCCTCCATCTCCTCTTTATGTATTATTTATTACCTCCTCCAAGCTCGCGGTGTTTACAGAGGCTAGCCTCTAGTGTGTTCCTGCTCTGTCGTTAGAAAGGAGGCTTAGCCCGCTCATTAGAGCAGACTGCCAAGTGGATTTTTATTTTCCTTTCTCCTCCCTCTTCGACCTTTATTCTTGGTCTCCTGCTCCCTCTTATCTTTTTTTCTGTCCTCACGTGTGGTTGATTACGCCTGAACGTATCTCCGTGGGCGTTTGTAGTGTTTGATGAATGAATGTGTGGGTGATACGTCAGTGTTTTAGGTTTAAGTTCGGACTTTTGCATGACCTCTACAATCTCTTCAGCTGTAAGCGACTGTAACTGATAAAGGAAGGAATCTAAATGTACTACGAGGGGCGGTCAATAAGTTTTGCGAATCGGTAAGCCAAAACAGAGAAAGGGCGATGGCTGTTTGTGGGGGTGTTATGACAAGTCAGGACCTGAAGCCGCACGCTCCTGTCTCGTCTATTTAAAAAACAGTAGCTGATCGCAGATCGTCAGTCACAAATTTTTCAACAATGGAGAAGGTTGAGCACCACGCAGTGTTTAAACTTTTGACTAAGGAAGGCAAGAATGCAAAAGAGATCCATGAACGCATGGTTGCAGTGTACACCGACACCGCCCCTTCCTATGCAACCATTGCTCGCTGGAATAAGGAGTTCCGCCATGGTCGTGAGTCCCTTGAAGATGACGCCCGTGAGACGTGACCAACGAGGACAATGTGGCCTGTGTTGAGAGGATGATCATCGAAAATCGACGGGTAAAGGTCGAAGAAATCGAGCGAGAACTTGGAATATCACATGGAAGTGTTATCAACATCATCCACGACAATTTGGCCATGACCAAGGTCTCTGCCCGTTGGGTCCCTAGAAACCTCGCGAAACCTCACACCCCATGATCGACTTGAACGTCGTCAAAGATCGGAGGAGCTGCTGCTCCTGTACAACCAAAACCCCGCGGGATTCGAGTCACGCATAATGACAGGTGATGAAACGTGGGTCCATCACTGGGATCCCGAGACCAAACTCGAAAGCATGGCCTAGAAGCACAGGGGCTCTCCGACCCCCATCAAGTTCCGGACCCAACCCTCAGCCGGGAAGATCGCGGCCACCATTTTCTGGGATTCTGAGGGAGTGTTGATGGTGGAAAATGCGCCTCGTGGAAGGACCATCACAGGCCAATATTACGCCGAGGAACTTGCTGGTTTGAAGTAGTGCATCCTTTAGAAGCGGCGCGGCAAGTTGAAACGCGGTGTCCTGCTCCTTCACGACAATGCTCCTATCCAGAAGGGGAGAGTTGCACAAGCTGCCCTGCGCGAGTTCGGATTCGAGGAGCTCAACCATTCTCCCTACAGTCCAGATCTGGCCCCTGGCGACCCCGTAAGGGGCGCGGCGATTTGCCATCCTGGCCGCCGTGCTGACGGGATCCAGCGCTCCGTCCGGCCCTAGCTTAGCCACTCATCTTTCCTTAAGATAGCCTGTATTTCTCCCCTACTTCGTCGCTTTTCATACAACCTCTCCCACAACTTTCAATGGTCAGCCTCTAATTTCACAGGGTAGATGCTGACCTCTCTTCTCAAGCCAACCGTCCCGGATCGCGGCTGAGGGGGGAGGGGACAATGTTCCCTAACCCCTGAGCTCCGGTTCGGGATGGGTTTTTTTTAACAACCTGCTTCTTCCCCACCCATACCTTCATCACATCCCTTTTCCTCTCCTCTTCACATTCTATCCATTTTTACGCCGCGTCTAAGGTGGAGCCGCCATGCCGATGGACTACCAGACCACCAGGAGGGAAAGGTGGGACCAAATGGCGGTGCCTGGCTCTGCCAAGCCTGTAAGCACCTCTTGCAGTGCGGGCAACTGCGAGAGGTGATGAGCGGTTGCATCCCGTAATAAAAAGAGGGTCACCATGCCCAATGATGAGTCCAACCCCCAAAAACCTTTAACTCCCCCTGTAGAAACGACGGAGCCGCTCTCGGGCAGCTCCACAGAAAAAAATGGAGGTTATCCCCCTGTGCATGCGCAGGGGACCCTCCATATCTCTTCAACCGGAGAGGAGGCTTACGGGTGTAGGGGACTCCCCCTCACCCCCTTCTCTGGAGGTGCTTTCGGGCACCTCCCTTTTTCCAGCGGAAGTCCCCTCTTTTCTTTCCATAGGAACTGCCAAGAAAGCCAGCAGGCAGCCCTTAGCCAGCCGCCCTCCATCGAAGCGGCTCGGTAGGGCGAACCCCCTTACGGGGGAGAGGGAAGCCAGGACCCTTCGGTCGCTTCCCTCAAAAGACCTGCTGGCAAGAATCTTGAACCTTGCCGGGGTCAAGGCCTGTGCCTCCCCACAAAAGACTGGTGACGCTGCCAAGGAGACCTGCGATGCCCTGGGAGGGGATGGCCAACTGGAGGCCCCTCCTGTGATAAACATGGTCCTTGAGGAAACCCAGCCTCAGAGGGTAGGGCTTTCCATGGGGGGGGGATTCCGAGCTCGGCGCCAAGCACCCACCCGAATCCGCCCCTATGCAAGGTCCTCCTCAAACGGCTGGGGATTCTGAGGCAGTACAAGGAGGGGAGGGATCTCCTCCGGATGATACCCCTGCGACAACCAGGACCTGGCTGAGGCCGGTCCATCAAGCCTAGGGGCTTCTACCGGCGGAGGTGAGAAGCGGGTTCATTCCCCGCCCTCCTCTCCAGAAAAAGAACCCCCTTACGGGGGAGAGGGAAGCCAGGACCCTTCGGTCGCTTTCCTCAAAAGACCTGCTGGCAAGAATCTTGAACCTTGCCGGGGTCAAGGCCTGTGCCTTCCCACAAAAGACTGGTGACACTGCCAAGGAGACCTGCGATGTCCTGGGAGGGGATGGCCAACTGGAGGCCCCTCCTGTGATAGACATGGTCCTTGAGGAAACCCAGCCTCAGACCGTAGGGTTTTCCATGGGGGAGATTCCGAGCTTGGTGCCAAGCACCCACCCGAATCCGCCCCTATGCAAGGTCCTCCTCAAACGGCTGAGGGTTCTGAGGCAGTACAAGGAGGGGAGGGATCTCCTCCGGATGATACCCCTGCGACAACCAGGACCTTCTCCATTTCGGAGAAGGACCTGGCTGAGGCCGGTCCATCTGGCCTAGGGGCTTCTACCGGCGGAGGTGAGAAGCGGGTTCATTCCCCGCCCTCCTCTCCAAAAAAAGAAAAGGACGAAAAAGACTAAGAAGACTTGGGGCTCCTCTCCATCCCCGGGGGCTGTGGGGACGGATGGGTCTGCTGCCACTTTGGCAAGCGACCAAGCCAAGACCGGCACATCCGGCCCCTCTGCCCTCCCGGTTGCGAAGCCCCTGACTAAGACTAACACCAAGAATGCACAGGGCGGAGCCTCAATGACATCGGGGCCCCTCATTCAGAGGTTACCTGGCGTTTTCGAGCCCGCTGGCTTCAAACGCTTCCTCGTTATTCGCTCTACTGATGGCACCATGTTGTCCAAGGGCAATATGATCCATCAGAGGAGAGGATTAGCTAGTGCAATTGGTAGAGAGCCGAAGGTGACCCGTTTCTCGGACGGGAGCCTTCTGGCGAATCCAGCCGAGGCGGCCAAGATAAGTGCTCTTCGGACACTTCATGGCACCCCGGTCAGTGTGACGCCGCACTTTACCATGAATTTTGTGAAAGGAGTAGTTTATGCGAGGGAACTCGTTGACTACTCCATTGAGGACATCACCTTAGAGCTGGCCGACCATGGGGCGGTCAAGGTCGAATGTGTGATGAGAAAACAGGGAGGGGTCTCGAGACCCACCCCTACACTCTTCGTCACGTTCGACTATGACAAGTTCTCTGAGTCGGTGCGTGCCGGTTGTTACCGCTACCGCGTGAAGGCATTCGTGCCACTTCCGCGGCAGTGCTATTACTGTCACCGCTTGGCCATACTAATCGCTCATGTAGACGTGCAAAGTCCGGGTCACCCGAAGTCTGTGTAAATTGCTCCAAGATCACACGCAATAAGTCCAAATCGTGTGTGGCCAAGTTTATCAATTGCGGAGAGCCGCACCCCGCTTCTTCGAAGCAATGTGGTGCATATCTCCTTGAGAAAGAAATCCTGGCCGTTCAGGCCCAGGATCGACTTTCATTCCGCGAGGCTAAGGACTTGGTCCTGGCGCGCCGGGCTCTGCCTGGGACGTCCTATGCCTCAATAGTTAGAAAGGCACCCTCTGATCCTGGCCCAACCAGGCAAACGAGCACGGTTGTTTCCGCGCACATTCGGAGCCCTTCTGCGGGCTCTACCCAACCTGGGCGCTCCCCTGGTAAAGCTGGCGGCAAAAAGGGTTCATACCCAGCCCCAGCTAAAACCAGGGCTCCCCCCTCTTTCCCCAGCGTGACCGTTTCCCGTAAGGCGAAACGGCCACGCGCCTCCACCGAGTCATTAGACTCACAGTAGGAAACACCCCTGAAGATGGTCGCTAGGCCATCTTCTGGGGTTCCTAAAGCTGTCCCCCGAAAGGAGGGCAGCAACAAAGGAGCTTCGGGTCCTTCGCCCACGCCCTGAGGTGTGGCGAGTGGCTCGGAGACGGTAGTTCCTCGAAAAGAGGGCCCCCCGCCTCCGAAGCCACAACGCCCGCCTAAGGTTTCGAGGCGGAGGGAGGAAAAGACTCGCGTGTCGAGCCCAACCTCTGTCAATAAGTCCTCGAAGGCGACAGCGCTTTGTCCGGCCAACAGCGCCTGGGGTTCTGCCCCCGGGAAGCGTACGGCCATTCCCGTGAGGGTCTTCAGTTCGAGGAGGGCCCCCGTGTCTCCTCCGAGCTAGGCCTGAAGATCATATTCCTTCAATGGAATTGCCGTGGACTCCGGGCCAACTAGGAGGAGCTGCGGAGGCTCGTCTCGTCCCGTTCCCCGTTAGCTATATTTTTGCAGGAGACCATGCTAGGCGCGTGCCCCCTGCCTGCTCTCCTGGGGTATAAGGGTCTTGCGACCCCACTACCGCGGGATGGCTGGGTTGGCGGATGCGCGGTTTACACCCGGCATGATGTCTCCGTTCTTCCTTTCTCTTTAGATACCTCCTTTCAGGCAGTGGCTGTGCAGCTGCACCTGGATAGGAAGTATAGAATCATTTCTGCGTACATTCCACCGTTAGCTGACTTCGACGCGGGGGACTTCCGCCGCGTCGTGGCACGGTTGCCGAGGCCCTATCTCTTGCTTGGAGATCTGAACGGCAGGCATCCTCTCTGGGGAGATTACTCCATAAATCCCAGGGGACAAGTCCTTGCTGATCTGATCGAAGAGTTCGAGATGGGTGTCCTAAACGTGGATGAGTTTACGCATCACTGTCCGAGAACTTCTTCATTTTCTTGCCTTGACCTATCTTTGTGCTCTTCGGATGCACAGCCTGATTTTGATTGGGGGGTGGTCGATGACCTCCATGGTAGTGATCACTTTCCTATTCAAATATCATTTTCAGGGCAACTGCCGCCTGAAAGACCACCTCGGTGGTGCTTGGCGCGGGCGCGGTGGCCTGCATTTCAGGAAATGACTGAATTCTCTATCTCAGTCGAGGAGTTTACGTCGGTAGATGAGGCCGTTGAGTTCTTCTTCGGCAACCTCATCGCCGTGGGCCTGACTACTATTCCTAGGACGTCTGGCTGTTTTGCACGCCGACCACTCCCATTGTGGTCGGCCGAGTGTGAGACGGCCCTCAAACATAAGCGTTGTGTCTACATGCGCTATAAGCGCCGCCCGAACGATTTCACTGTCGCTGAATTTCATCGGGCTAGGGCTAGGTTCCGGTATATTTCGAAGCACGCCCGCCGCTCTTCTTGGCGGGCATACGTGTCTTCACTTAACGGGAAGACCCCTTTAGCTGAGGTGTGGAAGCGAGTCAAAGGGATTCGGGGCAAGTTCTCACAGGACCCCTCTCCCGTTCTCCAGGAGAATGGGACCGACATCTCGAACCCCGCGTCCGTGGCGGAATCCTTAGCGACCACTTTTTCCGAATCTCTAGCCGTGATGCTGCTCCACCAGCATTCAATGCACGTCGTGATGTCGCGGAAGGCCGCCGGCTGGACTTTACCTCCAGAGGCGGAGAGCCCTTCAACGACAGGTTTACTGTGAGTGAGTTGCGTTCCGCTCTCGCTTCGTGCGCGGACACAGCCCATGGTCCGGACGATGTCCCGTACGCCATGCTTCGACACCTGGGTGAGCGAGGCATGGCCTTTCTGTTAGATCTGTTCAACAGAATCTGGGTGGAAGGTCTTCTCCCGCAGGGAAGTGTCCTTAGTGTCACACTCTTTGCCCTGAGCATCAACGGCATCACCTCGGTGCTGCCGGAAGATGTTCTCGCTATGCTTTACGTGGACGACCTTTCGATCTCTTTTGACGCGGCCCAGATGCCAACTTTGGAGCGTCGACTCCAACGGGCATTGAACCGCGTCTTTTGCTATGCCGAAGCGCACAGATTTTTGTTTTCTTTGGCCAAGACTAAGGTGGTGCACTTCTGCCGCCACCAGATTTGTTTCTTAATGGGGTGCGCCTGGATGTGGTTGAGTCGCACCGTTTCCTTGGTCTTGTATTCGACCGACGCCTCACCTGGGAGGCTCATATTCGCAGCCTTAGGGTCTCTTGTACCCGCCCCATGGACATTCTCCGTTCCGTGACGTTCAGCGCTTGGGGCGCTGATAGGGCTATTGCCCTACTTTTTTTATCGATCCTTTGTTCGTTCGAAGTTCGACTACGGATGCAAGTTTTATGCATCTGCAGCCGAGCGTTTATTGCGGAAGGTGGATTCGATCCACCACACCGGCCTTCGCCTTGCGACCGGTGCCTTCCGCGCTTCCCCCATTGAGAGCCTGTTGGTCGATGCTGGGGAGATGCCACTTGCTCTGCGCCGCGTGCAGTGCATCACTTGCCTATACGCGCGAGCCCGGCGCCTCCCTCAGTCGCAAACAGCTCTCACTGCATCCGCAGCTGATCTCGATGGTGCCTATGCCGCCGAGAGACGCCAGTCTTACCCTAAGCGCTTTGGGTTTAGGGACAGGAAACTCCTTCAAGAGGTAGATATAGCTCTCGGGCCGGTGGCGCCCCTGGTTCTGCCCAGGACGCCACCCTGGAGGGTACCACATTTGGCTATTTGTTGCCACGTCTCTGCTCCTAAAGCTTGTACTGCGCAGGGAGTATTGCGTTCGACCTTTTTGGAGCACACATCGTGTCACGCTGGAACAGTGCCAGTGTATACGGATTGCTCCAAGTCCCAAGAGGGGGTCGGCTTCCACGCCGTATCCCCTCTGTTTGAAGTCAGCGGGGCTCTACCAGGCGCTGCGTCTGTCTTCACGGCCGAGCTGGTGGCAATACACTACTCGGTCCTGGAGATTACGCGACGTGCCCGGTTCGGAGACCAGATTGTGATCTATAGCGACTCACAAATCGCCCTGAGTGCTCTCGGGGCATTGGAATCTCCGCATCCACTGGTTCGCGAAATCCGTGACACCACGGTTTTGGCGAGCCGGGCAGATTTCGAGATTATCTTCTGCTGGGTTCCTGGACATGTAGGAATTGCGGGGAATGAGCGCGCCGATGAGGGTGCTAAAGAGTCCGCGAGGACTCTGCGACTGGACCAGCGTTTCGCTCTTCCTCGCACCGACTACATTGCAGGAATACGGACAGCTCTTCTGACTGCTTGGCAAAGAAGATGGGAGACGGTCGAAGGGAACTTAAAGTTGCGTGCCATTGCGCCGCGACTGTTTCCATGGACCTATCCCCCAATGCCGCGACGGCTTCAGGTCGCTTTCTGTCGTCTCCGAATCGGACATACTCGTGTGACGCATCGCTATCTGATGGAGCGCTCGCCAGCGCGCTATTGCGACGACTGCGTCGTCCCCCAGACTCTTCGCCACATTCCCTTCGAATGTCCCAGTCTGGGTGATCTTCGCGCACGACACCTGTCCCGGTACCGGGATGGGCGGGGTCGCTACCGCCTGTCCCTTGTATTCGGGATGAGTGCGTGCACATCGACTGGTGGACTTATTGACTTTGGGGGGGAGGCCGGCCTTCTCCCTATTATTTAAGCAGGGTTTGTTTTATGTTTTGTTTTGTTTTTTTTGCATTTGTTTTTGTCTTTTTCCTTACCCCCATTTAGGGTGTTTTTTTTTCGTTTTATTTTATTTTAAAGTAGCCTAGAACTAGGCCAGTTTTAATACGGCGACTAATGCCCATGTAGGCAGTCGCCAGATGAGCTCTAATAAAAAAATTTAAAGAATGGCCCATGGCGACTACTTTTTATTCCTGCAGCTCAAGGCTGCACTGCTTGGACGCCGGTTTGGGACGGTGACGATGTCCAGGAGTGGATTAAACAGCAGTCGGGAAATTTCTGGTCGTCGGGAATTCAAAGCCTCACGGACAAGTGGCGCAAGTGCATTGAAGTCGAGGGTAGTTATATTGAAAAATAATAAAACACTTTTCCTCATATCTCGTTTCTTTATATCCGAATTGCAAAACATATTGACCACCCCTCGTATTTACTTTTGATAATCTTTATGACGTAATGACAGGGCAGAAAGCAAGCTATCAATAATGACAAGAAGTAATCGTCTTTTAAACTTTGAGAAGGCGTTTGAGATTCACTTAGTCAATCAAGAGTGCTGGAACCACATCGCGCTTGTGCTCTCTGAGTATTTGGTTGATAATCTGTTGCCAGTTTATACAAAGTAGTAATACACAGGAGGAACAGCCTTACTTGAGTTGTCAACGTAAACAAACCTTTTCCAAACAAGAAGTCTACTGACCGGCACCGGTAAACCTCAATCTTCACTGCTTCCCAACACCTTAATCAACCTTAGAGCAAATCAGGACCTCCTAGTAAACTTCAGAATCCGCTACAACGATACAACATCACGATGCACACGTTTTTCGCAAACTTCCGGCGAACCGGCGTGGTTTCTGCCTTTTCAGCTGAGCCAGACAGCTCATTCCACTGATGCCAAATATCGGCATTCTTTGCTGTGCTTCCCTATGACTACACGCCCCCTTGATCTTAAGATCATTACTCAGGCCCCACCCCGTAATGGGTGTAGCACTGAAAGATTTTTATAATCCGCAGAACTCCCAAAATAAACAAATATATATATATATATATATATATATATATATATTTGGAACCGCCTTGCTTAAAATATCTCCAAACCAAGTTTGCACTCACGCCTCGAAAGGTTGGTTCAATAAGTGTTCCACAATTTAGGTTAACTAATTCATCTCAAACGTGTGAGTACTGTACTCATATATATTTTCATTATCACAGACCCCAATTTACTTATTAACATTGTGATTCCTTTAACATCATTCAATATTTAGTATCATGTTATACATTTAATTACCAATTAATAACTTGTGAATTTACATTTTTAATCATTTTACATATCCATTAAATAATAGTTTTTGTTTTAGTTTTAGGGAAAAACCAGGTGGCAGCTGCCCAATCCTAATGGATTCTTAATGGCAGCACTGTTAAAACGGGGTCGCCCGAACAAAGTAAGAAGAGGCTTGGGAGACACTCAATAAGTATGGGGAAAAGCAAAGGATTAGAAAAAACAGTACAACACACTTAAATTACGGCATACAGCACTCATTCTAAAAACAAGGGCGGCTGGGGCAATAATCAAATGACATGCGCCAGCAGCAGGGGAGGGCACAGTATAAAAGATAAAACAATAAACCTAAACACAAAAATGGAAAGAGTTTATAAAAGGGATAAAACGCCACTTCGTGATAGAAATGCAAGGAGGGAGGACAACCGAAGGAAGTTCACCGATAAAATAAAGGGAAGGCGACATCAGAAAGGGTAGGGAAGCACGAATTTCAAAAAGAAGCAAGGTGGCGTCAAACTACTAAAATCTGAGCCGCAAAAGGGACAACCAGGAGCAACTTGTCTCCCACCCAAAACTAAATAGCCATGGGTGAGTCACGTGTGCCCAATTCGCAAACTGCAAAGAGCAACTTCCCAAGACCGGAGTCGCTGAGAGCTAGAGGACCAGAAACGGACAGAGCGTTTAATAAGGGACAGCTTAGAAGAGGGGAACGAATCCCATTCTCTCTGCCACAAACAAAAGACATACGTCCTGATTACGAGATAGGAATCCCTAAAGAGCACAGGGGCTGCATACTGCACCTTGAGGCCAGCCGATCAGCCGCCTCGTTGCCGGGGACCTCAACAGGAGCCAGAGCCCAACAGAACGCCACCCTGTAACGGGAGGCATTTCTGACCAGCCAGCAGTGAATACGTAAAACCAAAGGCTGTGTGGAAGTAAAAGAAAGAGAACTGCCTCTAACGCAGGCCGGGAATCGCTAAAAACAATAAAATCTGAAGAATCGAGGAATAAAATCAAATTAAAAGCTAAAAGAATGGCTGTCAACTCTGCGGTAAAAACGGATGATATAGGAGGGAGGGTGGACCGAAGAGACTCCGTAGAGGACACCACCGCTGCCCCAGCACTCAGGTCCGACTTCGAGCCGTCAGTATAGATGGGACGTTGGTGAGCATGTGAACACGCACGTTCAAGAAACAGGCACTTTAATGAACGAGGATCAGTAGACCCGTTCTTGAAATGTCAAAAAGTAGTACAGACCTCAGGAGGGCGGACGCCCCAACATGGAGCCAGCGGGAATGGGAGGGACAACACCCAGGCAGGATAGATGGTCCCCAACCCGAAGCCCCGAAAGCCGGGATAAAGATGGCCGCAAATCAAAATATGCCGAAGAGGACGGGGCAAAAAGGCACTCATGGACTGGGGATGAAGGGTATTGCTGAACACGAAACAGAAATCGTAGGCACACCTGCAGCCGCTAACAACGCAAGGGAAGCAGGCCACCCTCAACAATAGGCTAGGGATAGGCGAGGTGCAAAAAGCTCCACTACTAAGATGGGCCCCAAGCGAACGAACAGGTGTAGATAGAGGAGAGTAGAAAAGGGGGCAAAGAAAAAATAATAGCGTAGGCGAGTTGCGAAGAGCTTCCCGCGTCTCTGGACCACTGTTAGCCAGCGGCGAATCCACTCCGCCATCCTGAGTCTCATAAAAGACTCATTCAAACGAAGCTTTTAAGCCGTTCGCCTTCACTTCTCGTACGCTATACAACCCCCCTCCTAGAAGCGGAGCGTGTTTTGAAAAAATGAAGAGAGCCCGTTTGGAAATGTTATCCAAGGGCTAACGCTCCCCCCTCCCGGGCAGGGGCACCATTGTAGATAGGGAAGAGTAGGAAAGGAGGCAAAGAAAAAATAATAGCGTAGGCGAGTTGCGTAGAGCTTCCCGCGTCACTGGACCACTGTTAGCCAACGGTGAATCCACTCGGTCATCCTGAGGCTCGAAAAAGACTCATTCAAACGAAGCTTTTAAGCCGCTCGCCTGCACTTCTCGTACGCTATACAGGGTCAAGTATCTTCAAGGCTGAAGGAGACACCTGGCAACCGTAGTCCTGCCTGGATTGGACCAGTGCTGAATAAAGTGACCCCAAGTGGTGTGGGATAAAACCCTAAGCAAATCCATAGCCTTCGAACAGGACGCCCCCAAGTGACGCAAATGTGGTACCCAGGTGAGCTTGCTATAAAGTGTTAAACTCAAGAACTTAAAAACGGGAACATATTCTATCGCTGTGCCATGCAATAAGAGGGGGGGAGGGGGGTACCAAGGACACCACGACCCCGATAAAAATGCATGTCCTTCGTTTTGGTGACCGAAAAACGGAAACCCTTTGACACAGCACGACCCGACACGGCATCAATTGCCAGCTGTAATCGACGGGCAATAGAAGGCAAGCAGGAAGATGAACAAAACAAGGCCAAGTCATCTACAAAGAAGGAAGCCAGAGCCCCCTCCGGAACAGTGGACACCAGACTATTAATGCCGACGGCGAAACATGTTACACTCAAAACACACCCTTGGGGAACACCCTCCTCTTGAACCTGCAAGCCTAAGAAAGCATCCCCAATACGGACCTTCAAATTACGGGACGGTAAAAATTCTTGAATAAAAACCGGTAAAAAGCCCCTCATACCCCGATCATATAACTAACGTAAAACACCATATCTCCAGGTGGTATCGTAGGCCTTCTCAATGTCGAAGAACACCGCTAACACCTGATGCCTGAAGGAAAAAGCACGTAAAACGGAGTCTTCCAAACGAATGAGGTGGTCAAGAGTACTGCGGCCGCTGCGAAAACCGCACTGAAATGGAGAGAGGAAAGAGTTGGACTCCAAAAAACAAATGAGGCGAATTTGGATAATCTTCTCAAACAACTTACTGCGGCAGCTCGTAAAAGCAATCGGGCGATAGTGACTGGGGTCCAAACCGTCCCTACCGGGCTTGAAAAAGGGTAGAACAACCCCTACACGCCAAGAGGACGGATAGATTCCTTTGACCCAAAGCAGGTTGTAGAGGTCAACCAAAAATATCTCCGAGTGGGGATGGAGGCGACGGAGAAAGTCGTAGTGGATGCAATCATCACCGGGAGATGTGGAGCCGCAGTGAGATAAAGCATCCCGCAGCTCATAGACGGAAAAGAGAGCATTATAAGAGTTGGTGGCGCACGTGGTAAAATCTAAAAGGCGAGATTCTATGGCGACCTTTTATGATTGAGAAACCGTCGAGGATAGATGCCAGTGCTACTCACCGAAGCAAAATAGTGAGCCAGAGTTTCGCTGACCAACCAGCCATCGGACACAAGCGAGCCTCCGATGTCCAGAGTGGGGATGGCATGACCAGCGTAGCGACCACGGATTTCATCGACCCGCTTCCAAACCCGAGTCAGTGGCGTGGACGAAGAAATGGAAGATACGTACCGGCGCCAAGACTCCCGACAGGCAGGACGGAGGGTCCTTTGGCGGATGGCACGAGCCCGGTTCCGATCGGCCCTATTCGAGACGGTCGGGTTCCGCTTACAAGGGGAATGGGACAACTGATAGGCAGAAATAGCCGACGCGCAATCCTTCGACCACCAGACAGTGGAGCGCCCCGTAACAGGGCACCTACGCGGAACGAAGCGCTCAGCAGCCTCTAAAATATGAGTAATAAAATATGAGACTGCTTAATCTACGGTATCGAAGGAAACCCGGGAGGCATCAATATAGGAAGCTTCCCGGAACCCAAGCCAATTTGCTAGCCGCAGATCGCAACGAAGAGGGAGGGAAAAGCACGGGCCAGAAAGGGCGACCGGCAGGACTATCGGGAAGTGATCACTCCTGGAAAGGTCGTCCCGAATCGCCACCGGAAGTCGAGTAAACCGTCGGGCGAACATAAGGACACGTCTACAGCACTAAACGAATCCGTTTAAACATGGTAATAAGTAAAGTCGCCTGAATTTAGAAGACAAAGGGAGTCGGATAATAAGAGGGACTCAACCACTCCGCCCCAGGGATTACGGGCAGTATCACCCCAAGATGGGTGGCGAGCATTAAAGTCACCAAGTAATAAAAACGGGGTGGGTAACTGACTTGTGAGCTCTAAAAGGTCAGACCGACTCAAACTAAATTCCGGGAGGATGTATACAGAACAAACGGTTAGAAGCTTGGAAGTAAAAACCCTCGCAGCAGCAGCCTGCAAGGTAGTACGGAGGGGAAGTCGTGCAGAGAATAGCGAAGAGGATATTAAAAGCGAAGCAATACCATAGGACACGATCCCGGCCGGGGAGATGGAATTAAACACTCGGAAGTTCGGAAGTGCCGTTAAGGGGCGAGCCTCAAGCTTATTTTCTTGCAAACAGACCACCGACGGCCGAACGCTAGAAAGCAAGAGCTGGAGTTCTTCCCACTTGGGAGGGACCCCTTGACAATTCCATTGTAAGATGACAGACATTACTGTCGTCTCGACACCAACGTCGGGATTCTAGTGACGGAGACCGTCGAAGGTTCCCGACTACTAGAAGGCCCAGACGGAGCAAGCGACAAATTGCGATGAGTCGGAGACGCACCCGGTACGAACTTGGTAGCGTGAACAGCGGGAGCCGACAGCTGAGAGCCGGACCGACCCCCCAACGTGGAAGGCTCATGGCCCGGAGGGAAAGGAAGATCGAGCAGAGACGGATGAGAACTAAGATGCGAAGATGGAACAGAAGGCGGAACATGGACAGAGGGTGAGAAGGAAACAGGGTCAGACAGTAAGAATGGAATAGGATCAGATGGAGAGGAGGGAATAGGATCTGATGGAGAGGAAGGAGTAGGATCAAAGAGTGATGAGGTAACAGGTTAAGAAGGAGATGAAGAAACAGGGGTAGGAGGCAAGGGAGACGAAACTGGGGTAGGGGATATAGAAGACTGCACATAGGTAAGGGGCAAGGAAGAAGGGACCGAGGTATGAGGCAAAGAAGACGGAACCGGGGGAACTTCTGCCCGGGCAATGACTCTGGTGATGCCAACGGGGAAGGGCAGTGAAAACCAGGGAGGAGAAGACATCAAAACCAAGGACGCCTCAACAACCGACTCGGTTGCCAAAGCAGCCTCATCAGATGCAGCGCGCTTGGACTCCGAGCGGGGTGAAGATGGACCCTTCCGTTTGCGCTGAGGCAAAGGAACGGGAGGAGCAGCAGGGGCAGACGCCTGGAGGAACTACCGGATATGCTCCAGCGTCTCAGCTCGGTCAGTCTCACGGTCCGCGACAGAGGGAAGAACACGAATAGAGACCAATGACAAAGGAGAGGGCGCAACGGAGGAACCGTGAGTAGGTACCAAACGCAGGGGAGAAGGGGCAACAGAGGGACCGCGAGAAGACAAAAGAGTGGAACGACCGTGGGGAAGAACGGCGGGACGCCGCATCCCGAAGAATGTCAGAGAAGAGGCGGCCAGAGGGGGCTAGCTGCGCCCGCACCCTACGGCGGGCCTCACGGAAGTCCAGCCTGAGGGAGTCCCAAAGAGCCAGGACCTCCTTCTCAAAACGGAATACGGGACAAGAACGCGAAGCCGCGCTATGGGAACCTCCATAATTAGCGCAACATTCATGAATCCCACAAGAGGAGCCATGATAGGTCAACGCACAGGCCACACAGCGACAATCCTGCCTACAATTGCTGCTCATATGGCCAAACTGGTGGCAATTAAAAAAATGTCTGGGGAGCTCAACATAACAGGACACAGGGACACGAAGATAACCAGCACGAACAAACTGGGGCAGATCCTGACGCTCAAAGGTAACGATGAGCGTACTCGTAGGGACCTTCGCGGGACCAACAGACTTAGAAACCATATATACGTCCGTAACCCTCTGGGACGAAAGTTTATCTTTTAGTCTCGAAACATCATATTGCAATAATTCGTTGGAGCGAATCACTCCCTTAACAAAATTAAGGCTAGAGCGGGGCACAACCGAAACTAGGACCTCCGAAAACGAGGACAAATCCCGCACGGCGCCACACTGTTCTCGCGAAGATACCTCGACCAGTAAATCGCCACTCCCACGGGCCCTCATACGGCGGGGCATCACAGGAGACTCAAACTCCTCATTCAAATCAAACACGTCCAATTTAGAAAGCGGAGACCAGGAACTGGAATTCAGCACCAGGAAACGAGGATAATGGAAATCAGGATCTATCTCTTCTGCGAAGGGATCTAACAAGCGCGGAAAAGAGAACTTATTGACAAGAGTAGTATGAGAACCAGAAGTCTGCGACTCCTGGAAGAGAAATTTTTTTTTTTATTATTGCCGATATGAAGTAGAGTGTAAAAGGGGGTGCGAACTCGCGCAGCGCACTCACTGTCTACCGTTGAGACACCTACTCGGAGCGCCGACTCAACCATGAAGGTAAGCCCGTCGACCCATGACCCAACCATCGTTTTAAAAATGGCCGGTCAGCCTCGGAAATTTACCGGTTGTTGAAGCAAAGACCCCCAAGAGCGCCAAGGCTGCTCAGGCCCCCACCTACCAACACAAACAGGACCAGTTAAAGGGTCGCGCCTCCTGATGGACAGCTCTCATATACCGAGATCGACAAACAAACGTAGATGGAAGGACAATGCAGGGTGAAAGAGAATTGGTACAGAAGACGAAGTAGGGGTTAGCAGAAGGAGAAAAAGGATGCCAAGCTGGGGCCGGACGGGGCGCTGAGTCCCGTCAGAACGGCGGCCAGGAGAGCAAATCGCCGTGCCGCTTATGAGGCATCAAATAATAACTCGTATATCAAGTTGTATTCAATCCCCGTCCAGCCCCAGCTTAGCATCTTTTCCTCCTTTCTGACATCCTGTCTTCTTACCCTTCTTCCTAACTTTCCATACAACTTCTCCCACAACTTTCTCTGGTCGGCCTCTAATTTCACAGGGTAGACGCCGACCATTTTTTTCTCAGCTGTAGCGTACGAGAAATGCAGGCGAACGGCTTAAAAGCTTTGCTTGAATGAGTTGTTTTGTTTTCGTTTTTTTTACTCAGGATAGCTGAGTGGATTCGCCGCTGGCCTACAATGGTCCAGCGAAGCGGGAAGCTGTTCGCAACTCACCTACGCCATTATTTTTTCTTCGCCCCCTTTCCTAGTCTCCTCTATCTACAGACCCAACCATCCCGGATTGAGGGTTAGGGGGGAGGGGACATTACCCCCCCCCACACACACACTCCTGAGTGGTAGATTTTTAACAACCTGCTTAATCCCCACCCCCACCTCCCTCACATACCCTTTCCTTCTCTGTTCAATGTCTGTCAATCTTACGCCGAGCCTAAGTAGGCGCTGGGCTGGAGGAGTGTTTTCGAATGGAGGCAGCGGGTTCTACCGGCCCCGTATTCACCCCCTCACAGAGCGGGCTACTGCCTAGGGCGATTTTCGTTTGCTTCTTGCATCACTAATAAGGCCACCATGCCAATGAGGAAAATATAAAAAAACAAACCTCTCTCCCTTTCCTCTTCACCAGCGACAGAGCCGCCTTCCGGCAGCTCCAAGTTAAAAATGGAGGTCCCTTCCCCACTCTGTGCTTTCGCAGGGGACGATTTAAACTACTTCTACAGGACAGGAGGCTTACTCCTTTCCTCTGCCTACGGGTACAGGGGACCATCCCCTTCTATGGAATCCCATTTGGGCGACTCCTTCTTTACAGTGGCAGTCTCCCCTTTACTTTCTCATGGAACTGGCAAGAAAGCACGCCAGTGGCCCATAATTGACCTCCCGGCTCCTCGATAGGGCCAACCCTATTAGGGGGGAGAGATGACAGGGCTCGTCGGCTCGTGATACCCAAAGTCCTGCGGGCGCTCATATCGAGATTACAGGCGTTCACCGTTAGTGCCCCTATAGTATATGGTTATTAATGGGATTTATTTTTGGTTAATAAATCAGCCTAAATAGCGTTTCGAAAACCTTTACCAAAAATTTGTTTGATGAAAGTTAGGCGTCTACTAGTTTTTAGGCCTACCATTAAAGTGAAATAAATTTTGAGTGTAGATGTAAATTCTGAACTAGGTTTTAAGAAAAACAATTAAATAAATATAAATATATTCACAGAATCAACGAATGCACAATGAGATAAGTTGGATTAGGTATACAATGTAAGATATGGTAAAATATGATTTATAGTAACAAGATGTGAAGTGAAATGAAGTAAGTGAAATAAATATGAAATATGAAATAAAAGATGATATATACTCGTATATTTAAGTTTCCCATGAGGATTTTATTATAGGAATGCATAGAGGGTATTGCTATACCCCGTTCTCTTCACGAATGGATGCCACTTCACCGGCCGAGGATAGAACGAAAGGTACCTCGAAGGGGATCCGTGGTGTCTTAGGAGGGGATGGCCACATTAAGCCCCCCCTCCCCCCTGATATGGACATGGTCCCCTTTAATGGGGTTGAGCACGGGCTCGGTGCCAAGAACAGAAAGCGAGTTCTCCCCTGTGAATGCTTCTCCTCAGATGGTGCGGGGGCTCGAAGGCTTACAAGGAGAGTAGGGATCTAATCCTTCGGCTGGTGCTTCTGTGACAGCCAAGACCTTCTCCATTTCCGAGAAGGATCTTGCTGAGGCCGGACCACCTGGCCACGGGGACGGACGGAGCCGCTGCCGTGTCGGTATACCCCCAAGACAAGAACGGCACATCCGGACCCAGTGCTCCCCAGGGTGGGGAGTCCCTGACAAGGACCAAAAGTGCGCAGAACTGAGCCTCGATTACGTCGAGGCCCATCATTCAGAGATTACCTGACGTTTTTTCGCCCGTTGGCTTCAAATGCTTCCTTGTTATTCGCTTAAATGATGGCAGCATGCTGGCTAAGGGCAACATGACCCATCAGAGGAGAGCTCTAGCTAATGTAATTGATAGAGAGTCGAAGGTGACCCGTTTCTCGTACGAAAGCATTCTGGCAAATGCGTCGAATCACTCTGAGGTGGACATGATTAGTGCCCTTCAGACACTAGTTGGCACGCCGGTAAGTGTGATACCACACTCTACCGTAAAATGGGTGGTTTATAAGAGGGAACTCATGGACTACTCCATGGATGACATAATCTTATTGCTGGCAGACCATGGAACGGTCAAGGTCGAACGTGTGATGAGAAAACAGAGAGGAGTCTCGAGACCCACCCATAAACTCTTCGTCACGTTCGACTGTGACAAACTCCCTGAGTCTGTGCGTGCCGGTTGGTATCGCTACGACGTTTAGGCCTTCGTGCCACTGACGTGGAAGTGCTACTACTGTCACCGTTTTGGCCATAGTAATCGCTCCTGTAGACGCGCAAAGTCTGTGTTACCCGAAGTCTGTGTAAGTTGCTCCAAGGCTGCACACGTTATCCAAATTGTGTGTTACCAAGTGTGTTAATTGTGGAGAGCTGCACTTTTCTGCTTCGAAGCAATGTTATGCGTATCTCCTTGAGAAAGAAATCTTGGCCGTTCAGGCCCAGGATCGTCTCTCATTTAGCGAGGCTAAGGACTTGGTCCTGGTGCACCTGGCTCTGCTTGGGACGTCTTACTCCTCAATATTATGAAAGACACCTCTGCTCCCGGCCCCTCCAGGCCTACGAGCACGGTCGTTTTCGCGCCCATTCGGAACCCTTCTGCGGGTTCTACCCACCCCGGGCGCTTCCTTAATAGAGCTGTCAGCATTATGGGTTCACACACAGCCCTGGCTAAAACCAGGGTTTCCCCTCCTCCCCCCAAGGTGACCGTTTCCCGTAAGGCGAAACGGCCACGCGCCTTCACCGAGGCTTGAGATTCACAGGAGGCAACACCCCTGAAGTTGGTCGTGAGGCCATGTTCCAGGGTTCCTAAAGCTGTCCCCCCCGAAAGGAGGACAGCACTAAGGGAGCTTCGGCTTCTCCGCCCACACACAGTGGTAAGCTAGGTGGCTCGGAGATGGTGGATTCTCCAAAAGAGGGACCCACGCCTCCGAAGCTGCCCGGCCTGCCTATGGTTTCGAGGCGGAAGGAGGAAAATATGCATGGCGAGCCCAACCTTCCCCGATAAGTCCTCGATGGCGACAATGCCTTCAGCACTTTGTTTGACCAACAGCGGCTGGGTTCTGCCTCTGGTAAGCGTACGGCCATTTCCGTGAGGGTCTTCACTTCGAAGAGGGCCCCCACATCTCCTCCGAGCTAGGCATGGAGGGCATATTCCTTCAATGGAATTGCTGGTGACTCCGGGTCAACCTGGAGGAGATGCGGAGGCTCGTTTCCTCCCGTTTCCTGTTAGGTTAGATATCTTTTTGCATGTATAGTATATGGTTATTCATGTGATTTATTCTATGTTAATAAATCAGCCTAAATAGCGTTTCGAAAACCATAACCATAAATTTGTTGGATCGAAGTTGTCGGCGGATAGTTTCTAGGCCTAAGATGACAGAGAAGTAAATTTTGAAATAATGAACTGGGCTTTAAGAAAGACAATTACACAAATATAAATATATTCAAGAGTCAACGAATGTACAATGAGATAAGTAGATTAGGTATACAATGTAAGATACTTTAACTTATGATTTACAGTAAGAAGATGCGAAGAGAATTGAAGTATGTGAAATTAATATGGTGGAATAATATGGTGAATAATAAGGTGAATAATATATAATTTATTGACTATGATGGAATGTGAATTAGGGGCTGCAATGAGAAGTAAATATAATTAGGACCTACTCTCGTATGGTCGTTTGCAAAGAATGTGAAAGTGGAATTAACTAAGTATGATTTGTTTGGAGGTAAATAACTAATTGTAGAAGGAATGATTACCGACCTTTATACAAAGAAAGCTGCGAGTCGACTAAGAAGGAATAGTGTGCTATTTTGTCCAGCTGGAAGCGTGTGTTTGTTTGTTTGTGTGTGAAATTTTAAGAGATGTTGTTTGGAACAGTATACGTTAAATGAATTAATTAATTATTAAGTTTTACATAAAATGATTTAATTTACAAAAGTTGAAGTAAAATAATTGGAAGATTAAATTGACAAAGTTAAAGTAAAATAATTGAATGATTAAATTGACAAAGTTAAAGGAATGCATAATATGAATTTTACATAATTGATGTATATATATTTAAGTTTCCCAGTAGATTTTTTATTATAGGAATGCCCGGAGGCATTGCTATACATGGGACCATGCTGGGCGCATGCCTCCTGATCACCCTCCCTAGGTATAAGGATTTTGTGACCTCAGTACCTCGGGATGAGGGCCGGGCAGGAGGATGCACGATTTACATCCTGAATGATGGTCTCCGTTCTTCTCATTGATTTAGATGCCTTCTCTCAGAAGGTAGTTGTGCAGCTGGATCTGGATAGGAGGTATACTGTTATTTTCGCGTGCATTGCACCACCAGCAGACTTCGACGCGGGGGACTTCCACCGCGCCGTGGCACAGTTTCCGAGGCCCTTTCTCTTGCTCGGAGATCTGAACGGTAGACAACCCCCTCTGGGGAGACTACTTGATTAATTCCAGGGGTTAAGTTTTTGCCGACCTGATCGACGAGTTGGAGATGGGTGTCCTAAATAAGGATGAGTTTACGCATCACTACCAGAGAACCGCTTCGTTTTCCTGCCTTGATCTATCTTTCTGCTGTCCGGACGCACAGCTGGATTTCGGGTGAGTTGTGGTGGATGACCAACATGATAGTGATCACTTTTCCATTCAAATATCATTTTTTAGGCCGCTACTCACCGAAATCCCGCCCCGGTGGTGCTTGGCGTAGACGCGGTGGTCCGCATTTCAGGAAATGACTGATTTCTCTGTTTCAGTCGAGGAATTTAGTTGGTAGATGAGGCTATTGAGCTCTCCGGCAACCTCATCGCCGTGGGCCTAACTACTATTCTTAGAACTTCTGGCCGTTTTGCACGCCGACCACTCATGTAATAATCAGCCGAGTGTGAGACGGCCCTCAAACAAAAGCGTTATTCCTACATGCCTGTAAGCACCGCCAGAACGACTTCATTGTGAGTGAATTTCATCGAGCTAGGGCTACGTTCCGGTATATTTTGAATCACCCCCGCCGCTCTTCTTGGTGGGCATACGTGTCTTCACTTAACGGGAAGACCCCTCTAGCAGAGATGTGGAAGCGAGTCAAAGGGATTCGGGACAAGTTCTCGCAGGACACCCTCTAGTTATCCAGTAGAATGGGACCGCCATCTCGAACCCCACGTCCGTTGCGGAATCCTTCGTGACCACTTTCTCCGCATTCACTAGCCAGGATGCTGATACACTAACATTCATTGTGCGTCATGATGTCAAGAAGGCCGACGACTAGACTTTACCTCCAGGGGCGAAAGAACCCTTCAACGACATGTTTACTCTTGAGTGAGTTCCATTCCGCTCTTGCTTCGTGCGTGGGCACCGCCCCTAGTCCAGATGATGTCTCCTATGCTATTCTTCGACACCTGGGTGAGCGAGGCATGGCCTTTCTGTTAGATTTGTTCAATAGGATCTGGGTGGAGGGTCTCCTCCCGGATTCCTGGTGAATCGCTACTGTGCTCGCCTTTCGCAAAACGGGGAAAGATCACTCTACCCCGGCCGGTTTCCGCCCAATCTCTCTAACCTCCTACTTGTGCAAGTTGATGAAGAAATTAGTAAATGTTAGATTAACTTTTTTCAGGACAGCGGAGGCCATCTGTCTTCTGCACAGTGAGGCTTCCGCACGTTCCACTCCACGTCGGATGCTCTGCTCCAACTGGAAATTCGTTCAGAGAGGGCTTCCTTCGTAGACAGCTCTACGCCACGGGCTTTTTCGATCTGGAGAAGGCATATGATACTGAATGGCGATACGGTATGATATAGACTCTTCACACGATTGGGGCGAGGGGATGCCTCCCAATCCTTATATCTGATTTTTTGCGAGATCGTCGATTACACGTACGGGTGAGGGAAGCCCTCTCCGATCCAATGGAGCATGAAGAGGATGTCCCACACTGAAGTGTCCTCAGTTTCACACTCTTTGCCTTGAACATCAACGGCATCACCATGATGTTGCCGGAAGATTTTTTCGCTATGCTATACGTGAAAGACATTTCGACCTCTTTTGGCGCTGCCCAGATACCAACTCTAGAACGTCGACTCCAACAGGCATTGAACCACGTCGCTCACTAGGCCAATCTGCAATTGCTTCTGTTTTCATTGGCCAAGACTATGGTGGTGCACTTCTGCCGCCATCCACGGCTCCACCCTGACCCAGACTTATTTCTCAATAGGGTGCACTGGAAGTGGTGGACTGGCACTATTTCCTTGTTCTTGTATTTGACCGACGCCTCACCTGAGAGGCTCATATTCGCAGACTTATGGTCTCTTGTACCCGTGCTATGGATATTTTTCGCTTCGGACGTTCAGGACCTCTGGCGCTGATAGGGATACTGCCTTACTTTTTAACGATCCTTTGTTCGTTCGAATCTCGACTACGGATGAGAGTTTTATGCATCTGCAGCCGAGCGTGTATCACAGAAGGTGGACTCGCTTCACCCCACCGGTCTTCGCCTGGTGACCGGTGCCTTCCGCACTTCTTCCATTGAGAGCTACTTGTCAATGCTGGGAAGATGCCACTCGCTCTGCGCCGTACACAGTGCATTATTCGTTTACATGCGCGATCTCGGCGCCTCCCCCAGTCGCCAACAGCTCTCACTGCATGCGCAGTTGATATCGACGGTGCCTATGCCACCGAGAGACAGCACTCATACCCTATGCCCTTTGGGTTTAGGGCTAGGAAACTCCTTCGAGAGCTCGATATTGCTCTCGGGCCGGTGGCGCCCCTGGTTGGTTCTGCCCAGGACGCCACCCTGGAGGGTACCACTTTAACTATTTTTCGCTACGCCTCTGCTCCCAAAGCTTGCACATCTCTTGGACTATTGCGTTTGGCCTTTTGGGAGCACACCATGTCATGCTAAAACCGTGCTAGTGTATACGAGTGGCTCCAACTCTCAAGAGGGGGTCGGTTACCATGCCGTATCCCCTCTATTTGAAGTCAGCCTGGCTCTGCCAGGCGCTGCGTCTGTCTTCACGGCCGAGCCGATTGCAATACACTGCTCGGTACCGGTGATAACGCGACGTGCCGGGTTCGGAGACCGAATTATGATTTATAGAAATTCAAAAAGCTCCCTGACTGCTTTCAGGGCATTGGAATCTCCGCATCCCCTGGTTCGCGATATCCGTGACGCCTCAGTTTCGGCGAGCCGGGTGGATGTCGAGATTATCTTCTGCTACGTTCCTGGACATGTAGGAATTGCGGAGAATGAGCGCGCCGATGAGGGCGCCAAAAAGACCGCAAAGAATGGGCGACCAGACCAGCGTTTCGATCTTCCTCACACTGATTACATGGCAGGAATACGGGCAGCTCTCTGGGATACTTGGCAAAGAAGATGGAATACACTCGAGGGGAACTTAAAGTTGCGTGCCATTTCGCCACCTCTTTTCCCATAGCCCTACCCCCAAATGCCGCGACGGCCTTAGGTTGCTTTCTGTTGTCTCCGAATTGACACACTCACGGGAATCACCGCCATTTGATGAAGCCTTATTTTGACGAATGTGTCTCCCAGTCTGTCCAGCCCATTCTTGTTAAATATCCCAGTCTGGGTGATCTTCGCGCACGTTACCTGCCCCGGTACCTGTACGAGCGGGGTCCCTACCGCTTGTCCCTTGTACTCGGAACTGATTCGTGCACACAGACTTAAGGACTATACGACTTCCTGTAGGAGGCTGGCCTCCACTTTATTTGACTGTTTGTTGTAGGTCGCATATTCTTGCGCATGGTGGAGGCGGGCCTACCCCCCACGCCGGAGCGCGCTTCCTTCTTGTTGCCTCTCTGCTTTGTTTTCTTTTTGTTTTATCTTTGTTTTTTATTCAGATATTTTTATTTGTTTTTGAATATAACTTAGTACGGCACCTAAAATTAAAAAAATAAAATATCGTCAATTCCGCGTACTGGTGGAGAAGCCCTCTCTTGCCCAATGGAGCAGAAAGAGGATGTCCCACAAGGAGGTTTACTCAGTGTCACACTCTTTACCCTTAGCCTCAACTGCATAACCTCGATGCTGCCGGAAGATAGCCTCGCTATATCTACTTGGAAGAGCTTTCAATATCTTTAGGTGCGCCCAGATGCCAACTCAGGAGCGTCAACTCCAACAGGCATTGAACCGCATCTCTCGCTATGCCGAAGCGCACAGGTTTCGGTTTTTCTTGGCAAGACTAAGGTGGTACACATCCACGGCTCTACCTCGACCCGGATTTGTTGCTAAACGGAATTTGCCTAAGAGTGGTCGATTCGCTCAGTTTTTTTGGTCTTGTTTATGACCGAAGCCTCACCTGGGAGGCTCATATTCGAAGACTTAGGGTGTGCTGTACCCGCGCTATGGACATTCTTCGTTCCGTGACGATCAGGATATGGGGTGCTGATAGGGCTACAGCCTTGCTTTTCTATCGATCCTTTGTTCGTTCGAAATTTGACTAACGATGCGAGTTTTAGGCATTCGCCGCCCAGCGTGTATTGTGGAAGGTGGATTCGATCTACCACACCGGCCTCCGCCTTGCAACCGGTTTCTTCCGTACATCCCCCAATAAAAGTCTAATTGTTGATGCTGTGGATATACCACTCGGCCTCCGCTGTACACAGTGCACTATTTGCCTATACTCGCGTGCCCGGCGCCTTCCTTAGTCCCCCACAGCTCTCACTGCATCCACAGCCGATCTCTACGGTGCCTATGTCCTTAGTCCTTTAGGTTTAGGGCGAGGAAACGCCTTCGAGAGACCTGTGTATCTCTCAGGCTGGTTGCGCCACTGGTCTTATCCAGGACATCGCCCTCCAGGGGTGGGTACCAGCTGAGACTATTTGTCACTACGCCTCTGCTCTCAAAGCTTCCATAGCGCCGGGAGTAATTACTTCGACCTTTTTGAAGCACACTTCGTCTCACTCTCTATGCATGCCAATGTAGACTGATGACTCCAATTACGAAGGGGTCAGCTTTCACGCCTTATCTCCTCTGTTTGAAATCAGCGCTGTTTGTAATACACCGCTCGGTACGGGAGATGTGTTGTGTCTGGTTCGGACACCGTATCGTGATCTGTAGCAATTCACAAAGCGTCCTGAGTGCTCTGGGGGCATTGGAATCTCCGCACTCCTTGTTCAAGGTATCCGTAATTCTATGGTTGCCGGCATGATATCGAGAGTCTTTTCTGTTAGGTTCCTCGTCATGTAGATATTTCGGGGAATGAGCGCGCCAGAATCCGTGAGGATTCTGGATTCCCCACACTGACTAGATAACAGGAATCAGGACAGCTCTAGGGTCTGCCTGGCAAAGAACATTGGAGATGGCCGATAGGAACTTGAAGTTGCATGTAATTGCGCCGTGACTGTTCCCATAGATCTATTCCCCAATGCCTGGTCGCTTCAAGCCACTTTCTGTCCTCTTCAAATTGGGCACACTCGCGGACACACCGCCATTTAAGGGCGCACTCCCTTGCACCTTAATGCGACGACTGCTTTATCCCCTGCATTGCCAGGCACATCTTGTCGAATGTCACAGCCTGAGAGATCTTCGCGCACGTTACCCGTCCCTGTACCGGGATGAGCGGGGTCACTACCGCTTGCTCCTTATGCTCGAGATGAGGTCATGCACATAGACTTGTGAAATATACGACTTTCTGTAGGATGTTGACCTTGTCCATTTTATTTGTTGTTGGTCGCATCATACATTGCCAGTGGGAGGCAAGCCTCTCTCTGAGGGGAGGTCGTCTATAGTGTTCCATGTGGTTCTGGTGTGTAGGTGAGGTGAGCCAAGGGTTATGCCAGGGGATGTGCTATTTTGCGTGTGTTGGGGCAGTTATCTGGTTGGTAGGGATGTGTTGCTGAGTATGATGAGTTCGTGTTGTTCCATTATGTGTGTGCCTCTGTTGTATGCTGTTTTGGTTCTGAGTCAGGATGGGTGGTGGTCCTATTACATAAATACAAGGTATGCAACCACCTTTGAACGTGCAAATCGGTGGTGTCCATTTTCTTTTCCTTTTCTTTAAAAAAGATTCTACTTTCCTCCTTTAAAATGTGCGTAGACTTGAGGAAAATGATGCAATCACTTAAAAACGTGTTTTATTTTTGGCGCTCGTTAATCGGACACAGAATTACAACCAGTCATAGCAGACTACATGCCCCTTTCCCCCCAAAAAGTATAAGGAAGAATATTAAGTAAAATTTACAAAACCGGAGAAGTGTGAAGTGGTATGAACCAGAACTAAATAAAACCGAAAATAATGCAGGAAATTAAGATAAAAGTGAAAAGGGAAACAAAATACTCTTGCTGCAATTCTTTCTATTGGTTATATGATGAATGAAAGTAGGGATACATTTTGGCTAGTTATGGTAACAAACTACTACTTTGCATCGACTATTTTGACACGTGAAATGATTCTGCTTTCCCAGCATATACAATCTTTAACTCACTAATCTAATATTTATGAGTTTAAGGATATCGCAGCCATTTTTAATGTATCATTTTTTTTGTTTAAATTTAAAATTCGTGTATGTTTACAATAAAAACTCTGAAAACATGATAAAAGGCAGTGTTTTATCATTCAAAAAAGCACAGAAATTATTCACACAAAACGCAAGGACTCCTACTTTTCCATGGACACGTGGAATGTACGAGTTTAAGCACCAAACACCAGCCAGTGTAATGCATCTCAAAAACGATTGAAAAAAAAAGTGCTGCTGTATAAGAATATTCAACAAACGAAAACAACAATTTTATAAAAATATATCACGCCTAATTTAATCTCTGCAAAAGAAAATTTACGTCTGTTTTATACTTTATTTAGCTGCTGAGATCTAAGTTTATTATTTTTATCAAGACCAAGTTAGCTGAAGCATTCGCATTCTCGCAAAATGTTTCAAAAGCGAAGCATCCTTCTTCAGGATACTCTGCTTCGACTTTCACTGGGCTATTACAAGGACTAGCACAGTACATTTTTGCTTTGCATAGACAAAGCACTTTTAAAAGACTCTAAAGGAAGACATGATTAAGACTTGCCCTTCATAAATTTTCCGCATGATCAAAGGACAAAAGGGGTGTTCCAACATATAATTTAAGTTTATCAGATTTGAATATCACATTTTCATGACTAAAATTTCCTTTCCAATGAAATTTTAACTGGAAAGTTAAATTTCTTCGTTTTCTATTATATACTAGTTTTGTTAGTTTATGGGAATTATACGATCTTTTTTATTAACTATTAACAAAATGTACATACAAAATTTTCAATTACAAATTATTTTGTATTAAAAAACTACTCTGATAAAAATATTTTAACGTAATATCATTGCAAATGTCTTTCATATATATACAAATAAAATTGTATGTACAATTTTCATTGGCTCAAAAGAATTAAATCACATGTATAAATACGTCAAATATCGTCCGTAGGAGGTTTGTTTAACCATAAACCTTCCTTACAAACGTAGGACTTTGGATCACTACCTAGCTCAATGGTAGGGTTCCTTAAATGTATGAGGTAATCAATGGAAATCATTGATAATCACATCTAAACGATTTTGCACCTTGTGGACGCATTCCCGGACAACTTGCAAAATGATTCCAAGTCTTCGGTCCATAGCTACCATATGAGGTTCCCAAAGAATTGGAGCGATGGGATCTTGCCCCATGGACTCTCTCATGGCTTCACTCAGGCGCGTTGGTCCATTATTAAACCTGAAAATAGTTATGGTTATCAGGTTCATCCTATTAAAAAGGGACAAATGCTTAATATTATAGACAGAAACTTGTTACTGCACACCTTAATTCATTTACTGAAAATAGTCATTTCTTCCATTGAATGATGGGAAAATGAATTGGAGAAGTAGAGAAAGTGATTCTCACATTGTTCATCCTTGTTTTATAACCAAGTGAGATGAGAGTAAATAAATATAAAGGGTCCGCAGGGACTAAAAAACACACCTTGAGTGAGAGATAAATAAGCCAACTATAACTTTTTCTTTTTAATGACGAGATATTTGAGAATTCGCTACGCCATCCGTCCTTTTTCCTTCGTGGACGAGATCCCCAGACCAGATAGTGAAATTGACATAAAGATAAGAATAACAATCGCTCGGAAGGTCCTCCTCTTTGGGGAGGAAGGTACATGCGAGTCGTGTATTTTAATACCAATCAGCAATGAGAGAACACTTCCTGCCTGAGGGTAGGAGAGGGGTACTCATTCCCCGTCAGAAGTGTGTGGATGTAGATACCCCTTAGCTAGGTTCCAGGACGAAAGAGTGGATATGTTGTGTGTGAAGACAGGGGAAGGAAATACAGTGGTGTGATTTGCTATGGGTGTGTTTGTTCTTGTTGGAATTGGACTCGGTCCAAGGCGTTAGACTAAGGTGAAAAGATAACGTTAACGAGCCATAAATGCTGCAGCCTTTATCTTCTCAATTTAACCTCATCGAACATGGCAGCTTCTAATCTCAGGAAATGAATAACAAACCGTCTTCGTCACCTTAACCACCAACCAGCATTATTCTTGGATCTCTACCTTCTTGAAAGTTGTCAGATCGTTCGTGTCTAAGTGGTCATAAAAAAGCTACTGGTTTCTGAGGTGGGCGTGTCAATCATAGCTGAGAAAGAATCATCTTCATTGATCAGAGATCGCCGAGGAAATCATCAACGATGACCTAAGCAAGTCGATGAGAACACGGTTGTTAAGCCCTGGATAATGTGATTGGCTTGGGAAGACCGTACATTTTCCAGTAGGACCCAGGTTCCTCCCGCAGTGCCCATCCGACCCAGACAATTTTTGCGATCATGTGGCCTCCTATGTCTTCAGATTTGAGGACCATGTAGGAATCATTGAGATAGAGGGGATAGCCGAGAGCCCCATAATACCAATGCTCGTTGAAGACTGCTATCGTGGACGTTATGGAAGTGGAATGACAAAGAAACACCTGATCTGGGCATTCAGTCGCTTCTAAGGCCGCCATTGACTGATACACTTGGTACCTGGAGAAGCGGCACGCCCTTCCGGATGCCAGTGCCCTCGATCTTCTCAAACTAGATTAAGACAACCTGGGCTTTATTCCTTTGAAAATTTATCATTTTACTTTTTTACACGCTTCTTCTCGCCTAGTCTTTCTTGGTTGTCAGCTGATTTCGCCGACTAACATTGATCCATTGCCGGAGCCGGGAGGAGAGGTTCATCCCTTTAGCATCTTTGCTCTGGTTAGGATGGGGGACGGGGGGGTAACACGCTGGCCTTATTCCCACCCTTTACCCCTTTTGCTGCCCCATCTGGCTTTCTTATCTATTTTACGGCCAAAATCCCGGTGGCGCGCCACTTTTGGCCACTGAGGGTAAAGGTGGTTGAATCGGCACCAAATGCGGCCCCTCCAGATCGGGCGTTTAGCGTTTTCATCGCGATTTAAAAAAAAAAGAGATTCCATACCCGAAGATGGCCCCCATCCCCGAGACTGATCTAATGGCTAGCGACCAAGGGGTTCTCCTTTACCACCCCGTTCCCCGGTTTCCCTCTAATATGGAACGACCCGCATAAGAATAATAGGAAACGCAGGGGAAGGTTCCACTATTCCATTAGGGTGATCTGGAGCTAATAAGGATACTCTTAAGGTGGCCTTCCGGTAGCGGGGCCCTCTGGAGCATGCTTCCAATTTTTGACCCAATGTCCGTGACTTTCCTGTGATCCGGTGCACCGGCTCCATGTAAGCTCCGTTTTGGAGCCAGTGCCCTGGCGCTCGGGAGTGTCTCGCAAGCAGGTGGTGGCAGTATACCATCTAATGGCAACCTCCCAAAGATTTTCCTGTGCAGAGCATAGTTCAAGAAGCAGGCTCCGGCACTAGGAAGTGTTGGGTCCTGATGTAGGCCCACTCCGAGGTGAGTGGAGCCCTCGAAAATGGGAGTGGAATAGTTACATTCCGGGAGGCGGAATCCTCACCAGGGGGTGGGATCAGGATTTTACAGTGCCGATCCTCAAGCACGATGCCACTCTTGGGCACGGCCTTGCCTAGTACAATTGGTTGCCCCCGCTCTAGAAAAGGAAGAATAAGGGCTCTCCCCTTTCTGTGGGGAGCTCCGGGAGCGGCGGGTCCTTCGTCATCTTGGAGAAAATTGAAGAAGACAAGGAATCTGAAGGAAGCCTTGAAGACCTCGTGGCTGCTCATTAAAATGTTGTCGGGCCTCTTTGAGCACCCAGGTTTCAAGCACCTCCCTAGTCATCAACTCGACCGACGGAACACGATTGTCCGCTGAACCCATGCTCCGTCGGCCTCAGTGTTTAGTTAGGTATCTTGGTGAAGAACTAAGAGTCTCTCGTTTTTAGGACCGGACACTCCTGGTTAATGAGGTTAATCTTGCCCACAGTTCAAAACTGACTGATCTTCGAACACTCAATGGCGCACTTGTGTGAGGGACCCTATCCCCTACTGAAGAGCTGACTGATCATGGAGGATGGTCAGGATTTAACGAGTGACAAGGAAGGAGGGAAAAGTTTCTAGACTCACTCGATATTCTTCGTCATGTTTAACTTAAGTAAACTCCCTGAACCGGTGCGTGCTGGCTGTAATCTCTAGCATGTGAATGCATTCATACCGTTAACACGGATGTGTCATCAATGCAACCGATTCGGCCATATAAACAAATCTTGTCGAGGTGCACACTCGGGGAGACCAAAAACATATAAACTGTTCCTAACACCGCGCACGATAAAGCTGTTTCGTGTAAGGCTAAGTGTATTTGAATTGTGGCGAATCGCGCCCTGCATCTTCGAAGCATTTCGATTCGTATTTGTTTGAAAAAGTCGTAGCTGTCAAGATTGCGGACCGAATCTCGTTTACAGAAGCTAAGTAGATAGTCTTTTCGCAGTCTACGTGACCAGGCAGGCACTTCCCAAGTTAAGAAATCATTTTCCACTCTTGGCTCTTCCAGGTCTACGAGTGTGGTAGGTTCCACGTCCATTGTGAACCCTTTTGCCGGTTAGGTGCAACCCCGATCAGGCTGGCAGCGCTAAAGTGGCAAATCCTGCTCAGAACAATACGCCCCTCCCTCTGCATGACCAATTCGAGGAATACGAAGCGACCACACTCCTCGAACCGAGTCGCTAAATTTGGAGGTAAAACCCATAGAGGACGGATGGAAACACTCCTGGGCTATTCTAACTCTACTTCCCAAAAGGATAGTAATAATGGCGTCCTAGCTCCCTCGCCTCTTCCCAAAGCTAAAAGGGGTGCAACAGGTGGACGGCCACCTCCCAAAGACGAGGGAATGCCGAACACAGATGCGTGCCGGTATGAAGACTGGATGCAAGAGAAAGTAAAGACTCTTATTCCGACTTTCACTTTTTTCAAGTATGTCCTCGATGCGCCTTCCACGGCTAATACTCCCAGAGGTCTCCGGGAGCTCTATGGCCATCGCTGTAAGTAGCTATTCTTCAAAGGAAGCCCCAGCAGCTCTTTTAGGAGAAGTCCAGAGGTAAAACTATTTCAGTGCAATTACAGTGTAGGAGCTGCGGAGTCTTGTCTAAATCCGCACCTCTTTAGGTGTTTGTCTATAGGAGATCATGTTGGGTGCGTCCCTCCTTACCCCCCTCCGCGGGAATAGGGATAGGCAGGTGGTGTGTAATTTATACCACATGTGATGTCTCCGTTCTTCCTTTGCATCTCCATACCTCCATTCAGGAGACAGCAGTTCAGCTGCATGTGTATAGGCAATATTCTTTTTTTACCGTCAGCGTAATCGAAAAGGCAGAGTTTCGGCGCATCGTAAAGCGCTTACTGAGGTATAATTAATGTGGTAGAATTCACATATCACTGTACAAGAACCGCTTCGTTTTCTTGAGTTGACTTGCCTCTGTGCTCGACAACCTCCATGGCAGTGATCACTTGCCCATGCAAATATTTTTTTTCTGGGCCACTGCCGTTCGAGGAACCACCGCTGTGTTGTTTGAATCGATCAGGTTTTCAAACATTCGAGGAAATGACCTACTTCTCTTAGTCGAGGAGTTTAAGTTGGCTGATCAGCCTGTTGAGTCTTCTCCAGCACCCTCGTCGCTGCGGGCGACTTCATTTCCTCAAATGTCTGGCTGAGTCCATGCCATTCGCTTTATTGCTGCTCAGCCGAGTGTGAGACGGCCCTCATAGTGATGCGATATGGCTATAAGCATTGAAGCGCCGTCCGAAAGACTTCACGGTCTAAATTTCGACTGGCAAGGGCCAAATTGTGTTCAATTTCATAGCACGTTAGCCACTCTTCATGGTGGGCATACGTGTCCTCATTCAATGGGAGAACCTCTCTTGTAAGCGTCAAAAGGATTCTGGCTAAGTTATCTCAAGACACATCCCATTCTCCAGGAAGGCGAGACCATTATCTCTGTCCCCGCGTCCATGAAATCTTTCGCAAGCGATTCCTACACATTTTCCAGTCGCGATGCTGCTCCTTTAGCATTCCAAGCACGTGGCTCGGTCGCTGACTGGAATTCACCTCCTGAAGCAGGAAACCCTTCAATGGATGGCCTATTTTCGCTCTTGCTCCGTGCGCAGATATCGCTAATGGTCCAGAAGATATCAGGTACGCCATGTTTCTTTCAATACATACGTGAGGGAGGGTTGACATTTTGCTAGATTTGTTCCAAAGGATCTGATCGGTGGGTATCTGCCAAGATTCCTGTCGAATGCTTACCTTTCCCGGCTTTTCGTAAGCTGGGGAGGGATCATTCCATCACAGTTGGTTTTCCATGACCTCTTGCGTGTGTAAGTTGATAGAAGAAATTTGTAAGGATTTGGACAGCGGGGTTCACATTTCTGCCACACTGTACGGCTTCTATAAGTTCCACTCCACTCTGCTTGCTCTTTTCCGGCTGGATACTGGTGTCTGTGAGGTCTTCCTTTAAAGGCAGCATTTTGCCATGGTATTCTTAGATTTTGAGAAGTCCTATGATAACGTGTGATAATACAGTATCATGTGACCCTCAATTCTATGGGCAAGAGGGGTTTCCCCTTTTTACGATATCGCCAATTCCGCTAACGGGTGTGGGTAGCCATTTCCAAGCAGAGCCTGCAGGGTAAGACGGTGTCCCACAGGTGTCATCAGCGTCAACTCTCTTTGCTTGAGCATCAACGGTATCACACTTGCTGGTGGATGTTCTCGCCAAGCTCTCATACACGTTTTTTTATCTCTTTTAGCGCAGCTCAGATGCTTATCCTGGAGCGGTTCAAACAGTATCTGAACCACGTCTCTTGTTATGCCAAAACTCATGTTTCGAATTTGTTTGTCCGAAACCACGGTGACACACTTTTACCAAGCCTTCACGATCATCACCCCTACCCGGACCTGTTCCTAAATAGGGCTCGTCTGGACATGATATACTCCTACCGATTCCTTGGTCTTGTATTCGACCAATACGTCACTTGAGGTCCATATTCGCAGCCTTAGGGTATCTCGTACTAGTGCCATGAACGTTCTACGCTCCGTGGTGTTCATCAGGCTGGGTGTTGGTAGGGCTTCCCTCCTCCGTTCGTTCAAAGATTGACTATCGATGCGAAATTTATTTCTTTCCATCCGAGCATCTATTGCGGAAGGTAGATTCGCCGGTGTCGGGTCGGGAAAGGGTGCCTTGCGCCCATCCCAGAGAGAGCCTCTTTGTTGACGCATGGGTGATGCCACTCGCTTTAACCAATATGCAATGCATTGTACGCGCGGCTACAGTGTTTTTCTCATCGCTATCGGCTCTCATTTCGTCCACGGTCGATCTCGACGGCGCATATGCTGCTGAGTCTCCCCTGCACTTTTCTGCATAGATTGATATGTCCTCCAGAGTACACAACTCATTTTGTTCTGGGAGAATTTCAGCAAATGCCATTACTGAAATCTGCCTCTAGGGATTTTATGTAAATTTTCGCAACCAGATATCTTTAGGTAACGGATTATCTTTTATATTTTTACACTTATCAGCAACACTTGAATTTCTTTATTAATTTTACTCTTGACATCATAATTTTACCTTTATTCTTTGCTAAGAACCAGTATTTCTTTACATAGACGCTACAATTAGTCTACATTATAGAAAGACTCAAATATTTACACATTTTGGTAGATTAATTGTAGTAGCTACATAAATGAATATTGGCTATTGGTAAAGAATAAGAGTAAAATTACTAAAGAAATTAGTGAAATATTGGAAAAGTAGAAAATATAATCCATTACTTATAGACATCTCGTTTACGAAAGTTTAATAGAATGAGGTAACAATGTAAGAGCGAAGCCACAATTTCTTTAGTCTTTGAGTCGGAAAGGTGAATAAGTACAATTATATATATTATTAAATTATTAAAAACGGATCGAAGTTAGTATGAATGAAAATATTTCCTTACTTCATGAGGGTTTTTAGCGTCGAATGCCTTATCACACAGCATTGATTTAGAGGGGCCAAAATTGAAAGCTCGTCATGGAATGGTTTTCCGAATCCCCTACCGTGGTCCATATGTATGGGAGCAGAATTATTCCCGAACATCTGCAAACAAACAGATTTTGAACATTAGTGAAACATCATCGAATTATACAGAAGGAGATTGACTTTTTTGAAAAAATAATAAACAGAGACTGTGGTCATAAATAATTTTTGAGGTCGACGTTTTTTCACCTTTAAATTGATAATATTTGCAGGGTAAATTAGAAAAATGTATTCTTTTTTAGAATCGGGTCACGTTTATTAGTATGATAACACTGGAACCACTTAATTTATTGATAGTCATCCCCATTGTGCTGGATTTACAGAGTGGCTACATCAAACACTCCGTGTATTGAATCTGTGCAACAGCAGAGCAGACAAACACCAGTTTATTGAATCTATGGGACATCAGAGCATAACAGACAAACACCCGTTTATTGAATGTGTGGGGCACCCGAACAGACAAATAGCACTACGAATAACGCCACTGGCGAGGAAGACCTGAAATGGAACCCACACAAAAATGTACTTCCAGAACTAAACATTAAACTTGTACTAATGAAGAATTTTCTGGGAGAACACAACAAAGAAAGCCAAGTTTTCACTTTACTGTAACAAAAATCTCCATTCTCAGTGATACCAAACTGGAAGTATTTATTTTTAATGGTACTCAAAACAGGCAACCATGAAGGCGTTTAATTCTACAAATTCATGGAAGACAATGAGAGGCATGCTTGGGTTTTGTTCAAATCTATTTTCGTAAACTTTCTCGGCAATCATCGAAGTTCAGACTAAGAACGTGTTGTAGAGGACTTTCGTCAAAACTCCCTAACTCTTAGTGTACGCATGTCTGTAAAGATGTATTTTCTCTGCTTGTAAATAGATCACTTTCGGACAACTGCGGAGATTATAGAAAGGAGCAAAGAGAGCGTTTCTAGGGAGATGTTAGGGTGAGATGAAAGAGAATTCATCTCACTGAGATGTGAACATGCTTGTAGAATGTAGACTATTGCTGGTATATCAAGGGATATATTTCATATGTGAAACAAACGAACACATTTGAAAAAGTAATTTCTCCTTCACTGACTACAGTCAGGTTGAATCGAGTAATTTCCGTTTATTGGAAGCAAAATGTAACTGCACATTTCGAACTTCCAGTGTTTTAACGTTAACTGTAAATTACAGATCTGGCAAGAGCGGTCACCGCTCATTCTTACATCAGCAATAAACAAGTGTACATCATAATTTAAACTAGAATATCATGCCCTAAAATGGAGGAACTAGGACTAAAAATAAAATTTTTAGTGTTTATGGTCAAGTTGCCATTACTGATCGCCAAGTCCGAAATTGGTTTTAAAAGTTTCGTTCTGGGGATCAATCATTGACAGATGAACCAAAACCAAGACGATCATCAGACTGGTGGAATGCAAACTTATACTGTCAACAGCTGTAACGTGTGCATTAAAAATCTTTTAAGAAAACGCCCTGCACTCTTCAACAGGAGACACGTTGTGCTTCTTCATGATAACGTAAGACAACAGACAGCGAGAATCACGCCAAAAAAATATTGGACTTAGGCTGGTCTGTTCTACCCAATCCCAGACCTTCCACAAGTGATTTCCGTTTTTGTGAACCATAAAATGCTCTGAATAGTAAAAAAAAATCTGAAGAAGACCAGGTAAAAATGTTCGTGGACAACTTCTTAAACTCAAAACTGACTGAATTTTACCCGAGAGGAATTAACAACTACCTGCTATATGCAAAAGAGGTAATTGACAAAATTGGCGAATATACTATTAATTGAAATTATTTAATTGTTCAGCTATTCATGAATTACTTATGACTCAAACTGATATATTTTCAATATTTGTAGGTAGTCTGCTTTTAGAAAATGAATGTGCTAATTTCGTACGTTATTTTCATATTGATATAAAATAAGTTACACCTGACTGAAAAAAACGTAATATGTTTTCAATTCAGTTTGTCAAGATTAGAAATATTATAATTAGCTAAGAAACTCTTGACCTCACCCCCAAATTTTTCCAAAGCATTGTTGGTCGCACTGCTGGGTGGCTTTGTTCTTGATAAGGTATAAGAGGAAGGGGTAGTGGTTTTGATAAGCGTTGACCCCAATTGTGGGAAAACAGTTGATGAAAATGGGGCTTAAATTCTCCTACTTTTGGGTTAAAAGCTACAAAGTGAGATAATCTTTTTTACAATAAAACCTACTCTTCTGTAAGATCACAATAAATTTTCTTTTACTGGAAAATAACCGCGTCTGTAAATTATTCAGCAGAATTATCATTCATACTTCGATTAATGAATAACAAAGCATTATTTTCTATACGACATTCCGATCAAAAGAAAAATGACGGTAAGTAAAAACTTAATGTTTAATAAAATGGTATTAATTACCTTGAAAGTCTCATAATGATGTCTGTCCATGTTACCTATGAGGAAGTCGAGGATTGCCATATCCATAATATCCAACAATCTCCGCCCAGTATTATAAGGGTGAACTTCTTTCACAAGTTCACAGTAATCGTCATCTAACCGAGAATGTACCAAATTAATATGAATATAAATTAGCCTCTGTAAAGGGAGAAATAATTTGTAGTTTTGAGTAGCTGTACCCCGGGTACGAATTTGTTCCTGGATAATTCGAATACACCATCTCGACCTAGGGATTTAAGGGTGATGAGGTTTGTTACAGCAATCATTTTCACCTTTGATGTTCTCCCATACCTTTATTTTCTGTTTTGATTGATCTCCCTTCATTCTTTCCCATCTCTGGATGGGCCAACCTAAGAGGGAGAAGGGGATTAAAATTATCCCCTCCCCCACTTTAATGCTCAATCGTACCTATGCTGCTAAAAAAATCTCGCTCAGATCGAAGTTAGAAGAGCAGTTTGCGGCATTAATAAATGCACGCAAGTATCACTTCAAAATGGTTATGGAATTTTTTAATGCCATGGTTATGGGAGTTTTTAATGCCATGGTTATGGGAGTTTTTAATGCCATGGTTATGGGAGTTTTTAATGCCTGGCTAGGGGATTTTTTAACGCCAAAATTGATAACAAAGACAGATAGGCGTCACTCGCATCGTGGACGAAATCGCCCAACAGGATAATGAAATGGGCATAAAGATCACAATAACAATCGCTGCTGAGCCTGAAGGCACTAAGGGCGGTCCTCGTTGGAGGGGGTTACACCAACTAGCGATGATGGAAACCTTCATGCCCCCAGAGGAGACAAAAGTACTCTATCGGCAGGGTTCCGGAAGAGAGGAGAGAGAGAGAGAGAGTTGGTATGTTGTACTGTAAAGACGGGAAGGGAAATAATACCAGTGTTGTGATTGGCTGTGTGCGTGATGATGTGTGTTAGGCTACTTAGTCAGGAAGTAGGGTAGGGGTGATTATGAGAGTATCTGGTAAATGCGCAGGTAACTTATGACGCCACTCAAAGATTTATGTCCTCGCTCGCTTGGAGTGACCCCCTGCCTCAACGTCAGAAATCCAACGTGGTATCCAATAGGTTAGTGACACACCCAAACGCGGTAGTTGGTCGATATTGAAATTCAGAGCAGATTGTGCAAATGAATAGAAGGAGTGGCAGAAGTTGTAGGAACAAAGGCTGGACGTAGCAACTGGGAGACGCAGGATCCTCGCCTCCGAAGCAGTCCTGCTCGCCAAAGGTTTCGAGGCAGAGAGAGGAAAATATGACCACAACCTCCCTTAAGTAGTTTTCGAAGGCGAAAACGCCTTCAGCACCGTGTGTGACCAACAGCTCCGGAGTTCTGCCTCCGGGACGAGTACAGCCATTCCCGTGAGGGTCTTCTCTCAAAGGAGGACACCCGCACTCATTCGAGCTAGGCGTGGAGGGCATATTCCTTCAATGGAATTGCCAAAGACTCCGGACCAACCGCAAGGAGCTGCGGAGGTAAGTCTTCTCCCGTTTCCCTGTTAGATATCTTTTTTCAGAGTATGTTGGGCGCGTGCCCCCCTGGAGGGTACCACCCTTGACTCTATGTCGTCACGCCTCTGCCCCCAAAGCTTCCACAGCACCTGGAGTATTATGTTTGCCCTTTTTTGGAGCGCCGTGCCAGTATTCACGGATGGCTCCAACTCCGAAGAGCGGGTTGGCTTCCACGGCGTATCCCCTCTGTTTGAAGTAAGTGTGGTCTACCAGGGGTTGCGTCCGTCTTCACAGCTGAGCTCGGTACGGGGGATAACGCGTTGTGTCCGGTTTGGAGACCGGATCGTGTTCTATATACTCGCAAAGAGCCCAGGATGCGTTCGGGAAATTGGAGTTCCGTTCGTGGTAACTGTGATGCCATGGTCACCGCGAGCGGAGCCGGGCCGGTAGAGATTATCTACTGATGGTGTCCTGGTCATCTGGGGATTGCGATGAATGTGGGCGCCAGAGTCCGCAAGGACTGGGGGATGAGAGGAGATTTTCACTTTACCTCCTACTGACTATATCACTATATGGTCGGAATCAGATCAGCCCTCAAGGCTGCCTGGCAAAGAGGGGGGGATACGGGTGATAGGAACTTGAGGGTGAGTGCCAACGCGCCGCGACTGTTCCAGTGGACCCACACCCAAATACCTCCCCAGGTTCAAATAACTTTCTGTTGTCTTCGAATTGCGCAAACACGGGACACACCGCAATTTGATGGAGCGCTGCCGGAAAGCTTCTGCGACGAGTACGTTGTCCCCCAGGGTGTTCGGTACATTTTTGTTATTGAGTGACCAAGTCTAGGGGATCTTCGCGCACGTTACATGTCATAGTACCAGAGGATCAAGGTCGCACCACTTATCCCCTTATAGTCGGAACAAGTTCGTGCACACACCTGTTGACATATTGACTTTCTGGAGGAGGCTATCCTCCTCCATTGTATTTGACACTTTTGTGTTGGGAGCGTGCTTTATGTTTCTTCTTGCCTGTTTTTTTTTTTCGAGTTGTGTGTGAATTGTTTTTTTGTGCCCTTGGTGCCAGTCGCCAGGTGGGTGTTGAAAAAATCCTAAGGAGACAAAGCAGACGATGGAGATGGATGGAACAAATTGGCGAAAAGAATGAAATCGATTCTAATCTTTAGACTAGTAAAGCTTTCTTTAAGGCCAAATCAGTTATTGTTGTTTTTTAACCAAAGATAACAACCACAAATACTCGGAAGCATAATTAAAATAAATCTAAAACACGCGAGAAGCAAACTCATAGCAACAAAAACAAACACAAATGTTTGGTACCGAAAACAAAATAATTACCTGCCAATTTACATCAGCAAAAGAAGTTTAACGAATTTTATGATCAAGGGACATAATCATCACTTCATCATCATCATTACTAAGACTTTAATTTAAGAAGGGGATTTTTTTTTAGTATTTGAATAATAATTTCATCTTAGTTTGGTTATGACTTGTTTTTTATCAAAGTTATTTTTAATAATTCTTTTATAATATCGAAAAACAAAATGGCGATGTTCAGAAATAAATATAAGTATCTAAATTTGGTGATTTTTTTAAAACCCAAAGAATTACAAATGGTGAAGTTCAGAAAATTGAATTTTATATATCTTCTATAACTCTATATTTTAGCACGTGATATTTTGAAAGGGGGAGAATTTAGTTTAGAGGTTTTTTTTTAAATTATTATGATTGGCGAAGCGCAAGGTCCCCGCGTAGGGGGAGCTTGCGCTTCACTACTAAGATTAAAATTAAAAAAACAAAACAGCCATGGTTAAATTTTTATAAATTTTCTGAACTTCGTCAATTATAATAATTTTAAAAGGGAACTCTAAATTAAATTTCCCCCCTCTTTCAAAATATCACGTGCTAAAATATAGAGTTATAGAAATAGAAGATATATAAAAATAAATTTTCTGAACTTCACCATTTTGTTTTTGGATATTATAAAAGAATTATTAGAAATAACTTTGATAAAAAAACATAAGTCATAACCAAACTAAGATGAAATTATTATTCAAATACTCAAAAAAATCCCCTTCTTAAATTATAGTTAGTGATGATATATGAGGGAAGCCCCCTCCCCCATCCGTCGAAAGAGTTGTCTTGTGTTACCTCTTCCTCCACGACACGTTAGAAGAGCGAGGTTGCCCTTGGAGGCGGATCCCCAAGCGCATTCTCACTATTGCCTTCTATTGTAACCATAGTTGAAGAAAAGGAGAGAAGAACTCGTGCCTCGGGAGATTAAGAGAAAGGTCTCCATAGGATCATAAATTCCAAAATGTGATCAATTACACATAATCGGTACCGATCCAGCGTTGATGGGCCTTGCCAGCCCGGCCCGCCATTCTGGGGACATTGTCTTTGAGGTTGATGTAGGCGTAGCCATCTTATAGGTCTACTGGAGGGAGGTGAGCAGAGTCGACGGCCCAGCACACCCCGTATCTAATACTCGCCCCAATCAGCGGGCTTTCGGCCCTCGTAGCGGCTATACACTGCCACTCGACTAAGACTCAGAGGAGGACGAAAGTGCGCCAGACAACCAGAACTCCTGTGGATAGGAGAGAGGGTTTGGAAGGAGGTAGGTGGGTCCACTAAGGAGTAGGGTGGGGGATCATCTATTATTATCATACCCTGGTACTTGGTAATCCAGGATGGCATGCAGTCCACCAAGGCACCATGGCTACCGGACCGAACTCTCCACAGGTGGAAACACTCCTCTCGGTACACAGTGCGAGGAGAAAAAGTTGAGGGGATAACCGTAGTGATAATAGTGAATAATATTAAAAGATAATAATTATAAATAATTATTACATACTAATAATAACAGGCTACACAAGGTACCGACAAACGAAGAATGGGCGAAAGCTTGTCGTCACTGGCCTTCGAAATCATCCTCTGGCCCCTTTATTTAAGAAAGAGCCCAAAAGGATAAAATTGAAATGTCTGGAAATAATAAATCCTAGGTAGATCCAAACTAGTTTGAGACTACCTCGTACAGACCAATCAATCACCTCGTACATACTAATCATTCACCTCGTACAGACTAATCAATCACCTCGTACAGACCAATCATTCACCTCGTACAGATCAATCAATCACCTCGTACAGGCCAATCATTCACCTCGTAAAGACCAATCATTCACCTCGTACAGACCAATCAATCACCTCGTACAGACCAATCAATCACCTCGTTCAGACCAATCAATCACATCGTACAGACCAATCATTCACCGCGTACAGACCAATCATTCACCCCGTAAAGACCAATCAATCACCTCGTACAGACCAATGAATTTGTTATCCTCAGCATGCAAAGTACTTGTACAACTTAAAAGCAATAGACTGATGCAAAGGTTCATTTGCAAACAGCCTGTCACCAGAACGTGTAGTTTTCAGAAGTATTCTACTTATTTCGTTGCCCTTGGGTTGCCCTAGGTCAAACACAGCAGCACTCAAGAATGATGCCAGGAGCACATGATGTTTCCCATAGGGCCCCTACGGATGTTATAGTGAAAGGAGTTAGGAGATGAGATTGTCGAGAAGGCAAGAGAGGACGAGATGAGTAGTGTTTTCGGGTTACAGGGGGATTTTATTTTTTTTTGGGGGGGAGGATTTTTTCATGGTTCCTGACCGTAAACAAGTCCGAGAAAAAAGTTCGGTGATTCAAAGGGGGGGGGGGTTAGACGGGGGAATGTCGGGTGGTGAGTTAGTTTTGAAGTGTTATGCGGGTAAAGTGTAGTAGGGAATCAGGTTCGCGAGTAATTGGGCGTAGTGGTGGTGGGGCGGCGCGGTGCAACTTGCTGAAGAATTGCTCGACCATTATTGCAGCGAACTGATGAATACGAAATGCCTCTACATGCCATTACCTTGACGAAGAAAACCTTCTTTTCTCAGAAAATACCCACTCAGTAATAAGAAAGCTACACTCTTCCTTTTGGCTCTTGCGCTCAGACAAGAAAATGCACGCGGGAAAAAAAAAGATATATAATGAGGCCCTATCTCGCTAAGAGATAAACAAAGGGGCCATATCTCGCTAAAAGAGATAAACAAGGATAACCCGTGTAGCTCAAAGTGACAAACAAGGAGACCCAATCTCACTAAGAAAGATAAACAAATAGATCATATCTCGCTGAAAGAGATAAACAAGGGGGCCATATCTCGCTAAAAGAGATAAACTAGGGGGCCATATCTCGCTAAAAGAGATAAACTAGGGGGCCATATCGCGCTAAAAGAGAAACAAGGAAACCTTATCTCGTTAGAAAGATTAAAGAGATAGGGTCTCATTAAGAGATAAGCAACGAGACCCTATCTCGATAAAACTGTGGTCGAGGAGATTTTAAGGGCTTTGGACTCGGGGGTGGGGGAGATCGGACCGGGAAATATTTAAGTCACTTTGTTTTTCTGACGATATTGTATCATTTTTCCTAAAATCCCTAAAACTTACAGTTAATGGTAACGATATCATCACACAGTGCCAATCTCAGGCTGAGGTTGAATTTTTAAAAAATGAAAATAATGATCCACTGTTTGGGGGAACAATGGAAATTGACAAGGAAACATCCGAAGAGGTCAATAGTGTTTAGTAATGGCAGGTCGTGACTTGATAACAGCGCAAGAACAGAAAAATCAAGTTGGAGGCCGGTGGCAAACATCAGCTACATCTTAAAAAAAAAACGCGTTTCGCTACTCAACATGTTTATTTATTTATTAACGTCTCCCCAACTCCCGTCCTTTCCTTTCTGGCGGGGTTCCCCAACCAGATAATGAAACCAACATAAAAATAAGAATCACAATTTCTGGTAAGCCCAAAAGCATTAGGGCCAAGGAAACTGTAGCATTAAGTATTTGCCACCAGTCAGCGACTGATGGAAACCTTCGGTAGTTCAAAAGAACCAGCCGTGTGGACTAAAGAAAAGGCCTCTCGTATTCCGTAGGCGGAAATGATGCATTACGAGTGTGCGAAAAGAAGTTAAAGACAGCGAGCAGCATTGTAACAGAGATTGGCTCTGCGCGCAATGAAGATGAAACTGAATGTGCGAAACTAGACGTGGGTGGGTTTCTTGCATCAAAGAATTTACTTTAGGTTCCTTCTGACTGGGAATCAACCCGAATACACATGCATCGAGAACCAGGGCCTTCTTATACACTACGCCACGCGATACCATGACTCAAGACATGGGGGTATGTGCCTATGAATAAAAAAAATAAATCACTCAATAAAACCTGAAGGCAACTAGAAAAAAACTTAGAGCGATACATGTTATGAATAAGACAGAAACAGGAGGGGAAGGGGAGGGTGAATAAAACGAAGTTCTGAAATGGGCGTGGGCAGAAAACAATGCCAAAAGAGAAGATAAAAAAATGGGAGAAAATTCCTAAACTGGACACTATTATACATAAAGAGACCCGGAAGATGACTCTCAAGATGGGAAGATATCACTTAATGACATGGGTAATGTGGTAAACTCGAGCGCTAGGCCATAGTCCTTTGCCCATTAATGGGGTGATAGATCAAACAATTTAAGAAATTGATGGGATGAAACACCTTCCTTACCTACTTCCCACTGTGCCCTCCGCCGCTTATGGTAACTCCTTCGCCAAGGATGTCTCCATACTTTCCTCGGAGCGGCGTCTTTCCCGGGCAAGAAGATAGCCAGGGAAGCCTCTAACATATCAGGATTTCCGCAGATGGCGTGACCGGTATCACAATAATAACTGAAAATCAAATGGTGAACATCAGTGCATCAGGAGACTTTGAGAAGCGAATAGGGAATGAGAAAAGAAGTTTTCTTTAATTTGAATATTAGTTTTCGCTCTGTCGGGGCTAAACTCCTATGGTAACATGTTCGGTAATTCTACAGATGAACAACCCCAACGTAATCGAAGGTGCTTTATTATAAATATTTCTATTTAAAAAAAAACCCCGCGAAATGTTATATAGTGTAGATCATATAGACATATACTATATAGCACTTTCACTAATTAAGGCACGCAAATTTCTAATTATGATATGACGAAAAGTAGATTGGCTGCCATTTTGTCATTGATAGCTCGTTTCGAACCCCCCAAATAATGCTTGGGTTAGGTGAGAGTTTAGGTAGGTTAGTATTTTTAGTTTTTATCTAGGTTAGGTTAATTCTTGTAGGTTCTTTTAGTTTTTTTTAGTAAGTTGTTAGGTTTGGTGTGCCGTTTTTCCTGTTGGAAAGGAACCAAAGTTGAAGCCTATTCTAGCGACACGCCGTGGAATAGCTTTTCCACTTTTGCTAATTCGACAGATTAAAATTAAACGTGTTTAAATAACTTACCACTACTAAACTTCTACATCGTAATTAAATTGCATCATTGTTGGTAAAGTGTATTTCTTTAATCGGTGCAATGATTCGCCCCCCCCCCGGCTTATGACGTCATAGCAGCGGCAAATAATAGCTTTATGCCTTGGAAAATAATACTTACATGCACTAATAACTCGGAAAATAGTGCTTTGCTGGTCGAGGAAATAACGGAAAATTCAGATAGGCCTATAGAATGATTTTTTTTAGACGTTAAGAGTTGTTTATCAGTAGAATTACCCCGCGTCCTTCTTGATCATAGCATCGATAACCAACGACTACGTTCACATGAGTCAATGACAGGATAAAAAAATGAGTAGGAGGAGATTAAGTTTGTAAAAAGAAGAAGAATAAATAGGCCACTCACATTATACAGGGTTACCTAACACAGTAAAGGGATTATTATATCAGAAATCAGATCTCAACTTAGGGTCTCCAGTCATTTCACGCATGCGATGCGTTCGCATTTAGTCGCCTTCTTTGATGGGCGAATGACATCATATTGGTGGTAATCTTACCTTCTCTCACTTCAGGGGAGATTAAGATTACCCAAACTAACTGTTCATCATTTTAGTTTCCGGGGTGAGGAACGGAGGATAATTAAGCTATATTCCAATGTGTCTTCGGTACCAGAACTGGGGATTATTGGTTTACCTACCAAGTTTTTCTCTGTTTGATATACAGTAGTTAACACCTCTTCCCTATTCTTTCTTGCAACGTCACTCAATTAAATTGGAAAAACTAATATGAACTTTTCCTCAACTATGAATATACAAATTCGTAAAGAAACTGTTTCTAAATAGACCAGAATATATTACATCTGAGATATTGAGCACACAATATCCTGGTTAAGAGAATCTCAAGAAAAACCGTGGGAACATTCGAATGATTCAGAATTGGGATAAAGGTTTAAAAATATACTGAATCCAGAAGAATTCGATAAAGGTTTAAAAATATACTCAATTTGCTGCAGAATTTGGATAAAGGTTTTAAAATATACTCAATTTCCTGCAGAATTTGGATAAAGGTTTAAAAATATACCCAATTTCCTGCATAACTGGGATAAAGGTTTAAAAATATACACAATTTTCTGCAGAAATGGGATAAAGGTTTAAAATATGTCAATTTCTGCAGAATTTAGGACAAAAGTTTGAAAATATATTCAATTTCCTGCAGAAATGGGATAAAGGTTTTAATAATATACTCAATTACCTGCAAAATTGGTATAAAGTTTTAAAAAATATACTTAATCTCATACAGAATTGACTTAAAGGTTTAAAAATATACTTAAATTTTCTGCAGATAGTTTTAAAAATATACTCAATTAGGTACCTGCAGAAGTGTGATAAAGGTTTAAAAATATATTCAATTATCAGCAGAATTGGGATAAAGGTTTAAAAATAAATTCAATATTCAATTACCTGCATTTTCCGTGGAAGCACAAATTATTATCAGGGGATATAAAGAAGGTTTTTAAGAGGTCTCCTTGTGCAAGGGCGTAGAGGTCTCTGGTGATATTAAGTAAGCGTCCAGTCGTAGGAACCGCACGTCGAAAACCGAGTACTCTTGGGAAATAAATTTCAATTATTTATTTAAAAAAGATGCATTCTACTGCAACTTAGTTAATTTGTTAGGTTTATCCCAATATTAATGAATAAAAACAAGAATAAATAGTTAAACTAAAACAATATCTTTGCAAATTGGGGACGATTTATTGGTAATATTATTAAAATGTTTCTCCTATTAATACATTTTGTCGTTTATTCTTTCATTTCATATATAGCCCTAACCTCAGTATATAAGAGAAATGTTTACGTCAGTTTCTTTTATTCTCCTTTCTTTGTGACATATTACGACCATGGAGATAATATTGGTCAGCTTAGGAAGAAAGAGAAGGCATAGAATCAAAAATAAAAGAAGAGCAAATAGTATAGGGAAGAGAGACCTATTTCGCTAGCACTCGGAAGCCTTTACCTTTCTGAATTGCCATACGTTACTTAATAAACTGTGGATCCAATTAGGAATGAGCCGAATGCCTTGAAAATTTACAGAGAAAAAAAGGTTTTGACATATCCAGCTATTCAAACGCCCCAAAACAATATATCTAAAGGGATATTTAATTTTCATTATTTCAAACAATGAAATAATGTGAACAAATAAACTATAAATTCATATGTTCAAAAATGGGTGACGATTTCCTAATGAAAATAGGAAAATTTGACAGAAAATATAGGCCATTCGAACCAATAAATCTACACGAGGGAATTGGTGTTTGGAAAAAAATCATTAATCCTGAAAGTTTATCGTAATTATTAATATTTCTTATTGGGGAACGATGTGAATTCTTTAGACAAAGATTTCCCCCTAAAATCGAAGGGGAACACCTTATTTAAAGTTAAACTGTTCATTGCAATCTTAGAACTTCTGCTTCAAGGATTAAACTCAGTCTGTTCCAGACGAGGTTTGGCTTAGCGACAAGAAAAATGAGATTATAACATTTAACAGAACATAATAATACGAGTATATTAAGAACGGAAATCTAACAAAGGCATTTCCACCCAAAAGTTCTGCTAAGTTCTTAAAGATGGCGAGGAGTAATGTAAATGTGTCGAGGACAACATAGCAGTAAAAAGAGAAAACTACTAGGGACGCTGATGACCGTGAGTGTACGCAATTCTCTAGATCCTGCCCAGACTTCACAATTTAGGCAGTTCTCCTCGGTCACCAAGAGAGTAGAGTGTTCAATCAAGAACACATTTGAATAAGAAAAGGAAATTCATTATGATACCATATTTCTTTCGTATGGAATGAGAAGCAGGGCAAGCAAAAGAAATTAATAAATGCAGAAGAAGAAATAGGGGACATGTTTATACATTGTGAATAGAATTTCAAGAGTCGACAAATATTATAGCACCTCCACCATTTGCAATATACCTAAATAAATTTTTAGGAATGCGACCTAAACCGAACTTATTGCGGCCTTCAACACATGAAAAGTTCCCCACCTCTCGGCTAAGTTAAATGTACAATGGGTAAAAGACATCCTGATATCTGAACCTTAATAGAAGTTTTGAAAAAAAAGATGAATATCTATCAAGCGTAAAATTGTCCAAACTTAGCAAAGAAGAGGCTAATCAGAATAAAAAATAGACTTGAATTTGTGTGTACAAAATTGTTATACAACAATATGATTCTGCCGAAAAAATCTTACAATTTAAAACTCCCTAGATATATAAACGAAAGAACTCAATAGCGAGTTATGGTATATGATAGTGAAAACAATGTATAAGAGCATAAAATTTAATTACGAAACTAGTTTCGGTATGAAGTTTATAATACCCTCTTCAATCGTATGATGAGACTGGAATGAACAACATAAGTTAATAAATATATCAAAATCCCAGCAAAACAAAAAATAAAAACGAGAAAAAGGGTCATTAATCAGGAGGTGTGGTTCTAAGATCATTAACTATACTGTTTACAATCAGGTTCCAGGAATAGGAGCAACATTTAAATTGATCATCCGAAAGATTCAAATTGATTCTACAATTTTTCTTTTACGGAAATTTTTACAATTATATATAATTTGGGCCTTTGAATAATCTATTTTGTGGTTGTAATTGCTAATATGGTTAAAAATACTGACATCACCTTTGTGTTCATATATTCGTTTTTTTTTTTAATGTTCTCCCAGTCTCTCCTATGTAGAATGAGGGACAGTTAGTGGATTTACACGGGTTTACATATATAACTGCCTTGTTTTGCTGATCCATGGGCTTGGTCGAAGGGAAAGATTTAAGGATGGAAAAAGGGTACTTAAACGAGGCTCGACCTGGAGAGAACGGGAGCGATAGACAATTCATGTTTCTCACTTTATTTTTCTCCTTGGGACGGTAGTATGGATTTAGCTTTAGATGAACGCTCATTGATGACGTGGAGGGGATAATTTAATTCAATGAATCTGCAAGTTATATATGTAATTTCGTCTTCTAGAAAGCAAGAATCACATATTCTAAGTGCTCTTTAAAACATACCTGATGCAAAGGCTTTTTTAATATTAACATCATGATGTGAAAAGAAATGGATATAAGAGTTAAAATGGGTCAGTTTACGGTACACAGTGAACCTAATTTGATCAAAGACTCTTACAATTTTAACATCGAGAAAGGCTATACAAAATATCCTTTTCCCATTCTATTTTAAAATTGATGGTGGGATGGAGGTCGTTAAGATTTTTGAGGAAATTGTCGAATGAATTGAAACTTTTTATAGGCCAAATCGATATGACATCCTCTACATACTTACCCATACAAAATTTTGATGTGCAATAATAGAAGGGAGTAAATTAATATAAAAATGTTCCATAAAAAGGTTACATAATATGGGCGATAAAGGGTTACCTATGCTAAGATCGTATTTCTGACGGGAGAAACACATTTCACTAATAAATACATTGTCAGTAACACAGTTTTACAAGATTTCTAATTTTATTTTTGTCTAGTGGGAGGTTTAATATCGGATTGTTTAATACCTTAGATAGAACATCGAGGGCTTCATTAACTGGGACATTGGTGAACAGGCTATCTATATCAAAGGTAACTAAGTGACTACATTCTAGTGTTGATTTTTCTAAATTTTTTAATGAAATCGGAGGAATGGATTATGTGTGAAGGAGAGGTCAATCTAACGGCGCCAGCAATAAGGGAGGCTAACTACTTCGAGAGTTTGTATGCATGAGAGTCAATACCTAAACAGTCCCTCATTCTAAGTAGGAGAGACTGGAAGAAGATTAAAAAATCGAATATACGAACACAAAGGCGAGGGAGTACTACATCCAGTATTTTTAACCATATTAGCAACTACAACCACGAAACAGATTATTAAAAGGCCTAAATTATATATATTTGTAAAGATTTCCGTAAAAGAAAAATTGCAGAATCAATACTAATAGGAGAAATTCCCAATTTTAATCTTTCAGATGGTCAATTTAAATGTAGCTCCTATTCCCAAAACCTGAGTGTAATGAGTTTAGTTAATGATCTTAGAACTACACCTCCTAATTAATGACCCTTTTTCTTGATTTTTTTTTTCTGGGATTTTGAGATATTTATTAACTTATGTTGTTCATTCCAGTCTCATCCTACGACTGGAAAGGGTATGGTAAACTTCATACCGAAACTAGTTTCGTAATTAAATCCCCAGATATATGTATATTTTTTTAATATTTAATAAATATTTTACTTTCATTTGTAAAACTCAATTGAAAAAAAAATAGTTTTCCTGGGAGCAAAATGACCTTGCGCAATAAGAACGAATGAGAAAATATAAAGGAGAAACATGATCAATAACCGAAGTCCCAGTTAAAAAATTGTGGCAATTATAATAAAGGACTTTTAAAGAAACTTGCATGAATTCTAGTTAACGTAATTTTTACCTATCAAGATGAAAGGCGGCTATTTCGGCATTGTGCCTTTCAAAATCGGTGAAATAGAAATGGTTCTTCAACGTTTGTTGTTCCCTGGAAAATCTGAAATACAAAATTATGAGAATTAGCAAATGGGCAATTTGATGCACACTTTTATTATTAATTCACTTTTATGGAACGCACATCTCAATCGTATCTTACATGGTTTAATGACTTTTTTACCCACACATATCTAGGTGAATGATTGTATTACAGAAAAAACCCCCGTTAAGTTCTGAAAAAGGCAACTGATGTAAACCGTTCAGCTGATTAAGGAGTTATTACATATTTCTAAGAAATAATTCTTATACATTTGTCATACTATCTCAATCTTGAGATTGCTCTCTCAAAGGGAAAAAATTACCCTACCGAGCTAAATAAGAGAATGATTTTCCTTTATCAAAATATTTCAAAAAATATGATAAGTAGGTAAATGAAATTTCCATAATACATAAAGGCATGTATTTAATATATTTTAATAAGATTTCATATGATATAATTGTATATTCAAGAAATTATAATGAATAAACAAACAAAATAAATATTGACACGTGCAAAATAAGAACAATTTTTTCAGGAACAATCTAGAACTTTCTTGAAATCATCTGGCAACAATTTGCTTCGTAGGTAAGAACTGTACAACCACCATTGTTGCATGATGCTGGGGTCACACAATCAAGATTTTGTCCCCCGAACCATGAGGATCGTCAACATGGTTCGACAGTCGTACACTTTGCGCCGACTTTGTACGATTGTCGAATCATAGTCGTAATTCAATGCGTAGGCATTTTCGACTTGCGTAACCAGGTCCCGATTGCCGGGACCACAGGCCACGTCCCACAAGACGTGCGTGGCTGAACTCGTACATCGTAGGACGTAATACGACCGTGTCCGGACAGTTTTTGCCCCGCCCCGTGTCGGAGAATAGTCTTTGTCAAACCCCGTAGGTCGTGGGATAAAGTGGGCAGCTACAAAAGAGCATGAACCCCAGCACATCATTGCATTCCCAGTTCCCCTTCAGCAGCAGCAACATCTCCTGGCCATTCATCATGGAGGACTGACAGGATCATGTTCCCAGTCAGGCTTACCATAACGCCTAGTATAGTGGTCAGCGCGCTTGCCTTGATATCGTTGGGTCGGCAGTTCGAATCTCCATCCGGATTCTTTTTAAGATGACCCTATTTACTAGGAAGGTTACCTCCGTGACTGGGCATTACGGTGAGGACGGGCAGGTGGAAATCGTAGTCATGATAGGCAGTCTACCTAAGAGAAAGATAAACTCTGATTTCAAAACCCTGGAGCCACAGGCATAATTGCCTCTTCCAGAAGATCCTCTGTGATAATTATGACTGAGCCCCGTTTGTCGAAATTTTTTTGCGACAGATGACAGTTTGGGCCACGAGGGCCGACTGCTTTGTGCAGTTCAAAACAGTTGTGGCTGGCAGCCACGCGGCCCACAACGCGTGGGTCCCCACGACCGACGTACCAACCCTACCGACGTTACGCAATTTTCATTTCGATTTACGTACCATGCACTTACGATTGACGTATTCGATTGCCAACGACCAATATACGTTCGTGCGTAAGGAATCGAGCGCAAAATCGTGATTGTGTGTCCCCAGCATTACGCACGAACTAATATCGCTAGTTGGCAACCGAATACGGCAATCGTAAGTGCATGGTACGTAAATCGAAATGAAAATTGTGTAACGTTGGTAGAGTTGGTACGTCGGTCGTGGGGAGCCGCACGGCTGCCAGCCACGAAGGTTTTGAACTGCACAAAGTAGTCAGCCCACGCGGTCCCAATTGTCATCTGCCGCAAAAAACTTCGACGATCGGGGCTCAGTCGTTATGGTAAGCCCGACTGTCGGAGTGCAGACCCGTCAATCGCCAATTTTTACGACTGACAGCTATAATCTGGCAACCGCGCCGAACTGCTTCGTGGCGGCAACGTCGGACGGGGAGTATTTAAGGAGCAGCGGGTGGCGATTCCCGAAAGGTTCTCTCACCGAAACGGACCATCATCCCGTTCAACACCACCGCCTCGCCTCTCGCAGCACTTTCAGCGCCTACGGGAGCCCTCCACCAGCTCTCAGTGCCTACAGCAGACCTCCCCCAGGTTCCTCTGTGCCCACCTGCCACTCTGCCCCCTTCCTGCCACCCTACCATGAAGAGTAAGGACCTGAAAAAGCTGCGGAAGGGTAATTTTATCCAGCCTGCTACTACTTCTATGTCGAATTTTGGGGGCAATTATAGCTCATGTGACCTGGGGTGCCACAATTAAAACAGGTTATGGGGTTTCTGGGGTGTCCGGAGTTCTTGACGAACTTAGGGGGGTTATTTTGTGGGGGTTTCTGGGGATACCCCCCTTTCTTGGGAGACAAGGGCTGGTTCTTTCTAACCTGTCGAGGGTATAATCTATGGTTGGAAGCCTGCAGCTCTGCTTCCTCCACGCAGTCCTTGAATGTAGCGGCTCGCCTGTCCTTGACGAATTCGCGTATCTCTGATAGAAAGGGACATAGCAATTGGTCCCTCAGCATAAAGTCGGCGAGGGAGTCCAACTCATTCCCCACTTGTTCTGACTCTAGCCAGACTTGGAGATGCCTTCTGAGGATAAATACAAATTGCCTGTATGTTTCACCTGGCTGAATTCTGACCTGTCTAAACTTCATCCGATACTCCTCGGGGTTTAGATTGAGGGCGGCCAGTAGCTCGTGTTTGCAAGTGGTGTAGTCCACGGAAGCCTCGGATGGTAATGAGATGATTACGTCACGGAGCCGGGTATTAAGCAGAGGCACTAATCTGGCGATCCCCTCTGTCTCTATGTCCCAGTGATTCAACTCGAATATCTTCTCGAAGTGTGTCAGGTACGAACACAGGTCTTCGTTTTCTTTATAAGCTGGGAGTTTCATCGCAGCTATCTGTGTAGCCCCAGCTCGAGATCCAACGGAACTGGCTTCCACCTGATCCTTGCTCATTTCCCTTTCATGAGCGCGTACTCGTGCTCTCTCTTTTGCTTCCTTTTGTAATTTTTCTTTCTTCTGCTTCCCTTTCTGCTTGCGCCTTTTCTCTTTCCGCTTGCCTCTGTAATTTTCTTTCTTCTGCTTCCCTTTCTGCTTGCGCCTTTTCACTTTCCGCTTGCCTCTGTAATTTTCTTTCTTCTGCTTCCCTTTCTGCTTGCGCCTTTTCTCTTTCCGATTGCCTCTGTAATTTTCTTTCTTCTGCTTACCTTTCTGCTTGCGCCTTTTCACTTTCCGCTTGCCTCTGTAATTTTCTTTCTTCTGCTTCCCTTTCTGCTTGCTCTCGTTTGTCTTCTCGTTCCTGGACGTAGGCAACTAGTTCCTTGCCTATTAGTCCCAAAGCTTGGGCTTGTTGGTGGAATCTGTCGAACGATTCCATTTTACCTCTGTCTGTTCATCCAAAAACTCACCGATATGCTAAAGGTACTTATGAAACCTCGAACAAGTAGCGCACTGCCTAACTCACCCTTATCCCAACAATTTCTGTTAATTGGGATACCACTCCCAAAAAAATAATTAATAACATTAACGGGCTAATCACCAACAATTAACCAGAAATTTATAGAAAGACCTTTTTATGTTTAACTTTTCCTCGAACACTAGGCACACATTTACTATTACTGAAGGAAAAGAAGACAAACAACTATACTGAGTTCTTCCAATACCCATAAAACCTGACACCAAATATTTAAGTCGTGGTATTGCAAGGACCGAGTGGTGGTGTACTTAGGTTTTGTTACGTACTTGAATAACTCCTTGATTACGTTTTCTCTAAGAGTGCTATATTATCTTTTAATCTTTGAGGATTTCTAGTGCCATGCTCAGAGTTTCGAGGATTGAATTAAATACTTTTAAAAAACATATATATTTAATTACAACATAAAAAAGCGAAATCTAAAAAAAACAACAACTAAACAGCTATGAATTAAACGATTTTATGTGAGACTTACTAATTTAAACCAAATGAATATAAAATAATGGTTGATCCAAAGCTCACTTTAATAATGGACGTTAATTGACCTTCAAAAATAATGGAATTTCTTTACCTTTAGAACAACCACACGTGACTCCGGCTGGAGACTGACCTTGGCCTTGAATTTTTATGTAGACGAAAGAATGTTTTTGCAGTCAGGCGCGTGGACGTGTTCACAGACACCCAGCGGTTTGACTGGCGCGGAGACAGGCTTGAAACAACAGGTGATTTCGGCGCGGGCGACGAATGGCGTTAAAGCAAGTTGTCTTAGTCAGATGATCTAAACAACGGGCCCGTAGAGGTATGTTCTTTCCAATCTTCGGGTTAATCTTGGAATGGTTCGCACTAACGAGCGATGAGCAAATAAGTGAATCCTTTGACGAATGGGGGTGTTTGAGAGAGTTTACTTTGGGGTATTCCTCAATGGCGAGGACTATCCCTGATCTTTGTTTTAAACCGAGATAGGGGGTTTCTCTGACGAGAAATGATTGAGCTTGATCCTCAATACAAAATAAACTAATTTTCGGTGTGACCACCAGGAACTGGCTAAGCATGAGCTTATTCTCTGTTCCTTTAGTTGATTGCCGGGCACTGTGCCGGACTTCATCGTGTCAGGCACTAACTCGATCTTACTCCTTCTTCTCCAGTTATCGGCCTATATATTTCACCACCCCACTGGGGTTAGGGGAATGAGGGGGTCGTGAGGTCTTAGGAATTAAGCCTCTCTCCTCTAAAGGCTCTTCTTCGAGCGTCTTTCACTTAGCCCTAAAGGCATCTTCTGGCTTTTAGTCGCCGCTCCTCTAATTTTGTCTATGACGTGAAATTAGATCCCAGCTCTTAGGGGAAATAGTGCCCGTTTAACCAATGTTATGCCTGCCGGCCCAGAAATCTGATGATTGGTACATCTCATGGTTGTGGGAGGCCTTTCTGGTGGCCCACGAGGCGAAGGAAGAGAGAAAGGGGGTGGTAAGTAATCGGGTTACGCTGTCAAGTGCCAGGACGTTGTGGTGACCGAAGAGGGCCTATGTTTTTAGGGTGGGATATCGATTTCCCTACATACTACTACCACCACCACCAGTTCTACAACTTCACCGGCAGCCACCCCCACATCTCAACGCCGGTACCAGGCACCTCCTCCACCTGTGACCCCCAGTGTGCCTACCCTGCCTGCTCACCCCAGTCCTGCCACCCCACCATGCGATGACGATGTGGTGCTACACCTCGACCACGCCGAGGTAGAGGTCATCCTGGACAACGAGCCCTCCTCTGATGATAACGAGGATGAGGACAACGACGACGATGAAGTTCCATGGTTCCTCGAAGCCAATGGCGACCTGTTTCCGCTCATCAGGGGATTTTGGCGTCCTGAGTTCCTCGTCTCCGTAGACAGCAATAATGGCCCGGCAGGTATCTGGTACAATGTGGCTGATGGTGTTGTGGGCAACACGAAAGGAGTATTGCAGACTCTTGTATGAAGCTCCCATAGCGAAGAAACGTGGGGTGATTGATGGCATCACGCAGGCCAGGAGGAATGGGCTTGCGCCAGAACGTAACTTTCTTTTCAATGAGATGCGTGACACATTCTACTATCTCATCAAACAGTTGTCGTTATATTCTCGTGAAGTTCTTCTAAAGTTCCGGACAGTCTCGGGGGCAACTCTTGCATTAGGTTGTCGTAATGGCCATATTCCATTCTTCGATGCAGATAGAGCCACACCCAAACTAATGTCGGCTTCTTCGTCTGTTACTGTTGTTCCTCTTCTTCGATCAGGACTTTGGCTATTGTCACTCGATCAATGGCGTCCACGTAGTCAATGATGGCTTGCATTAGCTTCTTGTGCGTTTCAAGGTGTTATTAGGGTCATGATCCTGCCAAAGTCCTCCATGATGAATGGACAGGAGATGTTGCTGTTGCTAAAGGGAAACTGGGAATGCAATGATGTGCGGGGGTTCATACCCTTTTGTAGTTTCCCACTTTACCCCACCACCTACAGAGTCTGACAAAGATTATTCCTCGACATACGGGGCGAGGCAAAGATTGTCCGGACACGGTCGTATTACGTCCTACGATGTACAGGTTCAGTTACACACGTCTTGTGAGGGAGTGGCCTGTGGTCCCAGCAATCGGGACCTGGTTACGCAAATCGAAAACGCCTACGCATTGCAATACGACTGTCAGACCATGTTGACGATCCACATGGATCGAGGGACCAAGAGACCCTAAACTCACGCATGAACAAAAAATCAGAAATTTTGACGTACGGGAGCTGTCGGGGGACAAAATCGTGATTGTGTGACCCCGGCTTAAGGAATCACGCGCAAAATCCTGATTGTCTGACCCTAGCATTATTCACGGCTGAGATGCCACCACACGTGAAAGTGACTCGTGAGCTACGCCAGAGAATTGTTCGCTTGAAGACTTCGGGGAGGACTCTTTCTGCGACTTCAAGAGAGGTAGGAAGGTGTATGAGTGTGACTTCGCGCGCTCTGGAGCTATACAATGAAAACAAAACCTATAAATCTCCTTCAAAAGTCGGTCGATCCCACATAGCCATCGTCCGAACTATTAGATGATTTTCTATGAAGGATCTGTTCGAGACTGCAGCAGGAATTTATTGAAAAATTAAGACCAATAGTGGCAAAAGAGTGAGCCGTTTCACATTGTGCCATCGCCTCAATGCATCTGGTTTGGACCGCGTTCTCCAGCAACCAAACCAATAATCAGTAAGAAGAACCAGAAGGAGAGACTCGAATATACTGAAGCTCATGTTGTTTAGGGGTGAAGAAGATTGGTAGAGAATTCACTTCAGCGATGAAAGTACATTTAATTTAGTTGGATTTGATAGCAGACGCTTTGTTAGACGCCCTGCAGGTGACCGACTTAACCTTAAATGTGGTAAAAAGGTCTGGCAAGCTTGGAGGAGGCAGCATCATGGTATGGGGGATGTTTTCGTCAGAATCAGTTGGTCCGCTAGTCCAAATAATTGGAACCGTAAATGCGAATGTGTATCTGAACCTCGTACAACATGTTATACCTTCACTCCGAGTATCTTTGAACTAGCCAGCAGTATTTATGCAGGACAACGCGCAAAGACATACTGCAAGGCGAGTAAAATACTATTTCGAACATGATAATATCGAAGTAATGAAGTAGCTTGCTCAGAGCCCGGACCTGAACGAAATTGAAAACCTCTGGAAAATCATTGGATAAAAAGTTCAAGAACAGCAGCCTTCAAATGTGCCGTATTTTTACAAAAAAATGAGCAAAAATGCAACAAAGTAACTGTAGGGGAATTGTCACTCCCCCGTTCTCTCGCGGTGGAGTCACGAGGCGATTACCGCAAAGACATCCGGCCCCAGGAACCGTCGGGTCAAGCGCGTAACCGCAGCGCCACCCTACTCGTCGCTATGAAAGACCTAAAGGTTAAAATGCAAGATCTCCCCCAGTAGAGTGAGATTCAATTTCCCGTCAAGAAATTGGAGACGTGTTTCTCCCAAGCTCGAAGGCTAACGAGGAGCCGATGTAAGACTTGGTGAGAAAAACCGTTTGGCATAAGAACCCTCCTGGGGCCGTCCTCAAGCCCCTCCCCCTCTTACCACTCCCCCAGTGGGGTGACAAGGTATAAATAAGGAACACTGAGGAAAATCGTGGTAGAATACGTCAGTCTCCAGGTGACGAAGTCTCCGGATTAAGACCGGGCTACCTACACTGGATTGGTAGAATACGTCAGTCTCCAGGTGACGAAGTCCCCGGATTAAGACCGGGCTACCTAGACTGGATTGGTAGAATACGTCAGTCTCCAGGTGACGAAGTCCTCGGATTAAGACCGGGCTACCTAGACTGGATTGGTAGAATACGTCAGTCTCCAGGTGACGAAGTCCTCGGAATTAAGACCCCGGGCTACCTAGACTGGATTGGTAGTTTACTTGGCTCACCAGACCAAGAAGTACCCTGCAAGAGAGGCAGGGCTACCTACCTTAAGGGGCTAAGAAGCAGCTCATCCTCGAGCTAGTCCATGGTTATCAAACCGAACGCTAAGTTAACTTTGTTAAGTTCAACTTACTCTCGCCAGAGAGACTCCTCATATCCTGGTGCATCTTAAACACCAGGGGTATTCCTCGTCCTTGAGGAATTAAGGAAAGAAGAAGGAAAAGGCTCCCCCTCGGGCCCGTTACTCGGTGGCCACACCGAACTCATAAGTTAACTTGGTTGAGGAACCAAGTTCAACTTATTCTCGTCAGAGAAACCCCCCTCCGTTATCCTCGCCCTTGAGGAAGACTGGAACTAAGAAGAAGCTCATCCTCGAATTAGTTTCTGGTTATCTGACCGACCTTCAAGTTCAACTTATCCTCGCCAGAGAAACCCCCCTCCGTTATCCTCGCCCTTGAAGAAAACCCTCCCCAAGTTCAGTCCTCGCCCATGAGGAATTAAGTAACGAAGGAAAAAGCTCCCCCTCGAGCTCGTTACTCGGTGGTCACACCACACTCCAAGTTAACTTGGTTTAAGAACCAAGTTCGACTCACTCTCGCCAGAGAGCCCACGACTACCTTGGTGCCGCATAAAGCACCGTAATTGTTCTCGTCCTTGAAGAACCCCCACCCCTGAATACCGAGTGGACCCCCCAGCTGCTACCCTCGCCAAAAGGACCTCTTGATCCCGCTCACCTACATCTGGCCAGGCGGCACGCGTCGTGAGACAATAACATTCCTGAGGTATTTAAACTCCAGTAGAGTCCGTAAGCCTAAATCTTATATATTGATGTGTGCAGCGAAATTAACCAATTTTAGAGGGTCAAATTAATTGAATTAATTCTTGTGTATGATAATATTCGGAGTATTGCTGTGGTTAATGTTTAAATTTTGTGTATTCAATTGTTAAAGTTAAAATATAAGTTTATTTGGGGAATTATTGTGCGTTTCTCTATATCCTAACGTGTTTCCAACGGCTCTCTTCTGTATGATATCAATATTAGCACTCTTAGAACAAAAAGGGGGGCATTCTACCACAGTAACACCAGAATTTTGCAAGAAACTGGTAAGGTCCTATGGTCGTCGTTACGCCGAAGTAATAGAAAACAAAGGCTTCAATACCTCATATTAAGGGTTTTCAATTTTATCGGTGTCGAATCTTGCTTTTTTTTTAGTATTTGCTTGATAAACACATCTGTGAATGATCGTTCTCTTATTTTGAACGTGCCAATATTTGATTTTGTTAGTTTATTTAGTATAATTTCTTGAATACACGCTTGTATCACATGAAATATTCATGAAATATATTAAAAACAAGCTTTATGTACCATTGAAATTTCATTTACCTACTCATATTTTTGAGAAAAATTTAATATGGGAAAATCGTTCTCTTATTTTGCTTGATTTTTAGGTCATGCTCCCTAAAATATTCTATTTTAATTAAAGTGAATGTAGACAACGCAAACTCTAACGAATGGTAGACAAACATGTTCTGACACGCTTTGTCAGCCATAGTGGCACGTCGTTCAATCTACCAACGTAGGCGGCGTCACACGTAAAATTGACCATATCGAAAGATAGTTTGTGCGTCGCCGAAAAAGCTGCGGTCTTATTTGTAACACGCGTGTCGCCAGTCTGCGCCATCACGAGGACTTGTCCAAATACAAGGGAACTACATAACTCGAGTTAACAAAGATAGTCCACTCTAAGATACCTCATATGAAAAGAGAGCTAAGATATAAACATTCTCTCTTACTATACTTACACTTATTTACGTGTACTAATAACCGCACAAAAGCAAAAGGAAAGAGAACCCTTTCTATGCCCTATCGTCTGCCACCAACAGCAGAGAAAAAAAAATGAAGGAAGGAGAAATTGTGGTAAACGGGATACCAGTTATTCATGCCATGTGGACATTGCAAATGTCATATCAGAGAGAAAATAGAGACAAACCACCGCATTTAAATTCCAAGGCATGTATTTTTATAAGATTAAAAATTATACTAATAGAATAAGTAGGATTTACTTTGTGCGATGTATGACTCGTACATATTACGTACTCTATAAAAGAACACCGTGCATATGTAAAAGCATGTAATTAATCGACCTCCATTATTATATGATACTATCACTGGTTCATTTGCCCTTGAACTTATTTTTAACACAGTTCATTGTTGCTTTTCAGTAAATGAAAACTCGTGCAATTGTCTGGTTATTCACATTTTTAAATATCTGGTTAATTGGGCCTGGTCCAGATTAATGATTTCGACTTTATGCTAACAACTTATTAAGTAAAGCCTATCAAGGGGGCCTAGCAGTCAAAACACCACTCGCTCCTCGACAGTGGAGAAGTTAAGTCACAGGGGGTATGCTTATTCACCGGATGAAAGTCCGATTTGTGTTAACTTTGTACTGGTTGCCACATTGGACCGGTGGTTAGGATGTAAAAAAAAACATTTGACTGTAAGTATTTATATTCTGTTTGATAGACCCCACGATTTGGTTTATTAGATCCCGACTTACCAACGGCGTTGCCCGGGTGACAATTTAGATGTACACTATTTCTTTCACCTAGGCTCTAGTGGCCTCGGAGGTTAGATTTGACCTAGTCCGGTGCCCCAGTTCAGGGGTGCTCTATAATTTTTGGAGTTCATAAGGAATCTGGAATTCACCCTCCTATATTTATTTTTAGCCTCCTTTGGGGGAAGACAATGTATATTGGGTATGCCAAATTTAAGCTCAATCGGACCAGGAATGCGGTCGCCAATACCGAACAAATAACTACAGATAAGATTGCTTCTTTTATAGATAAGAACTATTTTGTGCCTTCATTATTGCTTCCTCTTTGTCTTTTATCAATAAAATAGTGCTCACACACTCACACTCTGTCTGCACATTCTCCAATGAGGATCGGTTCCTGGCTACATTGGCCTTGCCAGCGATCTTAGCATTCTTATCTTTATGTAAATTTCATTATCTGATTTGAGTATCTCGTCCATGATTGAAAATGGACGAGTTGCATAATCAATTAAGTAAACAGAAAGGAATCTGCCAGAAGTGGAGGGGAGATGTTATTGAACTAAGGGCACATCAGCTAAATGGAATAGAAGGCACTCAAACATTAAAAAGGTCAAAATGTTAAAAAGTCCCTGTAACATGAAATAATCAGAGAATTGACCAGTTAAATCAATGCCTCTTAACGTTCTTTGGCCCACCGCCCACTTTTACTATTTTTATGCAAATGAAATTAGTCAACCACCCACAAAATTAACAATCCTACAAACCAAAAAAATATATGTATGTTACAATACATATATTATAATTATCATAAAACATTTAGTATTAACAACACCGCCATAATATAGGAATTTACCTTATAAAGTTATATATGTGTTTAATTTTACTTAATTTCATAAATTTTCGTACCGCCCATCCTGAAGCTCAGGTTGAAGGGCACTGAGTTAAATAATTATTAATACGGTTACTTATGCGTAAACAGAGAAGAAATCTAGTATGGCAATGGTAAAATGAAGTGTCAAATAAAAGTATTAGACCCTTCTTCTCTCAAGCCGGAGAGTTCTTGAAGAATGTTACCACTTGTTTATTTTCTATGTAGGAGTTAAACCGGTATAAACTTAAATACTGAACTTTTTCAGTTCCTACCAAGTTCCAAGTTGGCGAGTGCATCAATATCCTAAGATTACACACTAAACATGAGAATACTACAGAAACAGAATTAACTCATCCTAAGTTATAAGTACTTTTAAAAATGCATTTGCATCGCAATTCGTTGACAATTATACTTGATTGGGATCGACCCAACTTTGTTGTAATTGGCAATTAAAATGAGTATAATTTTTTTTGTCGACTCGTCCTAAAACTAATGGACAACAATTAAAGTCAAGAGCAGATGATATTTAACGAATTTGTATAAATCTTGGGGATGCGTGAAGGCTTACGAGCCCTCCTGACTCCAACCCTCGTAATTTGCCTTCTGGGTCTCAATGCCTGCAGGAAGCAGTGCGGCTTTATATTGTCCACACTCGCTCTATCTTCAAGTTTCTTTGAAGCTCTATCCTTGCAAACGTTCTGTGTGGTGGCTTCGTTGCTATTGAATTTTAAACTTTGGGGGAAAGAAATCAAAATGTTTTCGGAAAATGCGAATTAAAAAAACTATGCCTCATATTTCAATTCTTGAGATAGAAGCTCCTCCGACCATGTTATGATATGCATAAAGAACATGATTCCACCAATCTTCCAACCAAAGTTGACCAAAAATTTTATTATTGTTCTTGTTTTAATTTATAACAGAGGTCATCATGTTGTGGAAACGGGAGCCCCTCTTTTAAAACAGGCTGTTTCCTCCTTAGTAATCCTAAATTAAATCACCTTTAATACAAAGTATGACATATTTGTAGAAGTTAATTAACATCCGTGGGCTGAAGAAAGTTTTTTGCGGGGCAATATTTCCGGGAACCTTTTGAACACTATTAATGATAGACTTTATTGAAGATAAGATTTGGAGGTAATATTTCCAGGCTGAAGTAAAGAGTTTGGCAAGGATATCTAATAGCCGCATGTAAGTTTGATTGCTATTCCAAAATGCATTAACCACATATTAAACAAAACTAGCAAGACACGATACTGATAATTTTGGATGAAAACAAGTACGCTTCTGTGGCAGAAATGTTGATTGCTTTAGTCACACAAAAGGAACACCATACAGATCTAATGTTCCCTTGGGATTCTTGAATGAGCATTAACGCAATGGCTAATAGAGAGAAGACAATATACAACCGATGGTTCTCTCTGGAGTGAAATAATTCCGAGAGAGTCATTAGTCAAAGAGTATTTATGAAATACGTCTACACATTTGCATACGAGGTAATTCAAAGTAGCGAATAAATTCCTATTTGCATTTAGTTGAGTGCTTTTGAATGGCAGACATTTGATACAAATTTATGCCTTCAAATTTGCTTCAAACGAATTACTCTTCAACAGCGACGGGGGTTTAGTGAACACATTGATAATGTCATTAGAACTTCAAATTGAGAGAGATTGCTTTGATATGTAGTCCATATGATGGAGTGAGCTTCGATCAAGAGGGTCAAAATAAAGACTTGTTTTGATGAAATTTGTTGCTGTCGCGATAGAAACCGAGACTATTTTACGGATGAGGGAATGAACTGAAGCAGATTTCTAATTCAAAGAGGAACAAAAGATGGTCCATAAAGTCATAATTTCATTGGGGCTTAATTAGCAATAAGACATTTGGGAGCATTTGAAGAAATTAGAAGACTGGGAGAAAATATGAATTATGGCAGGATTCATACTGGATGTGGCTTAAAATATAAATTAGTCGAAAATCTACGTATAACATAACTTATTAGATGATATGAATTACGAATTATCTATTGGTAATAACATAAGGTTCGTAAGTTTATTTTTGTGCTTTTTTTACAGTACCCATCTGGCGACTACCTTCAAAGGCACAAGTCGAGGCAATTAAAATTGCTACTTAAAAATCCCCCCCCCCCTTGAAACAAAGAAACCCCCCAGTAAAAATTAAATAAACTAAAGAAGCAAGAAACAAAACAATGACAAGAAGAAGAAGTAGGAGGCCCGCCTATCCCTGGAGCAGGATCATGCGACATACAACAAAGAGTAAAATAAAATGAAGGAGGCCAGCCTCCTCCAAAAAGTAAGATAGCCTACAAGTCAGTGTGTACGAAACCGTCCCGAGTACGAGAGACAAGCGGTAGCTACCTCGCTGCTCGTCCCGATGTAACGTGCGCGGAGACCCCCGAGACTGGGGCATTCAACAAGAATGTGCCGAACAGTTTGGGGGGGAACGCAGTCGTTGCATTAAAGTGAGGGGAGAGCTTCATCAAATGGCGGTGCATCCCACGAGTGTGTCCAATTCGAAAACGAAATAAAGCGACGTGAAGCCGTCTCGACATTGGGGGGGGGGGACGTCTAGGTCTATGGAAACACTCACGGCGCAATGGCACGCAACTTTAGGTTTCACTCGGCCGTCTCCCATCTTCTTTGCCAGGAAGCCAGGAGAGCCGCCCTAACTCCAGCCATATAGTCGGTGTGATGAAGAGCGAAGCACTGCACTGCTCGCCCAGTTCTCGCAGATTGTTTGGTGCCATCATCGGCGCGTTCATTACCCGCAATTCTTACATGTCCAAGAACCCAGCAGAAGATAATCTCTATATCCGCCCATCCCGCAGTAGCCGTGGAGTCACGGATATCGCGAATCCGGGGATGTGGGGATTCCAATGCCCCGAGAGTACTCAGAGCGCTTTGTGAGTCGCTATAAATCACAATCCGGTCTGCGAACCGGGCACGTCGCGTTATCTCCCGCACCTACCGAGTGGAGTAGTGCAACAAGTTCTGCCGTGATGACAGACGCAGCGCCAAGTAGAAGAGCCCCGCTGACTTCAAACAGAGGTAATACGAAATGGATCAAGCGCGACACGAAGTGTGCCACCAAAAGGCCACACACAATATTCTGGTGGGGAGTGCAAGCAATATTCCAGATGTCAACTGCAGCACGTTGACCCATGCTACACCTTGCACCCTCTCACCGGGGTAAGCAGGAGAGAATAAAAAAAAGCGAAAATATATGGGATAGGAATTACCATAAAACCACTTAGACAACACCGCTATTTCTTCCTCCCTCCCATCTTCAAACACACAATACATCATTCTTCTATCTTAGGAACACTCCAGTCATATGAAGGGTTCCCTACTCGCTCAGAGGTGCTAAAACACAGTACTACCCGTCTTCCTCCACCTGATCCTTTGATCTTGGTAGCGATTGTAATTCTGATCTTTATGTTAATTTCATTATCGGGTCGGGGATCTTGTCAATGATATAAAAGGGGCCGGTATCCTGACTAACACGAATATAGGCGCCCTTCCAGACACAGGGGTTACCAGACATACTCCTAAGAAGCGAAAACTAACGAGGGAATCTCCCCCAGGTAAGATGGATGGCGTTAGCAGTATTTTTCGTTTCTTATCCCAACACTAGAATGGTCCATGGTGTCGGTGTGCATCAGTGCCGTGGACTGAAGAGAAAGAGGCTGTGAGGAGAATTTCGAGTGATCTTAAGGAAAATCTGGGCCGGTAAGTTACTCCAGCAGAGCCATTGTACGCATTCATAAGATTATTATACCCGTTTCTTACAAAGGGGCAGTCACATTTAGTCATGGATAACGACGCGCAACTAACACCACAGGGTTGATTGTGTCCCAACCTCACCACAAAGAGATTCAGATTATAATATGGGTTAAAATTAAATTCCTTATGATATCCATTGGGTATTTTTCCCGTTCGATCTACAGGAAAATACTTCCCCTTCCCCCTTATTCCCCCGGGTATTTAATACCCCTCCCCGAGGTAAGCGTTTCCCCATGAAAAGGCGGATTTATCTCCTCCCTACGTTGAGACAAGAGGGGGTAGGGGAGCGGTCAATTTCGGGGTATAAAGACAAAGGTGGGGAGGATTTTTCCCCGTGGGCATGGTAGATCAAATGTGTAGCAAAGAAATGATTGAGATGGGCCAGATGGCGTAAATGGAGGAGTGGGTTGTGGGGGTGCCAAATTTATCCTGGCGTTTGATGGTAATTTTAATCATAGAATTAACAAAGCAATACGAAATGTAATATGATAAAAGGAAATGGCTAATATCTGAAAATGAAAGGTTGTATCGCACAATGTGTGTGAAAAATGTGTATATTTATGAATGCACATTCTATAATATGCACACTTGAGTAAATATCCGAATTTATTTATTTTTTCCTCTTTTTTTCCATTTTTACCTAATTTATATATACAAGGTAAAAATGCGATGTAAACTAAATTTTAAAAAAAATTAATTTGAATATTTTTATATGCTATGAATAAATCATTTTCTTGTAGATTCTTTCAGAATAGATGAAATTTGTTTATCTAATTGTAAATTTATATAAAAAAAAACAACCTAATTTGAAACATGACCGGAAAATATGGGAAAATTGAGTGCCACTGTTTAGGAGTCGTTGGAAAATGGGCGAGATTTTGAAATTGCTGAAGCTCCCTTTGAGAGGGTCTTGGGGGAGGGGGGGGGGTCTAAAGCCATCGAGATACTCAAAAAGAGATACAACTGCGTTCCAAGAGCGAGGATCACCCCGCATCAACGAGTGAAGACCGCGACACTCGTCAACAAGGCCAACAGACCTAAGTCGCGTGCTCCCAATTATTCTCACTTATGGCCTTCAAAGGTTTCGGCAAGTGCGGCAATACAACCCAAAGTTAGTTTCCTTTTAATAATTCCCATACTAACCTTGGGAGGACATTGGCAATTATATCAATCGAAAGAGAATGTTAAATGACATAATAAAGAGTTTCAAATTTCGTTACGACGTTTTTTCCCCCAAACTCATTGAAAAGTAAAATGGTTAACGTCCGAACGACTGACCTACGGATCGACATAGTAACTTATAAGAGTCGCGACCACTCGACTAAAAACACGAGTTTAGGCAGAATCCAGAGAGGAGTGCCACACAAAATACCTTCGACCCAAATGTGAGCCACGTGACCATGCAAAAAATTCATGATAAAAGACTTGAAGATTCAACCATATACAACCGTAATTTCACACCAGAAATTCAAGCCCTCATCAGACACACTAAAACATAACTGCCAACGCCCCTTACACAGGACAGCTCGCCAAATAGAAGCTTTAAACAAAAAATAAACAACAAAGTACTAAAACATAAAACACGACCGTAGCAAAAAAAATTCCCAAAACACGACCATAGAGCAAACAGCAGCAAATTCTACAAAACACTAAACAGCATCATACTGCCCAAGAGCAATACTCAAACAAACTGTACGTTAGCTACTTACCCCCTCACCCTGACGATTCGCGAGTCATCCAACGTAAACAACTCTTTTCCCACCACCCAGATTACCCACCTTTTAAAAACCACCAGACAAATCACATCGTGCACAACCTCAAGTACTCAGCAGTGTATAGTCCAGACAACTCCACTAACACCTCAGATCACATGGAATACAAACACTCACCAAAATTAAAAACTACATCTACTCAGACAAGGTATTCATACCCTATAGAATTTGCTAACTAATAATCAGTAGTGTAACATTTTGTTTAATAACACTACTCAAATGATCATTAATAGTTTTTGAATAAGTTCAAACAAACTTCGTATCGAATTTTCCCCAACTCGTTTTTGCACAACTGCTCAAATTTATCGAGGTTTTGGAAGTGTCTTGCATGGATGCAGACCTTCATTCAGTTCATGCGATAATTTTCTATAGGGTCGACGTCTGGCGACTGTAATGGCTATTCCCAAACGCTTAATTTACCTTCTTTGACCATGAAGAAACCAATTTCGATTTTAAGTTTCCGTTCGTTGGCGTGTTGAAAAAAAACTATCAGATAATCTTCAAGAATCTTTCTGTACTATTATTTATTCAACCTTCCGTTTGAGTCGATGAAGTGTACCAATACCTGTTAAACAGAAACTGATGAATGACATAAAAAAATCCACCTCCGAACATAACTTAACATCATTTGTGCCGATTAATGTAATCCTCGTTGCATCTGGTCAGATGTAAATCTTTCGCAAATTGATCTTTGGCGTACTTCAGGCGCGCTTTCGAATGAATACTTTTCAATAAGTGTCTTTCTCGGAACAACGTCCATGCATTATTTTTTGTTTAATTTTAAGATAAGAGCCTATCTGGCGACAGCTTACTAGGGCAAAAGTCGCCGTACTCACAATACAACCTAATACTAGGCTAGATTAAAAAACAATAACATGTAAATAACAAAAAACCAAAAAAGAACAAAGGCGAAGGCACAAGCTAAAAATGGAACAAGATAAGCAAAAAGGCAACAAGAAGGAAGCGTGCTCCGGCGTCGAGAGTAGGCCCGCCTCCCCCTGGTGCAGGAACATGCGCGACCTACAACGAAAAGTCAAATAAAGTGGAGGAGGCCAGCCTCCTCCCAAAAGTCATAAAGTCCGTAAGTCTGTGTGCACGAACCATGCATTTCTGCTTCGTACAACATATTGTAAACTTGGAAAATATAACAATTTGTGCGGTTAGTGTAAAGCAAAAAACAACACCGCACACTACTTCCAGTCTCCTGTGAGACGTCCTTCGTCCTCTCTAAGAAAGGACAGGCTTCGGAATATCAATCTAGTTGGCTTTTGGGGGCTAGCTAGATTGATATTCCGAAGCCCAACTTTTCAGATACAGGACGAGGGACGTCTTATAGGGGGTTGGAAGCAGTGGGTGGTATTGTTTATTGCTTTAGTCTAGAGGTGGGGAAACCTTTTTGAGCCGTGGGCGAAAATTTCTAATGAAAGAAGTCGGTGGGCGATAAATAATATTTGACTCTTATATTTTTGTAAATGTTGTTTAAATATATTACTTGCATCGATATCTATAAAAAAAAAAAATACTACGCAACATTTTTATTGACTGCCATTAGGGAAATTGGACATTCAAATATTATTCAAATTTGAGTATTGAAAATTTGTGCATACAAATATATCCCTTAGGGGGCGAAGAAAATTGGGCTCGCGGGCGAGGGTTTCCCCACCCCTGCTTTAGTCTAATCACAGCATATTGGACACTGTTCAAACTAACATCGAGGCTTTTCTCTTCAACTCTGATCGTTCATCTCCCTTCTAGTCATCCTGGGATTATTTTGAACAGATCAAAACCGTGCGGAGTGGAATTTTCTTAATTAAACTTTCTTAAAACTGACTTCACTGTAAATTTAGGGATATTTCGTTCTTCAGAAATCTTCCAGTAAGCTCATCTTATTGTTCGATTTGTGCCCCTTCTTCTGGCCTTGTAACTATGGCTATGACGCCAATGACACTCCGTCGGTAGATGGGGCACAAAGTCAAGGTGATGATCAGGCAGTCGGTTCAACGGTATCCTTCTTGGTGAGAAAGGACTGCCTGTAGTTTGGTTAACGGTGCAATCTGACGTTAAATGATGATTCTTGCAAGAGGTTCGATCGTGGAAGAAGGGCAGTGATCCTAAGTGATCACAGCAATTCGACGTAATTTGCTTGCCCGTCTTCGAAACCCGGTACGACGTAGTGGCGGAGAGCAAAAGGAGCTGTAGGGCTTTAGCTTTATTCAAATAACAAGATTTGCACAGAATGTCTGCTGATATAAAGTTTACAAGGGTTTATATGAAAGAAGGTGGGGGCTCGCACCCAAAGCGGTTTACCAAAAGGATACTACTTAGGAGGAGCTATGGGCTAGTTTAACGAAAGTCTTCCAATCCTATATTACGTGGGAGGAGTGTTCACAGGGCTTTTAAGTGGATCTACGACCAGTGGGCGGGCACAAGCTCTTTCCTAACCTGTCTTAGAAGTGGGTGGCACCGGTGAATAGAAAAGGATTTCTTTTTTTATAGTATAACAGATTCCTAAGCATATTTTTTTCTCACGAGTGTTTTCGTTATTCTTGTTTACATGGCGGATTCTTGCAGCAATACCATCGAGAGGTGGAAAGGTTAATTACAAAATTTATTAAACCTGAGAGAGTTGGATCTGAGCTTTTAGCATTGTTTGGGTTTCGGGCCAATTTTGCTGTTGCATCATTTACGGTCGAAAATTCAATTACAAAGTTGGGTTATAGATGAGAGACTGGGATAAAAGCAGCTGAGCTTTGAAAACAAAATGTAACCTTTATGAACTGCGAAGAGTTTCATTCGTATCCGTCTATCTATTACTATCGACCTATCTGTCTATTGAATTATATGCAAATGTGTTTTTTTCCTAAGTATGGAAGTAAGAGGCGGACTTTCCGTTTCATCTAACTATACTAAAGTTACTTTCCTTCGTTAAGGCACTTAACATTATATTTGAATGTAGTCGTTATTCTCGATTTGTTGCCGGAAGACAATTCAATATATTTCGCCATGATGATTGTTTATGAATAAGAAAGTCGAGATGTGATGGCGAAGTAAACGTTGTTAGAATGTTCTAGACTATTACTGAGTAGTCCAAATTATAAATAGAATGTCACAGAAACTACTCATCTGACTTTGAAACTGTCATAATTTAAACTATATAAATAAAACATATGAATGTGAAAATAATATCGTATGAATATTTTTAGATTCTCTAAGTTACTATATCGGCCAGTCGAATGGTAACCATTTTACTTTTCAATGGATTTTTTAAAGTTTTCAAGGTCGTAAGGTCATATGGTGAGAAGTCAGGATAATTGAGAGCACGCGACTTAGGTGTGTTGACCTTGTTTATTCTATGAGCTGCGAGGAGGCATTTCCTAGGTGGGAAACCTGCGCCCTGATCTTGGCTTAAATGGCTGAGGGCCCGAATCAAAGTGACAAACGTGCAACATCCGAAAGGAAATGACCATAATCACTTTGTCTTTACTGACCTCACTCACACTTCAATAAACGTTGCTATGCAATGCGTAAATTCGAGTCGAATTAAATTTAATTCAACCAAACAAATATTTGCATACAAAGCCGCTTCGTCATTTTTTATTCTGCAAGTCTTTACTAAATTTACCAATGGATTCTGATAATTATAATCATTGGATATATAAATTATCCGTGCAACCGTTGCTCTAACCAATTATTAGTATAGATAACTTTGCGTATCCTAAATTGCCATTTTTATTAATTCGTTCTTCGGTAAGAACTGTCGCTTAGTTAATTCATAAAACAATAAAGAACCAAAAATTGACCTCTTTTTTGGCATCCTACAAAGAGTAAGTATTTAACGTAACATCACTCGGTCTTGAGTCGGTCAATGGTACGGATGGTTTTTGGAATATCTTAATAAGCGCAACAAGTTGGGGTCCGCCCCAACATAGCAATGTTACAAGAAGCTGATTCTTTAGTTCAGCATTATGGAATAAATCAGGGGATCCCTCGCGCCTCCCATATGAAAGTTCTTCAAAACAGAAAGGGTCTCAAAACAGAGGAATTATGGAAACTTGCCTCATTATCAGACTCAAACTCTTAGCTCAGCGATAGCAGTGACAAAACGGATAAAAAGCGAGATAAACAAATAAAAGATATGAAGGATACCAAAGAGTGAAGTAAAAGTTAATCCTATCATTCTTACTAAGTGTACAGGCAAAAGTTGTACTATGTAAGTACCCTATGTAGTATACTAAAGTATGCGGAGCATGAGATATAGAGACAACCATGGAGAGTATGAGATACGGCGAGAATAATACTGGTGTGAAAGGGGAATAATTTACAAATATCAATATCGATTCAAGTCCAAAGCCTTGCTTTTTATGAGAATCAAACCCTATTTACAGAGTTTTGGAGACAGGGGGGAAAAATAACATAACCACACATCTTCCGCGATGGACTTCGAGGTGGGATTTATCTAATCAAATGGTAAAATCTCCTTACTCCCCTTTATTTACACGGCACTCGTATCAAACCGGGGACAGAGGTACGGGTATCTAATAAAGGGGTCTTTCCCGTCAACATTTCTTGTTACTATGTCAACTGAAGAGGGTTTTCGAAGCGAATCCAGGAATAATGCTGTTCCTTTGTTTTTCAGTGTTCGAATTGTCAAATGACTAAAGGGAGGGGGGAGGACAGGTTCAGCTCCAAAATTGAAAAGTATTTATTGATGTCAAAGATGAGAGTGCGTCATTGGGCGAATATATTCACAGCCAAACAAGAGTCGAAAATTGCGTAAATTCATCGAGCTTCAATTAGCTGAAATTACGTTAAAAGGCAGATGGATTAATCAATGTTAGTTTAATTGAATATGCGTTGCCCATAATTCGTTTGATTTTTAGTTTGGTTAAGAGAATCAATTTGTTGCATTTAATTTTTAATACGAGGTAAATCATTTATAGAAGGGGTTATTTTGTTTACTCTAATTAAAAACGCAATAGCAACGAGAGCCAAAAGATCTGTACAGAAAGTAGAAGGGAGATGAAATGAAGATGTGTGGAAGATAGCTGCAGGTCCTCCCTGCGGACACAGGGGAGGAAGGGCATGGCATTCCCACCCGTTTCAGTTGTAGGGAGCACAATGCCCCTAAGACACCATACACATTGCGTGAGGGTAAATGGGAGGGTAAATGGGAGAGATGGGGAAGTAGGTTAAAATCTGAAGTTAGAAAAAAAAACAAAGAAAAAAAAATAAGACTCTTTGCGGTGATTATATTTATACCCATCAGTATGGTTAAAGATGATTCCATCCAGCACACGACTTATCTTCCATGTAATGAAGATTTGTTGATGGTACTCCCCGTAAGGGGCGCGGCGATTTGCCATCCTGGCCGCCGTGCTGACGGGACTCAGCATCCCGTCCGACCCTAGCTTAGCCTCTCTTCCTTCCTTCAAAACACTTGTTTCCTCTCTTTTCATACAACCTCTCCCACAACTTTCAATGGTCAGCCTCTAATTTCACAGGGTAGATGCTGACCTTCTTATCAAGCCAACCGTCCCGGATCGGGGCTGGGGGAGGGGGGAGGGGACAATGTTCCCTAACCCCTGAGCTCCGGTTCGAGATGTGTTTTTTTTTAACAACCTGCTTCATCCCCACCCTCTCCTCTTCATATTCTATCCATTTTTACACCGTGTTCAAGGTGGAGCCGCCATGCCGATGGACTGCCAGGCCACCAGGCGGGAGGGGTGGTCTTAAATGGCGGCGCCTGGCTCTGCCGGGCTTGTAAGCACCTCTCGCAGTGCGGGCTACTGCGAGAGGTGATGCGCGATTGCATCCCGTGTTAAAAAGAAGGTCACCATGCCCAATGATGAGTATAAAAAAAACCCAACCTCCAACTTCCGCTATAACATCGACGGAGCCGCCCTTGGGCAGCTCCAGCAAAAAAAAAATGGAGGTCCCCCCCTGTGCGTCCTCAGGGGACCCTCCATATATCTCTAACCGGAGAGGAGGCTTACTCCTCTCCTTCGCTTACGGGTGTAGAGGACTCCCCCTCACCCCCTTCTCTGGAGGTGCTTTCGGGCGCCTCCCTTTTACCAGCGGCAGTCCCCTCTGTTCTTTCCAAGGCCACTGCCAAGAAAGCCAGCAGGAAGCTCTTAGCCAGCCGCTCCACATCGAAGCCGCTCGGTAGGGCAAACCCCCTTAGGGGGGAGAGGAGAGCCAGGATCCTTCGGTCGCTTCCCTCAAAAGACCTGCTGGCAAGAATATTGAACCTTGCCGGGGTCAAGGCCCATGCCTCCCCAAAGAAGACTAGTGACGATACTGCAAACGGGACCTTCGATGTCTTGGGGGGGGGGATGGCAAACTGGAGGCCCCCCCTGAGATAAACATGGTCCTTGAGGAAACCCAGCCTCACACGGTAGGGCCTTCCATGGGGGGAAATCCTGGCTCGGCGCCAAGCACCGAACCCAAATCCGCACCAATGCAAGGTCCACCTCAAACGGCTGTGGTTTCCGAAGCAGTACAAGGAGGGGAGGGATCTCCTCCGACCGGTGCCCCCCCGACTACCAGGACCTTCTCCATTTCAGAGAATGACCTGGCTAAGGCCGGTCCATCTGGCCTGGGGGCTTCTTCCGGCGGAGGTGAGAAGCGGGTTCATTCCCCGCCCTCCTCTCCAAAAAAGAAAAAGACTAAAAAGACAAAAAAGACTTGGGGGGGGGGGCTCCTCTCCATCCGCGGGGGCTGCGGGGACGGATGGGTCTGCTGCAACTCTGGCAAGCGACCAAGCCAAGATCGGCACATCCGGCCCCTCTGCCCCCCCCGGTTGCGGAGCCCCTGACTAAGACCAAAAGTGCACAGGGCGGAGCCTCGATGACATCGGGGCCCCTGATTCAGAGGTTACGTGGCGTTTTCGAGCCCGCTGGCTTCAAACGCTTCCTCGTTATTTGATCCAATGATGGCACCATGTTGGCCAAGGGCAACATGATCCATCAGAGGAGAGGATTAGCTAGTGCAATTGGTAGAGAGCCGAAGGTAACCCGTTTCTCGGACTGGAGCCTTCTGGCGAATGCGGCGAATCCCGCCAAGGCGGCCAAGATAAGTGCTCTTCGGACACTTCATGGCACCCCGATGAGTGTGACGCCGCACTCTACCATGAACTTTGTGAAAGGAGTAGTTTATGCGAGGGAACTCGTTGACTACTCCATTGAGGACATGACCCTAGAGCTGGCCGACCATGGAGCGGTCAAGGTCGAACGTGTGACGAGAAAACAGGGAGGGGCCTCGAGACCCACCCCTACAATCTTCGTCACGTTCGACAGTGACAAGCTCCCTCAGTCGGTGCGTGCCAGTTGGTACCGCTACCGCGTGAAGGCATTCGTGCCACTGCCACGGCGGTGCAATTACTGTCACCGCTTCGGCCATACGAATCGCTCATGTAGACGTGCAAAGTCGGGGTCACCCGAAGTCTGTGTAAATTGCTCCAAGGTCGCACACGATAAGTCCAAATCGTGTGTGGCCAAGTGTGTCAATTGCGGAGAGCCGCACCCTGCTTCTTCGAAGCAATGTGGTGCATATCTCCTTGAGAAAGAAATCCTGGCCGTTCAGGCCCAGGATTGACTCTCATTCAGCGAGGCTAAGGACTTGGTCCTTGCACGCCCGGCTCTGCCTGGGATGTCTTATGCCTCAATAGGTTGAAAGGCTCACTCTGCTCCTGGCCCATCCAGGCCAACGAGCATGGTTGTTTCCGCGCCTATTCGGAGCCCTTCTGCGGGCTCTACCCAACCCAGGCGCTCCCCTGGTAAAGCTGGCGGCAAAAATGGTTCATACCCAGCACCGGCTAAAACCAGGGCTCCCCCCTCTTCCCCCAGCGTGACCGTTTCCCGTAAGGCGAAACGGCCACGTGCCTCCACCGAGTCGTTAGACTCACAGGAGGCAACACCCCTGAAGATGGTCGCTAGGCCATCTTCCGGGGTTCCTAAAGCTGTCCCCCGGAAGGAGGACAGCAACAAAGGAGCTTCGGCCCCTTTCGCCCACGCCCCGAGGTGGAGCGAGTGGCTCGGAGACGGTGGTTCCTCGAAAAGAGGGCCCCCCGCCTCCGAAGCCGCGACGCCCGCCTAAAGTTTCGAGAAGGAGGGAGGAAAAGACTCGCATGGCGAGCCCAACCTCCCCCAATAAGTCCTCGAAGGCGACAGCGCCTTCAGCGCTTTGTCCGGCCAACAGCGCCCGGGGTTCTGCCCCCGGGAAGCGTACGGCCATTCCCGTGAGGGTCTTCAGTTCGAGGAGGGCCCCCGCGTCTCCTCCGAGCTAAGCCTGGACTCCGGGCCAACTGGGAGGAGCTGCGGAGGCTCGTCTCGTCCCGCTCCCCGTAAGCTATCTTTCTGCAGGAGACCATGCTAGGCGCGTACCCCCTGCCCGCCCTCCCGGGGTATAAGGGTCTTGCGAACCCACCACCGCGGGATGGCCGGGCTGGGGGATGCGCGGTTTACACCCGGCATGATGTCTCCGTTCTTCCTTTCTCTTTAGATACCTCCTTTCAGGCAGTGGCTGTGCAGCTGCACCTGGATAGGAGGTATACTATCATTTCTGCGTACATTCCACCGTCAGCTGACTTCGACGTGGGGGACTTCCGCCGCGTCTTGGAACGGTTGCCAAGGCCCTATCTCTTGCTTGGAGATCTGAACGGCAGGCATCCTACCTCGGGAGATTACTCCATAAATCCCAGGGGACATGTCCTTGCCGATCTGATCGAAGAGCTTGAGATGGGTGTCCTAAACGTGGATGAGTTTACGCATCACTGTCCGAGAACCGCTTCATTTTCTTGCCTTGACCTATCTTTGTGCTCTTCGGATGCACAGCCTGATTTTGATTGGGGGGTGGTCGATGACCTCCATGGTAGTGATCACTTTCCCATTCAAATATCATTTTAAGGGCAACTGCCGTCTGAGAGACCACCTCGGTGGTGCATGGCGCCGGCGCGGTGGCCTGCATTTCAGGAAATGACTGAATTCTCTATCTCAGTCGAGTTTAGGTCGGCAGATGAGGCCGTTGAGTTCTTCTCCGGCAACCTAATCGCCGTGGGCCTGACTACTATTCCTAGGACGTCTGGCCGTTTTGCACGCCGACCACTCCCATATGGGCAGCCGAGTGTGAGACGGTCCTCAAACAGAAGCGTTATGCCTACATGCGCTATAAGCGCCGTCCGAACGATTTCACTGTCGCTGAATTTCGTCGGGCTAGAGCTAGGTTCCGGTATATTTCGAAGCACGCCCGCCGCTCTTCTTGGCGGGCATACGTGTCTTCACGTAACGGGAAGACACCTTTAGCTGAGGTGTGGAAGCGAGTCAAAAGGATTCGAAGAAAATTCTCGCAGGACCCCCCTCCCGTTCTCCAGGAGAATGGGACCGCAATCTCGGACCCCGCGTCCGTGGCGGAATCCTTAGCGACCGCTTTTTCCGCATTCTCTAGCCGTGATGCTGCCCCACCATCATTCAATGCAAGTCGTGATGTCGCGGAAGGCCGCCGGCTGGACTTTATCTCAAGAGGCGGAGAACCCTTCAACGACAAGTTTACTGTGAGTGAGTTGCGTTCCACTCTCGCTTCGTGCGCGGACACCGCCCATGGTCCGGACGATGTCCCGTACGCCATGCTTCGACACCTGGGTGAGCGAGGCATGGCCTTTCTGTTAGATTTGTTCAACAGGATCTGGGTAGAGAATAACCTCACAGACTCCTGGCGAATCGCTACTGTGCTCGCCTTTCGCAAACCGGGAAGAGATCACTCTACTCCGACCGGTTTCTGCCCAATCTCTCTAACCTCTTGCGTGTGCAAGTTGATGGAGAAATTGGTAAATGTTAGATTAGCCTTTTTCCTGGACAGCGGAGGCCATCTGTCTTCTGCACAGTGCGGCTTCCGCAAGTTCCACTCCACGTCGGATGCTTTGCTCCGACTGGAAAATGCCGTCTGCGAGGCTTTCTTTCGTAGACAGCACTACACCACGGTGTTTTTCGATCTGGAGAAGGCCTATGATATTGCATGGCGATACGGTATCATGGAGACTCTCCACACGATGGGGGTGAGGGAAGGCCTCCCAATGTTTATATCTGAATTTTTGCGAGATCGTCGATTCCGCGTACGGGTGGGGGAAGCCCTATCCGGCCCAAAGGAGCAGGAAGAGAATGTCCCGAAGGAAAGTGTCCTCAGTGTCACACTCTTTGCCCTGAGCATCAACAGCATCACCTCGGTGCTGCCGGAAGATGTTCTCGCTACGCTCTACGTGGACGACCTTTGGGTCTCTTTTCGCGCGGCCCAGATGCCAACTCTCGAGCGTCGACTCCAACAGGCATTGAACTGCGTCTCTCGCTATGCCGAAGCGCACAGGTTTCGGTTTTCTTTGGCCAAGACTAAGGTGGTGCACTTCTACCGCCATCCACGGCTTCACCCCGACCCAATTTGTTTCTTAATGGGGTGCGCCTGGATGTGGTTGAGTCGCACCATTTCCTTGGTCTTGTATTCGACCGACGCCTCACCTGGGAGGCTCATATTCGCAGCCTTAGGGTCTCCTAAGGCTGCCATGGACATTCTCCGTTCCGTGACGTTCAGCGCTTGGGGCGCTGATAGGGCTATTGCCCTACTTTTTTATCGATCCCTTGTTTGTTCGAAGCTCGACTAGGGATGCGAGTTTTATGCATCCGCAGCCGAGCGTTTATTGCGGAAGGTGGATTCGATCCACCACACCGGCCTTCGCCTTGCGACCGGTGCCTTCCGCACTTCCCCCATTGGGAGCCTGTTGGTCGATGTTCGGGAGATGCCACTCGCTCTGCGCCGCGTGCAGTGCATCACTCGCCTGTACGCGCGAGCCCGGCGCCTCCCTCAGTCGCCAACAGCTCTCACTGCATCCACAGCTGATCTCGATGGTGCCTACGCCGCCGAGAGACGCCAGTCATACCCTAAGCCCTTTGGGTTTAGGGCCAGGAAACTCCTTCGAGAGGTAGATATAGCTCTCGGGCCGGTGGCGCCCCTGGTTCTGCCCAGGACGCCACCCTGGAGGGTACCACATTTGGCCATTTGTCACTACGCCTCTGCTCCCAAAGCTTGTACAGCGCCGGGAGTATTGCGTTCGACCTTTTTGGAGCACACATCGTGTCACGCTGGAACTCTGCCAGTGTATACGGATGGCTCCAAGTCCCAAGAGGGGGTCGGCTTCCACGCTGTATCCCCTCTGTTTGAAGTCAGCGGGGCTCTACCAGGCGCTGCGTCTGTCTTTACGGTCGAGCTGGTGGCAATACACCACTCGGTACGGGAGATTACGCGACGTGCCCGGTTCGGAGACCGGATTGTGGTCTATAGCGACTCACAAAGCGCCCTGAGTGCTCTCGGGGCATTGGAATCTCCGTATCCCCTGGTTCGCGATATCCGTGACGCCACGCTTTTGGCGAGCCGGGCAGATGTCGAGATTATCTTCTGCTGGGTTCCTGGACATGTAGGAATTGCGGGGAATGAGCGCGCCGATGAGGGCGCCAAAGAGCCCGCGAGGACTCTGCGACCGGACCAGCGTTTCGCTCTTCCTCACACCGACTACATGGCAGGAATACGGGCAGCTCTTCGGACTGCTTGGCAAAGAAGATGGGAGACGGTCGAAGGGAACTTAAAGTTGCGTGCCATTGCGCCGCGACTGTTCCCATGGACCTATCCCCCAATGTCGCGGCGGCTTCAGGTTGCTTTCTGTCGTCTCCGAATCGGGCACACTCGTGTGACGCATCGCTATTTGATGGAGCGCACGCCTGCCCCTATTGCAACGACTGCGTCGTCCCCCAGACTGTTCGGCACATTCTTGTCAAATGTCCCAGTCTGGGTGATCTTCGCTGACGATACCTGTCCCGGTACCGGGATGGGCGGGGTCGCTACCGCCTGTCCCTTGTACTCGGGACGGATTCGTGCACATTGACTTCTAGACTTGTTGACTTTTGGAGGGAGGCCGGGCTTCTTCCCTTTATTTAAGGTTCTTTTTGTTGTTTTGTAGCTTGCACTCTCCTGCACCGGGGTGAGGGGGACCTCCCCCCGCTGCCGGAGATTGCTTCCTGGTTGTTAAGTTTTTCGAATTTATATCATTGTTACGTTTTCATATTTTTATTTTAAAGTGGCCTAGTTCTAGGCTGTCGTGTTTTTCGGCGACTTATGCCCAAGTGGGCAGTTGCCAGATGGGCTCTGTAAAAAAAAAATAAAAAATGTTGATGGTACTACAGTTTACCGCTATTTTCACACCCTTCGAAGATACTTTGGATATTTTGATGGGGGCTTCATTTAAAATAAATACCATTGCCACTTGTTTCTTCGAATTGCGTTTCCCCCTTTGGTATTTTTTACTTTTTGGATCGTCAGTTAAATTCCAACGTACGGAGATGTGGTATAACGGTTAGGCCCCCTCCATTATGCATCAGGCATGTCCTGGGGGACGCTCCCCACCCATACCGAGTGAATGTGCCACCCATACCGAGTGAATGTGAACAGAACGTGAATTTTAGAAGTGTTAGATTGGCGGATTGGTAAGCCTATCGGCCAGTATATTGGTTAGCGTGCTTGACCGGCAATCGTTGGGTCAGCGGTTCGAATCTCCGTCCGGATTATTTTTAAAAAGCTGACATTATTTACTAATGAGGTTGACTGGGCATGACGGTGGGACGGGAAGGTGGAGCTCGTAGCCATGAAAGGCAATCAACTAGGAGAAGGGTTTAAAAAGCCTGGAGCCACAGGCATAATTTCCTCTTCCAGAAGATCTTCTGTGAGGAATATCCGATCCACTTTAAGTGACGACTAAGACCTAGCTCCTGACGCAATGCCCAAATGTGTATGATCCGGTGAGAGAGAAAGATAAACAAGTCAAAAGAATTAGTTTTATTGGGGCTGTTGGAGTGGTCTTTTTTTATACAGTTACTTGCATGGCTAAAGAGTGCCCCCATAGCTGAAGCAGTGGAAAGGTGGTTATCCGTTGATACCCAGGTATCAACCTTTAAAGAATGTCAAGTGGGAAGGGTTCGTGACAGCTACAACTGGGTTTGAACTGAAAGGATGGGAAGGCTACCACACTAACACCACTCGGTCCTTCATTGGCATCCGTTGCATCGTGCGACCTGCCTTGGAAGTGTTTTTTCGAGGCCGATGTTTTCTTCGTCAATTCGCGGGACTCTGATGGAGGTGTATTAAGTGCGAACTCACATTTTCTGACAAATTACAATACCTTGAAATGTCAGTGTAATTCCTTGACTCATCCACTCGATAACCTAGTTTCTGAAGGATTTGTCGAACTCGTCCCGCCATCTTGAGCCATCAGTAGCGGTAGAAATGTTGTCATACGTGTAAACTAAAAGTTATCGTTCTCTAGTTTCGGACCATCCTTTCTTCATATAAAATTACCATTTTTAGCTGTTAATCTATAAAATTAAACTTGGACACCTTCAGAGGAGAAAGTGTAATTTTCATGGAAATTAAACGAGTATTTTCTAGAAAATACTTCATTTACTTATTTTGTGCAAAAAGTGGAAAATCAACGAGGGCATCTCCATTAGCTTTTGTAAAAAAGGTTCGTAAAGAAATCTGTGAAGTTGGGGGGAGTTGAAATTGTGCGATACACAATTCGAGTAGCCAAAATACACGATTACTGGAAACGTTATATTGAATTAGAGGTGGGACACAACTCTTGTGAACCTGTCAGCCCCTCCCAAGGAGAATCAAGTTTTTAAAGATATCCCTAAAATTCCTCCCCCCCATCACCTTCCGCCCACAAGGTACCATTTATTTTGGTTAACTTGAATTTTCCTTGATTTTCTGTTAATTATTAGGTTGACGAATAAGTTCTTGCGTTTTTTTTTAATGTTGTGTTGATTTAAGTTTTGTTGACGTGATTTGTGCACATATTAAGAAACAATAATAAATAATGAGAGCAAAATTTGCAAAGGTTAGGCTACGTCTCTTAACAGCGTAGACTATTAGGCTTTTGCTTAAGCTACATCTTAAAGTTGAGTAATAAGTCATTGCGGTTTATTTAAAAGTTGTGATAATTTAATTTTTGTTCTGTACCCTCAAAATGGAATGTCAAGTTGAAAGAAAGGCTCATTTTCGACACTTGTTATTATTCCTTTTCAATCGAGACGGAAACAATGAAAACGCAGCCAAAGCTCGTCGCGATATTTGTGCCGTGTACGGAGAAAATGCTTTATCAGAAAGGGCAGCTCAATGGTGGTTTTCACGTTTCAAAAACGGTCATTTCAATATTAATGACGAAGAACGTTCTGGTCGCCCCATTAAGTTGGATGAAGATCGATTGAACGACCTTCTTCATGAAAATCCTCGTCAATCGACTAGAGAATTGGCGTGTGATCAGAAAATTGTAGTGAATCACCTTCATTCGATGGGGAAAGTTAAAAAACTCGGTGCATGGGTTCCGCACGCTTTGAGCGAAAGCAACAAACTTCAACGCTCCACGATTGCCGCAGGTTTGCTTGCTCGTCACAAGGCTACTCGTGTATATAAGGACATATTTCTTCACCGCATCATCACTGGCGACGAAAAGTGGTGTGTTTATGTCAACATGATCCATCGAAAACAATGGCTTAGCCCCAATAAAAAAGCACTTCCGCGATTAAAGCAAGGACTTCATCCACGAAAGACGATGCTGTGTGTGTGGTGGGATTGTGAAGGCATCATTCTTTATGAGCTCCTTGCGAACAACGAGATTGTCAATGCAGAACTCTACGTTCAACAAATGTATCGACTCGCCGAAGCTATTCGTGAAAAGCGACCTCATCGACGTTATGGATTCTTTCTGCAACACGACAATGCTCGTCCTCACATTGCCAATATGACAAAAGACGCCATCCAAACGCTTAATTGGGAAGTCCTGCCGCATCCTCCATATTCGCCAGACTTGGCTCCATCGGATTTCCAACTGTTCTGATCGCTCTCCTACAATTTGCGCGGCGTTTCGTTCAATACTGATGTGGAATTAAGAACCTGGTTACACGAATTCTTTGCAGAGGCATCGAAAAACTAGTTGAACGTTGGGAAGAACAACGGAGAATACATTATTGATTAAATTGCATATTTTTATCAATCAAAAATGAAGTTTTTCTAAAATTGTTAATGGTAATGAATAAATTTGATAAAACCGCAAGAACTTATTCCTCAACCCAATACGTTTCTTCTTGTGCGCCTCATACTTTTTCGAGTGCATCTCACGCATCAGACTTTTGTAAAGAAAGTGGCAAATATGGAAAAGTGAAAATGTGCGAAGGCAGCCACAGATACTCTCGCGGACATTGAAACCGGGTATTCTAACAATTGCGAGCGTTGAGACCAAGAGGGTACGCAACCCACGAGAGGTCAGCTACACTTCACACACTCTTCTGTCCTTTCTCAGCAATACCAACCCTTATATGGTTGCGAAGAGCTTTAAACAAAGAACCGCAAAAATTGGGGACAAGAAAAACATTTATAGTTTCTCTTCCATTGCAAGTGTTTCTAGGATAATTTATTATATAAAAAACTAGTTTTCATATTTTTACGGTAATTTAAAAAGCGTTTTTACGATAATTTAATATAAAAATACGACATATTTCGTATTTTTACGGAGAATTACTATAAAAGGTGATGTATTTCGTACTTTTAGTTTTTTTTTACTATGTATTTAGCAGCTTTCGTTACTCTAGTGGACAAGGCGTTGGAATACAACTAGATACTATGTAGGTTCGATTTCCAGCAAGAGCGCTTGTAACTTAAGCACTCCTCGTCTTCATTTATCGCCCATTAGGGTGAAGTGTGTTGTTAACTCGTTATTGTTTTGCATAACAGATCTGATTTTAGCAAACAATTGTGTTTCATCTTTTTCAAACCAATAAAATGAAAAAATGTAGAAACAACAAAAGTGTAACCATATAATCGCTTTAATTTACTAAAATTTTTTCAAAGCGACACAAGTTTTCCGGATAACCTTAATATTGTGTTTAAATATTTATTGGGCAAAATTACTGTTCAGACAATTGAAATAAATAGAAGTGTGTATTATATATATATATATATATATATATATATATATATATATATATATATATATATATATATATATATATATATATATATATTAAACTCCCCCTCGCTTCTCTTTTTACTGGTAGACGAGGCCCCGTGACTTAATGAAATTTAAATAAAGATAAAAATTCAATCAGTGGAGGTGAGGAAGGCGCAGAAAAGGGTCATTTGTATGTTTTCATTATCCAGCGAGCAGGAAACTATTTCTGGCCCAAGGAAGGGATACCCATTTCACGTCAGGTTCAGGTAAGAGTGATGTGCTGTTTGTGCGCGAAGAGAGGAAGAGAAAACAGTGTTCATCTCGGGCTAGCTTTTCTTCCTGAGCATGGGCAAACGTGCTGCAGCTGACATCTAGGGGATTGAGTGCCCTCGATACCGCAACGCACTAAAGTTTCATCCGCGGCTATATACCTTTCATACATTTTCACTTCCTCCATCTTCACCACTTTCTTAACAAATCTCTCCTTACGAACTTATTAGAAGTAAGAAAAACATAGGTAGTAGTAAATGTGAGCGCCGTCCCGTTCAATTGTGGACGAGGTTCCCCCGACGGGTAATGAAATTCGCATAAAGATCAAAATGACAATCGCTCGCAATCCCATTCACACCAAGGTGCCAGTCCACGTTGAGAGCAGGGTAGAAAGAGCACTAGTTCGGTATTTTTGCTATTTCCCCACTCGCCAGCGAGACTGGGAAGCTTTCGTGGTCCAAGGTGGTTCCATAAACGGAAAAGTGATGTGTTGGGTGGGGGAATGATGGAGGTGGAAGCGACAGCGCCGTTGTGATTAGCTATGTATGTGTTGACGTGTGCGAATGATAGCTATTTACTTACCGCCCAGGCTTTACAAGTACATGGCCGCCATCGTCAAATTCCAGTATTAGTTTCAATTGTGTTCCACCTTCCTTTTGACCTGAAAAGGAAAAAAAAAAAAAAAAATTAATCAAGTATTTTTTTTTTTTTTATAAGAACAAAAGAAGGAGGAGTCTGCAAAAGGCTAATCAATAGCCTATTTTCAGTCCCACCTAGTATCCTCCTCTATAAATCTATGCAATCTATTCTTAAAACTCTGCAGGAAGAAAGCTTCTATCAAATGACTAGTGAGCTTATTCCTTTCATTTACCACTCGATTTGTGAACCAATTTCTCCCAATATCTTATCTAAACCTAAACTTGTCCAGCCTAAAGCCATTTTCACGTGTCCTATCCTGTTTACTAAAAATAAGAATCTTACCTGTCTTCCCTATTATAACTTTGTATCCACTTGAAGACTTCAATCAAGTTTCCTCGGACTCTTCACCTTTCTAGCGTATGGAGATTTAGTCTCCTAAGCCTTTCACTAAGTTCCTCAACCCATATCCTTTTAGGCATCCTTCTATGTACAGATTCAAGAAAAGCAAATCCATCCTATAATATGACGAACAAAAATTGCACCCCATAACAAGATGAAGCCTAACTAATGCCATGTACAGTTTCAGAATGCCATCAGCACTCCAATTACTTATACTCTTCCCAATAAACCCCATTACCCGATTATTTTTATTCCTAGCACTGGTTTCTAGGCCGAAATTGAAAACCTGAACACCTACGAGGCCCGGTGGAAAATCCGTACCAACCAGGATAAGTTCAAAGTAGTCCCCATAGGCCAGAAACTACTTGATGACGTCAGAGTGGGGGATAGACGATATCCCTACACCAATGAATGCAACGTACTCGGCATGAAGTTCACCTCATTTTTTTTTTTTTTTTTTTTTTTTTTTTTAAGAGCTCATCTGGCGACTGCCTACTTGGGCATTAGTCGCCGTATTAAAACTGGCCTAGTTCTAGGCTACTTTAAAATGAAATTAAAGAGAAAAAAAAAACACCCCAAAAGGGGGAAAGGAAGCAAGCTGGTGCGTCGGGGAGAGGTCCCCCCGGCGCAGGAGCGTGCAACTACAGAAAAAAAACAAACAAAAAACAAAACAAATGCAAAAAAACAACAAAAAACAAACAAACAAACCTTGCTTAAATAATAGGGAGAAGGCCGGCCTCCCCCAAGAAGTCAACAAGTCCACAAGTCAGTGTGCACGAATCTGTCCCAAGCACAAGGGACAGGCGGTAGCGACCCCGCCCATCCCGGTACTGGGACAGGTATCGTGCGCGAAGATCACCCAGACTGGGACATTCGACAAGAATGTGCCGAACAGTCTGGGGGACGACGCAGTCGTTGCAATAGGGCGCAGGCGAGCGCTCCATCAGATAGCGATGCGTCACACGAGTGTGTCCGATTCGGAGACGACAGATAGCAACCTGAAGCCGCCGCGGCATTGGGGGATAGGTCCATGGGAACAGTCGAGGCGCAATGGCACGCAACTTTAAGTTCCCTTCGACCGTCTCCCATCTTCTTTGCCAAGCAGTCCGAAGAGCTGCCCGTATTCCTGCCATGTAGTCGGTGTGAGGAAGAGCGAAACGCTGGTCCGGTCGCAGAGTCCTCGCGGACTCTTTGGCGCCCTCATCGGCGCGCTCATTCCCCGCAATTCCTACATGTCCAGGAACCCAGCAGAAGATAATCTCGACATCTGCCCGGCTCGCCAAAACCGTGGCGTCACGGATATCGCGAACCAGGGGATGCGGAGATTCCAATGCCCCGAGAGCACTCAGGGCGCTTTGTGAGTCGCTATAGACCACAATCCGGTCTCCGAACCGGGCACGTGGCGTAATCTCCCGTACCGAGTGGTGTATTGCCACCAGCTCGGCCGTGAAGACAGACGCAGCGCCTGGTAGAGCCCCGCTGACTTCAAACAGAGGGGATACGGCGTGGAAGCCGACCCCCTCTTGGGACTTGGAGCCATCCGTATACACTGGCACGGTACCAGCGTGACACGATGTGTGCTCCAGAAAGGTCGAACGCAATACTCCCGGCGCAGTACAAGCTTTGGGAGCAGAGGCGTGGCGACAAATAGCCAAATGTGGTACCCTCCAGGGTGGCGTCCTGGGCAGAACCAGGGGCGCCACCGGCCCGAGAGCTATATCTACTTCTCGAAGGAGTTTCCTGGCCCTAAACCCAAAGGGCTTAGGGTATGACTGGCGTCTCTCGGCGGCATAGGCACCATCGAGATCAGCTGCGGATGCAGTGAGAGCTGTTGGCGACTGAGGGAGGCGCCGGGCTCGCGCGTACAGGCGAGTGATGCACTGCACGCGGCGCAGAGCGAGTGGCATCTCCCCAGCATCGACCAACAGGCTCTCAATGGGGGAAGTGCGGAAGGCACCGGTCGCAAGGCGAAGGCCGGTGTGGTGGATTGAATCCACCTTCCGCAATAAACGCTCGGCTGCGGATGCATAAAACTCGCATCCGTAGTCGAGCTTCGAGCGAACAAAGGATCGATAAAAAAGTAAGGCGGTAGCCCTATCAGCGCCCCAAGCGCTGAACGTCACGGAACGGAGAATGTCCATGGCGCGGGTACAAGAGACCCTAAGGCTGCGAATATGAGCCTCCCAGGTGAGGCGTCGGTCGAATACAAGACCAAGGAAACGGTGCGACTCAACCACATCCAGGCGCACCCCATTAAGAAACAAATCTGGGTCGGGGTGAAGCCGTGGATGGCGGCAGAAGTGCACCACCTTAGTCTTGGCCAAAGAAAACCGAAACCTGTGCGCTTCGGCATAGTGAGAGACGCGGTTCAATGCCTGTTGGAGTCGACGCTCCAGAGTTGGCATCTGGGCCGCGCCAAAAGAGATCGAAAGGTCGTCCACGTAGAGCGTAGCGAGAACATCTTCCGGCAGCACCGAGGTGATGCCGTTGATGCTCAGGGCAAAGAGTGTGACACTGAGGACACTTCCCTGCGGGACACCCTCTTCCTGCTCCTTTGGGCCGGAGAGGGCTCCCCCCACCCGTACGCGGAATCGACGATCTCGCAAAAATTCAGATATAAAAATTGGGAGGCGTCCCCTCGCCCCCATCGTGTGGAGAGTCTCCATGATACCGTATCGCCATGCGGTATCATAGGCCTTCTCCAGATCAAAAAACACCATGGCGTAGTGCTGTCTACGAAGGAAAGCCTCGCAGACGGCACTTTCCAGTCGGAGCAGAGCATCCGACGTGGAGTGGAACTTACGGAAGCCGCACTGTGCAGAAGACAGATGGCCTCCGCTGTCCAGGAAATAGGCTAATCTAACATTTACCAATTTCTCCATCAACTTGCACACGCAAGAGGTTAGAGAGATTGGGCGGAAACCGGTCGGAGTAGAGTGATCTCTCCCCGGCTTGCGAAAGGCGAGCACAGTTGCGATTCGCCAGGAGTCTGGGAGAAGACCTTCCACGCAGATCCTGTTGAACAAATCTAACAGAAAGGACATGCCTCGCTCACCCAGGTGTCGAAGCATGGCGTACGGGACATCGTCCGGACCATGGGCGGTGTCCGCGCACGAAGCGAGAGCGGAACGCAACTCACTCACAGTAAACTTGTCGTTGAAGGGTTCTCCGCCTCTGGAGGTAAAGTCCAGCCGGCGGCCTTCCGCGACATCACGACGTGCATTGAATGCTGGCGGAGCAGCATCACGGCTAGAGAATGCGGAAAAAGCGGTCGCGAAGGATTCCGCCACGGACGCGGGGTCCGAGATTGCGGTCCCATTCTCCTGGAGAACGGGAGGGGGGTCCTGCGAGAACTTGCCCCGAATCCTTTTGACTCGCTTCCACACCTCAGCTAAAGGGGTCTTCCCGTTAAGTGAAGACACGTATGCCCGCCAAGAAGAGCGGCGGGCGTGCTTCGAAATATACCGGAACCTAGCCCTAGCCCGACGAAATTCAGCGACAGTGAAATCGTTCGGGCGGCGCTTATAGCGCATGTAGGCATAACGCTTCTGTTTGAGGGCCGTCTCACACTCGGCCGACCACCATGGGAGTGGTCGGCGTGCAAAACGGCCAGACGTCCTAGGAATAGTAGTCAGGCCTACGGCGATGAGGTTGCCGGAGAAGAAGTCAACGGCCTCATCTACCGACCTAAACTCCTCGACTGAGATAGAGAATTCAGTCATTTCCTGAAATGCAGGCCACCGCGCCCGCGCCAAGCACCACCGAGGTGGTCTCTCAGGCGGCAGTTGCCCTGAAAATGATATTTGAATGGGAAAGTGATCACTACCATGGAGGTCATCGACCACCCCCCAATCAAAATCAGGCTGTGCATCCGAAGAGCACAAAGATAGGTCAAGGCAAGAAAATGAAGCGGTTCTCGGACAGTGATGCGTAAACTCATCCACGTTTAGGACACCCATCTCAAGCTCTTCGATCAGATCGGCAAGGACTTGTCCCCTGGGATTTATGGAGTAATCTCCCCAGAGAGGATGCCTGCCGTTCAGATCTCCAAGCAAGAGATAGGGCCTCGGCAACCGTGCCACGACGCGGCGGAAGTCCCCCGCGTCGAAGTCAGCTGACGGTGGAATGTACGCAGAAATGATAGTATACCTCCTATCCAGGTGCAGCTGCACAGCCACTGCCTGAAAGGAGGTATCTAAAGAGAAAGGAAGAACGGAGACATCATGCCGGGTGTAAACCGCGCATCCCCCAGCCCGGCCATCCCGCGGTGGTGGGGTCGCAAGACCCTTATACCCCGGGAGGGCAGGCAGCGGGCACGCGCCTAGCATGGTCTCCTGCAAAAAAATAGCTAACGGGGAACGGGACGAGACGAGCCTCCGCAGCTCCTCCCAGTTGGCCCGGAGTCCACGGCAATTCCATTGAAGGAATATGCCCTCCAGGCCTAGCTCGGAGGAGACGCGGGGGCCCTCCTCGAATTGAAGACCCTCACGGGAATGGCCGTACGCTTCCCGGGGGCAGAACCCCGGGCGCTGTTGGCCGGACAAAGCGCTGAAGGCGCTGTCGCCTTCGAGGACTTATTGGGGGAGGTTGGGCTCGCCATGCGAGTCTTTTCCTCCCTCCGCCTCGAAACCTTAGGCGGGCGTTGCGGCTTGGGAGGCGGGGGGCCCTCTTTTCGAGGAACCACCGTCTCCGAGCCACTCGCTCCACCTCGGGGCGTGGGCGAAGGGGCCGAAGCTCCTTTGTTGCTGTCCTCCTTTCGGGGAACAGCTTTAGGAACCCCGGAAGATGGCCTAGCGACCATCTTCAGGGGTGTTGCCTCCTGTGAGTCTAACGACTCTGTGGAGGCGCGTGGCCGTTTCGCCTTACGGGAAACGGTCACGCTGGGGGAAGAGGGGGGAGCCCTGGTATTAGCCGGGGCTGGGTGTGAACCCTTTTTGCCGCCAGCTCTACCAGGGGAGCGCCCGGGTGTAGTAGAGCCCGCAGAAGGGCTCCGAATGGGCGCGGAAACAACCGTGCTCGTTGGCCTGGATGGGCCAGGAGCAGAGGGTGCTTTTCTAACTATTGAGGCATATGACGTCCCAGGCAGAGCCCTCTCATGTGTCTCAAAGACACAGAAGAGGAGACTACAAGTGGTGCAGAATAAATGCGTGTACCTAATCACAGGTACACGCAGAATGGAAAGAAGATCCCAAGAAGAGCTGCACCAGGAGGCGGGGTTAACCCCCATTAACATTGTCATAGAAGAACGGACAAGGAATATGCTGGAAAAGGTCAATCGCTTATTGGACGAGGATATCGTTCAAATGATTGACCAAAACAGAAGAGCAGTATGTCGCGCCAGATTTCCAAGCTCCGCTGGGATTTTAGCTGGCGGAGCAGAAGTACCGTTCTACGCTAGATGAGTCAAATTTACCCCAGAACAAGACTAGAAATACCAACTATGAAATCAACCGAATTCGACAAAACCCACCGATATTGACAAACCAAACCAACTAGGAAAAAATACCGAAGAAGGATACACACTCAAGAAGATGATACTCACCAAACAAGACAACAGGAAGAAACATTATACACGAAATACACACACGACAAAAGTACCATGAAACAAAGATACTAATACAAACACAGTAAGTTTTATTAACGACTTACAAAAACAACAGCTAACGCGCACAGCACAACCAGAAAATATTAGCAATGAAGACAAATGGCTTGAACGCCAAATTATATGTAATATATATACCTGTATATATATATATATATATATATATATATATATATATATATATATATATATATATATAAACAAACCAAAAAAACAACAACGGAACCACAAATCAAAAAAATTTGAAAGCGATAAGCCTGATCACCAGGCTCTAGCATCACTTTGCACCCTACCACACTTCTTTCTCTTTTCACCACTGGTCTACTTTCCGCTATCTATTCACACACCCTTTCTATCCCCTCACCTGCATACTCTCACATACACGGCCAAAAGGCCGGAGGTCAGAACTTACCAGTACACGTCTCTTTCGCATTCTAACCTTACTTTCCCATTGAGTTTATAAATATTCAGTGGATTACACCTACCTAGACTAAGTACACTACACTTGCTTATGTTAAATTCCATTTGTCATTTCTCTGCCCATTGGGATAGTATGGTCAATATATCTTGTAATACCTCAGCATCAAAGACCTTATAATCCTCCTAACTTAGTATCATCGGCAAACTTGCCCAGGTCGCTACTTTACCTAAATCAAGATCATGAATATAAATCAAGAATAACAACAGCCCCAACACTGACCAATGAGGAACCTCACTGGTGACAATTCCCCAGCCAGATTTAATCTCACCTATACCTAACTCTTTGCTGTCTGTCCCTAAGCCACGGCTGAATCCGCCTAAAAATAGTTCCATTGGTCCCTTGCGCTTTAACTTTATTCAAAGGTCGTAAGTGTGGCACCCTGTCGAGCAAAGAGGTGTAAACTATAGAACAAGGTCTTAAACTTAAAGGGCGGCTGCACCCCTGCAGTTGCAAAACTATCTCTACCGAATGATGTAACTAGGCTATTTGCAATGATACCAAAACATTATATTCATACAATCTCGCATACATGTTCCAAGTGTTTTTGAATTCAACAAAATGGGATGCTGCCTCTAAGAGAATATAGATTCTTTATTAAATTTAAACTTAATTCCAAATTTGTTATTTATTTATTTTACTATTTTCAGGTTATGCTGATTAAATAATTTAAACAGCAAGAAATAAAATTAAGAGATACTTTTTTTAAATATCACAGCCACTGCTTGTTGTAGTGTGCCGTTTATGTATGACTTTAAAGCAGGGGCGGGCAACCTTTTCAGAGTGAGCGCCAGATGAGACTTTGGGAGCAGGCCGCGGGCCGGAGTGAGAAACGAAATCCCCAAAGTGACCATATGGTTACTAGAATACATTATACAAGAATTTTATTGAAAAACATACAAATCAGTGAGACGGAAAAAGTCCTAAGCATTTTTTTTAAAAAATTGCCTCTTCTACAACTTTGGTCTCTATGAAAATTTTCGTATCTGTGAGGAAAATGTATTTTTGTCTCATTCTTTACTCATTTTCACCACTGCCAGACGTAAGCCTCATTTCCCTCTTCCTCTACGAGTCTACTGATACAGATGCTGTTTGGCAGAATTTATTTATTTGGGGGCTGGGGTTTCGTGGGACGGATTGACATATTAATGCCGAACAAGGTGGCGGGCCAGACGTTAGGCCTTCGCGGGCCGGAGGTTGCCTGCCCCTGCTTTAAATCAATAAAGGCCCTCGGAATATCCACGATTTAGCCTTTTTTGACTAGCGTGTCCTCATTATTAAAAATAATAGGCATCTACAATAACTAGGTTGTCTTTTATATTTTTGACAAGGAATGGTCTCCATTTCTCCCCTTTTCCGATCACTATCGGCCTCACCTTTGAAAGCCCCTTGAGATATCCTTAGGCTGCCCAGGCATCCAACCTTTTACGGTTTTTAGATCTTTTCTCCAGCCAAAATCATTATCCAATGCAATGTAAAATCCATCATTGGAAAATGCAGGCGACTGGATGTCCGGCAATCATATGTTAATATTGATTTAGCAACATTTTTCATTGCCGCATCGAACAATAATTGCATTAGTGTGGATTGTCGTAACTCAATCCGGAGTCATTAGTCATTCGGCTCACTAAAATTATTGCTTTCATTCGTTACTCAATCATTTCCCCTGCAAGTCGTATCACCTGCTCCCGTATAATTAATTTTTCGAGTTACCCTTTTATTTTTAAGATGGATTAAAAAAAAAGTGTTGCTTCAGTGGAAACTTAGAGAAAGAATACCCATTGATTAGAAAAGGCAAAGAGTGAGAGCATGGTAAGATGTGAAAAGTGATATTAAACGCCATTTGAACTCGGATAAGCATAAACGAGCTGATGTCTGCGCGTCATCAAGCATGTCTTTGAAGTCGCTTTTAAAAAGTGACTTTGTCACCATGGTTAGGAGTGATGCTGATTAAAAAAAAAGAAAGCTAAGGAGTCACTTGGCGACAAATTCGTTCCTCGTTTTTCCTGAATTCTATCTATCCGTGTTCAGGTTTATCCAGGCCTGTCCGAATAGAATCCAGAGTACAAGAAAGAAAAATAATATATGAAAAAAAAACCCACTTCACAATCACTGATTCTTCAATGCCAAGAGAGCCCTTTGGGGTAAATATGTAGACGAGCGGCCCAGCCGATAAGATGTACTATTTCGTCCGTGTTCCAAAATGTTTCACGTTTTTGGAGTACATTTATAGGGGACGGCTCGTGGAGGGGTTAAACACGATGCGTGGACCGCACTACGATGATCCTCAGTTTCATTAAATTGTGGGGGGGGGGGGTCTGGGGCTGTGTATATAATTCCTAATTTTTATAATGTTCTGACTTTTACAGAGGTGAATGCTTTAACTACATCATGTCAGCGCCTTTAATCGTTTTGCGAATTATAATAGGGGTTGGGGTGGGGTATGACGTCAGAAATGACACGGGTGAACGATAATATTTACACAAAATAATTTTTCCGGCCGGGCCGCTCGTCTACATGTTTACCCCCTTTGGAACACAAAGCAAACAGGAAAATACGAGTTTTGAACCATTGATCCCCCTTGTAGGAACAATGTGTAAGGCGATCTACTTGGAAGTTCAAGGAAAAAGAGCAGCGTAATTTGAGTTCTATTTAAGGATTAACAAACATAGATTTTGAAACACATTAGGCCTAATTTCCCCGAGGCTGAATACAAATCCTACATGATTATCATAACTGAAAATGACATCAACCTGACAAAATGAATTTATAGATATATTTTTTTTCTACCTCATTTCTTGAGTTCAGTTTTTTAAAGAATAAAAAATAGCAATTAAAAGTCTCACACTACACCAGTTTTGTTTTCCCCGTCATATGTAAACTAAATTAACAAAATAGTAGCATATTAATTTAAACTAAGAAAAATGAAATGAAATTCAATAGCCTAACTTAAAGTGGCTCGTGTTTATTAGCCTCAACTTAGCGGTCAACAAGCGCATACACACTTTAACGCACGGTTTACAACAAAACTTAGTTTTGCTGTAGTGTACACTATGTACACCAAAGAGGGAATGTGTTTTTAGGTTGCCTGCCCACTAAAGTAGGAATACCGTTTTTCTAAAGAATTTAATGATAAATTCGAAGATTAACAATAATGTTGAGGAAAATATTGTTCACTCACGAAAATCAAGGTGGGGATGTTCAATAGCGAAAACTTAGTAGGGGGGGGGGATTGGTAGGGGTAAGGTTTTTTAACCGCCGATCTGCGTTCATTTAAGACGCCTTTTAGTACTTGAATGACGGCCTACTCACGGGTAATGTATGAGCCTGCTGTCAAGTAGACCCGAATAAGGGGGAGTGGAGAATATTCAAGTGAGTCAGGATTTTAAAGGTCATTTTGTATATTAGAGGTGATTGGCTGGTAGAAAGAATGCGATCGGATGACCAATAAAATGAATAATTTTAAAAGAGAAGAGAAAAATGGACAAGAAACCATGAATTGTTTTATAGAAATTACCAGGTAATGGCTTCGCCACCCCCCACCCCCCACGAACTTGCGCTTCGCTATTAAGATTAAAATCTAAAAAAAAAGCAGCCATGGTTAAATTTTTATAAATTTTCTGAACCGTCGTTACGTGTGATAGATACCATACCATGGTTGTACTTAACATTTTTTTCATAATTTACATTTGAAATCTTTTTAGAATTTTGAATAGTTCGCCTCGCAATCGCCTAGTTTTGAGAGTTGGTAGTTTTAATATATTTAATCTTTCAATATACGACTCATTTCTAATCGAGGGAATTAGTTTAGTTGCCCGTCATGGAATTCTTTCCATTTGATTGATGTTTACATATGTTTAAGGTGACCACAATTTTGTCGCGTATTCCCCAGGTGTGGCCTTAATAAACTTTTATATAGAGGCCCCCAATGCCGCGGCGGCTTCAGGTTGCTTTCTGTCGTCTTCGAATCGGACACACTCGTGTGACGCATCGTTACTTGGTGGAGCGCTCGCATGTGCCCTATTGCAACGACTGCGTCGTCCCCCAGACTGTTCGGCATATTCTTGTCGAATGTCCCAGTCTGGGTGATCTTCGCGCACGATACCTGTCTCGGTACCGGGATGGGCGGGGTCGCTACCGCCTGTCCCTTGTACTCGGGACGAGTGCGTGCACCATGACTGGTGGACTTATTGACTTTTTGGGGGAGGCCGGCCTTCTCCCCTTTATTTAAGGTTCCTTTTTTTGTTATTGTTTTGTTTTAGGTTGCACTCTCCTGCACCGGGGTGAGGGGGACCTCCCCCCGCTGCCGGAGATTGCTTCGATTGTTAAGTTTTTCCAATTTATATTGATTGTTAAGTTTTCATATTTTAACTTTAAAGTAGCCTAATTCTAGGCTGTCGTGTTTTTCGGCGACTTATGCCCAAGTGGGTAGTTGCCAGATGGGCTCTATATAAAAAAAAAAAATTTATATAGAGGTATGATTATATCTTGGGTGTTTGTAGTGAAAACTTCTCGCATTAAATCTAAGCATTCGGTTCGCCTTCTTACACACTTCGTCACACAGTTTGTTAAACTTAAGATCCTTTGAAACCCGCGCCTCTAAATCTTTTTCTTCGTCCACGAGGATAAGATTTTTACCACCCATTTCATAGTTAAAACTTGGATTATTTTGTGTTAATTTATTGTTAAATTTCCAAGATTATATCTAAATTGGTTGTATTGATGAAATCAGAAACAAAATTCTTCACACAAACGAACTACTTACTCATGTGTACAATTTGGGATGTAGTAACTTTTCGAATGAGAGTGGAAACTACATTATCCTTCGGGGGGTAGAGGGCGTCTCTGGATATGGAAATGTGGAATTTGTCCCACAGAGTGGCATTCGGCCTGAAAAGAAACGGAGAAGGAAATCGAATAAGTACAAATATTGAAATATTTAATTTATTATTAAAGAATTCAATTAATAAAATGCAAACGCAAGCAAAACTCTGTCAGTTCACGGTCGTAAATCAATGAATGCAGAAATTGCTACGTTTCCATTTTCGATTGTTTATATTCAGAGGGACTTGGGCCTAAAAGGGAAATTATCCTTTCTTTCAAAATATTTCCTCAAAAGGAAGGGTTTGGGAAAGGAATCCGTTTTATTGATTATCCAATGACTAAAATCAATTAATATTAACGATTTTTATTGAGGCAATGCTGTATAGGCGGGAAAAATAAGAATTAAATCACTGTTCCTGATTTTTCATCGAACGAAGACAATTCAGATTACTTCATCCTTTGTAGGGAGATCTTCCTTAAAGAGAATTGTGGGTTTACCCGGTCCAGGGCGCCGTGAGTAGTCTCCTTTTTAAGCTTCTCGGTTTGCGTGCATATAAAATTTCATTTAGCATTTCTTACAAATCTCTTCAAAAACTTTATAACGGAGATGCCAGTGTTTTTGGTTTTTAGCTTAAGGTAAATAATAATAATAATTTAGTTGGGCATACATGATTCCACTACGTTTGATGGTTTGAAAGCCCGGAACAAAGCGAGCAATTTAGCTTTCCTTGACAGCAGAGCCATAACAACCGCCCCCCGGCCGGGTGGGGGGCTCTTGAAGGAGTCCCACTGTGGCCAAAATTTTTAATTTTATTAATGAAAATATAAAATTTTCGAATACACATTTTTTGTAATTATCTGATTTATCTTTTCCCTTTCAACTGGGTCATTGATGATAGACCAGAATATTTGTATTACAGGAATATTGTCATGGGGGCTCCACAATCTTGATTTAGGGGGGGGGCACTAGACATTGCTACGGCTCTGCTTGTAAGGCCTAACTTGTAAGATGGAGGGCTTGCCAATATAATCTAAAAGGTATATTTAGAGACAGAAATACAAGAAGTTTTTACAAATATTCAAACTTTAAAATATTTAAATTTCCAATACATATCTGTAAAAATAAATGGTAATAGTGGTGAAATATTTTGTTAAATTGCTGTAGAAGAGTAAGATATGAGTATGAGCAAGAAAAAAAATTTATAATCTAAACGTTATTATTTTAACGTTGATATTACGCATTAATAGGGTTCGTTTTTGTATAAAATCATATTATTAAATTTTTAAAATAAGTTGTTCACATTATTATTAACATTGTTAAATTTTAATAAAACTATAATCTTAAATCAGTGGCTCATTCATAAGGGTCCTCCTACCAAGCTTACCCCTACTTTTCGGGTGTATCTGAGCTCCTTTACATATTTGCAGTTAATTTCTATTGGTGATCTAAATTGTTTTCAACTCTACACTACATTGGACCTTTAGAAGAAGTGAGGTAAATAAAATGAGGTCAAAATGTGAGAAAAAAAGTGAATAGGGGTAAATAAAGTTATAATAAAGATCTTTGGTGAAAGTGTAGTTTCGTGAATTACTATTTTTCAAAATATATTTCAAATTTAAGTTAATTGATAATTTAAAAAAGCATTCAAGCTTATTATTATAGTAAAGTGATTCATATTCCTCAATTTTTTAGGACAAGTTAAGTGAAAATTTCTTTTGTTTTTGTATTTTGATTTCGTTAGGTTAAATTACGAACCGATTTCTTTTATTTTAGCATTCCTAAAATAACATATAAGGTATTTTGCTATATTTTTTACACCAGTCTTCAGCAAGGCTGATAATACCTGAGTTTGGGTTGCAGCTAGGGGAAGGGGGGGGAACTGGTATTTTAATACTAGTATTTGCGAAAAAAACTTGAATAATACCGATATTTTAAAAAAAATATTAAACTCTAAAAAAATTATATTATTTGCATTTAAACCGGAAAATATATAAAATCTAAATAAATTCTTAGGCATTAAAATTTTAATCAAATAGGTAATATTGATTAGTCTCACTCACAAGTCACTACTCATCTGAACAAAAATTTCAGAATTTCATTAAATTTTGTAATAAATATAAATTTGCGCATTTCGACGCCAGCTCTCAGAACATCATTAAACGCCCTTTTCTTTCTAAGGACCTATTTTCAAATTCAATTAATTTACTTTGCAATGATTTTTTAGACCAAAACCAATATTAAAAAAAAAATTGTTTTTTTTAGTTTAGTATTTTTATATGGAAAATTACTTTCTGGAGATACTTTATTTTCTTGGCCTTTCCGTTTTCATAGTTTAAATTGCTCTTTCATTTTACTTTTTGTTAAAACTTCATTTAATATAATTATATAGTTCTAAATTTAACTTCAAAAATTCTTGTAGCTTCTAGAAAACTTATTTTTAATATTATCTTTAATTATAAATTATTGCTATGCTTTAAATTTACTAAAATCCTTTGTATGAAGTTTAGTCAGTTTGTAGTCAGTCAGTCGTTGGGTATTTATTGATACCTCGAATTATCTCGAATTTCACGAGATATCTCGGCCACAAAATAATAAATGCCTCCAAATCGGGAACTGTAAGGTATTTTCTCGGGGATTTTTTTCTGAATCAAGCCGAGATTTTTTCGTGACTTATACTTGATATTGTGGTCCTTTACCGCCCTTCCAGCTCGTCTCCGGCCTTATTTGTCGAGGAGTTCAGTAACCTACTCTCCGACCTATCCTATACTGGTTCTCTCCTTATTCTCGGTGCCTTCAATCTCCCTAGCCACAATGAGACTTTTCGCGCATTAATTGACATCATCAACCTCTTCTCTCTTACACAACATGTGTCATCCCTAACACACATACATGGTAATATCCTTGACTTAGTCATCTCGAACCTCCATATATCTAATATAACAGTAACTGACCTTTCTAATACGATTTCCGACCACTTCTTGGTAAATTGATACTACTTCTCTCTTTAACGATGTTGTTTCTGCCCTACCTCCTATTGATACTACTGCTTCACCTGACCAAACCATAAACTCACTGCACCAATCATTACTTGCCTGCCTTGACGTGCACGCCCTACTTATCACTCCTTCTTCAAACCGCCATCACCGCGCCCCTTGGTTCACCATGGAACTCCTTCGTTCAAGGAGGTCCTTACGTGCCCATGAACGTGCCCTTCGTAAAGCACGCTCCTGTGGGCAGGACATGACCTCCCTCTCACTTGCCTAACGCCTTGCTACTTCGACTTATTCTTCCAAATTAAAATCAGCGCGTGAGGCTCATTCACGCAAACTTTTGTCTGAGAGAAAGAATGACCCTCGGACTATCTTTCGTCTCATCTCTCGTCTTTCCTCGCCTAGCCCCATTCCCCCCCACCTCTCCTCTCATCAACCCCTCTACTCTTTCGAAATTTTTCTCTGATAAAATTACCCACTCGTCTGAACAAGCCCATGCTGTTCTTCCCGACCAAACTCCATTGTCGCTTAATGTCCTCACTCGAGCGTCCTCTGAGGAGGTAACCTTCCTGATCTCATGCTCTAACAAATCTGGATCCCCTAAGGTCGTCTTTCCACCCAAACTCCTCCACCAAATTCTCCCTGCTGTCCTCCCACTGATTCTTCATCTCTTTAACACTTCTATTGCCACAGAGGTGGTTCCCTCTTCCTTCAAACATGCCTCAATTCGTCCTATCCTTAAAAAAACACACCTTAACCCCTCTGAACCATCTAGCTATCACCCTATCTCACAGCTTCCATTCCTCTCTAAGATTCTCGAGAGAGTGGTTTTCTCTCGCCTTAATGACCATATTTTTAACTGCAATATCGATGAAACGTACCAATCGGGGTTCAGAGCGAAGCACTCTGCTGAAACCACTCCTCTTAATGTTTCAGACGGTTTACGTAGAGCTGCCGAGAGGGGTTGTATATCCATTCTAGTCCTCCTAGACCTCTTCTCTACTTTCGACACCATCGACCACACTGTCCTCCTTGATCGTCTTCGAACTTTCCTTGGTCTCTCGGGCACTGCACTTGCTTGGTTCCGCTCATACCTCTCCTCCCGCACTCAGTCGGTCGCGCTCGATAACCTCTCCTCCGAGCCCGCGCCCATTCATTTTGGGGTGCCTCAGGGCTCAGTCCTTGGTCCCCTCCTCTTTCGCATCTACTTAATTCCTCTTGTCTCCCTTCTTCGCAATTTGGGCCTGTCCTTCCACCTCTATGCTGATGACACTCAGATATACCTTTCCTCATCCCCTGTGTCCTTCTCTCAATCAATTACTAAGCTCCTTTCAGACTTCACCCCTATAAACGAATGGTTGTCTGCCAACTTCTCAAACTTAACCGCGATAAAACTGAAGTTCTCCTTGTTGGTACCGCTTCGGTGGTGGAGAAATCTAAAGCTCTCTTCCTCTCCCTTAACCCTGGGGAAACCAATGTCGTCTTCTCTTTTACCGTCAGTAATCTTGGTGTTATTTTCGACGAGCAACTCTCGTTTAAACCGCACATCCATCGTATCTGAAGTCTTCCCTCGCTTTCCTCCGCAACTTTTCTCGTTTTCGATCCCATTTTGATCGACGAAGCCTTGAGACTGCTATTCATGCCTTCCTCACCTCACGCTTAGACTACTGCAATTCTCTTCTAGTGAATCTCCCTTCTTCGTCACTTCGCCCCTACAACTAGTTCAAAACTATGCTGCCCGGATCCTCCTTCGCCGCCCCAAGTTCTCTCCTTCGATGCCTCCGTTACAGGAACTACACTGGTTACCTATTCGCTTCCGTACCCATTATAAAATTCTTCTCATCACCTACAAGGCCCTAAAACTCAAGGCTCCACCTTATCTCTCGTCTGCCCTCTCCCGTCGTCAAACTCCTCGGGCACTCCGGTCTAACCTCGCTCCCATCATGGACACTCCTCGTTCTGTCCTCTACTCGATGGGTGACCGTTCCTTCTCAGTTTGTGCTCTTAGAGTCTGGAATGCTCTTCCTTCCGAAGTCCGATCCTCTCCCTCCCTTGCTACTTTTAAAAGTCTCCTGAAGATTCATCTCTTCAGAAGTGCCTTCTCTTCCCTGTAAACTTTCTCTACACTCGCTACACAACCTGCGTCTGTGAGGGCTAACAGCCCTGAAGGGCGCATTATAAATACTTATTATTTTGATAAATATTCTTTCAGTGTGTCTGTCTGTGGGTCATTATGGTTGGAATATTTAAAATCATGGATGGCGAGTACAGAAAGCTACCCCAGACCTGGCCAATTACATCTCGATAGGGGAAGAGGGGAGGGGGGTCCCCAACGCCTCACACGATCCTGACACGATGATATTAAGGACTCGTTTAACGGCTTAACAGCGTCTTACGTCCTGGAAAATGACAGAACTTTTTCCTATCCAAGTTTAAGTGTTGGTGGAATGGGGTTGAAAGGACGACCCGGAACTTCTCCTTTCACCCCTTTTCACGTTCGCGCCACTGGTAAAAGGGTTTTTAATTAGCTCGATCTCAGCGAAGAAGGGAAATTACTTTCTATACATTGACGTGGTTTTGAATTAGGCGAAGCACCGAGACCTTTTAGCCAAACTTGGGTAATGACTTTAGTAGAATGGACTCATTCTAGTCGTGGTTTAGAACCCAGTATTTCGATTTAGTTTATTTTCACAACACAACGCATACAGTGGAGTTACTTTCGAATCCGTAGGGTTTTTTTTTAAAGGCTCTATCGCACTAGCACTCATTTGATTATTACTATTAGTAGTATTGAAGTTTAGGTTTTTAGGTAGGAGATCCCCCCCCCCTACTTTTCTTCTTTTTCAAGGTGCCTGGAACGGCCGAGGGGATGGGGGTATACGATGCATTTCCATCGAACCCGACTCATTTCTTTCATTTCCCCGAGGGAATTTTGCAGCTTGTTTTTTGGAAGAAAGAATTGGAAAAAGCGCGAGCTGGAGAAGTCACCAGGTGAGGATTTTGTCTACCTGTGAGTGTGATTGTGTAAGTGATTGATGTGGATGGCTGCGAGTAGTTTGATTGAAGGATTGCTAATTTCAATTCTGTTAAAATTACATTTAATATAAAAAGCGAGAACCAACGTGGACATCATCGGAAAGTTTTTCAAAGGGTTTGCTTGTAAAAATGATGGGGTCCAGTGAATCAAAAGTGTATGGTTGGTACAAAGACCGAATATCTTAAAGAGGAGACTACTTGGCACCATCGGGGAGAAGACACACAACTCTCCTCAACAGGTGTAATCGTTATTGTAGTGGTAAAAGACTCTGAAATCTAATACGCACCGACAGCGACAAGGGAATCTCCTCAAATGATGGGTGAATGAGATGGAAACAGAGAATGTTCTGAAGTGGGTATGGAAGAATGAATGAGAATGGACTTGGAATCGTATGTGAGTGTGCCGGTGGCTGTCAGCAAGAACATAGCATTCAGTACTACCATCCTACCAGTGGGATTTGACCAAATATTGCTTTTCAAATTAGGACAAGACTGGCGACATTCACACATTTGAACACCTAAATTAATTGAAAATAGCAGAGTTGTTGCCATCTCAATTCCAAACTCTGGTTGACGTTCTGAAATGTAGATGTGAGAAACTACCCAGCAGCCAATCTTGCAAAGGATATTTAACCTAAAGTGCTTGTAAAGTGGGAACGGGGAGAACAGTTCTTTTCTAGCTCCCGTTGTAAATTCAAGGGTCACAATCTTAACCATCTAAAAGCACTGGGAGCACACCAAAAACATATCCCTCGGGAGAGGAAAGCTACAGGCCTAAGACACTTTCATTACAAAACTAGACAACCTGTTGATATCTTCAGGCGCAAGTGTAAAATTGTTGTTTTTTTTTGCTGTGAATTTGGCTGCCATGGTTGCAAAAACGAAACTCAACTTAATTTAAATCCCTATGGAGATGAAGATCTCTGTGAAGGAACTTGCTTTCATTAAAGGTGAGAGAGAAATGATTACCTACTTCTTTTGGACCACATCAGGTTTGCTTTCAAGATTAATTTGAGTAAAATAGACAAGTCAATAAGTTAAAGCGACAGGAAGGTGGCTTATTATAAGTAGGCCAATGTTTTAATGCCATCAAGTGAAATGATTTTCTCTCCTGAAGGAAATGAAGAACAAATAGCTGATGCTCAAGAGGGCAAATATTGAATTCATGAAGGGACATTAAAAATACCAACCACATCTTCAAATTCCATTAAAAAGCAACCCGGGAAATTGTTTTTTTTTAGCAATAGCCCTCCCAAATTTAGCCAGGGAATTATTTTGTTTTGGCAATAACATCATAACTATTCGGCTGATTCTTACAAAATTTGAAACCCTTAAGTTATTTACATTTTCTTTCACATGATAGAATTGCCAAGGTCCTCCCAAGGTTATTCCGAGAATTATTGAAAGTTTTTGAAGGTCGTAAGGTCATAAATCAGAATAAGTGAGGGCACGCGACTCTTTAGTCAGCTGACCTTGTTCTATCTCATTAAGATGAGGATAAACACAATTAGAACTCGATGAGCTACAAGTATTACAGGGTGGGCAACCTTTTTACTGCTAAATCCATAAGGAGATGGGGGGGGAGGGACCGAGATATCTCAAATTAGAAAGAAAAATTTGCCTATGTTGAATAGCACGAATCATTAATTGATCACATAACTGGTAACGAATTCAAGATTTCTCGTTGACTAATGTATTGAATGAGTGTCAAATCCTAAGTGGTAGTCAGTCATCGTCGCTTGTCAAAATGCTAGGGCCAGGAGGGCGCATCCGAAGCCTCCAGGGACCAATTTGATCGGTATTCAAAAGTACGAAGAAAAACACATTACGGGAACCCTTGGAGCTAGGGGTAGGCCAGTGATTACAGGGTTGGACTTCTGACGTTGAGGCATGGGTTCTATCTCAGCGAGGGCGGAGGCAAAACTTTCAGCGGCGGCACGAGCTGGCTGCCTATTGGCGGATACGCTGATACCACCGAGGGGATATGTAGCTCCACACGCACATAAACAAACGCAACACCATCATTTCCCTGCCTGCTTTCAGAGCACAACATACACCCTTTCATAACCACATACCCCTGAGGCGGTAACACGAAAGGGTATATGATCGCTGGAGTTAGTGCGAGGGTCCCGATGGGAGGGGCGTCACTAGTGTATTAAGTAAGAGTTTGATAACGAACAATAGAATGGGCAAACGATCGGAAATGAATTAATTTCGGTTTGGAAAAGATAGTTGCCTTCTCCAGAGGAACCCGAAAACGGTGCTCGGATTTCCTCGCTATTGGAAGTGAAATTAAAATAGGGATTAAATATATGGTTTAGATAATAGAGTTGGGATAAAGTCTGCACGATTAGAGTCGGAAATTAGTTAGAAGTTTGTTAATATTTGATTTGATATGCACGATTGATGTTTGAATAAAATTTGAAGAAATTAAAATGTTACTTGGATTAGTTGGTCATAATGGAGACACCAGGACAAAATAATATAAGCATTTATCTTCGCCCATACTCCCCCATATTCACCAGAGGAGTGGGAGACGGGGAGCTGCGACCGCGACCTCACTCATTGCAGAGGTCCAAGATTAGGGCAGCCTCCCTCCCCCCCACTCGCAATCCCGGTCTTGTCTTCAAAGATGGAACTGATTTTCACTGACTATATGGAAAGGCTCCTCCAGAGGGAGCTGGGCAAATTTTAACTATAACCACACATAGCCCCAAGATCGGGGAAATCGTCCCCTCCCCAATATCTCTTGGCGTGGAAACAAGGCGGAAACTAATCGCTGTCAGGCTTACAGAACGAAAAACAAAGCCCTAAATGTCCAGCGCAGATACAAGACGAAGAAAGACATTTGGGCACGTGTTAAATAGACAGACGAAAGCAGGGCATTATGGAAGAGCGAATGGAAAAACCCCCAAAAGTTGTCAAAACACAATACTATCCGACACCTCCCTCGTCCCCAACGAGAACTGGTGCCTTTGTACTTACCAGCAAATGTCATTCTGATCTTTATCCTGCTTGTGGTTCCCGTCCAGGATGGGAGGGACGGATGACACAATTTACTGATAATAGGGGAACATTAAAGATAAATTTTGGGGGGAGAGGGCAATGAAGCTGTTAATATACTATCGCTTTTTATTGTCCGCTCCCAACTGCACAGCATCTTAAAAACACCAGGCGAAGTATATCTGCCTATATCCTAGTTATACGCTATGTTGCAGAACCTTTTCCATTTCTGTGCATTGCTTGATTTAATTTTTTTCTAATTATTTATTTCCTAATTTCCACCTTGGAATTTTGGATTAATTGATTTTAATACTCGTTTATTTGTTATTTTTAGTATCAGTAATAATGCAGTTGGTTCGCGAAACGTTTGTTACGGATTAAAATGAGTTTCGTTATGGACATTCTGACTGCCATTATTTTATAATACGATTTCGCTTTGGTCTCCTAAGGATGCCAAGTAAAGGGAATGAATAGACGTCAAAGTAATTTCGATCGCGGATGAAAAGTCTTCACCGTACATACTAAATTGCCGGAAAAGAGCGCAAGCTTATTTCAAGAGGCCTTTGAGCATAATGCATATTGCACTAAAATGCGAACATTAAAATAGTTGTAAGCAAAAGAGGAAATTACAGTAGGCCAGCATTATTCGATAGAAGTAGAGTGGTATGTTGTCGACTCAAAGTGCGGCCTCGTATCGCAAGAGATACAATACAAAAGCTTCACAATTTTGATTGGGAATTAATGAGTCATCTTACACACTCAATCGAGTTACCTCGCATTAGGTTACTATATTTTGATGAGAGCAGCCAATCACCTGAAGGGAATGAAGATGTCGCAACGGAAGAGGCCGAAACAAACTTCAAGAACTTTTTGAAATCAAAGTCAAGCAATTTTTACAAACATGATTTTGAAAAGTTAGTAGAAAGATGGAAACTAGTGGAAATTATATTGCTTATTAAATTATTAAATAAATACTCATTAATTTATAAATGATTTAAGAGTTGTTTGATTTCTATCTATAAAATAATGAGAAAAAAGGAAATAAATATTGCGTATTTCTTATTGGATGACCTAATACATGCCACCAGATGGGCATGGCTTCTTACTCTCCTGGTACAACGCATGCAATGAAATCAGGCGAAAGGTGCTCACAATCATCGCTGTATCAATGACCCTTTGTATGTATGTCTGTCTGTCTGTCTGTCTGTCTGTCTGTCTGTGCGTACGTGTGATAGGGAAGGAGGAAAATCGAAAAAGAAACTAGCCGAAAATAATTCGAATTCAGCTATGAGACAACACACACACACACACATATATATATATATATATATATATATATATATATATATATATATATATATATATATAACTGAGAAGATACTTGTAGCCTCCTTGAGTTGCAGGAAAACCACTGACTAAATCCAAATGAATGGTCTGAAATCTAGACTCTGGTGCAGTAAATTGTGTGTAAGGTGGCTTTGTGTGTCGTTGCACTTTGGCCTTCTGACATGAAAGGCAATTACGAACCCAAGATCGAATATCTTGTCTCATTCCTCTCCAGACAAATCGGTCTGAGATAGATTTGAGAGTGGCTCTAGTACCTAAATAGCCAAGATTATGATGAAAATCAGAGATTAGTTCGCGAAATTCGGAAGTGAGATAAAACCGTACAAAACCTTTTGATAAATTGCAAATGAGAGAGTGAGAAGAGGATGGAAGTGCTACTTTGTCAAATTTAAGGGAGATACGATCATCGTCTTGTAGTTCAGAAAGTTACAGATCTGTTGATTGGGATCTTGCGAGTGCTGTATAATCAATAATAGAAGAGAAAGGAACAGATCAATGTATTGCATGACATGAAGGATCTAGAGTACTATTTTGATATGCCGATGTAGGTGTATGTGTAGCAGATTGCATGTAGCAATCGATGATGGGGGCTCTAGAGAGGGTATCACTAGGATTATCCTTCCCTACAATATGACAAATATCACTTGTGTATTGTGAAATGAATTCAAATGAACGGGTTTCTTTAGAAGTGCGCCGTGTGTTGAGGAATTTAGGTGGCACCAATTGTGGCCTTACAATCTGTGGGTTCGAAGAAGCTTGTCCCTTCAAGTAAATGTTGAAAGTGCTTAATTGCAAGATGAATTGCGATCAATTCCTTAGTGAATGTACTAGGTTTTAATTCCGGACCACGAAAAGATTTGTTAACGAAGCCCAGAGCCTCCCACTTATTTTCATAATACTGTTGAAGGACGGTACCGATGCCAAGATTAAGAGGCGTCAGTAATGGGCAGTCTCGCTTTGGATCTGCCAAAAGGGTGGCATTGATGATGTCCCGTTTTATGGCATCGAATGCATCTTGTGCTTGGCTGTCCCATTTTAAAACTGAATTGGGGCGGTGTTTATTGGCACCTTTCGGTAATTTCGTGAATGGAATCAAGGTTAAGGCTGCTTATCGAATAAATTTCCGTAGGAAATTCACCAAACCCATGAATCTCTGCAACGCATGTAGCGTTTTGAGGACAGGATAATCTTTAATAGCAGTGATTTTCTCCTGTTGGGGGGATATACTTTGCAAGATTTATGTAATCCGTGTGATTCTAATGTTGAAAAGAGCTGTACGAGATGTTTCAAATGTCGAGTTTCGTCTTCACAGGCTATGAGCAAGTCGTTTACATGAGAAAACGAAATCAAAATCACCCAAAACATGATTGATATAACTTTGAAATGTTTGTGAAGAGTTTGACATACGCAAAAGTTGTGCACACTCATGTACTCGTTCTTTCTTATACTTAGGTATCGCTTAATGACTATGTGAGCTTCATTCATATCCTCTTAAACTCCGTCAGCATAAGACCGCTATAACTATTATTTATTGGCCCTCGACTTGTAACACCGATAATTCTGCTCTCCAACTTCGTTATCTTTCTCCCTCGACTTCTCCCCGTAAGGGGCGCGGCGATTTGCCATCCTGGCCGCCGTGCTGACGGGATCCAGCGCTCCGTCCGGCCCCAGCTTAGCCTCTCTTCCTTCCTTCAGATAGCCCGATTTCTCCCCTACCTCGTCGCTTTTCATACAACCTCTCCCACAACTTTCTCTGGTCAGCCTCTAATTTCACAGGGTAGAATGCTGACCTTCTTCTCAAGCCAACCACCCCGGATCGGGGCTGAGGGGGGAGGGGACATTGTTCCCTAACCCCTCAGCTCCGGTTCGGGTTGGGTTTTTTTTAACAACCTGCTTCATCCCCACCCACATCTTCCTCACATCCCTTTTCCTCTCCTCTTCACAACCTATATTTTTTACGCCGTGTCCAAGGTGGAGCCGCCATGCCGAAGGACTGCCAGGCCACCAGGCGGGAGGGGTGGTCCCGAATGGCGGCGCCTGGCTCTGCCGGGCTTGTAAGCACCTCTCGCAGTGCGGGCAACTGCGAGAGGTGATGAGCTATTGCGTCCCGTATAAAAAGAGGGTCACCATGCCCATGTATGAAAAAAAACAAAAACCCCAACCCCCAACTTCCCCCAAAACATCTACGGAGCCGCCCTCGGGCAGCTCCACCGAGAAAATGGAGGTCCCCCCCCTTGTGCTTGCGCAAGGGACCCTCCATAATTCTTTAACCGGAGAGGAGGCTTACTCCTCTCCTACGCCTACGGGTGTAGGGGACTCCCCCTCACCCCCTTCTCTGGAGGTGCTTTCGGGCACCTCCCTATCTCCAGCGGCAGTCCCTCCTTTGCTTTCTAAGGGGACTGCCAAGAAAGCCAGCAGGCAGCCCATTGCCGACCGCCCCTCGTGCAAGCGGCTCGGTAGGGCAAACCCCCTTAGGGGGGAGAGGGAAGCCAGGCCCCTTCGGTCGCTTCCCTCAAAAGACCTGCTGGCAAGAATTTTGAACCTTGCTGGGGTCAAGGCCTGTGCCTCCCCACACCACCTGACTAGTGACATTACTGCCAAGGGGACCTGCGATGTCCTGGGAGGGGATGGCCAACTGGAGGCCCCTCCTGTGATAGACATGGTCCTTGAGGAGACCCAGCCTCAGACGGTAGGGCCTTCCATGGGGGGGAATCCGGGCTCGGCGCCAAGCACCGAACCCGAATCCGCCCCTATGCAAGGTCCCCCTCAAATGGCCGAGGACTCCGAGGCAGTAAAAGGAGGGGAGGGATCTCCTCCGACAGGTGCCCCTACGACTACCAGGACCTTCTCCATTTCGGAGAGGGACCTGGCTGAGGCCGGCCCATCTGGCATGGGAGCTTCTGCCGGCGGAGGTGAGAAGCGGGTTCATTCCCCGCCCTCCTCTCCTAAAAAGAAAAAGACTCAAAAGACGAAGAAGACTCGGGGCTCCTCTCCATCCGCGGGGGCTGCGGGGACGGATGGGTCTGCTACCACTTTGGTAGGCGACCAAGCCAAGATCGGCACATCCGGCCCCTCTACCCCCTCGTGTGCGGAGCCCCTGACTAGGACTAAGACCAAGAATGCACAGGGCGGAGCCTCGATGACATCGGGGCCCCTGATTCAGAGGTTACCTGGCGTTTTCGAGCCCGCTGGCTTCAAACGCTTCCTCGTTATTCGCTCCACTGATGGCACCATGTTGTCCAAGGGCAACATGATCCATCAGAGGAGAGGATTAGCTAGTGCAATTGGTAGAGAGCCGAAGGTAACCCGTTTCTCGGACGGGAGCCTTCTGGCGAATGCGGCGAATCCCGCCGAGGCGGCCAAGATAAGTGCTCTTCGGACACTTCATGGCACCCCGGTGAGTGTGACGCCGCACTCTACCATGAACTTTGTGAAAGGAGTAGTTTATGCGAGGGAACTCGTTGACTACTCCATTGAGGACATCACCCTAGAGCTGGCCGACCATGGGGCGGTCAAGGTCGAACGTGTGATGAGAAAACAGGGAGGGGCCTCGAGACCCACCCCTACACTCTTCGTCACGTTCGACTGTGACAAGCTCCCTGAGTCGGTGCGTGCCGGTTGGTACCGCTACCGCGTGAAGGCATTCGTGCCACTGCCGCGGCGGTGCTATTACTGCCACCGCTTCGGCCATACGAATCGATCATGTAGACGTGCAAAATCGGGGTCACCCGAAGTCTGTGTAAATTGCTCCAAGGTCGCACACGATAAGTCCAAATCGTGTGTGGCCAAGTGTGTCAATTGCGGAGAGCCGCACCCTGCTTCTTCGAAGCAATGTGGTGCATATCTCCTTGAGAAAGAAATCCTGGCCGTTCAGGCCCAGGATCGACTCTCATTCCGCGAGGCAAAGGACTTGGTCCTGGCGCGCCCGGCTCTGCCTGGGACGTCATATGCCTCAATAGTTAGAAAGGCACCCTCTGCTCCTGGCCCATCCAGGCCAACGAGCACGGTTGTTTCCGCGCCCATTCGGAGCCCTTCTGTGGGCTCTACCCAACCTGGGCGCTCCCCTGGTAAAGCTGGCGGCAAAAAGGGTTCATACCCTGCCCCGGCTAAAACCAGGGCTCCCCCCTCTTCCCCCAGCGTGACCGTTTCGCGTAAAGCGAAACGGCCACGCGCCTCCACCGAGTCGTTAGACTCACAGGAGGCAACACCCCTGAAGATGGTCGCTAGGCCATCTTCCGGGGTTCCTAAAGCTGTTCCCCGAAAGGAGGACAGCAACAAAGGAGCTTCGGCCCCTTTGCCCACGCCCCGAGGTGGAGCGAGTGGCTCGGAGACGGTGGTTCCTCGAAAAGAGGGCCCCCCCGCCTCCGAAGCCGCAACGCCCGCCTAAAGTTTCGAGGCGGAGGGAGGAAAAGACTCGCATGGCGAGCCCAACCTCCCCCAATAAGTCCTCGAAGGCGACAGCGCCTTCAGCGCTTTGTCCGGCCAACAGCGCCCGGGGTTCTGCCCCCGGGAAGCGTACGGCCATTCCCGTGAGGGTCTTCAATTCTAGGAGGGCCCCCGCGTCTCCTCCGAGCTAGGCCTGGAGGGCATATTCCTTCAATGGAATTGCCGTGGACTCCGGGCCAACTGGGAGGAGCTGCGGAGGCTCGCCTCATCCCGTTCCCCGTTAGCTTTTTTTTGCAGGAGACCATGCTAGGCGCGTGCCCCCTGCCTGCCCTCCCGGGGTATAAGGGTCTTGCGACCCCACCACCGCGGGACGGCCGGGCTGGGGGATGCGCGGTTTACACCCGGCATGATGTCTCCGTTCTTCCTTTCTCTTTAGATACCTCCTTTCAGGCAGTGGCTGTGCAGCTGCACCTGGATAGGAGGTATACTATCATTTCTGCGTACATTCCACCGTCAGCTGACTTCGACGCGGGGGACTTCCGCCGCGTCGTGGCACGGTTGCCGAGGCCCTATCTCTTGCTTGGAGATCTGAACGGCAGGCATCCTCTCTGGGGAGATTACACCATAAATCCCAGGGGACAAGTCCTTGCCGATCTGATCGAAGAGCTTGAGATGGGTGTCCTAAACGTGGATGAGTTTACGCATCACTGTCCGAGAACCGCTTCATTTTCTTGCCTTGACCTATCTTTGTGCTCCTCGGATGCACAGCCTGATTTTGATTGGGGGGTGGTCGATGACCTCCATGGTAGTGATCACTTTCCCATTCAAATATCATTTTCAGGGCAACTGCCGCCTGAGAGACCACCTCGGTGGTGCTTGGCGCGGGCGCGGTGGCCTGCATTTCAGGAAATGACTGAATTCTCTATCTCAGTCAAGGAGTTTAGGTCGGTAGATGAGGCCGTTGAGTTCTTCTCCGGCAACCTCATCGCCGTGGGCCTGACTACTATTCCTAGGACGTCTGGCCGTTTTGCACGCCGACCACTCCCATGGTGGTCGGCCGAGTGTGAGACGGCCCTCAAACAGAAGCGTTATGCCTACATGCGCTATAAGCGCCGCCCGAACGATTTCACCGTCGCTGAATTTCGTCGGGCTAGGGCTAGGTTCCGGTATATTTCGAAGCACGCCCGCCGCTCTTCTTGGCGGGCATACGTGTCTTCACTTAACGGGAAGACCCCTTTAGCTGAGGTGTGGAAGCGAGTCAAAAGGATTCGGGGCAAGTTCTCGCAGGACCCCCCTCCCGTTCTCCAGGAGAATGGGACCGCAATCTCGGACCCCGCGTCCGTGGCGGAATCCTTAGCGACCGCTTTTTCCGCATTCTCTAGCCGTGATGCTGCTCCGCCAGCATTCAATGCACGTCGTGATGTCGCGGAAGGCCGCCGGCTGGACTTTACCTCCAGAGGCGGAGAACCCTTCAACGACAAGTTTACTGTGAGTGAGTTGCGTTCCGCTCTCGCTTCGTGCGCGGACACCGCCCATGGTCCGGACGATGTCCCGTACGCCATGCTTCGACACTTGGGTGAGCGAGGCATGGCCTTTCTGTTAGATTTGTTCAACAGGATCTGGGTGGAAGGTCTCCTCCCAGACTCCTGGCGAATCGCTACTGTGCTCGCCTTTCGCAAGCCGGGGAGAGATCACTCTACTCCGACCGGTTTCCGCCCAATCTCTCTAACCTCTTGCGTGTGCAAGTTGATGGAGAAATTGGTAAATGTTAGATTAGCCTATTTCCTGGACAGCGGAGGCCATCTGTCTTCTGCACAGTGCGGCTTCCGTAAGTTCCACTCCACGTCGGATGCTCTGCTCCGACTGGAAAATGCCGTCTGCGAGGCTTCCCTTCGTAGACAGCACTACGCCACGGTGTTTTTTGATCTGGAGAAAGCCTATGATACCGCATGGCGATACGGTATCATGGAGACTCTCCACACGATGGGGGCGAGGGGACGCCTCCCAATGTTTATATCTGAATTTTTGCGAGATCGTCGATTCCGCGTACGGGTGGGGGGAGCTCTCTCCGGCCCAAAGGAGCAGGAAGAGGGTGTCCCGCAGGGAAGTGTCCTCAGTGTCACACTCTTTGCCCTGAGCATCAACGGCATCACCTCGGTGCTGCCGGAAGATGTTCTCGCTACGCTCTACGTGGACGACCTTTCGATCTCTTTTGGCGCGGCCCAGATGCCAACTCTGGAGCGTCGACTCCAACAGGCATTGAACCGCGTCTCTCGCTATGCCGAAGCGCACAGGTTTCGCTTTTCTTTGGCCAAGACTAAGGTGGTGCACTTCTGCCGCCACCCACGGCTTCACCCCGACCCAGATCTGTTTCTTAATGGGGTGCGTCTGGATGTGGTTGAGTCGCACCGTTTCCTTGGTCTTGTATTCGACCGACGCCTCACCTGGGAGGCTCATATTCGCAGCCTTAGGGTCTCTTGTACCCGCGCCATGGACATTCTCCGTTCCGTGACGTTCAGCGCTTGGGGCGCTGATAGGGCTACCGCCTTACTTTTTTATCGATCCTTTGTTCGCTCGAAGCTCGACTACGGATGCGAGTTTTATGCATCCGCAGCCGAGCGTTTATTGCGGAAGGTGGATTCGATCCACCACACCGGCCTTCGCCTTGCGACCGGTGCCTTCCGCACTTCCCCCATTGAGAGCCTGTTGGTCGATGCTGGGGAGATGCCACTCGCTCTGCGCCGCGTGCAGTGCATCACTCGCCTGTACACGCGAGCCCGGCGCCTCCCTCAGTCGCCAACAGCTCTCACTGCATCCGCAGCTGATCTCGATGGTGCCTATGCCGCCGAGAGACGCCAGTCATACCCTAAGCCCTTTGGGTTTAGGGCCAGGAAACTCCTTCGAGAGGTAGATATAGCTCTCGGGCCGGTGGCGCCCCTGGTTCTGCCCAGGACGCCACCCTGGAGGGTACCACATTTGGCTATTTGTCGCCACGCCTCTGCTCCCAAAGCTTGTACTGCGCCGGGAGTATTGCGTTCGACCTTTTTGGAGCACACATCGTGTCACGCTGGTACCGTGCCAGTGTATACGGATGGCTCCAAGTCCCAAGAGGGGGTCGGCTTCCACGCCGTATCCCCTCTGTTTGAAGTCAGCGGGGCTCTACCAGGCGCTGCGTCTGTCTTCACGGCCGAGCTGGTGGCAATACACCACTCGGTACGGGAGATTACGCGACGTGCCCGGTTCGGAGACCGGATTGTGATTTATAGCGACTCACAAAGCGCCCTGAGTGCTCTCGGGGCATTGGAATCTCCGCATCCCCTGGTTCGCGAAATCCGTGACGCCACGGTTTTGGCGAGCCGGGCAGATGTCGAGATTATCTTCTGCTGGGTTCCTGGACATGTAGGAATTGCGGGGAATGAGCGCGCCGATGAGGGCGCCAAAGAGTCCGCGAGGACTCTGCGACCGGACCAGCGTTTCGCTCTTCCTCACACTGACTACATGGCAGGAATACGGGCAGCTCTTCGGACTGCTTGGCAAAGAAGATGGGAGACGGTCGAGGGGAACTTAAAGTTGCGTGCCATTGCGCCGCGACTGTTCCCATGGACCTATCCCCCAATGCCGCGGCGGCTTCAGGTTGCTTTCTGTCGTCTTCGAATCGGACACACTCGTGTGACGCATCGTTACTTGGTGGAGCGCTCGCATGTGCCCTATTGCAACGACTGCGTCGTCCCCCAGACTGTTCGGCATATTCTTGTCGAATGTCCCAGTCTGGGTGATCTTCGCGCACGATACCTGTCTCGGTACCGGGATGGGCGGGGTCGCTACCGCCTGTCCCTTGTACTCGGGACGAGTGCGTGCACCATGACTGGTGGACTTTTTGACTTTTTGGGGGAGGCCGGCCTTCTCCCCTTTATTTAAGGTTCCTTTTTTTCTATTATTGTTTTGTTTTAGGTTGCACTCTCCTGCACCGGGGTGAGGGGGACCTCCCCCCGCTGCCGGAGATTGCTTCGATTGTTAAGTTTTTCTAATTTATATTGATTGTTAAGTTTTCATATTTTAACTTTAAAGTAGCCTAATTCTAGGCTGTCGTGTTTTTCGGCGACTTATGCCCAAGTGGGTAGTTGCCAGATGGGCTCTATAAAAAAAAAAAAAAAAAATCCCTCGACTTCTCTGTCAAATTCCTTGGATACACGACCTCTCTCTCTCTCTCTCTCTCTCTCTCTCTCTCTCTCTCTCTCCTGGGTCGCGCCTATCTTTCTCTACTCATATAAAACAAGAGAAATTATGTTCATGAGACCAGATCCACATTAAAAACAGTCGAACACGCACTTCTTCATCGTTGTGATTCGTCCAATTCGGTGGATAGGATTTACCAAGCTCCATCCAATCATCATCAAAATCTCAAATTCCAAAATAAAGTTATTTTTATCAAGTTTATAAAAATCCTAATACGAACTTATTTAGTCGGACATCCTCAGGAACGAACTCGAATTATGTAGCAGAGGTGGAATGTTGTTCTAGCCCGGAACTGCCACCATCAATCAAAGTATCAACCAACCAACCCCGCTTGCTACAAGTGGTGACAAACCGGAATGACATAAAAAAATCATCATCAACGACTGGAATGACCTAAAAATTCAAAAATCATCATCGAACGGAGTGACTCTCATCATCATACGAAACCATTGCATAAAATTTCTGGAGTTATCATCGAATTATTGCAACGGAAATAAGTACAGCCATGGACTCCATCCAACCTTTCATCAAGGAGCCACATTCATCTCACCGAAGCACCAACTCGACTCAACGGGATGCTCAACATCTGCGACGCGCACCTCTCCCAACTTCAACCACACCACTCTTTCGTAAGTGACGCAAATTCGACAATTTAACTTACAGCCGCAGATATGGTTGCAAAACCACTCTCTAGCCGACTGGCTAGATCGTTGAATTATCTGTGCGCTTCACCTAGTATTAATTCATTATAATTTATTCATTCGCACTAACATAATTAATTTACTCGCCCTCACATAGTGATATGGCAGCGTGCCATTAATTTATTAATCTCACATAGAGCTATGGCAACGCGCCATCGAAACTCATTAGCATTCACATAATGCTACCACGATGCCTTTCATTTAAGGAACTGACTAGGAGAGAAAACTTTTAAATGCACGGCTATGCAACGCGTATGGTCTTTATTTCACTCACTAAAGGTTTACTAGTTTACTTGACTATTTCGTTCATCATATTATTTACTTAAGTTTACTAATTATTTTTCAAATTCATTGTATTCACGATTACTCTCATTGTATTATTAAGAGAAAATGTGTGCACTAAATCCCCATTTTTGTTCCTTTTATGTACGTTCACAAGTGTAATGAGACACGCGCGTTCATGTGATCTACAGGTGGACAAAAATGACTTTTTGACCTGCGAGTTTCAAAGTTTATCGCTTGAGATTTCAGAGTGTATCATTAGTATGAGCTTTATCATGTAAATGTCAACTTAATTATTATCATTCACCTTATACAAATTTGACCTAATTGTTCAGTATAAGTATTTTAATCATCATTCTACTTTAAACATGCTTGATGTCTCGAATTGCTATTTAGTTCACAAGAACTAATATCATTTATACCCATGCATTATTTTAACCAACAAATTAGCGTTATCATGTTAATAGAGACTTAATTATTATTACGCACTCTGTACCAATTTGACAGTAATATTCTCTATAAATATTTTTAATCATCATTTTACTTTAATGATATTTGATGTATTGAATTAGCATTTTGTTCACACGAACTAATGTCATTTTGTACTCGTGTATCATTTTAACCAGCGAATTATTGTACATCTTACCTTATACTTTTATAATTCTATTTACCACGCCAATGATCTTCAGTATTGTATTTTACCTAAGTGGTTAATTCCGATTGAATTATATCATGGATTTGATTCGAATATTCTTAATTATTGCTATTTTCATCTTATTTCATAATTTCTGTTTTAGGTGCACCACACAAATGTAACTACATTTGCTAATTCAGAAGGTCTGGGTGTTCTTTGTAGTAATCCATGTACTCAAAAGTTGTGCACACTCATGTACTCGTTCTTTCTTACAATTGTGTATCGTCTAGCGACTATGTGAGCTTCATTCATCTCTTCTTAAACTCAGTCGGCAGAGGACCCTTATAACTATTATTTATTGGCTCTTGACTTGTAACACAAATAATTCTGCTTTCCAACTTCGTTATCTTTCCCCCTCGACCTCTCTGTCAAATTCCTTGGATACACGATATCGCTCTTTCTCTCTTTCCTGCGTCACGCCCACCTTCTCTACTCATATAAAACAAGAGACATTATGTTCATGAGATCAGATCCACATTAAAAACAGTCAAGTACACACTTCTTCATCGTTGTGATCCATCCACTTCGGTGGATAGGATTCACCAAGCTCCAGCCAATCCTCATAAAAAATCTCAAATTCCAAAATAGTTATTTTTATTAAAGTCGTTTATAAAATTCAAATACGAACTTATTTGGTCGGACATCCCCGAGAACGAACTCGAATCATGTAGCAGAGGTAGAATGTTTTTCCTACCCGGAACTGTGACCCTGCTACAATCAATCAAAGTATCAACCAACCAACCAACCCCTCTCGCTATATATATATATATATATATATATATATATATATATATATATATATATATATATATATATATATATATATATATATATATATATATATATATATATATATATATATATATATATATATATATATGGAATCTAATAGGCCTTAGTAAAGTCGGAGCAAAAAAATGTCAAGGGAGGATGGGATTAAAATGTTGATACATACTCAAAAGATGTCACACACCCACACACCAGTGGTGGAGAGGAGCTGTCGCTAGTCTAAAGAATAAGAAGTGGGATTTCTGAAATCGAAGCAGGGGTTCAAACCCAGCGAGCACAAATACCACACTTTCAGGGGCGTCATGAGTTGGCTGTCCAATGGGCGGATACGCTGATACTAATCTTCCCCGGAGGAAAGTAGCTCCACGCGCATCATCACGTACATACCCAATCAATCACAAAACCGCTATCATTTCCCTCCTCGCCTTCACAGCACAACATACCCTCTGTTCCGAAGCCCTTCCGATGGAGGACTAATGTGGCCTATTGGAACACTCACAACCATCTACTCTTGACACGCACCCCCGCTCCCTCCTGGTGTCAAAAACAAATACAACCTGGACACTTTCACCCCCACCAATGATTGTCATTTTGATATTTGTGTGCATTTCATTATCCGGTCTGTGGATGTCGTCCAGGATGCGAGGGACGGATGGCGCTACCTACCTAAAGTGAAAAATTCCTAAGGCATCAACCTTAACCTAATCCCCTTCGTAACACAAATACATAATAGGAATATCCGTTAATTAAACTAGTAATAAATAATCAACACTTTCTGCTCTTGCCTTAACTCCATGAAGAACGTTGCACAAAATGGAGCTGTTTTGAGAGAGCTTTAGTTAGCTATTTGCAACATATATAAATAATATAGTAATAAATAATCAACACTTTCTGCTCTTGCCTTAACTCCATGAAGAACGTTGCACAAAATGGAGCTGTTTTGAGAGAGCTTTAGTTAGCTATTTGCAACATATGCACATAACCTCTAAACACACTCGTTAACACTCAGACGAAATGTGGACTTGAATAAAACAGTCATGACTTCACATGTACAAAGAAAGGATTCAAGATGATTAGGGACGTCTATATATAAACATTTAAAAACCAAGTATGTATGATTATAGGTGAAAATGAAATGAATGTAGAAACTGATTGATAAGATGTGCAAAAGGGAAAAAAACTTTACATTGTGAATTCCTTCTTCCAAGATATATGCAAACGGACGGACCAAATGGAACCAAATTAAAATTGATCCATTATTTTGTAAACATGTTTATATGATCAAGGACATAAGTTATCAGCTCTTTTAACATATATAGTAACCATACCCTAGTGAAAACACAGAACAAAATATATAAAAAAAATAAGAGTAACAAACTAGGAGAAAAAGGCCCCATATACAGAAAAATGGCAGCAAAAACGAAATTAATGCTTTAAAAATGGCATTCGCATGTTTGACAATCTTCAATGAACAAATGATACAATTTTTATAATAAAAAATATAATTATGAGGTTAAAAATAAACGAGGATAATACAAAAGAGAGAAAAAGATGCTTAGCTCAAAGGCGTACCAAATAAACTAAGCTGGGAAGACCTATAAACTAATCTAGTAAAAGAAAATAAAAACGAGTCAATAAAAAACATGAAACACCTAACAATATATACTAAATAATGGCAACAATAAATAACAAATGGCGGAATAAAAAGCGGATGAAAGCTCCACCTCTAAACGAAGAATTTTATTTTACAAACATTTAAAAGGAGGAAAAGTGTCGAAGAACACAGAGATGATGTAGCAATAGATGCTATCAGTATATTATAGGACAATTAATCTACAAAAAGAAACATAAAAAAATAGTTATAACAACAGACTAAACCAAACGATCACAGCACTCACCAAAATATACACATACAGGGAATAATTACAGTAGATATAACCTTCTGCAATTTATTTAAAAATAAGTAAAGCACAGTAAAATAATGGATAAACATAACCATTTTATTTGGCATTTGTGAGGTACAAAGAAGCCATACATTCAGTTCGTAACAAAAGTAAATAAAAATAAGTTTTTGATAACAGCATGAATTTTGAAAAGGCCAGGGAAAATGTTCAAATTATCGGAATGGCTTATAAAAGAGCATTAAACAGTACACATTTCTTTTTATAACGTCATGGAAGCGATAAATAAATTTAGCTGAATTCCAATTTCCCCTGGCCTTTTCAAAATTGCTGCTGTTTAAAAAAAGACTTGTTCTTAAAAAAAATCTTTGTGTACTTGTTTTTAGTAGCTTTTGTGTAATATTCATAGTTATGAGTACACAGTTTGTTATTTTAATTATTTCATTGATTTTATATTTAACCACAGTTCCCTCTCTCCCTCGCTCTCCTGGCCCCCTCCATTTACATAGGTACTTCTCATGTCTCCCCTAATCTCACTCTTTAGGCTATCTCCTTTTCCGTTAATCTTTTTATTGCCTCTGATTTTGTTCTTTACCTTTTCTGCCACTTCGTTTGACCTTGCTACAACTCGTATATTTAGGCCACATTTCGAGTACTGTATACAAGCATGGTCACCACATTTTAGACATGACATCAACATGCTAGAGTAAGCACCTTGAATATGAAGATAGACTGAAGGTACTAAATATGTTCTCATTTGAAAGAAGATGTGTGAAGGGAGATATGATTGAGCTTTTTAAAATCTCTTCTAGGATGGATAAGTTGGATTTTAGCAAGTTGGAAGTAATAGGACTAGGGGTCACCACTTAAAAATAAACAAACAGAGGTGCAGGTTGAATGTTAGAAAATATTTGTGCACCAATAGAGTGGTAGATTACTGGAATAGTTTGCTATCTGAGACGGTAGACAGTCTTGTAGTTATCCTAGGATAAGGAACTGAGTAAAGTTCGAAAATAATCGGAAACACCTTTTCCTCTTTTCCTGCGAGACATTGCATTCATTGGTAACCTTACATGCTACTTTGTGAGTTTTCATTTCATAAGAGAACCAGCGACATTTGACGCAACTGACCTGGTTCTGAGTCTGGGTAGGAAGAAAAGGAAAGACGCGACGAAGGGGGATCGAGTATAGGGTGCACTCAAGAAACACTTGGGACGGCGGAATATGTACCAACGAGAGTGGCAGATGTAATGAGAGCCGTTGGCGACCGATGGAGACGCTGGACTAGCACGTACAAGCTCATAATGCACTCTATACACCGTAAAGTGAGCAACATCTCCACAGCACAGACAAGGAAAGACTCTAAAGGGGATGTGCGGAAGGTAGCGGTCGCTAAACGGAGACCCGTGGGGTGGATCGAGTCCATCTTACGCAATTCAAGCTCGTCTGCGGATGCGTAGAATTCGCATCCGCAGTCTAGCTTAAACGGACAAAGGAACAGTAGAAAAAGTAGTTTTATTATCAAGGCTGAGCGCCACGTAACGAAGAAAGTCCATAGTGAGGTTATAAGAGACACTCTAAAGCTTCGAATATGTGCCTCCAAGATAGGCGTCGCTCAAAAACAAAACCAAGGAAACGGCGAGACTCCAACATCCAGTCGAGCTCCATTTAGATGCAGTTTTGGTCAGGGTGAAGCCCTGGATGCTGGATGGCGACATAAGTGCACTTACTTAGTCTTGGCCAAAGAAAACCGAAAGTCGCGTCATTCAGCATAGCGAGAGATGCGGTTCAGAGCTTGTTGGAGTCGAGTCGACGCTCCAGAATTAACATCTGGGCCGCACCGAAAGAGATCGATAGGTCGTCCACGTAGAGCGTAGCGTCAACATTCTTACGGCAGCGCCGTGATACCGTTGATAGAAGGGAGCGCCACATGAACTCTTCCCTGTGGGACGCCCTTCCCCTGCCCCAATGGACAGGATAGAGTCCGCCCACCCGTACATGGAATCGACGATCGCGCAGAAACTCGGGCATCAGATGTAACAAGGTCAACAATAATGCAACTGACATATGGAGGATTGTGTGACCACTTGGCCCCAATGCCCTCTGGTGGATCAGTTACTAATAGTTGCACATATTTTCACTTCCTCGTCTGACCCAATTGAAGAATAGTGGTCGCAGTTTAGGCACATTTAAAGAATAAAGGTTGAAAACCTAAAATATAAAAGAAAAAAACATTTATTTACGGTGGCTTATGGTTTGATGAGCGAGCGAATCGGCTCTCTCGTGCCATTGATACGAACACTAACCTAAGCTAACATAAACGAGGCAAATTCCAACTAACCAGGATAAGTACCTGGTCCTCGAAACAAAGCCCACCCGTTTTAATCGGATTATTTCCAAATTGACCAATTTGAGCCATTCAGGCTCCAGTTGTGTCCAGTATAAGAATCCCGGGACCAGGATCAATTGGGATCCCTTTTCTTCAGAAGCTCCCTTCCATCTTCAATTCTGTAGGGATATCCCCTTGGAAGCCTTCTGGCGGAGATGCCCTCGTTGGTTTTCAATTAACTTTAAGTAACAACAGCCACCCACAGAAGAATCCATCCCATAAAGTTATTAAGGGAAGATAAGTAAAGAAAGTGGTGATGATTGAGAGAATTGAAAATATATGGAAGCTATATATCCACAGACCTACCTGCAATCGTGTATGGGAGGGCACGTAAGCCTTCAGATGTCAGCTACAGCATGGATGCCAAGGTTTTACCTAACTCCATCACACAGTGGCTTTTTCACTATATCAAGTGAGGGGTTGTCCATGTTTTTTTTTATTTAGAATAGAGAGAAAATTAACTAACGAGGGTATAGTCACTCAGGGGGTAAAGAGAGGGGAAAGAGAAGAGGTGGAGAAACCGAAAAGAATGAGAAAGGTTTAGTAAAGGTGGCAATGCCAATGGAACATCTCGCATACTCTATATATGAAGACCAGAAGGGATAATGGATAAATCTAGTCGTGAGGTTGTGATTCATCACCTCTTCACTCCAGAGGATGGTGGTACCATTTGGTCTATTTCAAAGATGGGGAAATTGTTGTCCCCCTTCGTGTTTTTCCTTTGCAATTGATTCTTCGAAACCCTTGCTCAGTGTTGCCTCCAAGTTGGGCCTCTAAAAACCCTTGTTTACTCCAACCTTTTAATTTTCTTCGTATTTTATATTCTAAGAGCAAGAGATCCACCCCTTCGTAATTTATTTAACCTGGAAAAAGATAGCATCAAGTCAATAGCAATCCAAATATCGTTAGAATTCTAATCCATGATGAAATTGAGCGATCTAAAAATGGCTTGTAACAAAGACCAGACCATGTAATCTTTTTATTCCTTATTATTAGGAACATCAAATGGCCTATTTATCTTCTCGCTGGATGTAAACATTCTCCTATTTGCTGACAGTAGTCGGGGAGGGTTTAGTTTTGATTCATATTTATTTGTGATAAAATTTTATCACTTCCTCCTCGTCATCGGTAATTAGAATTTGGGAATGACTCGCTGAGGATACGCCCAGCATCAACACAAAGGTACCTTTAGCCGGGGCTGAATGGAGGGAGGAGGGGTCGGCGGAATCTCATTAAGGCATTGCATCCTTTTCCGTTTCAAGAGGTAACGGGATAGGGCGTGGATGACGCCCTAGGAGCAGAAGGAGGAAGGATATCACATGCGGGGACCCGCCACCCGCCCTGAGTGGTAGGGTTGGGGGGCAGAAGGGAAGCTTGGTGTAAAGGGGGGTATACATAGGGCGAGGCCTATTGGATACAAGCACGAAAGGCAGACAAAGAGGCAATAGAAAAGAAATTTCTTTCAAATGTGTTTTTATATCGGATTTTTCCCGCGCCCCGCCAATGAAGTGAGAAAATAAATCATCCTGACTTATTCGACTGTTTGGAACCTATGTCGTTAATTGTGTAAGTGCTCGGGGATGTTTACAAAGATTTTTCAAGTGTCCAGAATCTCTGATTAACATTTATTATTACTCTGAATCGCTTTTTTACTTTCCTACCTGCCAATTCATTTTATCTTTTTTCCCTTCTATTCGTTTCTTTCTCGCGGATGGAATATTTGGCTCGAAAACAAAACAGCAACATCGTAAATTACATTGCGCCAATCAAGCTTCAAAATTACAAATGTACCTAACAGTCGTTTCCTAAATAAACAAAATTGTATGGCCTTTTCAGCTAGGAAATTCGGGCTGTCGCCTTGATGATATTTAAACTGTGCTTCCCGTCTTTAGAATGTAAGTAAAATGGAATTTCCCTCGCATTTTTAACTAGTGTTGACATACTTATGTAGTTGTAATTCTAGCCCCCCTTCTCGTTCCTATAGGCCTATTCATGCGCCCTCCCGAAATAAACGATTAAGGTTTATAAGTTTTGTTTAAACCACGTCTCGCAAAACTACAATATCTTCGTCTTAATAATTTGTATTTGTCATGTTTGACTCCTTTCATATAAACGTGAGGGTTGTGCCTGTAATAAAGTGTATCGGACTTCTGTTATCTATCCCCAAACTTATCTAAAAAAATAAATAGATCAATCAGCGCGCTCCCAGTAAACCTGGCTTCTCTTCGCACTCGGAAAGATAAATAAGGAACGAATGACGGGTCTTGTTTGTTACCATTTTTAGGTAAAAGGCGAGGAATCAAGGATGGGGGCGTATTCGTTTTCTTACTGGGAACAAAAGTCTTTGTAAGAAATAGAATTTTGAGTTTGATAGGAAAAGGGAGCATGGCGTGCACTAACGGGGCAAGGACAATGGGGTAAAAAAGGAGGAAAATAATGATTTCCTGGTTGATTAAGAATCCGCCGTCACTATTAAATGAAATATTGAAAGAAACGGATATTGGTGTAATCCAACGAGGGCGATGTAAGGGTGACAGACATACAGAAAGAATAACAGGCGATTAAAGGAACAGAAAACTAAGGGATGGTCAAAAGGATCAGAGCCAAAAAGCTTTGCATTTGCCAACCTCAGAAACCGAGGATAGAATTCACAATCTAAAGATGGCGATTTAAAATATCATGTTGCCATAAAAAATGGATCATTGCGGCCCCGAGCGGCGCCCCACCTGGCTATTCAGCTTCTGCACAGTTTCACTTCCTCTAACTTCACCAATTTCTATTTGAGAGCGGATGCCACGTCAGTCTTCGCCACTTAATTTCAAGTAACGGTAGGAGAAACCCATATTGGAATTTTCCTCAAGTAATCAAATTGTAAACAAGAAGGGGTCTTACCATTATATTATATAACGACATAAGGGAAATTAAAGGTTAATATTTACTGAAAGGCATCGAGACGCGTGTATTTATATCCATCTCCATTTTTTGAGGGGTTTAACACTATCTTCCCTCTTCGTCGGAATAGCGCACATCGAAGGAGAGCGGTTTGAAGCCTTCAGGAAGAAAATTCGAACACAAAGCACAAATATGACCCCTCATTACCGGGCTGGTTTAGGACTTCATTTCCGATGGCAGAATCGTAAAAGCGATCATTCAAACTATTTCAAAATGTGTCTATATGTTTGACGGGGTTAAATCCAATATTTGCTAGACACAAAACTTTCGTCCACCTCCTGTGAAATATATGTTAAGTAAATATCTTACAGACTGATTGAGAGAGCTTCACTTATGTGTTCTACACGGAATTTGAAAATGTCGAAAAAAAAATCAGATCAGTATTTTTTTTTTTAAATTGTTACGGATTATTAAAAAGGTCTGCTGACCAAAAGTCGCGTGCTCTCACTTATTCTGATTTATGACCTTACGACCTTCAAAACTTTCACTAATTCCCGGACTAACCTTGGGAGGACCTTGGCAATTATATTATTCGGAAGAGAATGTTAAACAACAAAGGGTTACAAATTTCGTTAGAATCGGCCGAAAGTTTATGATGTTATTTCCAAATAATTGCCCGGCTAACATTGGGAGGACTTTGGCAATTATATCTTTCGAAAGAGAATGTAAAACAACATAATGTTTTCAAATTTCGTTAGAATCAGCAGAATAGTTACAAAGTTATTACCAAAACAAAAAAAGTAAAACGGGGACCGACCGACATGTGAGATATAGTCACCCGCGACTAAAAATTGTTCTTCTTGAGTCAGCAACACTGAACATTTCCACCGATAACATTCATGGATGACAAAAAGCCACACGAGCCTATCAAAGGACATCCGAGTCAATCCACATCCCATCATCAACATTCAAGGCTCGTAGAAAAACTCTACCGTGCAACTACAATATAAAATAATATCAATATCAAAATATGTACGATTAACACCTCAAAACAAAACTCAAAAACCACAATAACTACCTCTCGATATAAATGTCAAACCTGTGCTTAAAAATATTTAGATATCTATTCTCTATTACATCCTGTGGTATATCATTCTAGAAATCTACCAGTCTATTTGTAAAAAATATATTTTACATCCAACATACACCCCCATTTTCTAAGTTTCAAGTGGTGACCCCAAATCTTATTACTACCTTTCCTCTCAAATAAGTTGCTAAAATCCAACTTATTTATTATCCCCGAACAAATTTAAAAAGTTCAATCATATCCTCTCTCACCAAGCTTTCAAATGAGAATATTTTAGCACCCTCAACATCTACAGATTTGTTGCCCTCCTTTGCACTGACTCTAGCAAGTTGATACATTGTCTAAAATGTAGTAACGATGCCTTTATACACTAGTCAAAATGTGCCTTAACATACGAGTTATAAAATTTAAAGATAACCTCCTTACTTTTGTAACTAGCAAGTTTTTTTTGTTTTTTTAAAGAACCGTTAAAATAATCAAAGTTGCGTTGTTACGCTTGCTCCAGTGTCCTGATTTTTTACGTGTAATTATTATTTAAATGTTGAGATTACTTTCGATATTTGGCATGGCCGAGAAGTATAAGATTCACTTTCCCCCCCCTCTATTAAAAACCATGGACGAGAGCCTTCGTTGACAAGGTCGTCAGTACCAAACTTGAAATTCAGTGAAGCAAAAACAGTTTCAGCACTCCATGACGGATGTGACCGGCAATGAACATAGACACCGGAGATCCTCCCCACCACCCCTAAAAAAAATAATAGTGGAGAGAATGAGATGCCCAAATCAAACCCAGACACTGTGAAAAGGAAACAAGCAAAATAGAACAAGAAAGATGGAAAAACAACAGAAGGGTTAATCAAGTGGTCTCTTCATGTGATGGCAAACCTGACTTATGTGAACACAAACTCTTGGTGATGTTCAATGACGAATTGACAAGTTACACATGTATCAATGCTGGATAACAAATAGTATGCAAAGAGACGAGAAGTGTGAAACACTGAAAGCCATATAAAAAATGATCAACCATTTATATATTAATATCCATCATCAACAACCGCTTTCTCACAATGTAGGTAGGGTTGGTGTGCCTCAACGCCACTTCAATGGCAAGACAGGATACACAACAGCCCCGTCCATTACCGCCATTGCGGACGCAGGAATAAAAACATTCGGACCCATGACATTCCAGGCCAGCAGACCATATCCTAGCCAGCCGCCTTTTCCGAACCACCAGGGACGGAAATTCTTTTAAAGCACAGTCAATTTTTTCAGAAATATTATGGTGCTGAAACTTCTTAATTATTAACGACTTGATTATGGATAGACCAGGACATGGCTTCGCCAGGAGCTTGCGCTTCGCTACTAAGATTAAAATTTAAAATCTAAAAAAAAGCAGCCATGGTTAAGTTATGGTTAAATTTTTATAAATTTTCTGAACTTCGCCAAATTATAATAATTTTAAAAAGGAACTCTAAACTAAATTTCCCTCCTTTCAAAATATCACGTTGCTAAAATATAGTTATAGAGAAGATATATAAAAATAAATTTTCTCAACTTCACCATTTGTAATTCTTTGGGTTCTAAAAAATCACAAAATTTCGATACTTATATTTATTTCTGAACTTCACCATTTTGTTATTTGATATCATAAAAGAATTATTAGAAATAACTTGGATAAAAAACATAAGTCATAACCAAACTAAGATGAAATTATTATTCAAATACTCAAAAAAATCCCCTTCTTAAATTATAGAGTTAGTGATGATGATGATGATGAAATCAACAAATTGAATGTTTTCAAGCGCAGATTGGATGATTATATGGGAAGGGAGGGTTAACTTTGGGGAGTATTCTGGAGTCATTCCTGTGGATGTTGTTTTTTATTATTGGGTAAATGTTGCAAGTATAGGCAGATGCGATTCTAGCATATTTTGAGGGTTGGCTTGTTGTTGGAGACGGTTCATAGGGGATTTCGGCCTACGATGATCCTGAGATTTCAATCATTTGTTGGGGGGGGGGGTCTGGGAGGCTGTATATAATTGGAAATCACCATAAACTTCATCCACATAGATTTCAGCTCAAGAAAAATAGCCCAAAATAAGCTAAGACTCGGATCCTGCCATACTCTACACAATTACCTATTTTTGTATATTATGATTGATTTGGATTTTGACGAGTCTTGATGATGATGCTTTTTGTTTTTGACGCATTCCTATGGATGGCGCTAATTGTATATTGTAGATATATGATCTGACACAATCGTCTGGATTGTTTAAATTATAGACGGAATCCTCTGGATGTAGTTTTCTTGGGAGTTTGGGTGCCTTAAAAAAGAGGCTGCTTGACTTGGATGACCTATGACCTATATTGTGGGGGACTTTGATTTTGTCTTCCCCTGGCGATTATTGATATAGTCCTATGTGGGTGGGTTTTGACGGATGCGGATGACCTTTGATAGGCCCTTGTGGCTTTTGTCATCCGTGAAATTATGTTATGTTACAATCTTAAAAGAATAACCGAGTTTTATTTCCTAGCTCTTTGTTATTTTCAAGCCTTTACTTTCATTATAAATAATATAATATTCATTTAGGTATTTGTGCAAATTTGTCCAAGTATAAGGGAAGATCGTGCATGGCTGATCCCATGAAACTACGATTGCATATGACCTTAGAAATGGCCACGAGTGGTAAATTCGAGGTGTTCTTAAACTTTTTATTTTATAATATAGCTTACCTTAAAATGCAATTTTCTTTAACAAAAATTGAAGAAAACTTCGCAGGTTCAGAAGAGTTGCGCACGCCTTCCCGCTCCATTTAGTCTCATCTTTAGACTACTTGCGACTTAATACCCTTCACACATTTATACTTTCCATAACACCATTTCGTTTACAAATTTGGAAGCTTAATGAAGAATGGCGTTCTCAAATGATCTGTTTGGATATTAGGAGTCTCAAATTATTCCCAATTGAAGAATAGATGTCCTCAAACAGGAAATATGCAGGTAAAAGATGAAAAAGTACAATAATTTATTTTTTAGATTTAGTTTTGCTTTGGTTTGATGTGCAATTGAATCGGTTCTATTCAAGTGGCATAGATACCAACAATAACGACGCTACTACTAATGAATTAGGCCTATCATAATTTACCAAGTCGTGACACCAAGCCCAGCCATTTTAATCGGGGTATTTTGTAATTACACATTTAAACAAAAGACCCCCCCCCCAGTATAAGAATAGCGGCCCCCGGGTCAATTAGGGCCCCTATTCTTCAAAAACCTGCTGGAGGTATTCTTGGATATAGTGTTCGGAAAAAGTAATAGAAAAAAATCATTTTATTTAACCGTTATAAACAAAATAACAATATTTAAAACATACATTAACTGACACTATAACAAATGAGGACATTATCTAGAAGAATGACGCCCTTCCGGCCCCAGTATGTAAACATTGATTTGTTTATAGAACTCACTCTTTACTGCGACCCCCCCAAATTAAGTGTTTTTGTATTATTTCCCAAAGTGCTTTAAAAGTCATCATTCTTTAAAATCGCTGAATAAATATCATCTAGACGAGTTTGCTCATCAAAACATCAAATTCAAATAAAAATTATGAATTTACATAATGGCTCAAGCTTGCATAATATGATTTGGCCTTTTCAGCAACATGGTCTTTAATTCTGTTGGCCTCATATAATTTCTCTAAGAGTAGAGCCATCCGAGGAAATCAGGTTGGAGAGTTGTCACGAAGCATTTTTGGATCTGAACTTGCGAGTCCTTTGGCTACTGGATCTTTTAATGGCATTTTTTCCACTACTTTGATCAAAAAGCCCTGCAATTATTTTTTTTATAGTGAATTATTATACCTCCTGCTGATTAATTCTTTCTTCCGCAAAAGATAGAGAACTAGTAGAAGGTATACCTTGTTTTGCAAACATTCTGTTACACTCGGTTTTTTTTTATCTTTCGAGAAGTTTACGTGTGTGATAGAAAAATTACGTAAACAAACTTAAAAGTTATTATTTCAATTATTATTTTGAAAATGACGGATGAAAATTTAAAAGCTAAAAAAAAATGAATAATATTTTATTTCGGTGAAGCAACTTTTCAAATATTTAAATTTAACCAGAACCAATAAAAATATAATTAAAATGGCCATATAGAGAATACGTACCCCAAATATCCCCTAATGTAGAATACGGACCCCAAACAATCGTGGTTCGGATTCCACGTTAAGCTGTAGCCCCCCACTCGGATATAAGTCTGTAAACAATTAAAAAGGGATGGCAAAACTATGCCAAAAAAATTACCCTTATTAATGGGTAGCAATATATTCATGACTATGTAGTATATGCAAGCAAATGAATAATGGGTAATTGCAGTTAACTTCTATGTATTTAAGTAAACCATTAAATTTGAGTTATTACATGTTTCTAATTTTTTCTCTTTGTTTATGCGTTTTAAATAATTGTGACAATCTTTCCTGCGACTATTCCTCTCTCCCTAGAGAATCCCCCTCACCCCTGATTTATTTTTCTGACACCTTTTTTGAGACCACAGCAGCTGCTGAAAGAAATGAAATGCTTGGAAATTCTGCAATCAATGCTGATGATTTTTTTCATTGCTAAATCCTTCTGATCTTCAAAATGTGAGAAGTGGGAAGGAAGAGGAAATGGCTACAACTTTTCAACCACTTCAAAGCAATTCTGTAAATAAATCTCAAGTAATGAGAAAACTTGCAGTGTACGCAATGATGGTCTGCAGTTCGGAGATGCATTCACGCAATATTGGGCACGACTGATTCGGTCATTGGATACACTGACTTGCTTACATGCGCGGATCCAGGGGACGGGGGGGCTGAATCCCCCCTCACCAATTTCTGACCTGTTAATGATTATATTTCTTTTTTAAGCCATACTGGCATTCTGCTATTCAGAAAGAGTTATGTAATAATATAGAATATATATAAAAGCTTTTTAAACCGTTGCGATCGAATGTATCACATACGATACATGTAAAAAATACAGGTAAATCTCAAAAATACAATTCCTAAAATTTTGTGTGAAAAAATTTCGGATCTGAGAGTTAGTGGTCACTCCCGTGCGAGTTACTATCATTTATTAACTATCATTGCTCTGTAAGTTAACCATTATTAATAATCAATGCCCTTTTCTCAGAGCATTCAAAAGTGAAGAATTCAGGTTAGCCCCCGCGTGGTTAATGTAGTGCAAAGGTGGCTGGCTATTCATTCCTATACTAACCGCAACCTCAGGAAGGTTAAAATTTTTTTGTTTGTTTACCAGGGTCTTAGGCATCCGTTGAAAAAGCATTTTTTTTGTTTACCAGGGTCTTAGGCCTCCGTTGAGAGAGCAATTTTTTGTTTACTAGGGTCTTATGCCTCCGTTGAAAGAGCAATTTTTTGCTTACCAGAGTCATGCCTCCGTTGAAAGTGCATTTTTTTGTTTATCAAGGTCTTATGCCTCCATTGAAAGGACATTTTTTGTTTACCAGGGTCTTATGTTTCCGTTGAAAAACCATATTTCTGTTTATCCAGGTCTTATGCCTCTGTTGAAAGAGCAATTCTTTGTTTCCCAGGGTCTTATGCTTCCGTTGAACATTTTTTTGTTTACCAGGGTCCTATGCCTACGTTGAAAGAGCATTTTTTGTTTACCAAGGTCTTATGTCTCCGTTGAAAGACCATTTTTTGGTTTACCCGGGTCTTATGCCTCTGTTGAAAGAACAATTATCTGCTTCCCAGGGTCTTATGCTTCCGTTGAAGAGCATTTTTTTGTTTACCAGGGTCCTATGCTTCCGTTGAAAGAGCATTTTTTGTTTGCTACATTGAGTTCTTAATGCAGGTAAATTTAAGTGAAAAATATGAATTGGTGAAAAAGTTTCCAGAAAAGTTTAATTCAATTTTAATGTTCCTTGGCTAGTTAAATTTAAATAAATTCGAGGGCTATGAACTATCAGTATTTGTTTCTTTGGGTGTCAGTACTGAATCTTTAAAGCATGAGGTGATGGATTTTGAAGACTTTTTTTTATCAGACAGGGTGATCCCCCTCCCCCCCCACAAAAAAAACAAAAAAAATGGCCCTAACTTTCGATAGGCTCCATTTCTTAATGTTTTGTCGAATTAAGAATTGAAGCTTATCGAAATTTGGGGCCCGTTTGATTGGTGCTCGCCCTGTACAAATACCAAAAACTATAAAATTTGAGCCGTAAAAAGTAATAAATGAATAAAAAATTAATAAATGAATAAAAAAAGAAAAATTCCACTTGCGCCACAAAATACACAATTGTATACAAATTTTATCCGATAAATAATATTTATCCCCCAAATCAAACAATAATTAATCTTAGCGTTATATATTAAGTAAATGAACTGGATGCCCATATCATACACCAGACAAGAAGGTCACAACACTTAATGACCATTTACCCATATTTTCGTAGGCTTCCTTTTTCATCTGTTCTATTTCTACGGGGTACGGTTTTGTCCTTTTCAAGAGCAGAGCCCTGCGCGATATTTTAGCAAGAGTTTAGGGGGCTAGATTTTAGCCGTTATTAGTTTGTTTTAAGTTTTTTCAACTTAAATAATTATATTAAACTTAATCAACCTAGAAACTAACATAAAAAAGCTTAAAACGGATAAAATCTCCCCCCCCCCCGGCTAAAATATCGTGTGGCGCTCTCCTTGAAAAGTCCCATGGGTTTTATTAGCACCGCTTCGCACTAACTTGATACCCATTTCAATGGTCGCTACAGCATATGGCGACCATTGCAAATTTCAATCTGAACAGAGGTTACTATTATTATTTATTTCAAACTAAGAAGAGAAAAGCAACAAGGGCATCTCCGCCAAAAGGATTCTGAAGAACTTTGTAAAGAAAGTGGAGAGGTAAGGGAACGTGAAAATGAGTTGGTTGAGTCTGAGTACCCAGATAGGAAGATTCGTGACGTGGATATACATACAACCTTTCTGAATCTGTTCAACTCACGTAAAGGAAGAGAGCTTGCCCGGGGAGGGAAGGGGGGCATAAAAAGCCTTTGGGGAGGCAGGATATCTTTCATACATTCGAATATGACTCGACAATTACTGGAATGAAGCTCGATGACAAGAAATCGGCCTGCGACCACCTTTGACCACTAGTCTTCCCGATATAACTAATAATAATCTGCAAATACATGAGACTTAGTCATAAGTAAAAGTAAGGTTTTATATCAGCATAATTCACCCCATACTTGGTATTGAGGTGGTTTTTATCGCAAATAAATCTTTCTGGGGCAAATGATAAGTGGGCGAAGACAGATGGTCCGAGTCCAACATAAGATCTTGGAATGGCTTATTCAACACCACATGGCTTAAGAGCAATGCCAGAAAGAAATTCGTTTGGCATAGGCTCTAGTAAATTTGACTCAGCAGATTTAAAAGAAACTGAGCAGAAAGCATATATATATACCAGGTAAGGGTTTCGCCGCTCCCCCCTACGGGGAAGGAAGCTTGCGCTTCGCTACTAAGATTCAAATTTAAAATCTAAAAAAAGCAGCCATGGTTAAATTTTTATAAATTTTCTGAACTTCGCCAATTATAATAATTTTAAAAAGGAACTCTAAACTAAATTTCCCCCTTTCAAAATATCACGGTGCTAAAGTATACAGTTATAGAAGATATATAAAAATAAAATTTCTGAACTTCACCATTTTGTTTTTTGATATTATTAAAGAATTATTAGAAATAACTTTGATAAAAAAACATAAGTCATAACCAAACTAAGATGAAATTATTATTCAAATACTCAAAAATATCCCCTTCTTAAATTATAGAGTTAGTGATGATATATATATATATATATATATATATATATATATATATATATATATATATATATATATATATATATATTCTCTCATCATCATTTAAAATTATTCCATTTCATACAAAACAAAAGATTATAAACTTTCGCTACAAAACAACAACAATAAAAAAGGTGCCTCATGAGAAAAAGTTTTTTTCCATTATAGTATTATTCATGAATGCTAAAATTATTTTTTCTGTTTATTGTGATATTTTAAATAGTGGTATTTGTCAAATGCAATTTAAATGTACTGACTCTCACAATGCAAATTTACAGATTTAGGGCTAACAAAAGACCAAATGGTACATTAAATGGCGCTAGACGTAGTTTAGCTCAGGAATTTTAGCAATGATTTTTTTATATTTAAATTAATCAATTCCAATTTTTAACACATTAATAGATGTACTTTGCACGACTTTTGGTTGGTAATCCATTCTATATACGAGTAATTTTATAGGAATGCAGTCTTGAATCATTTGTTTTTCAGTTTGAATCCATTATTTCGTGTATTCGCGCTTCTGTCATACTCAAAAAAAGAGACCCAAATTCAACATTTGTTTAATCGTTTATAATTTTAAAAACCTCAATCAACTCTCAGCGAAGCATCCTATTTTTTAAAATTAATAATTTTAAGTTTGCTAACTATCTTAATATAGTTTATTTCTCAGTTCGGGAATCATTTAGTAGCATCACCCTGAAATTCAAATATAAATTGTAGTGTAGGGCTTTATAATTTAGATTCCGTCATTTTAAAAATACATAACAGAGAGTTTAATATAAAAAACAATTTTTCCTATAAATTTTCTTTAATGTTCCCCAATCTCTCTTAAGTAAACATTAAAATATATTTGCTAATAAAATAAACACGTTCGAGTTAAATTTGACGGTTTGCATAACAGAAAAAACGAACAATATTTCAACCAAAATGAAATGTAATTTAAAAATTAAAAAATATCAACATAATTATGGCTGGGAGATAACAGTTTACCCAAAGTAGCCGTCCTCAGCTTACATCGCGACCTCACTATTTCCTTGGGAAGATGTTCGATGTTCGAACACCTCCTTGATCTTGGCCACCAGCTAGTTCTTAATGTTGCAGGCACAGCGGTCGGTGACTTTCTCAACCGCCCGACACATACGTGGAATTAGGATGCCAGAAAGTGAGGCTGGTGAAGTCGTAGACATTCTCCGACAACCACTTCTGACTCTTTCTGGAGGTATGGCCTTCCAGCAGCAACCATCTCCAGTCAGGGCTTGACCACAGTCTCCAGCAGCTCCACATAGCAGTCTGAAGATATACTATCGAGTAAAATAAGTGAACGATTTTCCTTTATCAAAATATTTTCCAAAATATGATGAGTAGGTAGATGAAATTGCCATGGTACATAAAGACACGTTTAATATATTTTATGAAGATTCATATGATGCTACCAGCCATAGATTCGCCACTGCCCCCGTAGCATTCCCCCCTACGGGGGGAGCTTGCGCTTCGCTACTAAGATTCAAATTTAAACTCTAAAAAAACGCAGCCATGGTTAAATTTTTATAAATTTTCTGAACTTTACAAATTATAATAATTTTAAAAAGGAACTCTAAACTAAATTTACACCCTTTCAAAATATCACGTTGCTACAATATAGTTATAGAAGAAGATATATAAAAATAAATTTTCTGAACCTCACCATTTGTAATTCTTTGTGTTTTTAAAATTTCACAAAATTTGATACTTATATTTATTTCTGAACTTCACTATTTTGTTTTTCATCATCATCATCACTAACTCTATAATTTAAGAAGGGGATTTTTTTGAGTATTTGAATAATAATTTCATCTTAGTTTGGTCATGACTTATGTTTTTTTATCAAAGTTTTTTCTAATAATTCTTTTATAATAGCAAAAAAAAACTGTAAAGTTCAGAAATAAATATAAGTATCGAAATTTTGTGATTTTTTTAAAACCCAAAGAATTATAAATGGTGAAGTTCAGAATATTTCTAAAAATTTAACCATGGCTGCTTTTTTTTAGATTTTAAATTTTAATCTTAGTAGCGAAGCCATTGCCTGGTTGATATTATAAAAGAATTATTAGAAATAACTTTGATAAAAATTTTAAATATACCTACGCGGTTTTGGTGTCCAAAAAATAAAAAACCCCATCCATTCTTTAATTTTAATACATTTTCTGAACTTCACGATTTGTAATTTTTTTTTCCCCAAAACGCAAAGAACATGTCATTTGTCCACTAAGAAAAAAAAATTTGTTAATTTTTCACCTCTTCAAAACTCCCGTTATACAATTATAGAGTTAGTGATCATATATTTAAGAAATTATACTAAATAAATTAGCAAAATAAAATAATGAAATGTAAAATAAGAGAAGGATTATTGATAGAAATGTTTAGTAAGAAAATTTAGTAGAAAGAAAGAATCATATGTAGATTACGGACCCCAGCCTTGTTTGGGGTCCGTATTCTACATTAGGGGATGTTTTGGGGTCCGTATTCTCCATATGGCCATTTTAATTAGGTTTTGATAGCTTCGCGATAAATTTCAATATTTGAAAAGTTGCATCACCGAAATAAAATATTATTAAATTTTTTTTTAGCTTTTAAATTTTCATCAGTCATTTTCGAAAGAATAATTCAAATAATAATCTCATCCCCTAGAAAATATATTTATTCATACATTTTTTCATTTTTGTAATACTATTAGTTAGTTCACAATATTCTTTTAATTAAAGTTATAATTTATGTGGCGTGAAGGCACATAAACGATACATTTTTTTCATTTTTGTGATACCATTAGTTCAAAATATTCTTTTAATTAAACTTATAATAAATAACCTTTTATACTTAACCTTTTAATTAATCAAAGACAACTTTTTTTTTATATTAGTGTAGTAAAAACAAGAAAACTAACCTAACCATTCACTTAAATTAAAAAATATATATATTAAAGTTTGTTACATTAATTTTAGTTGATTTTTGTATTCTTCATTTGGTAATTTAATTATTTGGATATCTACCTTTTCGAGATAGTATTTTATTGGCCTTGAAGTATGTCTCTGCGCCTTGTCCTGCATAAATACTGCTGGCTGGTTCAAAAATGCTCAGAGTGAAGGTATAACATGTTGTTGTACAAGGTTTGGGTGTGTGTTGAGATCCTTCTGTCTCGGAAAACAATGGAGAATGAATGCGCCATGGAAGTCAGGCTGTGGTGGTACTGCAGCGCAGGCTGTGACTGTACAGCCCGATCCTTGAACGGCAGGTCTTGTTGCAGTTGATGCAGGTGAAGAGGGTGTCGTCCGAGGATGCTGACTCTGCTCTCGCACTGGAGTGACCTTTTAAGGGTGCAAGCTTAGGCCAAGTGTATGGAGATCCTGGCTTGTCCAGTCGTCAAGATCCCCCTCTTGGCTTCGCCGGTGTCATCTATAAGAATACAGAACACTAAGTTTGGCACCGGGTTGGCTGCAAGAGCTACCGGAATGGGTGAGCAAAGCGCACTGGTCCGCCTTCAGGGCTCCAATCCTGATTTGGAAGGTTTACTCCCCTACACTTGGCCGTTGGATCAGTCGAGGATCTCCTCCGCCCGGCTAGCCGTTGGCTGCTAGAGGCAGCTCCTCCCCCTAGCTTGATAGTGCAGTGTAAACTCCATCCCCTGCTGCCCATAAGGCTCTGGCAACGGGGATTTGATCTGAAGTTACTTTAGAAGTTTTCAGTACCTTATGAGATTTAGGTACACATTCGTATTTACCACTCAAGTTATTCGTACTAGCGGACCAGCTCCTTCAGAAGAAAACATCCACCATACCATGCTTAGCAGACTTTTTAACACATTCAGGGTTAAGTCTGTAACCTGCAGCCCGTCTAACGAAGCGTCTGCAATCAGATCAAAATAAATTAAATCTACTTTCGTCGCTGAACAGAATTCTCTCCCAATCTTCATCCCTTTAAACAACATGAGCTTCAGCATATTCGAGTCTGCCCTTCTGGTTCTTCCTACTGATGAGTGGTTTTGGTTGCTCGAGAACGAGCTTTTAAACCAGATGGATTAAGGCGATGGGAAATTGTGAGACGGCTAAATTCTTTGCAATTATTGGTCTTAAATTTTCGAGAAATTACTGCTCAGATCTCGAAGGGATCCGTCATCGAGAAGCGTCTAATAGCGCTGTCTTCTGGAACGATGGTTATGCTGGATCGACCGAATTTTGCAGGAGATTTATAGGTTCTGATTTAATACTGAATTTAATAATTATTGTTGAAAATGATCTGTATTTTAGACATGTACCATATAAGGTACATCCGATCACAACGGCTTAAAAAACGTTTTTATATATTTTATATGATTACATAACTCTTTCTGAATAGCAGAATACAAATATGGCTTTAAAAAAAAATAGAAACATAAGTGGGTCTGATTTTTTTTGGCGAGGGCGGGGCTTCAACCCCCTTTGGATCCGCGCCTCATCTCTGTAGAGAAGTACGACAAAAATGGTAGTTGTACACTTTTTAGCGACTAAGCAAAATGTTGCCAGATGATTTCAAGAAACTTCTAAGAATGTTCCTGAAAAAAATCGTTCTTTTATTTTGCAGTTTTCAATATTTTATTTTGTTAGTTTATTTAGTAAAATTTCTTGAATATACGAGTGTATCATATGAAATCTTCATAAAATACGAGAGAGCATACAGTGTAGCAACATTCAAAATATGAAAATGAAGCTAGTATTATTTACATACCGGTTGTTACAATGAACAATTTTTAAAAGTAAAAAAAATAGTTTTGAAAGTAATAAGCTAAAATTTACTCTAATCAAGGTGAGTTTATAATAGTAACTGAAAATTGAAGCCAACTACGAAAAACTGTGTTTGTGTGAAAGTTAATACATAAAACCAATTAGTAGTCAAAGGCTAAACGCAATGGATATTGGATTTATTTTAATTCCGGAAAATTCGCTAACCAGATTTGCCATAAAACCTAAATACATTTTAATATGAACTTCCCATGGGTTAGAAACAGCCGTTTTTATCATCCTCATTAATATTAATACCATTCCTTTATTTTCCTGAGTGATTTAGGCTGGAAAACGTCTTAAAACCAGGATCGAAAGCAAAGGCAAATTCACAGATGGCGTGTGTTTGTTTAGCTTTCAAAACTAATCGAGGCCCAAATCAAACAAGAGGCGAACAGCTCGTTTTGTCTAGAGTGTATACGTTTGTATTTATTTTTTGGTAAAATAATTGATACCATAATAAACCCTTTTCTTAAAAAGGTCTCGGGAGCTGCAAAAACTAAGGAATCACAATAACTACATGAAATATTTGTTGGAAACATATGTCCATTGACTCTCAGTTAATGGAAACAGCGGTTTCAGTAAGATAAGTGAACATAAGTGGATGTAAAGAAGATTCGAACTCACATACATCTATGCCGTTGGAGAATGTCAATCGACAATAAATTATTAATAAAAACGACAAGAAATGATGAAGAACCATCTCTAACACTATATGGATCATCAGCATATTAAGAAGTAGCTTCATAAATTAATAGCAATGATTTTAATTAAGATTATGGGTTTCATAATTTATCAAATTTATTTATTACTACTGGTACTCTTTTTTCTTCTATTTCCCTTCACTATCTTCTCGATAGTCATTTATCGAAGGGTAATATATCAGCTATTCATGTATTAATTCCACTGAAATTTACCCATAAAAGTTTTATTTCTCGAGGCAAAAAACTTGAGTGGGCTTTTTTTTTGGATTTCTTCCAAGATATCTTTCCCAACTTCGGGCGATTCAGATGAGAAGAAGGAAATAAAAAAGTAATCAATAGGAATAGCAAAGCAAAGGAGTCATTTGACTCGTTTTGTTTGTTTTTTTCCCCCCAAAATTCTCTCGTTTTCCTCGCCGAAGAAAGATAGAAAAGGAGGTTGGCGCTTTTTGGATAGTATTTTGCGCGCAGGGATTCTGCAAATGAGCTCGGCACAGAGTAGAGATGAATCTCAAAAAGATAGTACCATTTTAAAGACCAAACAGATTAAAGACGGGTTATTACTACACGGATTTTCCTCGGTTTGTGATGTTCAAGGCAAAGAAACAAATGGAAGAATTTATGTAACATTAAAGGGACATAACATTTTTATCGTTTATTAAATTAATGATTTAAAGATACCTTTTAAAGACACAATAATGAAAGGACGTCAAACGCTTGTTTACAGAACTTCAAAATAACCATGATGGAAACGATTTCCATCAAATGTCAACAAGGTAGTTGTGGAAGAAGATTGTCCAAGATGTTAATCGAAGGAAGTTATTAAAAGTTACCCAAATGATGGGCAACCGATGACAAGAGACGTGAACTGAACCAATTTCTTCAACGTCTTTGACAGTGGAAATGGCAAGCAAAGATACATTGAGGACATCGCTCAATATTTTCCGGAATTGACTATGTTCAGTTGTCTCCATTGACTGAGCGATGACGTGAAGTGAAAACGACTCACTCTTGTCAAACGAGTGAAAAGTAATCGATCTTGAATCTTTTTACTGGGATTCTATTTCTAGGATGAAATAGGACTCGGGTATCAATTACACACCTCCTGAACACAAATGGTGTAAGCAATGTTCCACAGGTAACTATGTGAATTATTTATATTCGTATGCTTATTAAAGCAAACTTCTCCTCTCTGAATCGGAAAGTTTTGATTTGATTAAAAAAGCGACAGCCATTGGGATATCTTCATTTGGGGCCAAAGGGTGGAAAGTGAAAATTTGAAAGCTATTTAATTCGACTAGCCAACAAAGGAGACGAAAGCTAGGCTATTAAATTAGGTTATGTTAAAATACAAAAAAGCAAAAAAAAAGATGCCAAAAATAAGAAGGGACGCGGGTCTACCCAGGACCCGGAACATTCGACCATTACCAAAGAAAGTCAAATGAAATGCAGGATATCAGCCTCCTCCAGAAACAGAAAATGGTATAGTCAACAAGTCTGTGTGCCCGAACCCGTCCAAACACTCGCTCGTTGCGGTACTGGGACAGGTAACGTGCGCGAAAATCACCCAGACTGGGACGGACACTCAACTAGAATGCGCTGAACAGTCAGGGAGGAACGCAGTCGTCGCAGGAGAGCGCTCCATTATACACGAAGTGTGCTCCCAAAAGGCCGAACGCAATACTCTCGGCTTTGGTAGCAGAGGGGTGGTGACAAATAATCAAAGGTGGTACCCTCCAGGATGGCCTGCTGAAAAAAAAACAGAGTCGCCACCGGCCCGAGAGCTACACCGAGCAGGGTCACTAGATGGAGACCGGTGTGGTGGATCGCGTCCACCTTCTGCAATTCACGTTTGGCTGCAGATGCGTAAAATTCGCATCCGTAGTCAAGATGTGAGCGAACAAAGGATCGGTAGAAGAGTAAGGCAGTTACCCTATAAGTACCCTAAATGCTGAACGTCACGGAACGAAGTATGTCCATGGTGTGGGTACAAGAACCCATAGGCCTACGAATATGAGTGTCAGAGATCTGAAAGAGAACGAGTGGAGTATCCGGCGCCCGCCCTGCCCCATCCGTATCCGCCGTCTGCACTTCTCCGTTCGTACCTGCTATTTGCGTCCCATTGGACTCTGCACAATTCTCACAGAACCCAAGCTCCCGGTATTCTTGTTAATTCACATGAGTCTACCGCGACCCGCTTCCTCCCGCTCCTCGAACGCAGCGCGCTCATTATCGATTCGTGTTACTCGAAAGCAAGATTTAAGTTCCCCCCGTAATACGACCCCAGCTTAGCTTCTTCTCCTTCCTTCAGACACTTGTGTTCCCACCCTCCCCCTGTTTCCTCGCTTTTCATACAACCTCTCCCACAACTTTCTCTGGTCAGCCTCTAATTTCACAGGTTAGATGCTGACCTTCTTAGCCAACTATCCCGGATCGGGGCTGAAGGGAGAGGGGACAATGATCCCTCACCCCTGAGCTCCATTTTGGGATGGTGAGTTTTTAATAACCTGCTTTATCCCCACCGACATCTTCATCACCTCCTCTTCCTTTCTATTTTCAAACACTATCCATTTTACGCCGTTTCCAAGGTGGAGCCGCCATACTGAGGGACTGCCAGGTCACCAGGCGGAAAGGGTGGTCCGAAATGCCGGCACCTCTGCCAGGCTTGTACTCACCCTTCGAAGAGCGGGCCACTGCGGGGGGTGATTAACGTTTGCATCCCGTAAAAAAGGGTCACTATGCCCAATGATGAAAACTTTAAAAAAAACAAAATCTCTCCCCCATCTTCCCTTTAAGAACGACGGAGCCGCCCTCAGGCAGCTCCACAGAAAAAATGGAGCCCCCCCTGTGGTTTCCCAGGGGACCCTGCATAACTCTTCAACGGGAGAGGAGGCTTACTCCTCTCCAGTGCCTACGGGTGCAGGGGGCTCTCCCTCACCTCCTTCTTTGGAGTCACCACGTGACTCCAGCTCAAATCTGGGAGTCCCGCCTTTGCTTTCACAGGGGACTGCCAGGAAAGCGAGCAGGCAGCCCATAACCGGCCGCTCCCCGTTGAAGCGGCTCGGTAGGGCAAACCCCCTTAGAGAAGAGAGGGAAGAAAGGCCCCGTCGGCCGCTTCCCTCTAAAGACCTGCTCGCCCAAATATTAAATCTAGCGGGGGTGAAGGCCTATGCCCCCCCCCCCCCAAGAACATGGACGAGACTGACATGACAGGTGATGTCCGGGGGGAAAGGATGGTCAAATGAAGGCCCTCCCCTGAGATAGACATGCTTCCTGACGGAGCCCAGCCTCAGAAGGTGGGGCCTTCCATGGGGCAGTTTCGAGCTCAGCATCAAACACCGAGCCCGAGTATGCTCCTGTGCGGGTCCCTCCACAGAAGGGTCGAGGTGCTAAGACAGCACAAGGAGGGGAAGGATCTCCTCCTCCAGCCGGTGCCCCCACGACTGCTAGGACCTTCACCATTTCGGGGAAGGACCTTGCAGAGGCCTGCCCATCTGGCCTGGGGGCTCCTGCTGGGGGAGGGGAGAAGCGGGTCCATTTCCCGCCCTCTTCTCCTAAAAAGAAAAAAGGACTAATAAAAAGAAGACAGAAAAGACTCGGGGCTCTTCTCCCTCCACGGAGGCCGCTACCATCCTTGAACGCGACCAAGCCAAGATCGGCACGTCCGCCCCGGTGATCGCCTGGGCGGGAAATACCAAATTAAGACCCAAAAGTTCGTGTAGCAGAATTAGGTCAAATGACGGCCAGGTGCCGTTCTGTACCCACGTGGATCCGGAGATCATCGCATGGAGCTGGTGAAAGCATGGCTGAACCCTGGCAAGGAGGCGGCCAACGCTGTTATCACTCGCCCCAGATGTATTTACCTAGGGACCAATGTCATTGCCCCCACCCCCCACACACAGCCACCTCCACGAGCATTCGGGCTTTCCGCTCGAAGATTGGAATCCGTTGGACATTCCAACGATCGTTATCACGATTCCGCCTTCCCTCGAAGGAGTCGCCGACTTTTCCCCAAGATCGCGCGCGCGTTTGGAGGCTCCTCGCCAGGTGCCTATATATTGCTTCGACTGAGTTTAGAGAGCAGCACCGTAATACTACCACCTTCTCCGACGAACGAGCTACAGGACGAGGCCCCCCGCCCCAGCGGCGATTTCGATTCAAGCTGAAGGCTAAATCGGCAAGCTTCGACATCAGTGAAGTCTGCTCTAGTCTATCGGCAAGGACTGACAAGGATTCCCGACTCCGAAGGATTGATAAGTGCTCCCTCGTCTGAAGCAAGAGGTAACGTGACTTCTTCCGTCGCATTCATCGTACCCCAACTGGCCCCTTTTCGGCAACGAGCACGTAAGGTAATCGTAACCGTTGCCACCTGCAGATTGATCTTAAATCTGGTTTATCCAATTGCCCATTATTTGTGAGAACGCCCCAGTTTAAAATCCCCCTTTAAATCACCAAACTGAATCCGACCTCTTTAATCCCTTAATTAACCTACCTGATCAGGTGTGGACCTTTAACGCCGTCTGGGCGACCATTCCATTTAAACCTAATTTCTACGTAAATGTATATATCTTTTTGTTGTTGGTAAAAATATATTTTCTTCATTGTCTTTCTTTTGCAACCCCAGCGCGTACCAGCTACCTGTTAATCTTCGACCAACTTGCAGTCTGAAATATTTGTTTAAAAGAAGCCCGCAAAGTTAATAATAAACCATCCCCACTGGACTCATAACAACTTCCTCTTTCACTAACGGTCTTAAACCAACTTCGGCCCCAAGCCCCAAAGTATTTACGTATATATAAATATTAAGTCTGGCCATTTCACGACAGTGCGCAGAGTGGAGCCTCGATTACGTGGTGGCCCCTCATTCAGAGATTACCCGGCGTTTTCGAGCCCGCTGACTTCAACTGCTTCTTAGTTATTCGCTCCACTGAGGGTAGCATTTTGGCCAAGGGCAACATGATCCATCCGATGAGAGCTTTAGCTAGTATGATTGTTAGAGATCCGAAAGTGGCCCGTTTCTCGAACGGGAGCCTTTTGGCGAATACGGCGGATCCCTCCGAGGCGGCCAAGATAAGTGCTCTTCGGACACTTGATGGCAGCACGGTGAGTGTGGCGTCGCACTCTACCATGAACTTTGTGAAAGGAGTAGTTTATGCGAGGGAACTCGTGGACTACTCCATAGAAGATATCACTCTAGAGCTGGCTGACCACGGGGCGGTCAAGGTCGAGCATGTGATGAGAAAACAGGGAGGGGCCTCGAGACCCACCCCTAAACTCTTCGTCACGTTCGACTGTGACAAGCTCTCTGAGTCGGTGCGTGATGGTTGGTACCACTACCGCGTGAAGGCATTCGTGCCACTTCCGCGGAGGTGCTATTACTGTCACCACTTCAGCCATACGAATCCATCATGTAGACGTGCAAAGTCGGGATCACCCGAAGTCTGTGTAAATTGCTCCAAGGCCGCCCACGATAATTCCAAATCGTGTGCAGCCAAGTGTAAATTGCGGAGAGCCTCACCCCGCTTCTTCGAAGCAATGTGGTGCATGTCTCCTTGAGAAAGGAATCCTGGCCGTTCAGGCCCATGATCGTCTCTCATTCCGCGAGGCTAAGGACTTGGTCCTGGCGCGCCTAGCTCTGCCTGGGACGCCTTATACCTCAATGCTAAGAAAGACACTCTCTGTTCCTGGCCCATCCAGGCCAACGAGCACGGTTGTTTCCACGCCCATTCGGAGCCCTTCTGCGGCTTCTACCCAACTCGGGTGCTCCCCTGATAAAACTGGCAGGACAAAGGGTTCACACGAGCCCCGGCTAAAACCAGGGCTTCCCTCCCTTCGCTCAGCGTTACCGTTTCCCGTAAGGCGAAACGGCCACTCGCCTCTAATGAGTCGTTAGGCTCACAGGAGGCAACGCCCCAGAAGTTGGTCGCTACACCTTCTTCCGGGGTTCCTAAAGCTGCCCCCCAAAAGGAGCACAGCAATAAAGGAGCTTCGCCACCTTCGCCCACAGCCAATAGCGAGCGAGGTGGCTCGGGGACGGTGGATCCTCCAAAAGATGGATCACCGCCCCCGATGCCCCAACGCTCGACTAAGGTTTAAAGGCAGAGGGAGGAAAAGACTCGTCTGGCGAGCCCAACCTCCCCCGATAAATCCTCGAAGGCGTCCCCGCCTTCGGCGCATCTTCTGGCCAACAGCGGCCGGAGTTTTGCCTCTGGGAAGCGTACGGTCATTCCCGAGAGGGTTTCTGTTCGAAGAGGGCCCCCGCGTCCCCTCCGAGTTAGGCCTGGAGGGAATATTTCTTCAATGGAATTGCCGTGGACTCCGGACCAACTGGGACGAGCTGCGGATGCTCGTCTCATCCAGTTCTCGGTTAGCTATTTTTCTGCAGAAGACCATGTTAGGCGAGTGCCCCCTGCCCGCCCCCCAGGGGTATGATGGTTTAAGCTGGTTAGGGGATGCGCGGTTTACACCCAGCATGATGTCTACGTTCTTCTTTTCACTTTAGATACCACCTTTTAGGCAGTAGCTGTGCAGCTTAACCTGGATAGGAGGTATACTGTTAGTTCTGCGTACATTCCACTGTCAGCTGACTTCGATGTGGGGGCCTTCCACCGTGTCGTGGAACGGTTGCCTAGGCCCTTTCTCTTGCTTGGAGATCTTAACGGCACACATTCTCCTTGGGGAGACTACTCAATAAATCCCAGGGGACAAGTCCTTGTCGATCTGATCGAAGAGCTTGAGATAGGTGTCCTAAATGTGGATGAGTTTACGCATCACTGCCCAAGAACCGCTTCATTTCCTTGCCTTGATCTATCTCTGTGGTCTCCGGATGCAGGGCCTGATTTTAATTAAGGGGTGGTCAATGACATCCAGGATAGTGATCACTTTCTCATTCAAATATCATTTTCTGGGAGGGCCGCCTGAGAACCCACCTCGGTAGTGCTTGGCGCGGGCGCGGTGGCCTGCATTTCAGGAAATGAGGAGTTTAGTTCGGTAGATGAGGCCGTTGAGTTCTTCTCCGGCAACTTCATCGCCGTAGGCCTGACTACTATTCCCAGAACGTCTGGCCGTTTTGCACGCCGACCACTCCCGTGGTGGTCGGCCGAGTGTGAGACGGCCCTCAAACAGAAGCGTTATGCCTACATGACCTATAAGCGCCGCCCAAACGATTTTACTGTCGGTGAATTCCGATGGGCTAGGTCTAGGTCCTGGTATATTTCGAAACAAGCCCTCCGCTCTTCTTGGCGGGCATACGTGTTTTGACTTAACGGGAAGACCCCTATAACAGAGGTGTTGAAGCGAGTCAAAAGGATTCGGGGTAAGTTCTTGCAGGACAACCTCTCGTTATCCAGGTGAATGGAACCGCAATATTGCACCCCGCGTCCGTGGCGGAATCCTTCGCGACCACTTTCTCTAGCCGGGATACTGCTCCACCAGCATTCAATGCACGTCGTCATGTCGCGGAAGGCTGCCGATTGGATTTTACCTACAGAGGCGGAGAACCCTTCAATGACAGGTTTACTGTGAGCAAGTTGCGTTTCTCTCTCGCTTCGTGCGAGAACACCGCCCGTGGTTCGGAGTATGTCCCGTACGCTATACTTCGATAACTGGGTGAGCGAGGCATTGCCTTTTTGTTAGCTTTGTTCAACAGGATCTGGGTAGAGGGTAACCTCACAGACTCCTGGCGAATCACTTCTGTGCTAGCTATTCGCAAACCGAGGAGAGATCATTCTACCCCAGCCAGATTCCGCCCAATTTCTCTAACCTCCTGCGTGTGCAAGTTGATGGAGAAATTGGTAAATGTTAGATTAGACTTTTTCCTGGACAGCGGAGGCCATTTGTGTTCTGCGCAGTCCGGCTTTCGCAAGTTCCATTCCACGTCGGATGCTCTGCTTCGACTGGAAAATGCTGTCTGCGAGGCTCACCTTCGTAGACAGCACTTCGCCACGGTGTTTTTCGATCTGGAGAAGGCTTATGATACCGGTATCATGGAGAACCTCCACACAATGGGGAAGAGGGGACGCCTCCCGGTCTTTATATCTGAATTTTTGCGAGATCGCCGATTCTGCGTACAGGTGGGGGGAGCCCTCTCCGGCCTGATGGAGCAGGAAGAGGGTGTCCCGCCTGGGAACTGTCCTCAGCATTACACTCTTTGCCTTGAGCATCAACGGCATTACCTCAGTGGTGCCAAAAGATGTTCTTGCTACGCTCTACGTGAACGACCATTCGATATCTTTTGGCGCGGCCCAGATGCCAACTCTGGAGGTTCGACTCTAGCAGGCATTAAACCGCGTCTCTCGCTATGACGAAGCGCACAGGTTTCGGTTTTCCTTGGCCAAGACTAAAGTGGTGCACTTCTGCCGCTATCCACGACTCTACTACCTTGACCCAGATTAGTTTATTAATGAGGTGCGCCTGGAAGTGGTTGAATCGCATTTCTGCCGCTATCCACGGCTCTACCTTGACCCAGATTTGTTTCTTAATGGGGTGCGCCTGGATGTGGTTGAATCGCACTGTTTCCTTGGTCTTGTATTTGACCGACGCCTCACCTAGGAGGCTCATATTCGCAGCCTTAGTGTCTCTTATACCCGCGCCATGGATATTCTTCGTTCCGTGAGGTTCAGCGCTTGGGGCGCTGATAGGGCTACTGCCTTACTGTTTTATCGATCCTTTGTCCGTTCGAAGCTCGACTACGGATGTGAGTTTTATGCATCCGCAGTCGAACGTGTATTGCGCAAGGTGGACTCGATCCACCACACCGGCCTTCGCTTGGCTACCGGTTCCTTCTGCACTTCCGCTATTGAGAGCCTACTTGTCGATGCTGGAGAGATGCCACAATCTATGCGCCGTTCACAGTGCATTACTCGCCTGTAAGCATGAGCGCATCGTCTCCCTTTGTCGCCAACGCCTCTCAAAGCATCCACAGCTGATCTCGACAGTGCCTATGCCGCCGATAGACGCAAGTCATACCCTAAGCCCTTTGGGTTTAGTGCTAGGAAACTCCTTCAAGAGCTAGATATAGCTCTCAGGCCGGTGGCGCCCCTGGTTCGCCCAGAACGCCACCCTGGAGGGTACCACCGTTGGCTATTTGTCGCCACGCCTCTGCTCTCAAAGCTTGTACAACACAGGGAGTATTGCCTTCGGATTTTTTGGAGCACATCTCGTGTCACGCTGGAACCGTGCCAGTGTATACGGATGGCTCCAAGTCCGAATAGGGGGTCGGTATCCACGCCATATCCCCTCTGTTTGAAGTCAGCGGGGCTCTACCGGGCGCTGCGTCTGTCTTCATGGCTGAGTTGGTGGCAATACACCACTTGGTACGACAGATTACGCGACGTGTCCTGTTCGGAGACTGTATCGTGATTTATAGCGACTCACAAAGCGCCCTGAGTGCTCTCGGGGCATTGAAATCTCCGCATCCTCTGGTTCGCGAAATCAGTGATGTCACAGTTTTCGTGAGTCGGGTGGATGTCGAGATTATCTTCTACTGGGTTCCTGGACATTTAGAAATTGCGGGGAATGAGCGCGCCGACGATGGTGCCAAAGAGTCCGCCATGACCGGGCGACCGGACTAGCGTTTCGCTCTTCCTCACACCGACTACATGGCAGGAATACGGGCAGCTCTTCGGACTGCTTGGCAAAGAAGATGGGAGACGGTCGAAGGGAACTTAAAGTTGCGTGCCATTGCGCCGCGACTCTTCCCATGGACCTATCCCCCAATGCCGCGACGGCTTCAGGTCGCTTTCTGTCGTCTCAGAATCGGACACACTCGTGTGACGCATCGCAATTGAATGGAGCACTCGCCTGCGCCCTATTGTGACGACTGCGTCGTCCCCTTGACTGTTTGACACATTTTTGTCAAATGTCGCATTCTGGGTGATCTTCACGCACTTTACCTGTCCCGGTACCGGGATTGGCTGGGTCGCCCTACCTGTCCCTGGCACTCGGGACGAGTTCGTGCAGATCGACCTGTGGACTTTTAGACTTTTTGGAGGAGGTCGGCCTTCTGCCCCTTATTTAATGTTTGACTATGGATCGCATGCTTCTTCGCCAGGGAAGAGCGGGCCTTCCACCGTCGATCTAGCTCGCTTTATTTTTTTTTAATTTGTTTGTTTTTCTGTTTGTATTTTTTTTATCTTTCTTTTATTTGGCTTCTAATATTGCCTAGATTTAGGCTAGGTTGAGTACGGCGACTTATGCCCTAGAAGTCAGACGCCAGATGAGATATTAAAAAAAATAATAATCCCCCTGTAATAGTCATTGTCAAGAGACTATTGTTTGAACTTTGCTCCAAGGCAAGGATTACTCCCTCGGACCAAGTCTTCGAGGTAACAGCAACGCGCAACTCTCCTGTGCAAGTATTCTCTCTACACCCCCCCTCCAGTGTAAAGCCTTCATCATTGGCTTAGTATAAGCTTAAGGTCATTCGAGCGTCCCTCGGTAAATATTGTTGGTTTGTTTGTACGGTGACCGTCCTCACCCGTTTTTCTGTTATCCCGGAACCTCCAAGCGAGTCGACTGTAGCCAACCTACATTCAGTAATTTGCACTCTACTTATATTATAAATCTACCACGCACTCATAAACGCAGAAAGGGTTTACTTGACCCTATTCTACGACAATGAGCCTCCAGAATTTGATAGGTACCAGGGGCAGCGACTCTCTCAAACCTTCTTGCTTTGGGTAGGAAATAAAAGCTTATTGAAATAAAGTTAGACAATTGTGGTGCTTGGAATTGGATGGGAATTTTGTTCATTGTTTAAGAAAGTATGTTTTCAAGGCATTTGACAGCAGAACGCTGATCTGGCATAGATCGGTAATTTTCGAACAGTACAAATGAAAGTATTATTATTAACGCAATGGAAGTAACAGGGATTATTTTTAATATATAGTATTTCAAAATACGGCATGGCGATGAAATCAATAGTGATAATAATAAAAATACTAAAAAAAGACTTGGGGAACGTTACGCTGTTACTGGAAGACTCCACCGGTCTTCGCAAATAGGCCTTTTACTTCCTGGAAATCGGTCTAAAGGAAGTAATCCACTACTTTTCGTGGCTAAAATATACCTATTTAATCCAAGAAAATGGATTCAATGGTAATCATAACACTCAAAATAGGAATTAACAACGCACCGTTCTCTAATGAGACAAATGAGGACTAGGATAGCATAACTAGGCTTTTAACTTGGACTAGTCTAGCCTATAACCAGAAATAAATAAGCGAATTTGACAAGAACTAATAGGTTAGAAAAACACACTAAGGAAAGACTGATTCACAAGCGCTTTCGTCCTTTTTTATAAGTCCAAACAAGGATCAAACATAAATGAAGAAATAAGGAAGAGAAATAGCAAATGGAATTAAATGATATAAAACTCTTTTTACCCGTTAATGAAAATTATATGGATTCGAAAATAAGCCATCGAGTGCTCTTTGCTGTTCAGAGGATGCTTCGAGACAGTTAATAAGCCGAGCATTAGTAGGATCGCCACACGGGCCTTAATGAACGGGAAGAAACACAGGATTCCAATCAATTTAATACAATGCAAGTTTGCAAACAATATTTCCAATAGTAATATTTTACATATAAAACATATAATTTAGTTTATGTTTGGGCTTCAACATAAAATAATTATCTAAACAAGTTGCTTTTTTTTTATTGTTTAGTAATAAATTCCTAGAAATAACAAAATATATATTTTCTCTTAATAAAATATTTTCTTTGAAAACAGAAAAACGCCTTTAAAAAGTAACTTAAATTTGGCTTTCTATAGTATAGCGAGCAAATAACTTTTCTTGCTTTTGTATAGTCAAAACCTGTGATGCTCGCCAATACAATTATTAATAAATTCTCAATGTTATAAAAAAAATTTAAAGATATATGCAAGTAAATGAAAGTAAATATCATCATCATCACTTCACTACTAACTCTATAATTTAAGAAGGGGATTTTTCGAGTATTTGAATAATAATTTCATCTTAGTTTGGTTATGACATGTTTTTTATCAAAGTTATTTCTAATAATTCATTTATAATATCGAAAAACAAAATGGTGAAGTTCAGAAATAAATATAAGTATCGAAATTTTGTGAATTTTTTAAAACCCAAAGAATTACAAATGGTGAAGTTCAGAAAAATTTAACCATGGCCGCTTTTTTTGAGATTTTAAATTTTAATCTTAGTATCGAAGCGCAAGCTCCCCTCGTATGGGGGAGTGGCGAAGCCATTGCCTGGTTCTTTTTATATTTTAATAATATTTAAAACTTAGAATACACAGGTTATATGTATGAGTCTATTTTCAGGCACGTCATACTGAATCTGATAATCCCCCCAAAAAGATGGGGAATGCTTAAAATGGGCAACTCTGTTTTTACAAGTTATTGCTGTTTTTAACACATTTCTGAGCAAACATGGCACCATTGATACAAATTGCAATGTGTGCAAAGAAAGCATGATCAAGATTCGAAATTTGCTTCTCTTGTTCCTGCTATTATAATTGCTGCATTATTTCTTGCAATTAGATGCACTTTCGATGCTGAAACATAGAAGTCATCCATGCAACATTGGATAACTTCACTAATATGTGATGTATTAGCCTCGAAAACCCAGGTCTTCTACAATGGTTGAGTAACAACAGCAATCATTTCAGCGATGCAATTGTGGATTTCCTTATATCTGTGATCATTAATATCAGAGGTTTTTTCTTCCAATGACTTCAAACAAGGTTGTCTGGGAATATGTTTAACTCACCTCTTTTGACGCAATTTTCTTTTTTACTGGAAATTGGGTTTTCTCCATTGCCTTATTTTTGTTTCATCTTCTTTTTTAAGTTCACATTCTTTATTTGCTATATCTTTATGCTTTGAATTAATATGGCGTATCATGTTAGCCGTTGTAAAAGATTTACATGTTTTCTCTTTACTTCTTATTTAAAGCTTTAGCTTACATTGACTGCAAATAGCAATGGATGCCTCATCAGAATAAATGGTAAAATATTTCCATGCTCAACTGTTTGAACCCAAAGGAATACCTCTTTCAGATGTTGTTGTCTTGTCCATTCTGCGTATGGGGTTCTTAATTCAAATTTCGGTTGCTGTTATTTTGTCAATTCTGCGTATGGGGTTCTTAATTCAAATTTCAGATGTTGTTGTTTAGTCAATTCTGAGTATGGGGTTCTTAATTCAAATTTCAGATGTTGTTGTTTAGTCAATTCTGCGTATGGGGTTCTTAATTCAAATTTCAGATGTTGTTGTTATGTCCATTCTGCGTATGGGGTTCTTAATTCAAATTTCGGTTGCTGTTATTTTGTCAATTCTGCGTATGGGGTTCTTAATTCAAATTTCAGATGTTGTTGTTTAGTCAATTCTGAGTATGGGGTTCTTAATTCAAATTTCAGATGTTGTTGTTTAGTCAATTCTGCGTATGGGGTTCTTAATTCAAATTTCGGTTGTCATTTTGTTCATTCTGCGTATGGGGTTCTTAATTCAAATTTCAGATGTTGTTGTTTAGTCAATTCTGAGTATGGGGTTCTTAATTCAAATTTCAAATGTTGTTGTTTAGTCAATTCTGCGTATGGGGTTCTTAATTCAAATTTCGGTTGTTGTTATTTTGTCCATTCTGCGTATGGGGTTCTTAATTCAAATTTAAGTATTAAACTTTACGATATTATTCAGCGATTTATGTATTATTAAAGTATTATTGATTAATTAATTATTCAATATCATATTTTATAAAGTATGTAATATCTGGAAAAAATATTAATATTTAATTGAAATGATTATATTACTAGGTATTAATATTTTGATAAATTTAGATTAAGCCCAACCATATTGATCTAATTATTATTTTTATGTCAAAAATCGTTAAGGAACATTAAATCCATAATTAGTAAATTTTTTTTCAGAAATAACAGTTTGTTCGGCATATCATAAAAAATTGGCCAATGCCGATGCCGATTAAAAAAATGGCCGGTTTGGCCGGTGCCGATTAATCGGTACATCCCTAGTATATATACTACCATCTTCAACTGTACAATGAAGGGGTTATACACTAACATTCATGCATGTACATACTGAACCGGAATGGGGGATGTAAGGCGAGAATAGGCTCATAAAAAGGTCAAAGTGGAGGTAGTTGATCGGGCAAAATTGTCATTTTTAGATGCCAATTAGAGCCCTAATTTCTGAGGGAACTTTTAAATTCAACAATTTTATCCTAAGTTCATCGGATGAATTAAAGTTGAGAATTTCTTTAACGAGAGCGGATTCAATTATGCTTGAATTATAAATTATTTTAGCATTTTCACAATCTATTGCATGGTCTTCATTAGACGAATGCAAGAACGAGCTCTAAGATTGGCTGCACCAGGTTATGTCGCATTTTTGTTATTTTATTCTCGTAACAGTATTTATCGGACTTTACATGACATATAATACAGCCCTGTTCTTTTTCAGTGGGTTGTTTTTTTTTTGGATTAATTACTTCGTATACAGTCATAGCCAAAGTTTTTATGACTAATATATATTTTTATTATTTATTCGCTTTTAAAATTTATGTGATATGAATAATTATTTTAATATTTAAATGATTTCAGGTTTATTAGAAGTCAGCGTTTAAAAAATAAGAGAAAAATGCATTCCTTCACTGAATCTAAAATCGCGATCTGGTCCTGTTCCCGTAGGCAGTAGGAGGTGAGTTTCAGTCCTTGAATCTTTGCTATTCGATCAAAAGGGTAAAATGATTACAAATATGTATTAAATAAATGATCTTTATATATATTTTTCGCAATCCTTTTTTAGTAAAAATAAATGATTGACCTTTTTTCAATTCCCCAAAATGGCTCTTTCCAAATAAAAGCGTGCAACCATTGTTGCTTTACACCAAAGTGGCCTGAACTACAAGGAGATAGTTGCTAAGGGTATTTATAAAGGAATACATTTTAGGATCAATAGACTTTAAAAAGAATGGTTACAATTCTGACCGCCTAAGAGCTTCAAAGGAATGCCATGATCGTCTCCTGGTAAGGTCACAGTTCAAGGATCGGGTTGCATTCACTGTTTCCTTTGACAGTCAATTCGATTTCGAATCCCATGTTGCCAATATCAGCAAATCATCTCTCTGCTTTCTCCCTAACCTCAATTGTATCCGGTCCCACTTTGACCGAAACAGTTTCGAGAGAGTCACCCATGCCTTTGTTATCTCCCGCCTTAACTTTCTTCTGGCTGGAGCCCCCACCACTACAATTCGTCCCCTTCAACTTGTCTAGAACTTCGCGGCTAGAGTTCTATGTCCGTGAACTGCACAGGCTGCCCATTAAATTTGGAAATACTTTTAAATCCCTCACATTTAAAATTCTAAACACTGCAACCCCCCTTATCTGTCCTCCACACTGGCTGTGTCCAGACAACAAAGAGCCCTTCACTCGGGAGGTGCCCTCCTGCTTACGGTTCCTCGCACTCGTCTCAGCGGCCTGGGTGATTGTGCCTTCTCCGCAGTTGCCCCTAAGCTGTGGAATGTTCTGCCCCTGGTATACGCTCCTCTTCCTCACGGGCTCTGAAAACCCACCTCTTCTGTCAGACCTTTTTCTTAGTCGATGTACGGGCGCTAAACGAAGACTTAAAGGTTTTTAAGGGCGCCATATAAAACCTTTATTAGTATTACTTTTTCTCAGATTAGAAGCTGCCATTTTGGGGTGGTAAAAGAGATATAATAAAGCTTGTGGCCTTTATGACTTGCTACACACATGTTCTCAAATACCTTGGTTCTGAAAAAGCGGAGAAAGTTTCGGTCATTTATATGTAGTTAAATGTTTTGTCAAATACCCGACGCGCCTTTTACATATAAAGGATTGAATGAATAAAACACGGTTAAGCCCGAAGGAATGAGCTGCATATATTAGCATTCAATAAATGAAGGATTAAGACCTCCGTTTGCAGCCAGTTGCCTATCCTAATATTCTATCGTAATATAATTAGTGACGGCACAAGGATAACTGGTGTAAAGAAGCAGATAAATAGGCACATATACAATACACTTCAGAGGTACGTCTTTGCAGCTTTGCAACAAATAGACTCCTTCGTACTCTAAAATGCTGAAACTTGTCTCATTTTGCTGGTACAGCAGATGATACAATTTCACGCTAATAATGCTAATTATAAAAACAAGAGGTCGTTTGTCTGTTGCCAGCATATTAACGGAATTGAAAAAAAAAATGCTTTTCGATCCATAGATATTAAGCATTAAATGCTGGATTTATTTTATTTAACTTAATGTAGATATAAATGAATAGTGATTTATTTAAATGTTTTTGTGGGGAAGGGGGCAATTTAAAGCATTGCCACAGAATTTATGGATTTTTGTGGAAAATTGACATCACTTAAAAAAACACACTTAATAGTTTCTTTTTTCTTTTGTTTTGGAAGTTTCTTTGGTATCTGAGCTGACAGGTACCCCCCGCAAAAATGTACAAAAAGTTGTTCGAAACTGGAAAAAAAATATGCAACATTGAAAAACCTAATCAAATCACCACACACACATATTCATCACCATCACAACTACGATATCACGTAACCTTAACTACACCCTAAAATGATTTTTACTTACCCGACAGTTACCGAATGGTTGGGAGAGTTTATGGATTGCAATCTTTCAATCAAATTTGGGAAATAATATTTGGAAAGATCATTTTTGCTTTGGGAAAATTGCCATATAATTTTATAATCTTTTGGAAGAGAGAAGCAAAATTTAGGGGCACCGAAGTGGTAAAAATAACGATCCCCAATTGGAGATCATGGCGGGGAATTCTATTATTTAAGTGTGTTGTTTCCGTTGTGTTCGCAAAGAGACTTACTTGTTCTTGAAAATATTTTGTAGAAGACGTTTCGAACTAAATAAAATCATGCACTTAAATTCAATTACCTGCCTCCGTAAAGACAAGACGTGCCTCTGTTTGTTCCGCATTTTCCTACTATTATTAGTGGTTTTAATTATATATTATAGTGTTGTGAAGTCCTCTATATTTGTATTAGTGTTGTTTCTATCTTGAGTAACTATTTTGTTTGTTTTTTAGTGTTTTTAGTTACAAAAGTATTCAAAAGCGTTTTAAATTCTATACCCCGAGGAAGTTTGCTATACGAAGTTATCTCGTTTCCGGTTCCCGCTTATAAATTTATTGAATATTAATCTTTATTTTACTAATGTTGAGAGGGTGCCTTTTTGTTTCTGTTAGTCAGTGATGTTTTTAATGCATTTCTAATTCAAATATCTGCCGTTTATAAGTGTACAACCTATCTAAAAGTGATTTAAATAAGAAATTATTAAAAAATTCACTCTAACGAAGCCGGACGTTAATCCGTATTTCCGCTAGTCTCAGATTCAACGCTCACTCAGATAAGTCGAGTTTTGTAGTCCTATATTCCATTCCCTTTTCTTTAACTTCCTCTGACTCCATTTTATATTATTCTTTTCGCATCGCCCTCTTTTTTAAATATTTTTCACTGTGAATAAGTAAGTTACATTTAAAAAGAAGAAGAAAGAAATTAGTAGACACTAATTTAAAAAAGGTCAGCCATTATTTCCTCCCCCATTTCAAACGTCGAGTCATCTCGGAGAGTCAAGAAGCACAGGTTTGTGTCCTCCCTCTCTCTATCTTTTTCACTCGTCTTTACTTTTCTTAGATTCCTCTGCTATGCCAGGTGCATAAAAGAAGAAAGTGGTCTGCACAAAGTTTGAAGGCACTCGCTGGGCAATTGACTTTAGAGAGGGGTGTTATGCAGCCATTACCGACTCTTCCAATTGCCTATTTCTGTGAGATTAGAGATGAACATGAGAAGGAAACGGACAAACTGAGCTACGATAGCAGCACTTAAAGAGGAACTAGGCGAATTAAAAAGTTCCCGTAGTACCTCAACTGCCACCAATGTACGCGCAAATATTCCTTTCGAGGCATTTACTAATTTAGAAAAAAAAGGTCTCCTCTTTGCAGGAATTTGTAGAGAGGAATGTAGCTGTGGGTCAATGCATGATCCAACCCACGAAGGAGAAAATGACACCCGATACCCCCCAACCCGCAAAGGTGAAGAAGGTACCATCTTTGCCCCCAAACAAGCCGAACATCCAGGACCATAACAATAATAATAATTCTAATAACAATAGTTCATTCCAACAGGTTACAAACGGTGCAAAACCCCAGCAGAAAAAGTTCCTCCCCATTAAAACTTCCAATTCCTTTCAGGTTTTTCGCCGAGGAGGATGACACTGAAGTTGAATCAGCTATTGCAGGAGACTCTATAGTAAGAGGTCAACTTGACACCTTTTGTAGAGCGAATCCTAAAGGACGTCGTAAACGTTTTTGCCTACTGGGTGCGTCCATTGAAGACATAACAAATTCTCTTTACTCTCTCTTCCAGGAGGTCAAAGAAAGACATGGTACTTGTCCTGACGTAGGAACAAACGATGTGCTAACCACCAGATTCGAAGAAATGTTAGATAAATATAAGAAAATGATCAAGTCAGTTAAAAGAAAAATAAATAATTTGATTATTTCAGGCATTCTCCCAAGGAGCAAAGGCAGAGGTAGTTTTTTCAGTAGAGCCTTGAGACTATCTGCAGGAGTGAAGGCGTTGAATTTGTAAACTTCTGGAATGATTTTTATGATAAAAAAGAACTTTTTCTTCAGACGGACTCCACTTCAACATTATGGGTTCAAAAAGGTTGTCACGATTGTTTACGGAGGCAATCACAATTTTTCAGATACTAAAGAGATTTCATGCACTAAAATAATAAGTAATTCTTTCCATACTAAGAATCATCAATTAAGATCTGGCAAAAGCGCGAAGGCACCCATCCGTAACACCTTGAAGGTTTTCTATGTCAACACTCGTACCATTCGTAACAAATTTTCAGATTTAGAGGAAATTGCGTTAGCAGATAATTATGACATAAGGGCATAACAGAATCGTAGTTAAAAATCGAAAACAGAGATTTCCAAGCATAGTATAAACTACCCGGATACAAAATGTTTGAGATAAGTTGAATTAATAAAAAGGCAGATGGTGTCCTATTTTATATCAGAGAGAATCTCAATCCGATCCAATTATCAAAGCCACAAATTGCAAAAGTTGACACATCGTACATATCGTACTTCTTAAAAACAAGTACGGGATGAAAATAGTGCTGGCCCTAATACACAGACCCCCAGCTCAGCCAGTGCAAACCGAGAGCGATATCTATGAACAAATCAACGAAATAAGTAACACGCATGATACCGTAATTTGGGGCGATTTTAATTTACCAGTATCAAAGTGGCAAGAACCGCTATTCGCTCATTATGGACATGAACTCTATACTAACTTGCAAGAAAGTTCCCTAACTCAGTTTGTACTAAGCAGCAAGAGAAGATTTGATAGAGGATATTAATGTCGGAGAGGAATTTACTAATAGCGAACACCATGCAATCACATTTAGAAATACGAATTTTATTAATCTCAAAGCAAAATTTAAGCAAAAGACTGGAACATTTTGCGTGACATAAATGATATAAACGCTAAATGAACATTTTTTACTAGCTCGTACTTCGAAGAGGTGAAAGAATTTATACCCATAAAAAATCGACGTTTGCCACACAAAAATAAACCTAGGTGGTGGAGTAGTGAGATAGCTAACTGTTTATGAGATAATAGGAACGCCCTTAACAGATTAAAAATCTCTGACGATGAGGCAGGACGCGCCAAGTATACAGACTTACGACGTAAATCCAAAAGGTTAATCAAGCAGAGTAAAAAAGTCCTTGGAATTACACGTGGCGAATCAAAGTAAAACTAACCCGAAAGAGTTCTATAGTTACATAAGGGAAATGAGAGAAACAGCTTCAGGACTGCTAACTGAAGAGAACGGAGACTTTACCACGAACGAAGAGCGAATGAGCTGTATCTTAAACACATTTTCTACATCAGTTTTTACTACAGAAGATCTTAGCGATATATCAACACCGGCAGCTATCCAAATATGTAACAACGAGGCGTTAAGTAGTATTAGCGTTACAGAAAGAGACGTATTGAGATGTATTGAAAAAATTAAGATAAATAAGTCACCCGGCCCGGATATGATCTCCCCTCGGGTTTTAAAGGAAGCCAAAAGTGAACTAGCCAAACCGCTGTCGTTATTGTCTAATTATTCGTTACATACCGGAACAATGCCCGATGAGTGTAAGCTCGCTAACGTAACACCAATATTTAAAAAAAGGTAGTAAATCCCTACATAGTAATTATCGCCCAATTAGTTTAACTTCGGTCCCTTGCAAATTGTTAGAAACACTTATACGTGACGAACTTGTTAATAAACGCTCTTGCCTAACGAATCTATTAGACTTTAATGACATTTTTAATGAATACGACGAGAGTAAAGCAGTTGACATATTTTACCTCGACTTTCAAAAGGCCTTCGATAAAGTTCCCCACAAACGAATACTAAGTTAAAAGTGCACGGAGTTCAAGGCGCCATTGCGAGGTGGATAGAAGACTGGCTGAGCAATCGTAGGCAATGCGTAGTTATATAGGGAAAATCATCTAGCTGGATAGACGTCACTAGCGGGGTACCTCAGGGGTCTGTTCTGGGAGCAGTTCTATTTCTAATATACATCAACAACTTAAACGAAGACCTTTCAGGCATAATATCGAAGTTTGCTAACGACACCAAAATTGCGAATTCAGTACTCACTAACGCACAGTTTAATGAAATGCAAAACAATCTTAACAAATTGTCGAACTGGGCGCAAACGTGGCAAATGCCTTTTAATGTGGATAAAGGCAAAGTGCTCCATGTCGGATACCGTAACGGCAAAGCAAATCACTCACTAAATGGTACTTAACCCTTAGGCTTAGACAGAGAGATGGATCTGGGAGTAACAATAACGAGCGACCTAAAACCCAGTCAGCAATGTTCAGAAGCCCTTAAGAAAGCAAATAAAATAATTGGATTCATTCGTAGAGCGTTAGAGTATAAGTCCAAAAATACAATCCTTACTCTCTATAATTCCTTGGTCCATCCCATTTTGGAAAACGCGTTCAAGCCTGGTGCCCGTACTACCAGAAAGATATAGCCAAATTAGAAAGAGTCCAACGAAGGCTTACTAAAATGATATCAAGTTTAAGGAACAAAACATACGAAGAGCGACTTAGAGAACTAAATCTATTTCCGTTAACTCAGCTTAGATTAAGAGGGGACCTAATTTGGGTCTTTAAAATTATCAAAGGCATAGACAATATGGATTGCAACAAATATTTCACTATCGACCAGTCAAATTACACGAGAGGAAACGGTTGCAAAATTATAGGTAAACATTTTAACTCGCACGAATCTAAGAATTTCTTTTTTAACCGAATCATCAACTTATGGAATGGGTTTCCTCGTAAAGTAATAGACTGCAACACCATAGATACTTTCAAACGTCGTATAGATAAATACATTGAATCTAATCCCCGACTTTTGCAAGCGAAGATACCATCTATTTAAACCATTTCTATAAATCCGAGGACTTAGAGAAATAAAGAAAGATAACACAGCTCTTTAACTTTATCAACAGAAGAAATAAAAACAAGGTCATCCGACTGTTTGAAGATCTCTCGTATAACGAAAAATAACTGGTACTAAGTTGTTTTTACGAAGAATACTTCAAGACCAGGACTCTTAACAACTATAGTAATTAAATTAAAAGACCCTGAAGAATAAAACCCTAGGCTATCTAAACCAATTTTTTTCGAGAGAGAAAACGCGCAAGCTTTCGTAATGAACTTCGGTCGAATTTAAAAATTTTTAATCAAACGAGTCAATGCAGTTTTCCAATTTGAGTAGAAATGAGTGAAAAAAATTGAATTAAATTGAAATCAATGATTGCATAAAAATAAAATTTAGACGAAAACGAAAAAAAAATACGAGACACTTTTGTATTTTGAAGCTAAATCCGTTTAGTTTAGTCTAGACGAGGGGGACCTGGGTGAGACTAGGATAAAAAGAAATGGAAAGAATATAAAATACAATAATAATAAAAGAGGATTGTATATATCAGTTAAAGCAGCAAAATGATTAAAAATAAAATGGAAGGCAGTAAAAGCAATTTAATAATTTACAGAAACCATTATGAACCTATTTTGGAAACTTTTTGAGAGAAAGATGCATAGACTGAGAGAGAAAAGGAAACAATTCTTACTAACTCAATGGCTTAATCAATGGAGGGTGGTAATTTTGTCCTAGCACAATAAAAAACGCTGCACGAGAGTTCGTACTTTCGAGTGGCTAAGAATTCTAGTACGCACTAGTTCCTGGAGACCTAAACGGCCCGGCCCGACACGCGAATTATTTTAATTTTAACGAAATTAATAATAAAGGATGCTACATAATGATTAATGCAAAAAAGAATCTTGAATCTTACTTTCGCTCCGCGATTTTCAGCTTATATCTTTCTTCTACGCCAGTGATGAAATAACAGATAAATAATGACTAAGTTTGTAACTTACGAGGTTACAGTTGATTTCGACTCGAGGTTTCGTTTAAACTCTTAATTCGTATAGTTCATTAAAACATTTTTACCATATTGTATTATATGTAAATCAGTAATCAATGTGCCTCAGATCTTGCAAGAGTTTGTTCAACGAACAACAAAACAAATACAATTGATGCTTCGATACAACCGACCGAGTATGCTAGGCTGGGTGCAAGGGTACACATTATTAAACGCCAAATTTGAACTATATTCGCTGGAACTTATTTTAGTTCTCACCAGCAGGGTTTGGTGCCCAGGACATCATTAGTTTAATATATAATCTTGATCACTCCCGGCTTCAGTCATGAAGTGTTGGAACTAGACAGGTCAATCAGGTTATCAACCTAATGATGATGGGCCAGGCTCAACGGAATTTTTCTCGGTGTCCCGACCAACTAATCCACCCCTTGTTATATCATTCTTTTTTATTTACAGTAATTTTTCCTCCCGTTTCCCCTCACGCATAAATAGATCCAACTACAAGCGAAAGAGGGTGTTTGTGCTGAAGCAATCACGTGGCTCTTATCCGTCGACCCTGATATCTTTTTTCTTCCTTCTAAACGCTGCTCGATCAAGAACCATACTGTATTAACGGGCTCAACCCTAACCGCACTCGGAATCGAATATCAAGCAAGAATTCAGATATGAAAATTGGGAGGCGTCCCCTCGCCCCTATTCTTGGTAGGGTCCCCATGATACCGTATCGCCACCCGGTATCATAGGCCTTCTCCATATCGAAAAACACCGTAGCGTAGCGCAGTCTACGAAAACCTCTCAGATAGCATTTTCCAAGCGGAACAGATCCGATATAGAGTGGAACATGCGAAAGCCACACTATGCAGAAGACATACATATACAGTGGAACCTCGGTTGTCGAACTGCTCCCTTTTCGAACAAATCGGTTGTGGAAGAAAGTTTTGAACTAAAAATTGCCAGAAAAAGGCTAATCTAACATTTACCAATTTCTCCATCAATTTGCACACGCGGGAGGTTGAAGGAATTGTGCGGAAACTGGCCGGGATTGAGTGATCTCTTCCCGGTTTGAAAAAAGTGAGCACAGTAGCCAATCGCCAGGACTCTAAGAGGGTACCATCTGTCCAAAGTTTGTTAAACAAATCTAGCAGAAAGGCCATGTCTCGTTCACCTAGGTGTCGAAGAATGGCGGTTTCTCAGGCGGCAGCGTCCAAGAAAATGATATTTTAATTGGAAAGTGGTCACTACTATGAAAGTCATCGACTACCTACCACCCAAAATCAGGCTGTGCATCTGGAGAGCAAAGGGACATATAAAGGCAGAGGGAAAAGAAGCGGTTCTCGAGCAGTGCAGTGATGTGTAAACTCATTCACATTTAGGATACCTATCTCCCTTGGGATTGATCCTGTAGTCCTCCCAGAAGGGGTGCCTACTGTTCAGATCCCCGAGGAGGAGAAAGGGCCTGCATAAGGAATCTGAATTTTCGCGGAAGAGACCGTGCTCGTAGGCCTGGAGGAAGGGGGGAGCTGAGGGTGCCTTTATAGTAATTGAAGCGTAGGCCGTCCCAGGTAGTGCTGACGCGACAAGAGCAAATTCTTACTTTGCCTCATGAAGAGTCGGTACTCAGCCTGAACGGCCAAGAATTACGCACGACCTTGCTTCGAGGAAGCAGGGTGCGGCTCTCCATAATTCATACACTGGGCAAAATCACGATAGGGACTTATCGTGTACGATCTTGGGAGTAATTCACACACAATTCGGTTAAACCCGATTTTACGCGCCTACAAGAGCGATTCGTATGGCCGATTCGGTGGCAGTAGTAGCACTTATACGGCAGTGGAACGAATGCCTTGATAAGGTAGCGATACCAACCGGCACGCAACGATAAAACGTGACGAAGTGCATGGGTTGATCTCAAGCACCCTCTCACCCGGCCAGCTCATCGGCGATGTCTTCTAAGGACTAGTTCATGAGTGCCCTTGAATACTCGTAAACCACACATTTCATGAAGTTTATGATATAATGCGGTGTCACACTTCCCGGCGAGCCATTGACAGCCGGAAGAGGTCCGCTGCCTTCGCCAGGGGGCTCAATACATGTATACGGCTGACTCACGGCTCTACGTAAATCAGTCAATATAGCTAATGCTATCCTCTGATGGAACACATGGCCTCTGGCTGATATGCTCTCATCAGTAGAACGAATAACTACAACCATTTGAAGCTAGGGGGCACAAAAACGCTAGATAGGCTCTCAATGAGATGCCCAATAATCGAGGCTCCGCTCACCATAGTAGAAACTTTAGTCTTCTTAGTCTTATTCTGGGTCTCCCCGACCGAAGGCGCCCTGTTGCCGGACGTGCCTGTCCTGGCTTGGTCGCTTGCCGATACGGCAGCACACCCGTTCGACCCTGGATCACCCGCATGGAAGGAGGGAATAGGAACTTCTTCATTTTCCTTTGCTTTTTTCGAGAGGAAGATGGGGAGTGAGACCGCTTCTCTCCACCCCCGGAAGGGCGTAAGGCAGGACGGACTAGCCTCAGCCCTATCCTTTTCCAAAATTGAGGGGCTCCAGGTTAAGGTCCCTCTTCTCCATGAGTGTTTATCGGGGCCAATGCTGCCTAAGGAAGACAGTGCAGGAGCAGACTCAGGTTCTGTCATCTGGCAGCGAACCCAAGTTCGCCCTCACGGAAGATCATACCATCTTGAGCGTCGGCACTTTCGGGACCATTATCCCCTCAGGATGGGCCTCCAAGTGGCTACTTCCCGCATGGTGTCGGGTATCTCAACCGAGGACGCATAGGGTCAATGGCTCGTCACAAACATTACTGGAGCAGACATGTCGACCTCCACTGTGAATAGGGGGAGAACGCGTATGTCGGTTCCCATCAGTGTCACGATCCTCGGATCTACGAGGTGTCTTGGAATCGCCCAGGGGGGCACGACCTCCTTGTACCCCTCGAAGGGGGTTGAGTTTTTTGGCTGCCTTCTGAAAAAGCAAAGGGAAATCCACCCCAAATAGAGAGTTGCCTGGAGGCAACTTTACAAAAGTAGGCAAGGGGAAAGCCCGCCAACCCATCAGTAATGGAGAGAGAGAAACTCCCTCTAAGCTAGAAAATTCGTGGAAGGCACCTCCATCGCATAGGTGGAGCGGCTCCGAAAATGGCAAATGGGAGGGTAACCCCTCCACCAGTCGAAATAGTGCTGTCGCTCTTTTCCTTGTCCACACCAACACCGAAGTCGGGTCAGGATTTTGAAAGAGGTATGTATTCAGAAATGTTGCCAAAATTGTAATAACCTGCCAACACACGAGTTCCGAATTTATGACCAATAAAGGGTAGAAAAAAAAGGCGGTGGGCTATATCCGGCGTCCAGCTGCTCTCGCCTATCCCATTTCGGGTTTTTGGACCCTGCGTGCGTTAAAGGGTGGTTTTCGCACCTGGGAAGCGACGCATAGTTTGCGCTTGTGAAAGGTTGAGCTAATCACGCGTCTTTTGCTCTCTCCGCCTCGAAAACTTTGGCGGGGCGTGAGCCAGAGCAGTTGCTAGCACTACCATGGAAGCACCAGTGAGGAGGGGTAGAACCGTAGAAGGGTCCTGAATAAGCAGGAAAGAACAGATTTTTTTTTTTTTTAATTGAGAAGCATAGGATGTCCCAAGTCGCTACGGGATAATTCGGCGGCTTATCGAAAAGTGAGTCGGTCCCCAGCCTGAACGGCCAAGACATCATTTTCCAGGAGAGACAAGACATATTGCTTCGAGGATGCAGTGTGAAGCTTTCCACAATTCATACACGACCGTACACAAAAAGGATTTATCGTGTACCGTCTTGGAACAATCAGCACAGACATCGAAGAAACCCGACTTTCCAAGTCTACATGTACGATTCGTCTGGCCGAAGCGGTGGCAACACTCGCACCTTCGCGTCAATTTCACAAATGCATCGACTCATCGAACGTGTCACGATCCAATACAACTAAAAGTGTAGAGGTGAGTCTTAATCCCGCCCCCTGTATTCTCATCACACGCTCGACCTTGAATGCTCCTTGGTCAGCCAGCTCTTCTGTAATCTTTTTTAAGGAGTAGTCAATGAATTTCCTCGCATAAATCACTCCTTTCACTAAATTCATCGTGGAGTGAGCCATCGAAGGGGCCGTGGCATTTCCCAGAAAGCTCCCGGTCGAGAAGCCAGCTGGCTCTCAAATGCTAAGTAGTCTCAATAAGGAGCCCTGATGTCAACGAGATCCAGTTACTACATTTGTAACCATAGGTCTTATAGGTCTTGGTCTGGGTGTCTCCACCCGAGGGCGCATAGGAACCGGAAATGCCAGTCATGGTCTGGTCACGAGGGGGTTCCTCTTCTTTCGGTCTCCGAAAGAGGAACCCCTCGCCTTAGTCCTCTTTTGTGTTCCTTTTAGGAGAGGAGGGCACGGAATGAACTCACTTCTTTCCATCCCAGGAAGGGGCCGCAAAGCATGACGGAACAGCCTCAGGAGTCCTCCGAAATTGAGAGGTTTTCGGCTGATAATAGGGCACCAATCGAGGAGAGGGTCCCTCCTCTACTCTTACGTCCTCGGGGGCCCGTGCCGCTTCCGAAATGTCCTGCACAGGGGCAAACTTTGGCTCTGGGGAGTCTGCTCCCGAGTTTTTGTTCGCCCTCGGGGATGAGCCTGCGATCTAGGGTGAGGCACTTCTGTGGCCATTTACACCTCAGGAGTGGCCTCCATATAGCTATCTACCTCTCAAGCTATCGGGTATCCCGACTCAACGGGCCTATGGCCCATTACGAGCGTTATTTGGGGCCGCCCTCCATTGCAAAAAAGTAGGGCGCGGGCTTGCCGGCTCCCATCAGTCACGAACCTCGAATCGACGAGGTGTCTTGGCAGAGCCCACGAGATCTGCCCACGTGAACTAGCCACTCCTCTCAGAGGTCTGGCGGGTTCACTTCCCATTAACCTGGGTGGCGGGAACCTAGGCATGTTCTTGGTAGGCCCCTGAGAAAGAAAAGGGGGATCAACCGGTAGAACAGAGTCGCCCGGAGGCAGCTATAGCAAAATGGGGTAAGAAGGAAACTCCTAACACTTATCAATTGGACAAGGGGAGACGTTCTCTCCGCTATGAAACAATTGGAGGGCCCTAGGGAAAGCACAGGGAGAGCACCTTTAAAAGAGGTGGAGCTGCCTGAAGGCGGCTCTAAAAGTGGTAAAAGGGAAACTCCTTTAACAATGGTGTGGTAAGAGGGAAGTCCATCCACAAGACGAAGGCGTGTCCTGACTTTCTTCGCTACCGCAACCAAAAAGTTTGGGCGAGTTTTTTTTATGGAGACGGAGTTAATCGCCGTAAGAATAATTTCACTCTCTCTAGGCGTGGCAGTCCTACTTTGATCGCCACAGGAGATCAGTCTAATGGGGCCTCTTCCTGCCACGGCCAATTTCGCTCGGACGGATAATACACGCCTACGCCGTTACTCCCTGGGAACCCTAACTAAATCCTACCGATGGCATGGTAGGCAGGTCGTGTGGGGGAGTCGGCTTGGTGACTGGCTGCTTAGAAGTCATGGTCACCATGCTCGACATCAAATCGAAGAAGAACCAAAGACAAGTCAAAAAAGAGGGCAGGAGAAAATAGGGCCAATGGAAGGGGGAGAAACAAGGATAATTGGAGTGGAAAGGCTACATAAAAGGCCCGGGGAAACGACCCGTTTCCCTAGACCTGAGGGAGGTTCCCTTTGTGGGAAGGGCGTGCTGCTCTTCCTGGTACGAGTACAAAGTACAACCGTCTGCTCTGAGTACCTCCCTGTGGTAGACTGAGAACGGGGAGATCGTGTTTGGCCTCCAGGTTTCAGTTGTTGCAGAAGTTGTAGCTCTGTCTACACCATCTACCTTCCCGCGGGTAGACAAAGGGGTGAGGGGATAATCGCAGAAAAATAGGGGTGCTGAGAGGGACGAGGATGATGTGTGCTAGCTTTTCCAGGCCGCGTCTGAATTCAAGTCAACCCAGTAAGGGGGGGGGGTCTACCCTATTTGCAATCAGGCCGGGGAGTGGGGGGGGGTGCCTTCGAGTCAAAAGAAATAAAGCAATATTCATACATTGTAAATGTTGTCCACCAGACACTTCATGCGGCACTGCTAGCTTAAGAAAGAACGACGCATTATTACTAATCTTTAAAGAGCTTCCTGCATATTTGGAACAATTTCAAGCAAATCTAAGAAGCATTTTTTATGGCTCTTAAAAAACAACATTAATTCCTTGACAACCTAATCTTTTCGGTGATTTTGCACCCACTTGGATATTATTGTCATGAGGGGGGCAGTCTTCATTCATTTAGTCGGTGCCTCCTATGGCACTCCACTATTATCTTAACTTTAATATAATAAATCTAAAAAAGAAATATGAAATGGCACAATTTGTATTACCTAGAAAGAGTAAGTCGACCTCCCTTGTTGGTCAGCTTTTTTAAGAGTAATCAGAAAGTTGAGGAAAATACAAGTGAATAAACGCGTCTGCGTTGGATTACACAATCTTCCTTTCTCACTATTGAGCCACATCAACCTTAGTGTAATTTCTATATACTAAAAATAGCAAAAGCCAACGAGGGCATCTCGGCCAAATTTTATTTTTAGACCGATTTCAAATTAGTCAAGTTAGGGATCGTACATGGAAGTATAGGGACCTGGGGTGCACAATTTTCCGGCTCTCCTGGTCCCATAACGAGGGTACGAATACCTATTTACGATATTTACGAAAATACGCCCTTATACAATAATTTTCGCGTTCGACGGAAGATGGCGCCACGGAAGTGAATCGGGAAGAGTTGCGCGCCCAGCCAGTCCCGATCGCTATAAGTAGTTTCCTCATTAAACCACTCGGATTATATACCATACACACTCACTTCTCCTAACCTCACTCCCTTCTTTACTAATCTTCCCTCGCAAACTTTCAATAAATAACTAAACCTAACGACCTAACCCAACCAGTTGCCCGAAGTGCAAAATTCACCTGAGTGAATAAAAACTTTTAAATAAGAAAGAAATATAGAAAATCAACAAGGGTACCAAGAGAGAGAGAGAGAGAGAGAGAGAGAGAGAGAGAGAGAGAGAGAGAGAGAGAGAGAGAGAGAGAGAGAGAGAGAGAGAGAAAAAAGAGAGAGAGAGAGAGAGAGAGAGAGAGAGAGAGAGAGAGAGAGAGAGAGAGAGAGAGAGAGAGAGAGAGAGAGAGAGAGAGAGAGAGAGAGAGAGAGAGAGAGAGAGAGAGAGAGAGAGAGAGAGAGAGAGAGAGAGAGAGAGAGAGAGGGGGGGGGGGGATTGTAATAATAAGTAATTCCCTCTACTTTTCTTTGTTTATTAAGTAGAAGCTTTGTATCGAAAGCAATCAAATCCGGGCGATTCGCCTCCAAAGGTATAAAAGAGAAGGGCCGAGCCAATAAAGGGAGAGAGCAAGGGGAGCAAAATCGCCTCGTTTCATTGGGAGAGGAAAACTGATACATCCACTTCATTTACATCAATCAGACTGAGTGGAATCGGGATCAAATCAAAATGATTGCATAGAGCCAGCCCTCGGCGAGTGGGGGAGAGGAACAAACAAAGCATTCAATACCCGTACTAATCATAATAATGAAGAAGAAGAAGAAGAAGAAGGAGGAGAAGATGAAGAAGGAGGAGAAGATGAAGAAGGAGGAGAAGAGGAAGAAGGAGGAGAAGAAGAAATTAAATGTTATTTTATATAAAAATGTACTAAAAATATTTATAGATTGTATGTAAGCCAGTCTAACTGATGGCTTAAATATACATACATGTGTACACGCACACGGGACAGTGGCGGCGGCGGCGGTGGATTGGGAGCCTCTTTGAACGAGAGGCCACTTGAGCGGATTTGATTACAAGTACGGTGGCCACCCATAATTAAGGGCAAAAGTGGGGCTGGGTTTGAGAGAGGGGGGTACTGCAGGGGAAAATGGCGTCCATTGACAAAACCTTTTTTTAAAGGAAATAAATGAAGATCGATGTGACCAATGAGGGAACCCGCGTTCAATGGAGAGAAACGGTGATGAAAAGTGGAAACCAACGAGGGCAAAGAGATTAAAAATTCTTAAGGGGGGAGGGTCGAAAGAAATAAAGTTGGTGGGGGTGGGGGAAATGGCAAGGTTGTAAGGGGGTTAAAAGTGTGTGGGAGGTAGACAACGCGAGAAGCCCCAGGAAGATACTACTAGGGGCGTCCAGAAACGAGGGCACAGCTCCTCCTACTTCGAGGGAGGGGATGAGTACCCAAGGAGGGGGCCAGGGACAGAAAGGAGAAAAGGGGGGGGGGTCTATTTTATTCATAATAAATAAAGAAACCAACGGAGGATCGTCAAGAAATTGGGGGATGGCACGCAGCTCTCCTGTTCCGCAACGAAGGAAGGTCAATGTGGGGGTTTCCCCTCTAGTTTTAAGTTAGAAACCAACGAGAGCATCGCCCGTAGAGGGGTTCTAAGGGAAGAACCGTGAAAAAAAGTGGCAAAGATTGAGGTGATTAACCTGGGTGGAAGAAATGGAACCGCAGATCCTCCTCCAAGTGTTGGGGCCAGAAGGGTGCAGAATCCTATGGATGATAGCGGCAGCACACGTTTGCCCATGCTACACTTGATAACCTCTTGCGGGTCACCATGGAGATGAAGGAAAATAATGAAGGGGTGGATAAGGAGAGGCATCATGGATAAGATTAATAAGAAGGATAGGCACGGTGGATAAGGAGATGCATCATGGATAAGTTGGGATAAGAAGGATAGTCACGATGGATAAGATGGATAAGAAGGAAAGTCACGATGGATAAGGAGAAGAATCATGGATAAGTTAGATAAGAAGGATAGTCACGATGGATAAGGAGAGGCATCATGGATAAGATGACTAAGAATGATAGGCACGCTATATTAGGATAAAATGAATAAAACGGATGGAGATGATGGATAAAATTAATAAGGATACGTGCAATAGATAAAATTAATAGGCAGGTGTGATGGAGTAGATTATCTAGCCAGGATAGATAATATAAGAAGGATAATGATGATAGATAACACATCCAAGAGTAAAACAGAATGCGAAACTTAATTTTTTACCCTCAAAATTTAAAGTGCAACAGCAATGAAGCCACCACGTAGAAAGTTAGTAAGGAAAGACCTGGAAAGAAGGTACTGAAGATAGACGAAGTGAAAATCTGTGTAATATACCGGGTGTCCCAGAAAAAAGTTAACCGTACTTTGAATTAGTATAACTCAAAAACTATTGGAGACTTTGGGGTCCTGCAAAAAGAGTTTTATTTACCAACTATTTATCTGTCGATTCTATAAATTTCATTAAATTTCCTTTTATGATTTTGATACACTAATGGGTTTAGTGGAGGCTATCAAAAATATGTTGGCGCAAGAAAGTAAAATAATGAAACGAAGCCTACGAAGGCTAGTAGGCCATCGTGCACTTTCAAGAGAAGCGTTGGTCACTGTGCGATTATTGAAGCAAAGCCTAGGACATTTTAGAGTGGTTTCTCAGCCACGCTGTGGTATGGTCTCGTCATTATTGTTTACTAAGCAAATCAAAGCGTTTCTGTGTAGAAGTTTACTTCCATAGAACCTTTTTAATCATGCAAAAGATCAATGCGCATTTACAAACTTTATTAAGACTGGCAGTATTAAACAAGTACAAGATTCATTGGAACAACGTTTTCCAGGTAGGCATCCACCAAGCAAGCCCACAAGTTAGAAAATGTTCGCAAATACCAACATGAAGGAACATGCTTGAATCTAAACAAAGGTCGTTCGGGTCGTATGAGAATAACAGAAAATATCGAAAATGATCCGATGACACTTCTTCAAAATCCACATGTATCAGTCAGAAAGAATGGGTTGCAATTGTCAAAGTCATCATTTAACTATATTATTAAACATGACTTAAAATGGCATCCCTATAAGATGCATGCAAGACACCAGCTTCTTGAAACTGATTTTCCTCGTCGTTGACAATTGGTCGAATGGCTTCTCCTTAAACCTGCTCGTTTCTTGGAAAACATGGTGATTGGTGACGAGGCAGCCTTTTTCATGAATGGAAAGGTAAATAGACATAACATTCGGCAATATGCGCCGCTAAACCACCCCCAGCATTCAACTTTGACACACGTATTTGGCAGCAGAAAGTGTCTCTGTGGATCGGAATATGCGAGAATGGCTACCTTGTCGGCCCATTGTTTTACGAGAATAACTTGAATGGTGCTGCCTACCTGTGCATGATCAACGAAAGGATCTTCCCGAAACTCCGCCAGATTTACGGCACTCAATTCAATAGACTTTGGTAGATTCAGAACGGCGCACCAGCTCATAGACAGCTTGATGTAAGAACAAAACTAAGCGAAACGTTTGACAACCACATTGTTGCCCTAACTCAAGATCCCCTGACTTAACACTGTGCGATTATTTCTTATGGGGATATCAAGGGAATAAAGTGTATTCTACTCCAGCACAAAGCATCAGCCAGTTAAGCGATAGTATCACACGTGAAGTCAATAGACCTAAGGAAAATCACAAGTTAATCAAAAAGGTTGTTCAATCAATGCGATCAAAGGCGTAACTGTGCTTGGAAAAAAATGGAGGACATGTGGAAGGAAACGGTGCTTAGAAAATTATAAAACGAATTTCTATTACCCATATGAAGAGGTTTTATCGTTAAAAATGGATTTAAATATATTTGTTGATATTAACTTCGAAGTTTCATTATTTTACTTCCTTGCGCAAACATATTTTTGATAGCCTCCACTAAACCCATTAGTGTATTAATATCATAAAAGGGAATTTAATGAAATTTCCAGAATCAACAGATAAATAGTTGTTAAATTTGTTTTGTTTTGCAGGACTCTAAAATCTCTAATAGGTTTTGAGTTATACTAATTCAAAGTACGGTTAACTTTTTTCTGGGACACCTTGTGTATATGTATATATATATATATATATATATATATATATATATATATATATATATATATATATATATATATATATATATATGCAGGTGTTCCTGTGAGCACCGGGGGCGAAAGGGCGTACGTATCTTTCCTACTCATTTTATTTCCCTGCTAATAAAACACGTTCTACCCCCTCTTACGGGACCAAAACTTAAAAATAGGATTTTCCTCTAGGCATAAATAGGGAAAGTCTTTTTTTAAAATATTTTTATGTTGCACATAGTCATCATCCTTAATAAAATATTTAAAAATGAAAAATAATATTCATTAACGTGAGATGGTACAATATTCAATGAGAGGTTGGAACCTAAAACGATATAATTTAAATATTAATTAAAGTGCAAGGTGAATTTTTATTCTACCATTGCATTCCATTTCCTATTCAATTTATATCCCGAATGTTTTGGATGTTATTCCTACATAAAATTAGGATTAGATGTTTCTTCACTCTTCAGTTCGCTAATTTTTACAGGGACAATATGGAGTTTAACTTTGACATAGAGAAAAGTGAATGATTCGGTATTGTTTACACTTTATAGGGACAATTTGGGGTTCCCTATTCTTGATATGTAAACAAATGTTTCGCTATACTCTTCACGACCAGTTTCCTAGTCAATGGAAATAAATTCAGCCATTGCAACAGTTATAACGTTGTGGCAGAGGCATGCCTTAGAGGAGCTACAATGACAGAAATACTCAATTCATCCCTTGGTCCATTTTCTCGACACTAGGGTGAGATTGACCAAGAATTCAGGTTGGCGCTGCGGTTCCCATACGAATGGTCTAATATTAAATGCCAGTGAGTAAGATGTCTTCTGATTTGACTCTTTTACGCACATTTTCGAAAAAGAATTATAACTGAGATGCCCTTTTTTTTACAGTAAATAAATAAAACGTGTAAATCTTTGCTTAGATTCTTGAATGTCAAAATATCAGGTGAAAATTTTCTTATTATTTTTGAGAGGGGTTTAACGTCTTTTTTCAGCAGTACTTGAGTTTACGGCGGGTGTGGAGGACTAAGGAAGAATGCTAGGGACAGGAAGGCATAAATGAGATCGGGAACAGATTGGAACTGACTATAGGCCCTTAAAGGTAAAAGTAAGATTATCTTTCAGTGGTACATTTTCAATCTCAGATGGTGTCTGGTATTTTGGGAGAGAAGAATGCAATGGAAATAAATAAATAATACTTGTGAATACGCAGCGAAGGTCCATTTCACCCACCACCAGAGAAGCAGAATTAAACCTCCCCAAATGCCAATTTTCCGTCTGTACGGCCGCACCGTTGCCCAACGAGTGTACATAGATCTTTCTGTACCCAAGGCCATTCTTATAAAGGGTTACCATGGGTTCACGAAGATATTGACTGATTTGTTTGTTTTTTCCTCATGATGATATTTACGGTACGACTATCCTTAACAAATGACGTAGTAGCCTTAGTCGATGATGAAAGATTCTTCACGGGAACAAATGAGGATTAGTTTTTAATGAGACATTTTGCAGATGTAACCTATTTTATTATTGCTATTTATATGTATTTATATGAATGTGTTATAAACTTTTACGTTGTCAAGTTTCAATATTGTCCTTATAAAGTTTTTCCTGTTCACTATTTTGCTTTTCTGATCGTTACAATGTATTTATTACATAAAGTTCGACGTGCGTTGTAAATGTCATTAACCTGCGTTAACTAAAAGTATGAAAATCTGCATTTCTAACAGAGTGTTGCAAATTTTGCGGTCTACTCTATGTAAACTCTTCGGAAAATAACATCGTAGATTAAAAGCCCAATAATTCATCGTTGAATTCTAGAAAAGATATTTCTTTTAAAAATAATGTAAAATAGAAAGAATATATTCTCGCCACTAATTAGACCAAAACATAGCTATAAGAACGGATACGAGAACAAAGATGCAATGAACCCAGAAAAAAAACACCAATGAAACTCACTATTTTATGCATTAAGAGCCAATTTTCTTAACACTTTATGCTTGTACAACGTATATTTCAGTCCGAATATTTGAAAATTTAGATAAAAATCAAAATTATCCCTGGAATCAAAACTCAATGTTGAATCTTTTGTTTAACGCGTCCCGTCCTTAGCCTTGAAATGCCACACAGCCTAAGCTCTAAATGCTTTCAAAAGAGTTGACACGTTTCCAGCGGCAGGCGGGAAAATGCAAATTAGTCCATTATTTACTGCACCCGCCGATGTTCAGAAGTCTTTAAAGGCGGAGAAAGAAGCCCCTTTTAAGACCGGCTGACGAAAAAGTGAATAATCGTTGAAAAGTTTTCTGATTTTGTTCCCGCACATTGAATACTTGTTTTTTACTATCGACTGAAAGTCGAAAAATTTGGCAGCGATCGGGTATTCTATCATCATCTATCACACAAAATATGCTATATTAAAATGTATTATTTGAAATTGGGATTATTATCATTATATATTAAAAGTGATCTTTTGAGAAGATTGCATATTAATTACACTTGAGAACAAAATTTTGTTGCATTTATACTGGCATTTGTTCTTACCCAATTTGGATGTGATAAATTCTAATCTGGTCGGCTTTTTCTATAAGCTACAGATTTTTTCTTTTGTAATTCAACTTCGTCATTTTTTTGTCGAAACTTTGACACCTTTCGCATAATGTCATATTCTATCTAAGTAATTTATTGTCATACTATGTTAAAATTATACTTGAAACATCTGTTTAGGGAAAGATTACGTGCTAAGTCATTCAGTCTTGCTTGAGTAAAACGCTGAGGGGCTGACCTTTTTCACATTAGATGAAGTCTTCGGAATCTGAGACCGACCATGTCTTGAATCTCCTGGTCAGATTTACTGCTTTCAGAGGAGGCATAAGCATTAAAAACTAGAACTGGAACTTCTTCGGAATGCAGAGTAAGTCGAATTGTAGAGAAAATACTGGGCTAGGAGATATTATCCCTGTTTTTCTTGCCAACACCTTTAGTGTTGACCCAGCGAAAAATAGCAGTCGGTTATGCGGTCCTTTAGCTCTCGCCAAACCAAGGGGACCTCAAAAGGTAGAGATTTTTGTTTTCCATTTGTCGAGTCACGAAGACTTTCCTCGCAATTATAACAATCTGTGGAGCCCACTTCTTGCCATGGTCAAAAAGGGGACGTCAAAGTAGGCTTATGGTTACTGGAAACAGGTTTCGAGCCGGGCTATGAGTTAATATATGGGGGGCTACGCTCTCCCCCCATACCCCTCTGCTCGTTCCGCTCGACCTAAGGAAAAAAGTAGCCGAGCAGCTTATTTTCAACTTTATCTCCAACCGCAAGGATAATGTGTTTATTGGCGCCCCCGATATCACACCTAACCGACTGATCTTTGATTATTAATCTTGCGGTTTGTTTGGCGGTACCCAACGAAGGCCCTCTCCGGGTAAACGACGAAGACCCCCTCCGGGTAAGCAACGAAGGCCCTTTAAGGGTAACCAACGAAGGCCCTCTCGAGGTAACCAACATAGGTACTTTGGGGGTAATCAACAGAGGACCTATCTAGGTAAACAACAAAGGCCCTCTCCGTGTAACCAACGGAGGCCATCTCTGGGTAACTAACGAAGACCCTCTCTGTTGATCAACTAAGTTAGTCTCGAGTTATGACACCAAGCACTGTAGGTGAGTGGAGTATTTTGGATGATGATGTAGGGATATTTGTTTTACTTACGAACATCCAAATTTACGAACTTTCGGACATAGGAACAGACTGCGGCAAGCCCAAATTTCGAAATGAGCGCCTTCTGCGTAGTACAAGGTTTTGCCACAACCCACACCGGGTAGCACCACACGCAGCGCGAAAGCAACAGTTTGGTAACACGCGTTCGCTCGTGCGCTAACTAATGATGATAAATTTTGAGAGAAAAAAAGAATACAAATTAGTGTTACAAAATAGTTAATAGTGGGGAAGAAAAGATGAGCGGAGAAGAGAAAGTTATAAGTAACAGTATGAAAAGAAATGGGTTCTCCAGGTACAACCGGAGGTCATAATGTTGATTTGTATACAAAATAATTTTTATCTTTTATAATAAATTGAATTCTCCAGGAAATACAGGAGGTCATATTGTTGAAATTATACAATCATATTTTTCCATGACAGAGAATTATATTTATAAACTGCCTTTATTTAAAGACAAGTCGCTGTTCTCTTCCTTAAGAGGAAGAGCTTGGTTATACAGGCACCCATGCGGGGGTGTGGCCTACGGCCTTATTTGCTAATTTTAACCGCTTTTTTAATCTCTTTTATAAACTTTATTTTAACACCATGAATACCCTTTTCTTCTTCTTCTTCTTCTTCATGATCTTTTTAACTATTTCAATCCTTTGATTTTCCAAAACACCCGAAGTCATTTGTCTACTAAGCAAAAAAAACCATTTATAAATTTTCAAAAAATCTCCATCTTAAATTATAGAGTTATGGATATTGTCGTCTTACGAGGGGCGGTCAATAAGTTTTGAAATTCAGATATAAGGAAACGAGATATGAGGAAAAGTGTTAAAATTATTTTTCAATATAACTACCCTCGACTTCAATGCACTTGCACCACTTGTCCCTGAGGCTTCGAATTCTCGACAACCAGAAATCTCCCGACTGCTGTTCACTCCACTCCTGGACGGCGAGCTGGACATCTTCATCGTCCCCAAACCTGTGTCCACGCAGTGCATCCTTGAACTGGCGGAATAAAAAGTAGTCGCTAGGGACGTCCAGATCTGGACTGTAGGGGGGATGGTTGTGCTCCTCGAATCCGCACTCGCACACGGCAGCTTGTGCAACTCTGGCCTTGTGGACTTTGACGACGTTGAAGTCGATCATGGGGCGTGAGGTTTTTAGGGAGCTAACGGGCAGAGACCTTGGTCATGGCCAAATTGTCGTGGAGGATGTTGATAACACTTCCATGTGATATTCCAAGTTCTCGCTCGATTTCTTCGACCTTCACCCGTCGATTTTCGAGGATCATCCTCTCCACACGGGCCACATTATCCTCGTTGGTCACGTCTGACGGGCGTCCTGGACGGGGGTCATCTTCAAGGAAATCACGACTATGGCGGAACTCGCTATTCCAGCGAGCAATGGTTGCATAGGAAGTGGCGGTGTCGGTGCGAACTAACTGCAACCATGCGTTCATGGATCTCTTTTGCATTCTTGCCTTCCTTGGTCAAAATTTGATCACTGCGCGGTGCTCAACCTTCTCCATTGGTGAAAAAATTGTGACTGACGATCTGCGATCAGCTACTGCTTCTTAAATAGACGAGACAGGAGCGTGCGGCTGCAGGTCTTGACTTGTCAAAACTTGTCCTAACACCCCCACAAACAGCCATCCCCCTTCCTCTGTTTTGCCCTAACGATTCGCAAAACTTATTGACCGCCCCTCGAATATAAAAATTTCACAAAATCCTTGTGTTTGCTTATTGATTTTCACTTTTACATAATTTTTCACTCTAATTTCGTTCCATGGTTATTTTAACTATTTTATTTTGTTTTCTAGTTTAATTTGCCAATTTTAAAAAATCTGATCATATTTAATTGGTTAGTATTAAGTCATATTTTAAACACTTTCTTATTTTTCGACCTATTAGATTTATTATGACCGTTTCACTATTAGTTATTTTGTCCTAGTTTAAATACTTTTATACCGTTATAACTGCTTTTTAGATTCAGTATGAGCCCATCACTTTATGTTGTTTCACTTTTTGTTGTTGTAATTATTATGAACCGCTATATATTCATTATTAACCACTGATTATTAAATGTTTTTATTATTAATTCGCTTAATCACTGAACTTCTTTATTATTATTAACTACTTGCTATTATTCACTTTTACATATTATTCCACTATTCGATTTCTGAAGTTTTTTGTCCACTTTTAATTTTCTTATAGGTGGACATGTTGAAGGTGTACACGCACGAGTCCGGAATGTAGATAGCGCGTTCCGTCAACATTCCTTTATCTCTTTTGGCGACCACGGTCCTTCGTAGGTCCACTTGTAGTCCCGCGAAGAATTCCATCGAGTAGACTTTCCAGGTCCTCTTTCGGGGGTTTGCAGACTGAAGCACTGAAGACCTTGAGGTCCACGTCTTCGGCGTTAAAGAAGAATCCTCTTAATAGAATATCGTGACGGATATTCCGGGATAATCCAAGATGTCATCGTCTTCGTCTTCTTCCCCGTGAAGTTTATACTCTTGTTGTTGTTGTTCTGCCTCTTATTCCTCTCGGGACGTTGTCCTTTTCTTTTTCCTTTGCCGTTTCTTCTGTGTTTTTTTGGGGGGGACTTTTGTTTTTTGTCTCTTCTCCTTCTGTAGTTATTTCTTCTTCTGTGCTTTTTTGCTGTTGTTGTTTGTCGGCTGGTTCTTTTTCATCTTCTTTGTTCGTGTTATTCTGCTGTGGGTCGTCTACAAATTGTATTTTGAAGATTTCCTGCGAAGGGGGTTTAGGCGGAAACCATAGTTTTTTCTTAAATCCGTTTTTCTGGAGTAGTTGGTTTAATTCTTGAAAGTGAATTGTCTCCTTTTCCTCCCGAGAAGAATGACTGGCAAGGGCGTCTTCAGTTTCCCATAACTTTTCCTCCTTTGCCACAACTCTTCGTTACATTTCTCTGTGTTTTGTATTTTTTGTAAGAAAATTAACCTCTCCATCATGGCTAATGGCATGAATATGAAATATTCGTGACATGGAGAGAGTGAGTAAAATGATGCGATAAAGATTATCTTCCAATTCATACAAAAGATAAGAAGAAATAAAAGCGATTGGGATATAGTACTAATAATTATTAACATCCTTTTCTTTCACTTACTAATTTATTTAGTTTTTTATTTATTATTATTTTATTTAATTGATGATAGTGTCAGTCCTATGAAGCGTCTAACAATACTCAATGAAAACGAAGATTGCCATAATTAAGAAATTAGATTATGGAAAAAAGATGGAGAACGTGGCATGTTCTTACAACCTGAATCGGTCAACGATCGGTACGATTTACAGGAACAAGGACCGGATTAATGGCTCCGTGCCTATGTCGTCGACTATTACCAGCAAGAAAAGGGGGGAGTTGATAGAGCAGATGGAGAAACTTATTATCACAAGGATTGAAGCCTTTCGAGGATTTGAGGCTAAGGCTGGGGAAGCTGCTGCTGATGACTAATGTTCAGCAAGTTATGGCTAGTTTCATCGGTTCAAGAAACGTGCCTATTTGCACCACGTTGCAATTTCTGGCGAGGAAGCGAATGAGGACAACGAACAACGACGCAGAGAGAAAGAGAAATAGAGAGAGAACAGACACTAAGGAATTATTATTATTAATCAGTGGACTTACTGTAAAATAATAATAGCATTAATGATAATATTGAAAATAATAATAATAGATAAAATAGTAATAAAGATCTTAACAATAGAAAATGGCAAAATAACCACTTAAGAACAATTCAATATACGAACAGCCTTCGGGAACATAACCTGTATTGCAGTTTGTGGGTTGAGAAGAAGAAAACAGAGAACTTTGAAAGTAAGACGATCATTAATTAGGTTTGCAGTCAGTGTTCAAGTCTTGTGATACAGTGGTATAGGGTGTCCGAAAAGTGACGCACCATAGGAGAAACCTCACCTAATACTCTTATGGTACGTGACTATTTGGACACCCATATTACGAGCAGTTAGGAAATGAAAGTGTCAATGATAGTTTGGACACGTCTAATATGTTGCATAAAGCTGAAATACATGGACGTCATCCGTGGAAGTCACCTTTATTGAAAAACACTCATCTGAAAGCCCTCTTAAGTACGTTAACGATCATTTGGAATAAGACTTCAATTTTTTTAGCATGTGCTATAGTTAGAGGAAACGAAGATACAGTTGTATATATGTGAGTCTTTAAACACAACAAAGACCCCCAAACATCAAAATTTGGTTTCTCCCTGTTTGGAGAAAGCTAAAATAAGCGTTTGGGGATGGCCAAGAGAGTCCCTAAACCTCAACCCGATAGAAAATTTAGGGCGTGAACTGATGAGGGTTTAATTCAGACATTTGCAGACGAATGTGACAAAAGTTCCATTCGAAGTTAGTTTGAACCTAGTCAAAAACAACATATAATAATCGTTTGAGGACTGTCATTTAGCAAAGGGTTATAATAATTACTATTAGTTATCAAATTGTATAGGGCATGAATACTCTTTGATTGTAAATTTTCGTATAGTGTTATTATTTCTTTATTTTCTGCCAAACTTGCTGTAATTTTGTGGGTATGGCTATTAATACATTTCTCCCGATGCCGTTATCCTGCAATAAACAGTTCATGAACTTTTGCGAAAAGTTGTGGTATTAGGAGGGGGTATGAATATTTTCTGGAGCAACTGAGGTCGCATATGCTCCCACTCTGACCACAATAGTTTCGAGATTGTCATTTTCGCTTTCGTTACTCCTCATCTTGTTTCCTGTAAAATTCATTCTAGCTGTACTACATACATCTATTCCTCGCCCTCTTCGACTTGTTCAAAACTTTGCAGCCCTTGTTCTTCTCCGCCGGGGAGTTCTCTCGTGCGACTCCACTGCTCCGTGAACTTCACTAGCTACACATCCATTACCACCTTGCTTTCAAGGTCCTTCTTACCTAGAATCTATTAAATGCCACAGAAATCTCTTACCTGTCTTTATCACTGAACCTCTACCGTCACCTAAGGTCCTAACGTTCTGGCTCTGCCCCATAGTGTTTGCCAGGATGATCGTGTTTCTCGACGTTCTAACATTTACGCCACGATATGGAATGGTCTGCCAACACCCTTCCTCCTCCCATGCTCTTCTCTTCAGCCATTTCGTAGACACGATCTGTGAAGACCTGTGGCCTTGAAGAGCGCCAAACAAAAAAAAATGTGATAATCTTTAATATTTCCATGGTTGAAATGGTCGTTTCATTTTAATCGTCGGTTGGAGCGAAACAATAACTGAGCGCTCTTAGTATGGATGGGTGGCTATTTCATCTTTGCTCCTCGTGTCAATTAAATCAATTATTTTTCATTCGTTGTATCCGCTCTCGAATGCGTATGTGAACGGTCTCTTGACCCAATCGCGCTAAGAGGCCTTGAACGCAATTTTCCCGTCTCTAAGATAGAATTTGCTCTCCGAATGTGTGAAAGTGTTGGCATTTCTCTCTTTCTTTATACCCCTCTTCTCTCTCCGTGTTTCACAAGGCCTCTCTCCTCTTCTCACGCTTGGGGGCTTTATACAAACGACTAATCTACGCATGCGAGATAGTTTCATTCTCGTCTGCCTTTGTTTGAGAATGATTGTGGCTGCAGGGCCGAATTCGTCCACCCGTACACAGGCAGGCTTGGAGACGTTCCTTCGAAGCAGTCGCGAAGAATTATGAGAGGGGAAATAACGTTTCGCTCCTATCGTAGTTCTGATGTCGGAGGGTACATATTTTATCAGCCTTTGGCGAACGGAACGAGGAGTTTGTTTACATCATATATGTATGTACACATTAACCTAAGATGCAATGGTGCACAGCTAGTTTTGATTACAAAAGTGAGCAAGAAGAGTTAGAATAATCCGGAATAAAAATAAGACTATTAAAATCAAAATCTTTCTTGCGGAAATCTGAGAATGAAATTATTAAAAACAAGAAAAATAAAACCAGATGGAATTAAGGTGAAAATTTGTTTTCGATATATTATAGCGGCTTATAGCAATTGGGTGTATCGGAGAGCAACAGATGATGGGAAGAGGTGGCGTGAGGTGTATTATTGCAGCTGCTATCCTTAGTTTTACCAAAGAATATTGCAAGAATTATATTTAGATTAAACGGTCACTAAGACCAAAGAAAAGCTATGTAATTTATTTTACTGTGCTTAAGACCATTAACCGACTTACTTCAAATTAGCGCCTATGCTACCAGTTCGTTCGGGCGGATTTAGTTAGCTATCTGATAAGGCTTGATGGCAAAGAAATCTGATCAAATTGTCAGACGTGTGTTCCTCCTCACTTTACAGGCAAAATCTTTGAAGCGTCCTTTGAGCAATCACCGACTCAAGAAAAACTCCATTAAACCACTTTATTGCAGTAATTTTGTTATTGGCAATATCGATCATACTAAGTTCGTTAATTGTTGCTATTATTCGGGGATTGCTCAACTTCGGCCACATTTAGCGTCCTACAATCACAAACGATAAAGGTCAATGAACGAAAGCTTTAAGTACTCTCAGCGATTCCCAACTACCGTTCTAGAGATAAAATGGTACTAAAGAATGTAATCAAATAGCCGTTAACGTACCTGCACAACTCGCAACCTGTGAATGATCCTTTATTGGAAATCAATAAACAGCAGGCCACTTCTGGATTGACTTCTATTTTGGCGATTATTTTACATCGCCCTCAAAACCATTTTTTGGGGGGTCGAGTTTTATATTTTGTAGTTATTTTATGCAGGCTTGTTAAACATTAATATTATTTATTTAACTCGAATTCTTTCGTTGAATTGAATGAAAACCCAAACTAAAATTTCTTTCTGCTCTAAATTTTCTTGAGCAGTATTTTTCAAACGCTTATTGGAGAATTAAAGTATTCGTTCATCTCAATTTTTCCAATTTGGATTTCAAGTCGGGGGAGGATTTTTTGGAAATAATGTAATTCTAAAACATTGTAATTCAAGGGGATAACTTTTTTTACTTTATAGAATTTACCCTTCACAGCAATTCCATGCAATTAGTTTACAACTTGTTTGTGAGATGGTTCCTACTATCAGGTCATCCCATTAGTAATTTCAGAATTTCGGGTGGTAACAAAAAGGTAATTGATTTCATTCAGTAGAATTCATGGTAATGCTACAAATTAACAATTCCACTGTAATCGAAGGTGCTTTTGCATAAATATTTCTATTAAAAAAATACGCTAAATGCACTTTCACTAATTAAGTCCCGAAAATTTGTAATCAACTAATTATGGTGTTATAACGAAAAATAGATTAGCAGCCATCTTGTCATTGATAGTTTGTTTTTAAATAGAAAAATAATGGTATGGTTAGGTGTTTTTTTTTGGGGGGGTTGATTAGTTTTTTTTAGTTTGTTTAAGTTAAACTAATTTTTGTGGATTACTTAGTAAGTTTTTAGTAATTTTATTAAGGTTTTCGTGTGTTTGACAGTTCTTACGTTTATACGTAAATATAATAGCCCCTTCAAACATCTAATTCATTGTTTCCTAACCTCTTCTCACCAAGCCCCACTCTAACTTTCCAGGAAAACGTATGTCCCATCAGGGGTTGGAAAAAATAAAATAAAACCTTTTTAATTTGTAATCTTAGTTATCGAGTACAACAGAAGCTAACTAACAGATTTATTGGGCAAGAAATAATAAGTGAATCACTTTAGTTTAGTGAGAACCTTTTGTGCCTGAAACTAAAACAGAAAATGCGGTGTCAATCTCAACTTACCACAGATGCCAAGCAATTAGAAGCAACGGGGCTAAATCAGATAATGAACCATTTTTTATCTTACTCCATGTAAACGATGGCTATCAAGTTATCATTTAGCAAAATTATATAAAAAACACGGCTACGCATTGTCCAAAAAATATTCTTAAATTCCACCCCCCATCAAAGATTTTCCCAGGCCCCACAGTGCATAAGCCCCATGTTGGGAATCAGTGTTGTAATTTTTATCAAATGCGGCCCAAATCCCAAAAGAACGGGTTTGTGAACGGTGTGTGGTAGTAAAACTAAACCTGTTTCAATAATCTACTACCATTAGCTTTCTACATCGTAGTTAAATTAGCATCGCCGTGGGGAAACGTGTATTTCGTGAATAGGTGCAATGAATTTAGCCCTCGAGGCTTATGACGTCATACAGACAGGGTAAGCCTCGGCATTAATAACTCGATGGCTCGGAATTTACGAAATTCAAATGCTAATATCTCGGAAAATTGTGCTTTCAGCGCCGAATGAATAGCAATAGAGGATTAAATTTAGATAGACCGAATAATAGATTGAAAGTAAATTGTATGTAGTATAGGCGAATTTATTAGTCGCGTGCCCGCGACTCTTTAAGTTACTATGTAAGTCGGTCGGATGGTAACCATTTTACTTTTCAATGAGTTTTTGAAGGTCGTAAGGTCAGATGATTTGTTTGTTAATTCATTGAAATAATTGAGAGCACGCGACTTAGGTCTGTGGACCTTGTTTCTTGATCATATTTCCCCTCATTATCAAATGACTTTCATTCAACGATTCACAAGTTTCTTAATACCGTTGGTATACAAGTCTCTAGGTTTGGGGGAAGAGAGATTAGGGGAGGGTGGGGGGTAGTTTCAAACAAGATGACTCAGTAAACTCGGAAATGGGGGTTAATCCAATGAATCAAGATTTGGGAAATAAGGAGGTGTTTAGGAGTTTCTCCCAATCGAGGGTTGGTGGTCTTCGCTGTGGGGGAGGTGGGAGGGGCGTGTATCATCATGATGGAACTAACACCTTTTCGCGATAGATTCGAGGCCCAAAACAGTGGTTCAATGGTCAAAATGCTGATAGTAGATGGCTTCTGTAATCGTTTAATTAACTAATAACAACTTAAAGTAAAACACACCATCACTCAAACTTGTATACAGTGATGGTATGTGGTTAGTATAGTAGACTACCCAACTTTACAGTAGGTAATCGGGCATCCCTGCCTGACGCTTTTCATCCACCTCAACCAAATAACTGTCCAATAGACCAATTTAACGGGTCTTTTTAGGGCTGTAAGATTGGTCTATTGGATACAGTCATCAGTTGCTTGGTGTGGCTGGTGCAGTGTGAAAGTGGCTAATCATTGTTAATAACAAGGATTAGCCACCTTCACAGTGGACCTGGTCAAGATGTCTCGCGAAGGACGTCAGTGGAAGAACGGTTAGCATCCCATGAGCGGCGCGTCACTGAGGTAAGGATATGAAAAATAGCAAAAGTACAGGTATCCGAAATGAGTATCTGCCCTTCTGGTTATCGGTGTTATCGGCCCCAAATCAGGTATCGGTAACGGTATCGACCAAAAATCAAGTATCGGTAACAGTATCGGCCAAAGATCAAGCATCGGTAACGGTATCGGCCAAAAATCAGGTATCGGTAATGGTATTGGCCAGAAATCTGGTATCGGTAATGTTATCGGCCAAAAATCAGGTATCGGTAACTATATCGGCCCAAATTTTGGTATCGTCCCATCACTAATTGTTATACTAACAGCATCCAAACTTTTCCTGGATGGAGGAAGGGACTTTCAGGACTGTGTCCTTGTCTGCGTCACTTTACGGCTAAATTTGGTAAGGTTAGGTTAGGTTAAGAATCCAATATATTGATACCAGATTTTTCAAATTACTTATGGGGTGACCTAACAGTTATGCAAGGTTTAAGACGAGCTGTAAGACCTAGCAAAATAAAAGTGGCAACTAGTTTAGTTATTGTAATTTGTCCAACACTCGTTTTCAATCATTTTTACAAGTTTTTAGTCCTTTAAGTTGATTAATTTTCTTTTGTTTCCTCGGATTATGATTAGTAGTAATAAAAAGTGGGAATCTGCAACAGAGTTTTTGAATATAGGATTCATAAGGTGGTGAAGTTAGGAGAAGCGAATATGTATGGAAGATAATTACCCGAGAATGCCCAATTCGGAGACGACAGAAAGCGACTTGAAGCCGTCGCGACATTAAGGGGTAGATCCATGAAAACAGTCGCGGCGCAATGGAACTCAAATTTAGGTTCCCCTCGGCCGTCTCCCATCTTCTTTTCCAAGCAGCCCAGATGGCTGGCCTGATACCTGAGGGAGAACGAAACGCTGGTCTGGCCAACCCAGTCCTGGGGGGCTTGCAGAAATTCAGAATAGAAAAAATGGGAGGCGGCCCCTCGCACCCATCGTGTGAATAGTTTCTATCATACCGTATCATGCGGTATCATCGGCCTTTTCCATATCAAAAAACACCGTGGCGTAGTGCTCTCTACGAAAGAAAGCATCGCAGACAGCATTTTCCAGTCCGAGCAGAGCATCCGACGTTAAGTGTAAATTGCGGAAGGCGCACTATGAAAAAGACAGGTGGCCTCCTCTGTCTAGGAAAAAGGCTAATCAAACATTTACCTATTTCTCCATCAACTTGCACACGCAGGAGATGAGAGATTGGGCGGAAACCGATCAGGGTAGAGTGATCTCTCCCAGGTTTGCGAAAAGCGAGCACAGGAGCGATTTGCCAGGAGTCTGGGAGGATACCCTCTGTCCAAATCCTGTTGAACAAATCTAACAGAAATTCCAAGCCTCACTCACCTACGTATCGAAGCATGGCATACGGGACTTAATCAGGACGAGGGGCGGTGTCCGCGCATGAAGCGAGATCGGAACTCATCTCACTCAATTTAAGTCTGTCGTTGAAGGGGTTTCCGCCTCTGGAGGTAAAGTCCAGTCTACGGCCTTCAGCGATATCACGACGCGCAGTGAATGCTGGCGGAGCATCATCTTGGCTAGAGAATGCGGAGAAAGCGGTCGCGAAGGATTCCACCACGGAGGCGGGGTCCGAGATTGAGGTCCCATTCTCCTAGAGAACGGGAGAAGGGTTATGCAAGAACTTGCCCCGAATCCTTTTGACTTGCTTCCACACCTCTGCTAGAGGGGTCTTCCCGTTAAGTGAAGACACGTATGCCCGCCAAGAAGAGCGGCAGGCGTGCTTCGAAATATATTAGAACTTAGATGTAGCTCGACGAAATTCACCGACAGTGGAGTCATTCGGGCGGCGCTTATAGCGCATGTAGGCATAACGCTTCTGGTTGAGGGCCGTCTCACACTCGGCCGACCACCGAGGGACGGACGGCGTGTAAAACAACCAATATTCGGACGCATACCTGCAGCAGGACAAGAGGGGGCAAAGCCCAGCGGGCCCCGGTATCCATTGGTCGATCCTCAAAGGAGGTTGGCGCTCTCGATTCTAAGCCACATGTCTGTCTCTTAGCAGTCCCCTGTGATATCAAATGGAGGACCGCCGTTGGTGCAAATATGAAGGTGAGGTGGAATCCAACTCACGCATTGACTTAGGAAAAGAGAAAAGATTAACCCTCCTCTCCGTTTCAAGAAAGTTGGATGGCACCGGGAAAAGCATACGGGGCACCTCATTTTCTGATGTGGAGCTGCCCGCGTGCGGCTCCAAAGGAGGCAAAAGTGAAGCCCCTTTGCCGCATGGTGATGGTGAGATGGGATCCCCTCAAACGATCGAAGTGGTGTCTCGGGTTAGCTCGTCCTGTCGAACATCTTTTAAGGGCGATGCTGCGCTTGGGGGAGGCTCTCCGTGCATTTCCGATCACCCGGAAAGATTTTCAGCTCCTCCGGGTACCAAGTATAAGAGACCACACATGATAGCTTCCTGAGGGGGCGACTGACTTCAACAGTGGTTTAACTTAGTTGAAGTCGGAAGCGGCTTTCCACTCAACTATAAAGTCTAGCTTGTTTAGGGAAAGAACAAGTGAAAACAAGTGGTGGAGGTCACCAAAAACTGCTCTAGGATCTATCTTCAACCATAAATCCTGGGTCGAAGTTTTCTCAAACCCGATGAGTCTCATTTTTCAAAATTTCATTTAAAAATAAAAAAAAAGCCGTGACGCCTCGCAATGAACATCAGCGCATCGAACCATGCTACCCACTTTAACGAGATACATCCGGCACTCGTCCTAGCGAGAGGAATTTCTCAACTTGTACTCTCGAGTGAGCATTGTACTCTCCGAGTGCCTCCTGTACTCTTTGGGACTATAGCGACAAGAGGTTTGTAGAGGCGCTTTCCTGTCTATGGTATCGTTCGGTGGATATTGACGCTTATCTTTTATTCATTCATTTGCCATGTCTTTTGTACATTCTTTATCCCCTTGTATGAGTCGGGGGATAGTTAAATAGGGTCTTATAGTGATCCTTTCACTCTTAATTATTTTTTAGTATTTATTGTCTTGTTATTCAATTTTACCTTCTGAGTTGATCCTCATTTTTTGTCCTGCAGAGATGGAATGCATAATTCCTTTCTCAAATAATGGAACAAACTGTTAGGCTAAAAGGCATATGTAGACATGAGTGAGGTTCGGCGTTTCTATTACGTGGTAGACGTGACTATTTTTTATGTTTGAAAGATTCATTCGCTATTTTTATATTTTATTTGAAACTTTGAAATAACTTGATTTTTATTAATCTGCCTTTTTGTGACAAACTCGACTTTTTTTATTCCCTTGGACGGTCTAGGGAAAAATTTTGCTGCCTCACCAATGGCTAGGAAAAAAAAAGTCTTTAGGAATACGTAATCTTGTCAACCCCACACAGAAATAGCCACCTTCCATCACTATATCATTATCGCGAATGAAATGTCTGGTTGCAGTCTTATTTCAGTTCCGGAAGAGGGAAGATGGTGGAAAAGGGAAATCCAATCTTCTTCCGATCCCTCCCCAAAGCTTTCCAGCCGTGTTTCTCTGTCTGTTGGAGCCGAAGGTTTGGCGCCGCCGTAAACAATTCGAACGAAAAAATAACAAACGCCAACCGCTTTCCTTCGACTCATGCCAACCGTAGACCTTTCATTTTTCTCTTCTAGAAACATCAACAACGCCTGTTTAACTCGTATTTACTCTTTTCTCCTGAATTATTTTTCCCTTTTAATCATCGGCGGAAAAGAGCTGAAAGACGAGGAAGGATAACACATCCCGAAATTTATCTGTCTCCATTTCGTCGTCTGATATTTCTTTTCCCAAAAGCTTCTGTTTCTTTAGGGTTTTAGAGTACAAGAACAATGCAAATAAAGATCACACCTCCAAGTACTCAATAAGGAGTCTTTCATTGACAACCTTGCGAATGTTATACAAGATCAAATATCAACGATTACTGGCAGTTTTAAAGATGAGCTTTAACCATGTCAAATGGTCCAGACTGTGTGACATTTTAATCTGAGCAAATTTGGGGGTTATAAATTTTTTAAGAGAAATAAAAATATGAAGGGACATAAGAAGATCCTTCTTTTATGCACAAGAGCCAAACGACGCATTATAATTTTTTTAAAAGACTGTAAAGATAATTTTATAACAATATCAATGCAGTTAATAATATACTTTTTTCTTTGAAGGTTCTATTCAGTACGCCTCCGCTTTAAATAAATATATAATATTGTAGATATTTTTTCATCTAAAACACTTCACATCTTAGTATTAATGCTAATATTTTCACAATGATGAAAGTGAAATTGAAGTGAGGCGTACTTTAGGAGCGAAATGTTAAGAATACTGGCATGCTCTTTGCTGATGACGAAGAGGGTATAAAATCTGTAGAGGAAGGCAAAGCCCAACTGTTCTCGTATCTTAACGCTATCTTTTGTCAAGTGAATTACGATAGGAGAAAATATGAACGCATTATCTTCTTCCTCGTGAAACTTCTCTGCATTAAAAGACAAAGCATTAAGTCTGAGAGAATACCAAGTAATAAATTTCATTTTGTATTCAAATTTATAAATTTATGCCTCACTATATCCAGGAACTAAAAAGAGCAGAAAAGTATCTATTTCGAAAATAAGCCAGTGTAGACGTAGGTGTCTGTTAAGCCTAGTTCAGATATTTCACTTCTGTGGCCCAGAGGACAGAAAACCCCGCCAAAACATTAAACAAGACTTCGAGAGGGGGACACAGGGGGGTTTCCAGGAAATTTCGATTTTATATCGATCGCCACCCGAGACTTGAACAACTGCCAAAATATGTCCAAGAAGAATCTCCAGACACCTCCAAACTGACGAGTCGAATGGCGTTAGTCACGGGGAATTTCTTATGATCACGACACAGCGACATTGAGTATGCAACAAAAAAATCCGATCTGGTCTGTGTAAGATTTTGAATAAAAAAAATCCTTACAGCATCGATAAGAAGACAGAACGAAAAGAAACTTAAGTTCCTCTTTACTGAAGGCATATAAGGTTTCTGTTTTATTTTCATTTTAATATCATTCACAATGTTCATTTGGCGTTTATTGCCATAAATCTTATTAACAGCCCTATTATTCACAAGTGAAAAATGGAAGGTCGGCCATATTTACCGGAATAATTTCTTACTGTCTTTTAACTCCCACAGAATCCTTCCTGGGTTTCGAATACTTCGCTAAATGCATGAGGATATTGCGATGCCATTCGCAATGAATTCTGAATAAAGTGGTCGTAGAGAAGAAAATACTCGTTTGATCATTTCAAGCGGGTCTGGACACTTTTTTTTTCTTTCATTTCCGAATCAGACCGGAAAATAAAAGCCATGAAGAAATGGTGCTGGAGTTCAACTTTTCGAGTTCCCGGTTTGGAATGTTTATTTCTGATTTATTAAAAAACAGATGGTGCTAACCAACAGTGGAAGTTTTGCGGGATTGTTTTGTGGTTTTTTGGGGAGGGCAAAAATTGTATTTAAAAAGCGAATTTAAGGGATGTAAATTTTGCGGAAATTACATCAGAGTCAAAGGAGTCGCTTGGGGTGGTAGAAACCGATTGTCCGTGGCGACAATATGTAAGGATTCAAAAATGGGAAAATGAAAACAATTAGACAATAATATTAAATAAAATATAATACAAATAAATTTTAGACGATGTGGAATTGATTTAGATGTATGGTATATCTGTCACCCGGTCTATCACAACATCTAGGCCATAGAGAGTTTTGAAAACTTGGGCGGCTGCTTCGCTTTAATTTATTGTAACCAACTTGACGAATGGGCGAGTGGACCCGGCCTGAGGGTTTATTCTCTTGTTGACATCAACCCCCACCCCCCCAAAAAACATACAAAAGGATCAGGGTGGGGTCAATTTAGTTCATACCCTCAGCTCCCCTGATCACACTTTAGATATGTAGAATTACTGGTCAACGGATAAGCCCTACTGGAATCCGTTAACCAGTGGTTCTCCGCATTCAGGTCAGAAAAGTGTGTGGGGTTTCGCCGCGCGCAGAGGAACGGAAGCCTATTGAAAAGACATAACCCCTGTCAGCAACGACTGATCTCTCCCAGGCGGAATAAAGCTTGAAAGATAATTTTAAAAAAATCAAGAAGTTATTTTAAATAAAATCAGAAAAGCTAAAATAAAACTCAAAGTTCTTCATAAGAGATATTCCTAAAAATATAAACCATTCAGCTTTAACTTTCCTTTCCTAAAAAAAAAAACTAAGTCCCAAAACTTGATGGTATAATCACTCTTTGGAAATTCTTATAGTGGAAGACAATAGATGATGAAATATAGGATAGGGTTGCCCTTGTTTTAGGGGCATCGCAGGCGTTTTTACTTTTTTGGAGTAATTTATATTTCCTTCTGTTTTGTTATTGTCTGTTGTATGTCTTTGTATTCGTATCTCTTTAGTGTTCTTCTTAGTGTTTGTCTTTTTTGTATTGAGTTCTAAATGTAGTCGCGATTTCGAGCATTCGAGCCTTTGTTAGTGCTCGATGTTAGTTATGTACTTCGCGTTTGTGTTCTGCTTTTTTTGTATTTCTTGTTTGCTTGTAGATTTGGTGTCTGTCTCTTAGTTTTGTGTGTTGTGGTTTTTGTCTTCATGTGTATATGTGTTCTATGTTCTCCTCGGAGCAGTGTTTTGTGCTTGGGAAACGTCGATTTCGGGCGACCTTCACGCGTAATCTGGCAGGGATGTTAATCCTGCCGCCAGTTCTTCTTAGTTCTGGGATGATATCATTGGCCATTGTAGACCAGACTTTTTTGGCCAGTTTTTGCGTCACGACATTGATGGGCTCCAGACGTTGTCTACGGTGCAGCACCCTCTGCCGAATTTGCTCCCTTCTTCAGGTCTTATTGATGCAGAGGGATGCGGAGTTCTGCACTCGCTGGAGCCTCTTCATGGTGGTCTTGTTGGCTGCTTGAGTCACTACTGCAGGGTAGATGAGCTTAGCTCGGATGAACATCAGGTATAACTTCCTGATGTTCGCCGAGCTAAGATCACGGAACCTATATAGCTTGGGGATTTCTCTCCTCGCCATAATCTGCCTCTCCTTGTAGTGACTCGAGTACCCGTGGTCGGAGATCTTTAGTCCCAGGATGGTGACTTCGGCGGAGTAGCCGTATCTCCTCCCATCTATCATGATGGGCCACGTTGACGCTCGGCTTAACGGGAGGATCTTAAACTTCTCCCTATTTGTCTGGATCTTCCATTTTTTCTCGTATTGGTTGATGTTGCAGATCTTTGCAATTGTGTTGATTGCCTGATCTCTCGCTTCCCTGACCCTACTGGGAACGATCTGCGTATTGCAGATACATCGTGTCCAGGAGCAGGGAGGTCGATGGTGAAGACCAGGTAAAGCAAGGGACTCAGGCAGCTCCCCTGAGGAACGCCCGCTTTGAGCTCGAACTCAGGTCCTTTGTGCTCTTCTATCATGATACGCACCCTTCTGTCCATGATGAAGTCACAAAGGATCCTTTCCAGGACCGGGTTTAGCTGGAGACCCAGTATTTTGTACTGTAGTCCACTCAGCCAAACCTTGTCGAAGGCCTTCTGCACGTCCCTCATCACGATGTCAACATATTGACCCTTTGCTCGGCAGTGCGCAATCTTTTCGATTAGGAGCACCAGGGCCGTTTCCGTGCCCCTTTTAGGTCTGAACCCATGTTGTTGGGGGTTATGCGCTCCTAACCCGTCGAGTTGACTTTGTAGCCTTGCCGGAGAATTCTAGGAGAGAGATTGGGCGATAGTTGGCCACTTGGTCTGGGGGCTTATTTCCCTTCGGGATAAAGATGGTTTTAGCCACCTTATACCCGTCGGGGAAGTAGCCTGTATTCAGGGATGCATTGATGGTGTTCACCATGCCCTGAATAATTTGCCGTGGGGCATTTACTAAGTTGTTTTTGGTGAGCCCAGACCAGCCGGGGGCCCTTTGCTTGAAGGACTTAATGGTATTCAAAGTCTCTTCAACTGTGATCGGGCGCCCGTGATCAACCATCTCTCTTTCTCTAGATACTTGAGGTTGTGGGTGGGTCCTATGTAACATCGTTCCGAGGTCGTCGAGCAGTCGGTCTTCGAAGTCTTGGTCGAAATCGTCGTTTTCCTCAGGTGAGATTGCAAAGACCTGTTCCCAATGTCTTTTGAATCTCTCTTCCAGAGTGTCACGATCTTCTATGATGATGTCGCCATCCTTGATCTGTATTCCTGGCCTGGGAGGCAGTCTCCTAAATCTTCAGACGCTGTTCCAAAAACTTACAGGATTTATCTCCCTGTCTAGTTTGCCTATGATATCGTCCAAGATTTCTTTCTGTTTCTCGAGGATTATGTTTTTTATTTCCCCACTCAGCCATCTCATTCGGGCTGCCCTTTCCCTGTTCGGGCCTGTCCTGCCGACTTCCTCATAAATCTTCCTGTGTTCCCTGGCGATATCCCTCATTTCGTCCGCCCACCTAGGTTGCGGGAGCATTTTGTGCGAGATTCTGGGTACGCATCTCTCGTGGGCTTGAATGAGGAGATTAGTGATCTTTTCAATCTCCTCATCAATTTCCTCGAGATTAGCGTCGCCCAGGTCAGCTGGTTGGTAGGTGCTGAGCATTTCTCTGTACTGCTCCCAGTTAGCTTTCGCGTAACTTTTCCTAAGTGCGACGGGCTTGAGCATGGGCGCAAGCGAAATGGTGGTGATAATTGGGACGTGATCGCTCGGGACCACATGTCGTGGGCCATTGGCTATATTGAAGGGGAATTCTGGACTTGCCAACACGATATCCGGTTTTGTCGCTGCACACCGTGTTAGGAAAGTTGGAAAGTCTGGACCAACTCTCTGGAGCTTATTTCTTTCAAATAGTAGCTCCAGGTTTCGTCCCCTTGGATCGACGCGCCTGTAGCCAGAAGCCCGGCAACAGGCGTTTAGATCCCCGCCTAACAATGCTAGCCTTTTGTGTCCGAAGAGGGTGTAAAAGTTGTTAATCGGCAGGTATTGTCTTCTGGGCGGCTGATAGGCTGCCGCCACTGTTAGACCTCCAACCAGGGTTGGGATTTCGACAGCCACGAATGATTCATCTAAGTCAGGAAGTGTTTTAAACTTTAAGTTTTTCTTAATAGCGATAGAGCAGCCATCGAATCTTGTTTGTGTGTGGTTTTTATGTATGACTGTGTAGTTGTGTATTTTTATAGTGTCAGTGTTTGTGTTGATTCCGTGTTCTGATATGAGAATGATGTCTCGGTCTTCTTTCCGGAAGATGTTCCCGTGAAGAAGAGACTTTCCCTTCCATCCATTCACATTCAGTGTGAGTATCTTTAGATTGTTGTTTATGTTTTCCATGTTTTCTTGTAGTTGTGTTCTGGTGTTTGTTCTGTCTTATGTGTAGTTACTTTTGCCGTTTCTTACTTTCTTGAATTCTGCATCACTTAGGGTGACGCAGGAGTCCTTGTGTAATTTTACGGCGCCCTCCAGCATTGCTTCCTCAACGTCGGTCTCTTTATCCGTTGCTGAGTAGGTCCATTTGTAGGTCTTATGATGAATACCCTGAAATATCTCCTCGGGGAAGAGTTTCTGAGGGTATGGGTTCAGCTCGTTCGTAATTATTTTCAGGTCAATATCCTCTCCGTCGTACATGTACGTACGCTTCAAGGTTTTTGACCTACTTCTCGAGCTTACGGGGCTTTTGGTCGCCCTGTCCTCGTCCCCCTCAGTGTCAAACTCCGAAGACGTCTGGCTCGTCAGGTTGCCTTCAGCTTCCTTTACCTTTCTGGCTGCCCTTCTCTCCCTCTTCTCCCGGCGCTTCTGCGCCTCTAGTCTCGGGTCAGTCCTTGAGGTGTTAGCTTTCGCAGTCGCGGGCTTTGCTTCTTTTGCGGGCTCCGTCACTCTGTTTTCTTGGGGAAATGGAGTCGCGGGTGCCTCGGTTGCATCTTTCGCCTGGAACTGCAGCTGCAGCACGTCTCCTGATGGTGGGTCGTCCGGAAACCACATCTCTGACATGCCGTTTTTCTTGAGCATGAGATTTAGTGTCTTCGCGAACGACCCCAGATTCGTGAGATTATTCACGTGCGCAAGTAGTATGCACGTGAGTATATTCGTCGAATTCTGATTCTCAAGTTTGAGATAAGTCTTCGACGGCTGCTTTCCTGCGGCTATTGTTGGTGTTGTTTTTGCTGCTGCTTGGGCGTATGAGTTGGAGCTCCTCTTATTCTCTTCAAATCTCTTTTTCCTAATGATGTCTTTCTTTTGGGGGCAGGACATAACCATCGCCCCGTGGCTAAGTCCACAGTTTGGGCATCTTTCTGTCGGCGCCTTGCATTCGCGCCAATCATGGCCTTTCCCACTGCATCTGGAGCACGTGACAGATTGTTCTTTGCAATCTTTCGTTGCATGTTGCTCCATTTTGTAGCACCTGAAGCACACTAGAACGGGGGTAAACTCTTCCCTTTCAATTTGGTCTGCACAGACCTTGGCATTGAAGAGTAGTAGCCCCCTTTCCTTAGCTTTCTGTGCCATTTGCGTGTCACTGAAGATGACCTTGAAAACGTGTTGGTAGCCGTGTTGTCCCGTTTGTTACACAACTTCACGATCTCCACCGCGTTAGCCCACGACTGTTTTTTATTCATCTCTTCCTTTATTTCCTCCTTGGTGTGCTGCCCGATCCATGGATCTAGCTGTCTGCACACCACGCTGCGATGGGCCTGGATCTGAGGGCGGGTGGGGGGGGGGGGTGCTTGGTTGGAGGCCTATCTCGTTCAGGACCTTTTGTCCCTCCTCCGTCGTGAGCGTCTCCACATCTGCCTCTTTCTCGCATATTGCTGAGTAGCCAACTGGGGTATCTATCAGCCTCGGGATGCCCACGCTCAGTTTCCCAAAGAGCGTCGCAAACACCGTGCTACGATCCGGTTTGGGGTGCCCACCTATAGTCCTTAACGGGACTCGTGGCTGGGTGAGCCGCCATTTTTGTACTTCTGCAGCCCCTCTGTCCGGGGGCGCAGATCTTCTTCGTTTGGCTGTTTCTTATTATGTTTTTGTAGCTTCGGGTTTATGAATGAATGTGTACTGAGTGTATGATTATGTTTTTGGTTTAGTTTTTTCATTGAGGGAGAAGAGAGGCCCCCCACGTTCGCCGGCCGCCTGGATGGAAATGAGAATTGCCTTTTAAATGGATGATGATGATGGATGAGATGAATCCAGGTGGGATCCTCTCAGGGGTGTGATTTGTATGGCGGACTTATTGACAACGCCACCCCCCCCCCCCACCCCGAGGGTTTTGAATCGCGACCGCTCCCTAACATACCATAGAGACGGTTATATGTCCCTCTATGGTCCTGGAAGGGGCTTTCGCCGTAATGGGCACCGAAGGTTGCAGTCCGTCCCTTGTCCGGAATATTTCTGACATTGTTCTCTACTGTGGGCTAATCCTCAAACCAGCTTCCTCCAATGCCCCCAATTATGGCCAAGCAACTGCCTGACATAGTTGGGACAAAACATGAATGGCAATCTCACTTCACATCTGACGGCGGTTCACGCAGGAGGGTGGGCGGGGACTTAAGCAGTCATCTGCTTAAGTGGGGCCGCTGTAAAAGGAAGATGGATTAGTAATGAGTGGTGATGAAGATGAGTGAGACACCTAAAGTATATTCTCTTTTTTAAAATCTTGTTCTAAAATTAGAACTCAGATTTTTGGAGGCGTGGGCAAAAATTATCCAAAACTTTTCCTCCTTTATCAAACCAGGAGATGTGAACTGTGAAGTATTTCTGCCAAGAATTCCGATCAGTCCCCAAAACTTGTTCTCTCAAATTAAGAGTTTAAGCACCTCATTCCCATAAAACAACCAATTCACCAACATAGTTTGCCTGGTTACTTAAAATTCAGTTTGTTCGGTTGCTTCTGACAACTCATAGAAAAAGGTAATTTTTTCCCGGTTCCATTATTTGTGGGTCTATTTTTTTTACTTTAATTTAATTTAAAATCACTTTTGGCACATTTTAACTGCCTTTTAATTAGGTTTATTTAGTAATCTTTAATTCATATAATTTTTTTCAATACTTTAGCTGTGGATTTTTACTTTAATTTCTTTGTTTATATTTAGAATGACTCATATTTTACTTTCCTTTTTAATTATGTTCCGTAATCATTAATTCGGAATCGTTTGGGTTTTTTTGTTGGGGTTTTTCAAATATTTTAGTCGCTGATGAAGTCTATTTGAAGATCACAAAACTTGTGGTAGAGTAAATGTTCAAACTCTCAAATGGATCCTTTACATCTACTCGAGACTAGTTTCACTATAGTTTATCATACCATTTTCAATCATATACTGAGAAGAGATACATCCATACATAAATAACTCTAAATCAAAACAACGTAACTAATCAGGAGAGGGAAGTGTAAGGTCATTAACAATATAATTTAGGATTAGACCTTTGAAAAAGTGGACGTCTCTAATTAATCTGAATTCTGCAATTTGTCATTTTCGAAAATCATTACAAGGGTAAACTATCTGACACGGAAATCTATTACATGATTTGAATTTTGGATATGAATAATACCCAAGTATTGACTTGTAAACTCGAATTATGATTAACAGGTTTCATGAATTATTGTCAATGTTAATGTTCAATTAAAAATTCGGGGCAGAGCAATCAATGGCTGGATGTTGAAGCCATCTTTTTCCGTCTCTCCTGTGTCCCCGAATGCCTCCTAACAACTGCGTTACGTAGCTTGGCGCATGTGCCATTCGTTCATTTTCCTTCAGCCCGACCAGCTTTTTTCCCCCCTGAACTTCCGCCTTGTATGACTCCAGGTTTTGTTTTTTTATTGTCCTATAAAATCTCTGTTGACTTTCTGTTTTTGTCTCTCGCGCTCAAAATGCGTTTCGGAGTTTAAGAGACTCTTGTTAACCTTTTATCGACCAAATTTCCTTCGTCATGCGATTGATTTCGCATCGATTCAACCTTGGTTTGTGAACTGGTCAAACCTTTTTTTGAGTATAGAAAAAACTCTGACCCAAATCGAATGTGGAATTTTTTTTAAGTCACTTTCACATCTGAAGGAAAAAAATATATTGATAAGTTACTTGAAATGTTTCAAACTGATGTTATGTGGTGAACATCAAACTGTTACAAAAAATAAACTCAAAATAGAACTAGGCGTAATTTCGCTTGAACAATCCCTTGAACTTTTATTCTGTGCTACGGTGCAGTGCACAGAGCCCCTCATGTGACCCCGCGGGGACGGCCATGACCGCCTGGCCTCAACGCTGCTTACTACGGGTGGAGTCGGGGTTTTGGGTGTAGATGCTTACTTATACATGGCATCAAATGGGGATTTAATCAAATCTCAGTAAAACACTGGAATCAGTAACGTGTTAAAAGGTGTTTGGGATATGGAATCTAACATCTAAATGTGTAGCCTCAACTAATATTTTCCAAATGGTTAAATATAAGACAAAGATGACCGATCAATGGTCCTTTGGCTGATTTGACGTTTCATTTTGCACCAGTATTCATATAAAAGTCTACTCACGCTAAAAAGTATTTAACACTAAGTCAAGTATTGTTTATTTTGTTTTAAAGTAAAAATATACGTCAATTAACATGTAAAAAATATAAAGATATCGATATTAACATATTTTAAAAAAGAATTGAAATAGGCGACAAGAATTGTATGAATATGTTATCTAAATTCCCGCGTGGAAATTTTGATGGATGAAATGTCAGTTTAACCACAAATGCATCGAAAATTATTCAACTCAAATGAATCGTTGGTCTCTGGTTTTAAAATGTTAAATAAAATGATTAAAATTTCAAAGGAAGTAAACTTTAAATGCGCTGATATTTGAAATAACTCGTGTACATGAACTAAGTACTAACCAAGTAGTGCTTATGGAGAGGATAAAAAAAATAACATCGAATGTGACAAATGCAAATGGTACATAAGATCACCTACCATAAATGGTGAAACCAGGCGCTACCATTTCTAAAACATTGAGAAATAAATGTACCCAACAATCCAAGGGTCAAATAATTGACATTTTTTAGTTCCAAATTTTTATCGGAAAAAAAGATCGAATCAAAATATTAAAGAAGTAAATTTAGAGAAATTCGTTTCAATTCTTTTCTACATTCATTTCAGCTTCAGCATTCAAAAAGATGACATTTCACTTCTCGTTAAGCACAGCCAACGATTTAGGTGAGATAGAAAAGACTGATGTGTACTAAAGTATTTTACTAAGTAGCGAAATTATCAGGGTGAAAATGGGAAAAAGATATGTAATTAGAAAAAGATAAAGGATAACATATCATGGATATGTTGGGATAAATAATATAAAAAAATAAGATCACTTTAACATCTATCCTAGAAGGGCGGATGATTAATTGCGAAAACCTATGAGGGAGGATGTTAAATTGCGAAAACAGGGTAGGCGGTTAAATTGCAAAATTTAGGGACGGAAGATGTTAAATTTTAAAATATTATGGGTTAGGATTTTAAAATAGCGACATTAGGGGAAAAGGATGTTAGAGTGATCAAAAAGTGGAGATTATAAATAATTAACAGTTTTAATGTGTAAACATTAACAAATTATTCAAATAACCCGTATTTTTTCAGCTAACAAGCTTCCTTGTTAGAAGAGATAATTTTAACTAAATTAATCAAGTTTATCAGTAATTCTAGTTAGCAAACTTGTTAATAAAACCTAAATTCGATTATTCCAATTAAATTTGGATAATTTTTAATAAGGAAGCTTATTAACTATAAAGAAATTACTGGTATTTTAAATAATTTATCTAAGTATGTCACATTTATCAAACACACTGATAATTTATTTATAATTTCCAATTTTTCACATTTATCCCAACAGATCTACCATTTAAGGAGAGGAAGGGGTTAAAAAAAGGATATAAGAAATAAAAAATGGAATTGTACAAATAGTATTTCTTCCCTCTTCTTTATCCGGGATAAAAACCTTTTCCCGAAAAATTACAGTTTAAACGGAATAAAGAATACTAAAAAAGATATTTAGAAACCCAAGGAAATATGAAATAATTGTAACCCAAACTCAATTTGCGTTTAAAAAGTTTCCTTTATTGATAAATCATCATACAGGAAATTCGAAGAATTTCGCATTCCAAGACTTCTTTGTTGAAAAAAAAATCTTATCAGTATCAAAAGATCGATAATGCAACCAATAAATATAATAAATGTGGGATAAATCGCGGGGTTGGAATAGAATTGTTTTGTTGATGCTTCTTTGCTTGGAGCTAGATACAAGAGAACAATCACACCGAAGATTAACAGCTCTGAAAGACAAAAGGCAATTTGACGGATGCAACTTGCAAAGAGCGGCCGCCTTTGAGGCCTAAGAGTGATTAACGAATGTGAGAAAGGGCGAATCCTCAGTGTAGTGATGTAACTTTCTAAAATTGACTTCTTTTCTCTCAACTTACAATAATGGTTTGGAGAATCCCATACTTATGGTTAATAATTTCCGACTCCCGTTGTTTTTATTGAAAGAACCATTACTTTCTCTATTGTATCTTTTCAATTTCATCGTGACCTTTTTGGCAGTGCGGGGACGAAATTGGCCTATTATAATCTTATGCTGCTATTGGCGAATAGTTTCCTTTTCTACTTGAAATCCGGAAGGGAGGTTTAAAAGGGTATCTCCTGTAACGCATCCAGAGGCATCTAATGGCCTTAATAATTTTCCTCTTGTGGAAACCAAAATGACAGCGGTAAGAAAGTTATAGGAAGAGCAGTAGAATTTTTGTATCTCAATACGCCTTGCATATTTATTTTAAACGGCTACTCTCTGAAAATGCGAGTTTTATTAAACCATCTTTGCAAAAATCTTGATATAAGTCAATTAAATTCTAATTTAAGGCTTCGTTTTTATTGTTTTGAGAAATCGCAGAGTTGAATATATTGGGAACGCTGTTATAATACGAAAATTAAAAGCCTCAGATACGTGAAAGCTTGACTATTTTTGAGGTCTCACTAAAGAGCTTTGTTCCAGAATGTACATACGTAATTAAAGCGATGGCTAAATGAAACTCAATTTGCGTGCTAACTTCTGAGTTGGCAAAGGGCCACTTCGATTTATCGTTTTGCAGTGTTTCAGGGGAAATTAAAGTTCTTTCTTCGCTTCAATCAGGCAAATTACTTTTGGGAAGGCCATTTTTAAAGTATTTAATGGGAAAAATCTTTATATTACTTAATTATGGACGATTAATTTGGCATCTGGCGAGCATAAAGTTTGTGAACACATAAGTATATACATTAGGAAATGATTTAAAAATGTTAAAATTATATCTGAAAGAAAGGGGAAACTAACGCAGCATTGTGGAGGAGAAGTTTTGTAAAGCGGTGAAATTAGGGAATGTTAAAATGTGTGGAAAATGCATAATCTCAGGAGCCAAATTACGTTACTTGATTAACATATTTATTAAAAAAGGTTGAACAAAAACCAAAGGTGAAATGTCCAATGGTTAGATTTAAAAACAAAAATATTTCTAAAAAATGGTCACGTTTGGGACATTAAGGGTCAGCAGAGGGGAGCAAAACATTCTTGGGGATTATTGCGATGGTTTAAGAGTAAAAGTATAGTCGTGATCCCACTTACCCAAGTGCCAATCCAAGGAGGTCACCAATCGTTGGATTCCAGTGCTTTCTGCGCCCTCGCTCGGAGCGATGGCTCGATTCCTCCACCTTTTTCGCAATGGTCATCAGGTCGTCGTAAGGGTCGTGAGGGGGTTCTTTCGGGGGATCCTCCAAGACCCCATTTTTAGCTTTGTCATCGCTCCATTCGTCTTTTAAGAGCCGCTGCTCCGGAGCGACGTTGTCCTCTCCCAAAGCCTGCAATTGGTGAGAGGCGCCCTCCCGGGACCCATTCACCGTCTTCTGGAGGTGGCGTTGGCGGAAATTGTAGCGAACTCTAGAGTGGGAAGGTGTAAGTCGTTGCGGGTGAGTGAGGCTCGTCTCTACATCCAGCACTATAGCTACAGTCAGCAGAACCAGGCCGGCCAGCACAACGATCAAGATGCGTTCCTTGAGCTTCATGTTAAGGATGACTCAATTGACCATTCCCTTGCAGCGACTCAGTTAAACATTCCTTAAGTGGGAGCGGACGAGGAAGGACCTCTCTCGGCTGTAGGATTAAGGGAAGGGCTCGTCCTTGAGAGTGAAGAGAAGTGCACGCACAGAAGAAGTGTGCTGCTGGTGGTCGTAGAAGGTCCCAAAGGTTCAGCTAGCATTGTTCATCGCAAGACCGTTTCAAGGTGCACTTTCCTGGGGGAAGGAGAATATACAAGTTTTAGTAAGGGGTTCGAAGTGGCAAGAGTCGAATTGTATAAAAGGGAGAAGCAAGAATGACAGTAAGATTATGTATTTCAGCACCTGCTGTAGGATTGTTGTTATTGTTACTTGAAACTAACAAGCGAAAACAAACGAAGGAATCTGTAATGAAAGTGATGGTGGAGGAAGTGAAAATGCGAGGAAGGTGTATAGTGGCAGATCCACTTGCTGGAATTTTGGCCGGGATGGTACGCAATCCTCGAGATGTCAACTGTAGCATGGCTACCTATGCTATACCAGACACAAGCTTGCGAGGGACTACTGTACGAATGATCGGCTGCATTGCCTACCATGAATTAGAAATATCCTATAATTTCTTGCGGGGCTCCTTCAGTGAAGCGGGGCTAGATTCGGGAGAGCTGCGCGTCCTCCTGGTTCCAAGTGCATCAAGCAGTCTCTTTTTATTTTCCTTAACTAACCTTTTTTTTCAAAAACCTTCTGGCATAGATGGATTGCCTTAATTTTCCCTTTCTTCTCTATACATAAATAAAGATGGGAACAGGATAATAAAACAAGAACTTTAGTCTAAACTTGATACTATGGCAGATTTGCACGTTTCCAATTGTCATAAATTAAAATTATTGAAAGTGATCAATTGAGCCAAATCCAGCTGGATCAGAAGAACCAAAAACAACGGGTACAGAGAAATAAATGGCTGCAGTTCAACTAACCTAACCTAAATGGAAGGAAAAATTTGAAAGTGATGACATCTGACCAGCTCGCCACAGCCACTTATAAGACAAGTTTATCTCCGGGAGGAAAGTAGGCCTATCTTCAGGTGTAAGTTACAAGCGATAAGTGGAGCTTAGATTATGTTAACCCTTAACCTAACCAAAGACCATGGTTAGGGTGGGTGAGTTTTAGGTTGGGAATACAAAATAATAATCATTTAAAAGCCTTAAACATTAACACATAACATACTAACCAACACAACAGAGAAATGCATACACCCAAACAACCGAACAAAACAACTCGTTTTTGTCTGATAAAATCAAACTCACCTGATTTAACCTAAGAAAAACATAACGCTTTATCTTTTAATAAAACGAATAAACTCAACCTGACCTAAATCTAGCAAAGAGCAGACACCTCAAGTGAATAAAGTTGTCTTCGGGTGGAAAATAATTAAGGTTGCTCATCTTCAGAAGAAAAAAATGGGTGGTTATCTTCAAATGATCCCCAAACTCTAAATGTTGGGGCCACGAGGACTTACTCAAAGCCTCCACGAACAAATACAAAGGAGGAACAACGTACCAGAAGACACGAATTTGAGTCTCTTGGAGGAACTTTTTTAGAAAGGGATAAACGTAAATATCCTCAAATTGGTTGTTTTGACATAGTTTTTACCAACATTTTGCATAATTTGATGTCTTTCTCAGTCTGGACATATAGGTAAAATTGCATATTTTCAATAAAGAATTGAACATTTTATTTGATTTAAATATTAATAAACCAGGCAATGGCTTCACCACTTCCCCCACCCCCTACGGGAAAAGTTTGCGCTTCGCTATTACTAAGATTAAAATTTAAAATCTAAAAAAAAGCAGACATGGTTAAATTTTTTTACATTTTTTGAACTTCGCAAATTATAATAATTTTAAAAAGGAACTCTGGACTAAATTTACCCCTTTTCAAAATATTACGTTGCTAAAATATAGTTATATATAAAAGATAGAAGATATATAAAAATAAATTTTTTGAACTTCACCATTTGTAATTATTTGGGTTTTAAGAAATTCACAAAATTTCGTTACTTATATTTATTTCTGAACTTCACCATTTTGTTTTTTGATATAATAAAAGAATTATTAGAAATAACTGATAAAAAAACATAAGTCATAACCAAACTAAGATGAAATTATTATTCAAATACTCCAAAGAATCCCCTTCTTAAATTATAGAGTTAGTGATGATGATGATAACATCTTCAATGTAATTTTCCCCATTTGTGAATCAAAGTTTGCTGCGCTCTGTGAGATTCATTCATGCGATGAACCCGATGCATAAACTCCAAATTTCCATCAATTTGAGCACATTTATTTATGCGTTGTTCCCTCAGGTACACCTTCCCCTTTAGCATACCTCTGAAAAAGATGTCAGGTGGAGGGGGCAAGGTCTGGTGAACAAGAAGACCATTGTGATATTTCTTGAGTCCAAACTTTAAGGACACCCTGTATAGTTTAACCTGGGGTCCTACTCCCTCCTATACAATAGTACTCATTAATTGGCCTTTTAAAATATTGCTACAAATCCTCGAATTATATATATTACTCATCCAGATTGATTAAAGTCGTAAATTAAACAGAGGACCATGGCAGATTATTTTCTTAGTCGTATTATACACAACTATCTACGTAGTTTAGATAGTATGTAAGTCATTGCCTTCACTAATGAAGGAGGGGCGAGGGGAGCGCATTTCTCGAGAAAAGAGTAAGGCTGAGATCCGAACCTTGTCTAAATCTGTCGAGAATTCTGGTCTAGCTTGAGTCTTTTGATTTGCTGCCAGGAAAAAGTTGGCTCGGTTCAACCAGGCTACAAACTCGAATAGGATTAGAACAAAAGGTTAAGTGACGATTAACGATCGAGAAATAAACATTTAATGAGGAAAGATGTATAGGAGAACAAAGATGAATGGTAAGAAATAAAAGTTGTGAAAATATTACGACAATACAGACGATTAGTAAACCCACTTCGCTCAGAATACAGAAAGCGGATTTGTAAATCGCTCGAAAGTATAAGAACTGAAAGCAGAGGTACTTAAAAGGTACTTGTAAGAACTTCCATTTGAAGTAAACTAAAAATGAAATCACTTCACGTTGGGATTAGAAGAAACTTAAAATCCGATTAATGTTCACAATACAAATTCAGAAAATAATAAGCGATTAGGTATTAAAGAAGAAAGGGGGTTCACAAGCCAGCGTTTCGGCCCATTTCACAGATAGGTACGATTGCATTTAGTAGCCTCCTACGACCAGGAGCTGGCATGATGCTTTCATAGCTTCATGAAAATCAGAAGCACAGATACTGCGATCAACCAAATCACTGAGATCGTCCAAGCTAAAAGAAACGGGGGCTACGTGGAAATACGAGGGGCGGTCAATAAGTTTTGCGAGTCGGTAGGGCAAAACAAAGGAAGGGGCATGGCTGTTTGTGGGGGTGTTAGGACAAGTTAGGACAAGTCAGGACCTGCAGCCGAACGCTCCTGCCTCGTCTATTTAAGAAGCAGTAGCTGATCGCAGATCGTCAGTCGCAAATTTTTCAACAATGGATAAGGTTGAGCACCGCGCACTGATCAAATCTTTGACCAAGGAAGGCAAGAATGCAAAAGAGATCCATGAACGCATGGTTGCAGTGTACACCGACACCGCCCCTTCCTATGCAACCATTGCTCGCTGGAATAAAGAGTTCCGCCATGGTCGTGAGTCCTTTGAAGATGACCCCCGTCCAGGATGCCCGTCAGACGTGACCAACAAGGACAATGTGGCCCGTGTGGAGAGGATCATCCTCGAAAATCGACGGGTGAAGGTCGAAGAAATCGAGCGAGAACTTGGAATATCACATGGAAGTGTTATCAACATCATCCACGACAATTTGGCCATGACCAAGGTCTCTGCCCGTTGGGTCCCTAGAAACCTCACGCCCCATGATCGACTTCAACGTCGTCAAAGATCGGAGGAGCTGTTGCTCCTGTACAACCAAGACCCGGCGGGATTCGAGTCACGCATAGTGACAGGTGATGAAACGTGGGTCCATCACTGGGATCCCGAGACCAAGCTCAAAAGCATGGCCTGGAAGAACAGGGGCTCTCCGACCCCCATCAAGTTCCGGACCCAACCCTCAGCCGGGAAGATCATGGCCACCATCTCCTGAGATTCTGAGGGAGTGTTGATGGTGGACTATGCGCCTCGTGGAAGGACCATCACAGGCCAATATTACGCCGAGGAACTGGCTGGGTTGAAGAAGTGCATCCGTCAGAAGAGGCGCGGCGCGGTAAGTTGACACGCGGTGTCCTGCCCCTCCACGACAATGCCCCTGCCCACAAGGCCAGAGTTGCACAAGCTGCCCTGCGCGAGTGCGGATTCGAGGAGCTCAACCATCCCCCCTACAGTCCAGATCTGGCCCCTAGCGACTACTTTTTATTCCGCCAGCTCAAGGCTGCACTACGTGGACTCCGGTTTGGGGAGGATGAAGATGTCCAGCTCGCACTCCAGGAGTGGATTGAACAGCAGTCGAGAGATTTCTGGTTGTCGAGAATTCGAGGCCTCAGGAACAAGTGGCGCAAGTGCATTGAAGTCGAGGGTAGTTATATAGAAAAATAATAAAACACTTTTCCTCATATCTCATTTCCTTATATCCGAATTGCAAAACTTATTGACGTTCCCTCGTAGTATTACAGAAACAAGGACCAGCAAAGAACCTAAGATCCGCTCAAGGCCAGTTCGCTTAGAGAAGATGTTAACTACCACTTTCTAACATTAGTGTATCATGCTTTTTTTTACATGCTGTTTGTTTGTTTTTGTTTTTTTAACTATTTAAACTCTACGGTACACACTTATCTACATGTGTACCCTTGACATGCAGGTCCAGCTATCCCTCAAATACACGAACACGCTTCTTCGAACCAGGGGGGGGGGGGATAGGAAAGTACTCTCTTTAGTGATGAAAATAATATACTTATAGGACAGACTGAGAAATAAAAAGGGAATTCACATTCACTCCATGCAGGGGCGCGTCTCTGGCATCTTTTTATTGCTCATTTCATTAAATTTTATTCCCAACTCCTTATTTCGTATGCCGTTTTCTTCTATACTCCTACTACGTTATATTTACACTATTGAAGTACTCATCAAGTCGGTTTTTAAACATATTAACTGATATGCTTTCTACTACACGGTTGGGCAGGCTATTCCACGTTTGCGTGATTTTAAACGTGAAGTAATTTTGAGTCAAATCGCTTGTACAGAACTACAGATATGTCGTGATGTCCACAAAGTATTTGAGAAGATTTGGCGAGATTAAAGATAACCTACCTGTATAAACTACGTATGGGTACAGTTTATAAAAAAAATGGATAAATAAGACGAAAGTTATCAGCAGATAAGCGATTTAGTAGAAAAATTCAATTGCTAATTGAATCGACAGTGCTTTCATAGCAACTAACTTCAGTTCAATATGTACGGCTATCGAGTATCCATCACTTTCACCAGATTTGAATCCGCTTGACTTTTTAAAGGATTCATTTGAAAAAGGATCTATACTGTAGATGACCTACATCTTTTGAATAATTAAAGACCATATTTGAAGAAATGCGTAGAAATATGCCTACAAACATTTTTGTTGAAGTCTGACAATCAATGAATCAAAGAAGGCCGCAGTAGTGCGTTGATGTCAGTGGTGTAAAGTTCGAACACTTATGTGTTTAAAATCAATTATTTCGATGTTATAATATTTTGTCTAGAAAAAAAATAATCTGAATCTATGAATGGGTTCAAAAAGTCATAAGTTTTTAAAAATGCATACATGGTTTGGAGACGCTATATTATACAAAGTTTTGGGACATTATATTATACATAGTTTTGGGAACAGTGTATTTATACGTGGTTTTTGGACACTATATTTACATGTTCTGGAACAATGTATTATACATGGTCTGGAGACGCTCTATTATACAGGGTTTATGACATTATATTTAGTTTGCGGACTATTATACATGGCTTGGAAACACTATATTTTACATGTTTTTGGAGAAACTATATTATACATGGTTTGGGGACACTACAGGGTATTGCAAAAGTCATGTTACACTCGTTACGACCTCTCAACGAAGAACATAATGATAATTGTGGTGCAGTTATACACGTTTTTAGTTTTAACATATAAATATGTGTTTAAATTGTAATGTTAATCAATGTGGCAGCTTTTGGCAGCGAACACGCGCTCGGGGCGAGACTTAAGGCCGCGCACACGTTGCGGACTAAGTACTTTCTGATGCTGTCCCACACGCAGTTAAAGGAAGACTTCGGCTTGTCGATGTTGCTGTGGCGGACTTGGCAAGCCTTGTTCTAATATGTGCCCAGGCGCTGTAGTCGAAGGGATTGAGGTCGGGCAACTGTGGCGGCTAAAAGCCTTTGACCAGAAGTTCATGTTCGACCCCAACCACTCTTGCACAGTCTTGACCGTCGGGCAACTGTGGCGGCCAAAAGCCTTTGACCAGAAGTTCATGTTCGACCCCAACCACTTTTGCACAGTCTTGACCGTCTGGGCCATAGCACCGTCCTGTTGAAAGACGTACTCCGCCTTCTTCGTGATCCATCTCACCCAGGGCAGGACTTTCGTGGCCAAGTTGTCCCTGTAATCAATTGAGGTGAGTCTGTAACCGACCGTGAACCACACCGGCAGCATCTTCTCGCCATTTGAAGCCACAAAGCCGAACAATATCACGGAGGCTGGGTGCTTGGTCAAATGCACCAGAAATATTTGAAAATATTTTCACTCAATACTTATTTTGATTGTCTCTCCTGTAGTTTTTTAGTTATCAGAATGCCTGCACTATCCCTAAAAAAATTCACCTTTGATGGCTAATTTAATGTCCAGAAAATTGTGAAAGCATTGTCTTTATTAATTGTCAACCACCTGCGGATCGCGACTCAATTTTCGTAACGCTGCCATTATTCCGGTATTTCTTGTCTGAATACCATTTTTTTTTTATCCTTACCCAGGATTTTTTGGTGGCACTTTCACAAGGAACATCATTCAGAAGAAAAAAAACCCCGTTCTGCTAACTTTGAACTGGATAAGCCCTACATACTGTAAGGTTCTGCCAGAGCTATTCTGATGAAGAGATGTGATGAAGGACGATGATTTTCCCACAAAAATGAATATGTCGGTTGGTCAAAGTCTCGAGATGGTCTTGGAATGAAATTTCAATAAAAATGATATCCAGCAAAGGAAAATTTAAATTGTGACAAACCAGGAGAGCTCTGGCGGAACCTTACAGTATATTCCAAGAAGGTGAATTATAAAAACATACAACACAAATATTTTTCGCAGTGACAAACTTTAGAAAAGGGTGCTATACATAAATGGAATGCATATAGTACCCTGGCTACCTCTATTTTCTAAGATTACCACAGATATCATCATTAACAAATACATCCTAAAATGTGTGTGCCCAAACACGACTTTGATAACTTATCTGTCAGTCTGTCTCACATTAAGACTATTTATCAGGTGTTAATTGTTCATCCATATCACTGTTATCATAAAAGTCTGGCTTTGGGGAGTTCACACAGGTCAAACCTTTGCATTCACCACAAGCTGAAGTGCATTCAATGCCATGCTTCTTGCAGGTGCATCTTGCAGTGTTGCATCCTGACTTACAGTTACACCTGACAACTTTTAAAAGTTTTGTGGATCTGGTTAAGGGGGTTTTATTGGCAGTAACTGACCATATTTATCTGCCCATCCCCATTCTACATGGTTCAATTGTCCAGTTTTTCCCTTCCATTCTTGGATTTGGAAGAACACTCTTAGGCTGTGATACTTGGTGGCAATGTTTTGGCCTCAACAAAATTGGAACTTTTTGCAATCTTCTTCTGAAACTGATTGACGCGTAGGGCATCAATACCCTCGCCAGTGTACAGGCAAATTAATGCCTTCTCCCCCACTTCAATTATATCAGTTCTTTCGACAGTTTCCTTGTTGAAAACCATGGCTAGTTCAAGGAATTCTGGATTTCTAATCTTCTTCAGGGCAGCACATGGATCCTAGAGGTTGAATCACACCCAAGGATAACATGTACAAATAGGATGTTAGTGCAGATATCAACCCTGAAGGCGTCCTTTCTCTCTTTAATATCCCACACCCTCTGCTTCTTAGCATTTTGTTTTGGCTCTGGCTTGAAAAATATTTTGTGGCCATCTAGATCAGCAAGGTAGCAGAGAATAACAAGGATCTCTGTCATCTCCAACCAAAACTGTGTCCTCTGTCTGTGCTGACTGCAGGGCAGTTTGGACAATCAGAAAATCTGCATCACCTTTGGAATGTAGTACTGAGCATCCCGCCCTCTCTAATCTTTCACTGAGTTCAAATATGAATTGCTGTTTGTTTTGTTTATTTGCCAAGAACTCATCCTTTTTCAACTGGACAACCATTTTGGAGGACAGGGAAACAGTTGGGCTTATAGCACTCCCTGCTCGCCTGCAGTGGGTGGCATCTTCGATAGATGGTCCACCCTCATATCTATCAAATACAATCCACTGGGATTTGTAACGGCTAGAAACATACTTGATATATTGGTCATAAACTGCTTCAAACCATAACCCTCGCTGCCATGGCATACGTTGCAAAGGAGCAGCCCCATCAAGCACATAGCGAACATTTTCAGGAATATTCGATTTAAGTTCATTTGCAAGCTTCCACAGTTCATCAGCAAAAGCTGGCTTATTTGCTTCCCTAGGGAGACCATATTCATCAAATAGGGCTGGAGGTTGACTACACAGTTCATACTTGAACAGAGCATCTTGATCCTGGAGAGGTTGATCACGAGCCACAACATTCAGCCTTTGGAAAAGTAATTGAGGGTCAACCTGGAATGTGTCTTCACCAGTGGATATTGCTCTCTTTAGACCAAGTGTGACTGTCTGAAGTTTCCGCTGGAAAACGACATCGTGCACACTTTTTCCAACAATTGAGCTCATTACTTTGTATCCTATTTCCTTTATATTGTCAACATTTACTTTTTCATCTCCTGCAACACCACTGACAATACTATGTAGAGATGGATCTGAGCTGAAAGTATTGTACTGGTTTAGAAAGACAAGAATTTTATTGGTATCCTTTATATCTCGCTGTTCCCTGGCTTTGGTTGTGTCTCTGTGCTGGTCACTGGTGTTGTAACTTAGACCAGTAAATTCTTGCATGGAAAAATTGATCTAAGCACATGCTGGCATTGATAGTAACCATCTTAATCGCTGTGTCTCGGTCATGCATCTACTAAGTGTTAAACCGCCAGTTGTCTTCAGACTCCCCATCAACACTTGCTCAATTACAAGGTCTGTCGAAAGAACACCCCAGTACTGATCACTTCGCCTCAAGACATGGTAACCATTCTGAAAGCTGCTATAGCAATCAGGGTGAATGATTGGTAGCTCATCCATTTTCTGTAGGTAGAGGTAGGCAGATTTTGCATACAGATTATGCCCAGAAGCAGCAAAATGTGGTAGCATTTGTCTTACAGATGTCAAATTAACAGTTCGTTCAGCTTTAATGAATTGGCGTAGAACTTTGACCATATGTTTATACTAAAACCACAGGCGGGATGTTGCCAGATGACTCACGGATGCCTGTAGTTCCTGGAACTTATCTCCAATTCGTTTCAATGCTGCATATGACAAAACATCATGAACACTATTTAGATCTGCCATGAGTGAATCAAACAAGTTTTTTGCTTCTAACAAGTCTTTGTTTTTTGTAATGTGATCTGGTTCCTCTTCCAACTCTGGCTCATCATCAGCATCTGCTGTCCACAGGGGAATATCATATGCCTTAGCCACCAGGAGCATGTTTAGTACTGCTTCTACCATCAGATGTCCTCTTAAGGCCCTAGCAATAGCTTTGCCACTGATCAGATGTTTGATTGCATTCTCTGCATACACAATCTGAAGAACTTCCTGAAGCCCTGACCCTGCCATCAGATAACCAATGCTCCCTAAAAGACTCAATTCTGTGTGCAAACGACCCAGTCTTAGAATTATAGATTTAAGGTTACTCCAACTTGCCTCAGCCTCATTGATCATGATGGCTTTAAACCACAATGGGTGATCGAGGGTGAGTACAGGAGTCACACTGTACTTCCTAGCTTTATCACAGATAGTGTTGAATACACACAAGTCATATCATATCACTTGGTTCCATATCAATCATGAAAAGAAATAGAATCGTTGACTTCCCAGGATAGCTTCCCTTGTGTACAGATTGCATCATGCCTGATCATGCTGCTCTTGAAGGGCACATGATGAGTGAGACTTCCCAGAGAAGGGGTAACTTGGCTTCAGGTAATAATATACTTTGTCTTCCAAAAATGATGCCATGCTGAAGATTGACCATGAAGACTTATAGTAAAGGCACAAAAATATTTGATTTGGAAAATAGATATAGGAGTAATGTCGGTTTTACGAAAACTAGGTCACAACCTGAACAATTTTACATACAAGCAAAATTCATTCAAAACTTCCCACAAAATATTGATTTGGGCATCGGAAATAAAGTTTTGGAAAGCCTTACCTACCTCTGAGAATAAAAACAAACATAAATCTACATCAAAACATCAATAGCTTACACATTATTACAAATAAATCAAAACGATCCTGCAAAATTGCACTAATTGTTGTAAAATTAAAAAATATTAGTAATCTACCACAAGTAGAATAAAACTTATTTAATGATCCTGAGTGCAAAAGCGTCAGAAATAGAAATACAAAACTTCAGTGTGTTATTTTTACCCCAAATTTGCGGCCATCTTTTTTTCGATGGCCGCCGTTGACCCATTTTCCCGGGGTTGAGCCGGTAGACTTTTGATATGTTATGAGGGAGAACTTACCCTAACCCATTCAGGTGAAATCATTTCTGTTGCAATTTGTTCCATGTTGAGCCCCCAAATGAGCTAGATTGACTGGACTATATGGGTTAACGCGTCATTTAGTGTTCAACAATATCACTACCGAATTAAATTCTTTAACAATACTTTGGGAGGAAATAAACGAGTTTACAGTTTTTAAAACAAGATATAGGCGAAATTACTGTGATGCTTAATTAAGTGAATGGATATCTACAATGAGATAGTCTACTAGAAATAGTCGGGTATCCTGATATGGAGGCCATCTTTTTTCGAAACAATTTCGTAGGCCTCAGGCAAGAACAAAGGGCTCTTTGTTCTTGCCACGATAATGAGATGAAGATAAGGAATTGAAGTGATGATTACGCTTCAATACACACCTGGACAACTTGTTGGTGTCGAAATGTGTGGATTTAATCTAAATCAATTTAAATTTTAAAAAACTTTAATTGGGCTCAATTATGTAGTTATGGTTCTAAATAGATGTTTGAATATCACTATACCATAGATGTAATGAACTACATGCTTAAGTGGCGTCGCCCTGAAGCAACTCTGCACAAGAGTGGGGAAGGGGGGGAAACCGTCAAAGGAGAGCGAGAAGCGCCCTATCCGCTGAACGTCTTGGAGGGGCCCCTGAGAAACCACATGAGTGGGGGCACCCATCCCAGAGGTGGAGCTGCCTGGGGGCGGCTCCGAAGATGGCAAAGGGGAAACCGCATTGCCACATTCAGAAGGTAGAAAGAGAGCCCCTCCACCTGTCAGAGTGGGGCTGTATTTTAGCTCTTCGTCCGCTCCAACACCAAGGTTGGGCGAGGAGAGAGAGGGGGGCGGGGGCGTAGTCCGAAATGTAGAAAACTTTAGAGAACCAAACAACAATCGAGAATTCCTACATTTGTGACCAATAAAGAAAAAAAATGTGACCAATAAAGAAAAAAAGAAGAAAGGGGTTGGTGGGCAATATCCCGCGTCCAGTCGCTCTCGCCTATCGTGTCTCGGGTGGTCTGACCTTTTCAGGGGTCCACCCGGGGGGGCGTTAAGGAATGGTGGTCGCAACCACTCACACCGACCAGAGGTCTGAGGGGCGAATCGTGTAGTCAAAGGTAGTGATGAGAGGGAGTCGGGAGGGAGCCCATCAACAACTTCCCCAGCTCCCGTCAGAGTTCAATTCAACCTAGTGACGAGGCGTCCCTAATTTACACTCTGTTCGGGTAAGAGCAGTTAGGTCCCCCTGGTACCAAATGCAGGTAGACCAAAGGTTGCGTGGGTAGTCGGAGAGTAAAAAAAAAAAAAAAAAAAAAAGTAGCGCTAAAAGGGAGCGAGGGGAAGCGCACTAAGGATTTCCCAGGATCCATCAGAGTTCAGGTCAACTCAGTGACGGGGTTTCCTTAATTAATTTACACTGAGGCCAGGAGGGCGGGCAGCTCATCCAGGTACCGAGTGCAATAGGCTACACAAGGTACCCCCCCTCCTCTGCGGGGTGGATTCCATAAGGAATATAAAGAATAGATTGACTGAAGAGTATTTAATGTGGCATTGATCGTATCTGCGCGCCGACCCGACTGTAGATTTATGTTCAAGTTGAGGAGATAACGAAGTCTTCGGGTAGAGTGCGACTAAAGAATCAGATCAAGAGAGCTGCGTGCTCACCCTGTCCCCAGCACCACAAATTGTTTACATGGGCAAAACATCTTTCACAAATTTTCACTTCCCCTAACTTGGCCACTCTCTCGATGAGCCTTCTTCAACAATTTCTGGTGGCGTTTTTTTTAATAAGTGAAAACAATGTGATACTTATGTCAGGAAGTGGACCATTTCTTTTTTTTTATGGGTTGGCCAGAAAGTCCTAACTCATTTAGGGAACGGAAAGAAAAAAAACAAAATTCTATGGATCAACACCAACATTTATTCTTCAAAATAAAGTCCATCATCCTCTACGACAGGTGTGGGGATCATCCTCTACGACAGGTGTGGGGAATCACTTTTGAGTCGTGGGCAAAAATTTCTAATGAAAGAAGTCGGCGGCGATAAATAAAATTTGAATCTTGCATCTTCGTAAATCTTGTTTAAATTTATTACACGGTGCGATACACTCATGCATTAATACGAGTATCTAAAAAAATATTAATTGACTGCCACCACGAAATTTGGGATAGTGATAGATTTTTGCATACAAATATATCACTCAAAGGCAATGAAAATTGGGCTCGCGGGCCAAATTTGGCCCGCGTGCGAGTTTCCCCACTCCTGCTCTACGATCTTCTTCCAACGATCAGCCAGCATCCAATTCTGCCCCAGATACCAGTCAGTTTTGAATGAAAAAACGGTAAACAAGCTTCCGCTTCCTAAGTGAGCCAGGACTTTCTGGCCAATCGTACATTTCTGTTCGATCAAGCCACCCTTTCCCTCCTCTCAGACCTCCTCCACCATCTATTTACTATGGTTAACTTAATCGCCATACTAAAACCATTTTAAGTTTTCCACCCAGCAATGACTGACCGAAACATCTGAGCATCAGTAGTTTTTTTTATATTCTTTATTATTATTATCATTATTATTATTATTAGTAGTAGTATTATATTTATCATTAGCAGTAGTAGCATTATTATTAGAGTTGGGCAAGTTCCCCACATTTCAGTAAAGTGAGAAGGTGAGAAAGGTCAGCGGAACTTGCCCAGCTTTGATTAGCGGATACGCGCAAGTTAAGCGATGTATCTGCTACTCAAAGCCGTGTAAGTTCCGCACATCTTTCGCACCTCCGTACAGTACGGAAGTGTGCGGTTACCCAGCTTTGATTGTTCTTGTGAAACTAAAAAGAAACTGGTGAAAGCAGAGGTGAAAATGTGTAGATTGAAAGGAAACCCGAGTAGTATAAAGGAGACCCTTGGGGTTACTCAGGCCCGAAAGAACGCGCAACTCTCCCGAACATTACCAATCTCCACATTTAAAACAGAGAACTGATCTGGTGTTGGTTGGAGCGAGGAGAGCACGCATTCTTCCAGCTGCCGTGATCAGCATGGTGGTCGGGGGGAGTATGTAAAGATGTATAATGTAATGAATTTCCCTTTCAACTTGAGTATTTTTCGAGATCTGGAGGTAAACCGAGAGTTGTAATGGTAAAGTTCCGGTTTCTCAAAGTTTCAGCCCGAGTTGTTGAGCTCCTGTTTAGGAAGTCCTTAATTATAGCCAAATTATTATTAGCACGTGACTCTATAAGGTTACTGGGCCGGTCCGTAGGTCGTCGGTCGGATGGTAAACATTTTACTTTTTAATAAGATTTTAAAAGTTTTGAAGGTCGTAAGGTCATAAATCAGAATAATTGAAAGCACGCGACTTGGGTTTGTTGACCTTTTATGTATGCATTTCATACATAAATAGAACGAAATTAATATTAGGAATGGCTTTCATTTTTGTCTTAAAGTTTTCATAAGGGAAAGTCGAATTTTAAGGATGGATCTCTTTTTGTACGGGAGACCAGGAGAATTTGGGCTGTATTTTTAGGAGCCCATCTGGCGACTGCATACTAGTGCCGTAATCACGCTAAAACCTAATACTAGGCTAGATAAAAAAACAAAACAAAAGCAAAAACATTAAAAAATAGAAAAATATGCGAAGAAGCAAGCAAAAAAAAAAGATAAGCAAAAAGGCAACAAGGAGGAAGCGCGCTCCGTCGTCGGGGGTAAGCTCGCCTTCCCCGGCACAGGAACATGCGACCTACAACTGAGTCAAACAAAATGGAGGAGGCCAGCCTCCTCCAAAAAGTCATAAAGTCCACACAGGTCTGTGTAAACGAGTAGAATTTTGACTATATTAGAGACAAGACCTCCAGGAATTGCATGCGGCGTGTGTGTGATAAGGTAACCAGCCACTACCAATTATGAACGCAAATGTTATTACATGCTAGGTGTACACTCGGACAATATGGTTTAATAACTAAAATAAATCTACTAAAAGCTAGAATAAACTCATATAGATGTAAAATATAAACAAGTGAAAATAGCAATGGGTGAGGAGGCGTAACGAACCTAACTTAATTAATATATAAAATAAAAACACCTCAAAATCAAAAGTGGCAAGATACCCATAAAAGGCAAACACACCCACAAAGGCTAAAGTTTAAAGGAATAAAACAAACTTCGCTCAAGGAGAGGCACAGAATAAATATGTGCAATCGATAGTATAGGAACAGAAATGGATCGCTCGGCCTAAAATGAACAGGAAGCGACTGCAAATGACATCAACAAACCGCAATTAGCATCGCCAGTGGATGCTAACGCTGACGGAGTCGGTGCGATTTCCCCCCGAGTGCTGTAAGAGTGAAATAAAATAATGGAGTGAAAACTAATGGATGTAGGATGAATAGGCAGAACGATGAGGTGCTATTCTGCCGCGGAGAGGTTGCTAGTAGACAGTAGCTTCCGTTCAAGACATTAATGACGGAGGTGAGCAAGCAGACATCAGAAGATTTAGCGTGGAAATTCTCCATCAATTCCTTCATTCGCACACAAAACACATCACTTTTCCCGTGTTCGAGCCGCCGTGGAAGGTCGACAGGGCATAAAATGACAACCAGCCAGGGTCATCAGGTGAGAAAATGACAATTACTGGCCTCCTGTCGGTGAGGAAGGAGACTGACAGGATCAAAATTACTGTCAAATGAACCACAACGATATAAGGCTGCAGCTTTAGTTCTATTATTTATTATTATTTAATTAAGCTTTTTCTTATTTTATTATTATTATTGCATTTCCTTAATGACATGCTGATAACGACCATTATATCTTGGCCTTCCATTCTAACGAGGATCGGCTCAGAGTGCCTTTGGGCTTGCCAGCGATTGTCATTCTTATCTTTATATGAATTTCATTATACGGTAGGACCTCGTTCACGACTGAAATGGAACGGGGGAAGGGCAATTACTTAAGCAGAAAGCACTTAGCGCGGGTATACCTCCTCCATTCAATGTCACAAAAGGCCCCCATCTCCCATTATTAAATTAAGTTGGGTATTAAGTGATCCAGCAGAATCCGTATCTGGATCTTGACTCGCACCCGAATCTAAGCCATTTTCCTTGTCCCCCACCCCCCGACTAAAAAATATGTCGATAACCTTTTGAAATACCTTGTACACAACCAGACGGGTGATCACATAACCTCTGACAAATCTTTTCTGAGCTCTTCAATATCGTAGTGCAGGGTTTCTCAACTTTTTTTCTTATTGTCTCCCCTTTTCATTATTTTTTAAATTAATCGCCCATTATTATGTCCACTTGCAAAAATATATATTAAAATGAACGTCTTCAAACTTGGGGATTTGGGGTGAGCGCTAGTTCCTCCAGCGCCAACGAATTTTAAAGCATAATTAAGCTGAAAACTGGTTAGAAAAGTCATTTTTTTTCTAAAATTATTAATAGTATAATTTACTTCCGTTTTCTATTTAATATTAATGAGATCCTTGTTGTTGGTGCCTTGCTGCTAGGTTTCTAATATCTTGAGTTAAATTGTTAAGTTCTAGCTTATGTCTCTTCGCAGGCGGATGTCAATTCTACTTCTTTCTTTTGTTACGATTTTATTGACTGCACTAAATCGAAATCCAACCGAGTACGATGTGGAAAGCATAACAGTATTTTGGCCATTTGAGACCACATCTCGGATACAGCTGTTTAGCTGTTTTTGATAGCTTAAATTCAGTTACCGCACATGTTTCAAATTTTTACTTGCATTCATCATTACTTTTTAGTTCAATAAGCTATTCTTGTATATTTTCATTGACAGATTCCATATCACAACCGAAAGACTCGATCATCTATGGCTGAACTTAGAATGTAAATAAATCTGAAATTCGGATACTTAGTTCTTCCTTCAATTTATAACAAATATTCTGCGTATTTTTGTTAGTTTCGTCTGAAAGATGTCCAATTTCTTCTGTTATCTCGGGCATTTGAAACAATCTTAATTTTTCCAGTAAAGCTTTCGGAAAACGCTTGCAATCTAGCAATGGGCATAATTAACTTTCGAAAAATCCAGGCCAAAACATGAATGTCGCTTTTGTGGTTTCTTATTCCCAGTGCTAACTATTCCTTCCCTTCATTTTCCAGGAAGTTAACTACTGTATCAAATGCCAAGCAGTTGCCTTTTGAAAACCAGCAGACTTCCGTATACAGAATAAGTCTTAGGTGCTGCGTTTCGCTATCAATGCAGAACTTTTGAAAAAGTCTGTAATATTTGCTGTGTGATTTAATTTTATTAACAGTTTTAATAATTACTGTCAGTGACTCATGAAGATCCGGACTAATATTTTTAGAAAATAATTAATGACGATGTGTACAATGTACTGTAAGAATAGAAGGAAATACCTTTTTTTTAATTGAGTAATAAATCCCTTATGCTTACCAACCATGGATGAGCACCATCTGTTGCACAGGATACCAAATTTTTCCAATGGTGTCAGTTTCTAAAGGTTTTACGAACATTTTTTTTCACAAAGTTCGTAGATATCATTATGAAACGGACGTATGCCATAATAACTGCTCTGCTATCACTTATTGTAGATGCGTCAATTTAAACTGAGAATTTATTATTTTTTTTTAGTTTATCAACAAGTTGTTTTTCCAAATCAGATGTCATTTCGTCAATTCTACTCCCAATTGAATCATAGCTCAGTGGTAATGTTTTTAACAAGTTTCCTGAATCTTAATGCAACACACTTTTCCTGAGAATTAAAAACGAAGGTCGTATAATATTTTCAGCAACTACATAGGCACTTCCAGTTTTTGCAATTATTTGCGCTATTTCATAAGACTCAATCAATCTACTTTCACTTGTTTCTACAATTTTGAACAAAAGTATGAAATGGTATTTCGTTGGTTAAAATTTGTCTTCAAATTCCCGAAATAAATGGGTTTGTTCACTTGAAAAGGAGTTCTTGCATATCAGACACATAGGTGCTTTAATTATACGGGCTCTCTACAAAGCCATAATCCAAATATTCCTCAACACACTGTCTACATATAATTTGAGGAATGGGTCTGAAAATATAATAAACGCCAATATCTTTCCGCCTAAAATCATCACAACACTGAAAAGGAATTTAGGAAATCTATGTCAATATTAAAACTCTTAAATTTATGAATTGCAGCATAAATTAACTATATTCATCATTAAATTAAGCACCATCTGCTTGCTACAGCTGTAGTTCAAATACTACCAGCAGAGTTACCATATTCCGAAAAGCTTCACGCCTAGTGAGTCATAGCAGACGCCGCTTGCTACCATATACAAAGCCAATGAGAAATAGTTGTGGGGGACGACCTAATGACCTCTGCAGTAATACATCGAGATTGTGCCACCCTCACTATATAATTGTCATTGAAGGTACTTCATAACTTCATCAAAAGAAGATAGATTTTATCTATATTCTATAATGAAATTTATAAGATATTGTGAGGTAAAAGGTGTAAAAAAGAATATTCCAAACGCTGGTTTAAATACTTTTTCTGACATTTCAATGCAAAATGTGCATTGTGGTGAACCTTCGTGCAGTCGATGAAACACGGATTTATCGCCTCCTTCAGCCAAACTTTCATCCCCGTTGAGAATGGCTGGATAAGGCGCTAGATTTCAACAAGGTACCGGGTTCGATTCCCAGCAAGAGGCCGCCAATTAAGGCAGTCCCTCACAGAGCCAATCACAACATCGATGTCTCTTTTACTCCCTTCTTCACACACACAACACATCACTCTTCTGTGTACGGAACCCGCTGAAGGAGTACCCCCATTCACATTTCCCATGAATTCCCAACCCTCCTCGCTCGTTGGTGGCAAAACGCACTACTAACATTCTTCCTACCCCATCGCCTAAGATCGGGTACTGTTCATAGGTGTCCACGGGCTTGCCAGTGATTGTCAGATTGATCTTTATGTTACTTTGATTATCGGGTCTGGGAAGACTACTATAGGAAAGGGGAAGGTTTTCGTAATTTGGAAATTCAGTTGTTTGTGCCCCTCATGATCTCAAAGATTTTTAGTCGCGTGTGAGTCTAGTTGCGAGCGACTCTTCATCTCACTATGTCAGGAGGTCGGTCAGCCGGTCCCCGTTTTGCTTTTTTTTTTTGGGGGGGGGGGAATAACATCATAACTATTCTGCCAATTCTAACGAAATTTGAAAACCTTATGTTGGCCAACTTTCTCTTCTGAATGCTATAATTGCCAAAGTACTCCCGAGGTTAGCCCGGGAATTATTTTGTTTTGGCAATAACATAATGACTATTCGGCCGGATTCTAACGAAATTTGAAACCCTTATGTTATTTTACATTCCCTTTCGAATGATATAATGCCAAAGTCTCTCCAAGATTAGCCCGGGAACTGTTTTGTTTTGGCAATAACATCATAACTATTCGGCCAATACTCTGCTAGACTAGGCTAGGCTATGATAGGCTATAATCTGCTAGAAAAGCCTAGAGTAGGCTATACTATGCTTAGCTATGCTAATATATACTGTACAAGGCTAAGATATACTATGCTAATTTAGGCTATAAAATGCTATGCTAGGATAGCATATAGTATATAGGCTAGACAATACAAAGTTATGCTTGAATAGGGTATAATATGATAGTACAGCCTTACTTATGAATTCTAAAGTTTTTTTTATTTTAAAGTAATTTTAGTTCTATTTGGTTAGCTACCTAAAAGTTTTGACTTATATTTGTCATCTTGGGGAATTAAATGACTATTATCATCATCATCATCACTAACTCTATAATTTAAGAAGGGGATTTTTTGGAGTATTTGAATAATAATTTCATCTTAGTTTGGTTAGAACTTATGTTTTTTTCATCAAAGTTATTTCTAATAATTCTTTTATAATATAAAAAACAAAATGGTGAAGTTCAGAAATAAATATAAGTATCGAAATTTTGTGAAATCTTTAAAACCCAAAGAATTACAAATGGTGAAGTTCAGAAAATTTATTTTTATATATCTTCTTCTATAACTATATTTTAGGAACGTGATATTTTGAAAGGAGGGAAATTTACTTTAGAGTTCTTTTTTAAAATTATTATAAAAATTTAACTATGGCTGTTTTTTTTTTAGATTTTAAATTTTAATCTTAGTAGCGAAGCCATTGCCTAGTTATATTAATAATTATATCTATTTCACTTTTTTCACCGTTTGAAACATTCATCAGTGTGCTGAAGATCACGTGGCCTTCAGTACTACCATCCTACCAGTGGGATTTGACCAAATATTGCTTTTCAAATTAGGACAAGACTGGCGACATTCACACATTTGAACACCTAAATTGAAAATAGCAGAGTTGTTGCCATCTCAATTCCAAACTCTGGTCGACGTTCTGAAATGTGGATGTGAGAAACTACCCAGCAGCCAATCTTGCAAAGGATATTTACCTTAAAGTGCTTGAAAAGTGGGAACGAGCGAACAGTTCATTTCTAGCCCCCGTTGTAAATTCAAGAGTCACAATCTTAAACAGATCCAAATGAAGTGGGAGCACGCCAAAAACATATCCCTTGGGAGAGGAAAGCTATAAGCCTAAGACACTTTCATTACAAAACTAGACAACCTGTTGATATCTGTCGTTGTATGACATTATATTACATCAATACCATATTATATCTATGGGGAGGGACCAATAACTTAGAGGCGAACCGAAAAGGGACGAAACACCACTAGTTTAGACGGGCTGAGTAGCGAGAAAGAGTGCAACGAGGTCAGGTAAATTATGGGCTATGGCAAAGCTCAAGGTTATTTAAAGAGGCATGTACAAAAATATAATTTTATTTACATATAAATAATCAGAGAATTGACGGGCAAACCTACACCAGAAAACGAGGGAGGTGATTGTAGTTATGAATCAGACTATGAAGTTAAAACTTAAGGTGTTACGGGAGGAGACTATTCAAATGGGGGGAATTAACGCAAATGGGTTACTGGAGGGGGAGAGGGGTTGGCTTACAGAAGATTCCGGGTGAGACGTCAGGGTAAGGCTTCACGGATGTCTTCTGCACGTAAGGCGAGGCCGCTCGAAGCTTCTGAGCGGGATGTTAAAGTGATGACGGTTCTCCAAAAAGGCGGGGGGGGGGCGTTAACGTCCGGTCCAGGGGAGAGTATTTCAGCCACCCGAAAACGAGGGGCGAACGAGGAGGGCTTCGACAGGAGTTGACGAGAGAAGTCGGAAAAATCACTCGGTGGCGATCGTTAAATGAAATTACCTCACTGGCTGGGGCTAATTCCAATACACAAAAATAGTTCAGCTGTCACTTTGATTTGTTGTTAGCATCTGACTTGGAACTAGGGAAATTTTCTTGGGGTCCGGGCGAGACTTCTCAACTCTGTGTCTCCTCATGGGAGTCGAGAACTATTTAGGTCCGAGGCTCTCCCCGCGAGGGGGGGGGGTTAGTGGGAAACGGTCTACTCTCGAATGGCCTCGAATCTTCTTGCCGAGACTACTCTAGCTCGTGTAAAGGTGAATCGTGGTGGACGCAGTTCGAGGCTACCGTTTGTGAAAACGGGGGGGGGAGGAGGGACCAATTTAAGCCTAACAGAATCTTCTCCAGCACATGGAACTTCCGGGCTGGAAAAGAAATTCCACGTGGAATTCCCTCACAATATCCTCATGCACAAGTGTAAAATTGTTTTTTGCTGTGAATTTGGCTGCCCTGGTTGCCAAAACGAAACTCAAATTAATTTAAATCCTCTTCGGAGATGAAGATCTCTGTGAAGGAACTTGCTTTCATTAAAGGTGAGAGAAATGATTACTCCTTTTGGACCACATCAGGTTTGCTATCGAGATTAACTCGAGTAAAATAGACAAGTCAATCAGTAAAAGGGACAAGAAGGTGAAGGAAAAAGAGTTGCTTACTTTAAGTAGGCCAATGTTTCAATGCCATCAAGTGAAATAATTTTCTCTCTTGAAGAAAATGAAGAACAAAAAGCTGATGCTCAAGATGAAAATGATTGAATTTAAGAAGTGACATTAAAAATACCAACCACATTTTCGAACTCCATTAAAAATAACCTGTGAATTATTCGGGGGAGGGCGCAATAACATCATAACTGTTCGGCTGGCTGATTATAACGAAATTTGAAAATCAAATCATATTGTTTTTCATTCGCTTTCAAATAATATAATTGCCAAAGTCCTCCCAAGGTTAGCCCGGGAATTATTTTGTTTTGGCAATAACATCATAAATATTCGGCCGATTCTAACGGAATTTGAAACCTTTAAGGTGTTTAACTTCTCTTTCGAATGATAGAATTGCCCAGGTCCTCCCAAAGTTATTCCGAGAATTATTGAAAGTTTTGAAGGCCGTAAGGTCATAAATCAGAATAAGTGAGGGCACGCGACTTTTTGGCACCCCTCACGACTGCCTAGGAGGGCATAAGTCAGCGTAATTAAAATTCTAGCCAGGTACTTGGCTATTCTAAAATTCGCAAAAGAAACAAAACCAAAACAAATATCAAAAAAAGAAACAAGAAGGAAGCACGTTCCAGCATTTAGGGAAGGTCCACCTCCTCCCAAAAGTCACACAGTCCACAAGTCTGTGTACACGAACCCGTCCCGAGTACAAGGGACAACCGGTAGTGACCCCGCTCATCCCGATACTGGGACAGGTAACGTGCGCGAAGATCAACCAGGCTGGGACATTCAATAAGAATGTGCCGGACAGTCTGGGGGACAACACAGTCGTCATAATAAGGCACAGGCGCGCGCTCCATCAAATGGCGGTGCGTCGCGCGAGTTTGCTCAATTAGAAGACTATGATAGAAAGCGACCTAAAAACCGTCGCGGCATTGGAGGGTAGGTCCATGGGAACAGTCGCGGCGCAATGGCACGCAATTTTAAGTTCCCCTCGACCGTCTCCCATCTTCTTAGCCAAGCAGCTCAGATGGCTGCCCTTATTCCTACCATGTAGTCGGTGTGAGGAAGAACCAAACGCTGGTCTGGTCGTCCAGTCCTTGCGGACTCTTTGGCGCCCTCATTTCCCGCATGTCCAGGAACCCATTACGAGATAATTTCGACATCCAGCTGGCTCGCAACAACCGCGGCGTCACGGATACCGCGAACTGGGAGGGGGGGGGGGGGTCCAATGATCCGAGAGCACTTAAGGCGCTTTATGAGTCGCTAAAGATCACAATCTGATGAACGAACCGTGCACGACGGGATACGGCGTGGAAACCAACCCCCTCTTGGGACTTGGAGCCATCCGTATACACTGGCACGGTTCCAGTGTGGCACGAATTGTGCTCTAAAAAGGACGAACGCAATACTACCGGCGCTGTAGAAGCTTTGGGAGCAGAAGCATGGCGACAAGTAGTTAAAGATGGTACTCTTCAGGGTGGTGTCCTGGACAGAGCCGGAGTTGCCACTGGCCAGAGAACTACATCGAGCTCTCGAAGGAATTTCCTAGCCCTGAGCCCAAAGCGCTTCGGGTATGACTGGCGTCTCTCGACGACATAGGCACCGTCGAGATCAGTTGCGGTTGCAGTTGCCGACTGAGGGAGGCGCCTGATCTCAAAAGAGGGAACAACGTCAATAATGACATGACCAGCGGGGGAAAAAGTTAGGCTCGAGTGATGACGATTGATCGATCATCCAAGTCTTTTCCCTTCTTGGAAAGGGTTTGGGTGAATTGAGATAGGAAACAAAAACAGAAAAGGATTGTTGTTGTTGTTACTTGCTTCCCAGGAGCAGATGACTTCTCTGCTCCCTCTGACCACTTGGGAGATTAAGGCAAAAAGCTTTGATCCTACAACCTGCGCTTCAGGACCCGCCAACGTTAAGTGGGGCCGCGCTTTCTGTGAGGCTGTCCTGAAGGAGCAGGTAGAGTCGAAAGAGGCTGTTGCATGCTGTGGAAAACTTATAGAAATAACCCCAAATTTAGTGATCGTAATTGCTATAAAAATCAGAATTTATTCAAAGAACTTGATAAAGCTAAGCTCTGCCTTCGTTTTTTTTTTTTTACATAACACCATCTTTCGCCTTTAGTAGGGTCTATCTACCAATGTGAGGAGAGATAAAACAAATTAAAAAATAAAGAAGCAGCAAATAGGATTAAAATTAGAAATGATTGCTGCAAAAATCATCTCAATATTATGGTGGAGAGAGTGGATTTGTACAAAGTGTACATGTACTATGAAGTACAAATCTGAACTTTAACCCCAGGATTAAATTATATTTAAATAAAATAAAGAAACTATGTACTTAATGGTGTCTAGAAAGGTTTGGAAGGGATCTATAAAGATCTTTGAAATTAGGAAGGGTGAAAAGGTACATTGTCTAGGTAGCAGCAATTTGGTATGCTTACGAGGAGGGAAGGAGAGCACGCAATTCTTCTATCGTGTCTCACCTTCGTTGAAGACGAACGAAGAAAGAGAGATGCCAAAAAAAATATAAATTTCATTTACACTTTTGCTCCCATTTTAAAAGGTTAGGGGATTTTTATAGAATTTAGTGGGGGGAACTCCCCCCCTTGGGCAAAAGTATCAAGCACCCATCATAGATTTATACATTTGATCTTTAGAATTCATCATATTACACATAAATACTCGTATGTATGAGTATGTGTATTTTTCTAGTAAGTTTAAATATTTTGTTAACATGTTTTATTTATTAGTATTTTAATAATTCTGGGACTAACTTTGGGAGGACCTTGGCAATTATATCATTCGAAAGAGAATGTAAAACAACATAAGGGTTTCAAATATCGCTAGAATCGACCGAATAGTTACAATGTTATTGCCAAAAATATAATTGAAAAGTAAAATGAATACCCTCCGACCGACTACCTATGGACCGACATAGTAACTTATAGTCTCGTGTGCATGCGACTAAAAACACAGCCTTGCCTGCTGGGCAACTTTATGGAATATTTACACTGGAACCAAAATGAGTTGGAATATATGTTGTTTATTTATGGAATAAGTGAAAGCCTACAAAACTTCATTCTTGTTATTTTAGAATTTCTTCTTATTTTTGCATTGGTTTTATTTCTTTCCCTCTGCCGTCATGTTTTCATCTTTAATCGCTCTCATGGTTATGTATATTTAAGTGTATTCTATGACTTATCCACATTCCTAGATTAAATGGCTGAATTTACGATCCCTTCGTTACTTCTCTCGAACACTACAATTCAATTGTGCCATGGGTGATATTCAATATTATTCCCTCCTTTCACATTTCTCAAGATTATGCAACTATTTTACATGTCACCATCGTCTTAGATGTTCCCATGTCCCAAGTCCCCAAATCATCAAATGCATTTAAATTTTTACTTTCTCTTAGTCGCACCAATATACATTCTTCCACTTCTTTTTTTTTCCATTCCGTACCCGACACGTCGATCATCACGTCCCCCATTAGAATCTCTCCTCGTCTCAGGTTTATCCACGAGCGATTTTTTTTTCAGCCATTACTCCTAAATTAGAGAATAATCGACCGCTATTTATCAAAAATAACCACAAATATCAAACTGACATTCGATTAATCCCTGAGAAACTACAAAGGAACCTGGTGTCTCCGTCGAGGACATTTGTACACAACCAGATAAAGTTACACAAAATTGAATCCCTTCGCCAAAGACTTTCTTGTCCAACGATGTAGAGGATTCGGTGGCGTTTTATTAATACATTATTGATATTACTAATTAGATGTTGCGGAAAATAGGAAAGAAAGATGTATACAGGTGTACGACTATTAATGTGTAGTGGCTTATTCTTTCCTAGGCCTCGCTTTAAAGTGCACAGTGACCTAGAGCCTAGGTAGATTAGGTCATTATGCGCTTTCAAGAGAGGCCTATGAAAGCCTAAGCCACTACACAGTAATTAGCTGGACACCCGAAATGGTATCTAAAGTTTCAAAAATTACACATCAGATGACTCTTTCTCGTGAACAACAACGTCCCCTTTTACTGTATGATTACAAGTCCGGCCTAAACGCTGCCCAATCGCAACGTCATATCAACCAAACATTTGGAGAAGACACAATAAGTCGTCTAGCAGACTACGATTGGTTTAAGAAGTTTCAGCGTGGCCAATTCGATCTCCAAGATCAGCCAAGAAGTGGTCGACCCTCACTTATTGACAATGACTGTGTGCGCGCACGTGTCGAAGTTGATCCACATCTGACATCACGCAAGCTGGTGGAAAAGTTTAGCGTCAGCCATACATCCATTGTACATCATTTAGAGGAAATGGGCAAAGTCAGCAAACTAGACGTATGGACTCCACGCAAACTGACGGACTTCGACCGTCAACGCCGCATAGACGCTTTCATGACACTGTCCAAGAAACGTCGTTTTGATTGGCTGAAACAAAGTTGTTACTGCATATGAGAAGTGGTGTCTATACTCGGACATGCCACGCAAAAGAAGCTGGACAAACAGAGGTGCAGCTGCCCAACTTCAGGCAAAGGCAGACCGATATCAAAGGAAGCTTATGGCTTATGTCTGGTGAGATGTGAAGGGAGTGATTTACAGGGAAATGTTGGAACGCAATCAGTCTATCGACGCTCATTTATACAGCCAACAACTGCAACACGTGGGAGATGCAATTGCACAGAAACGACCAGAATTGATTGGTGTCAAGTTTTTTTCATGATAACGCACGACCACACGTTCCAAATCATACCAGTAAAAACTTCTGGAGTTGGGGTTTGAAGTTCTCCCTCACCCACTGTACTCGCCAGACCTGGCGCCAACAGGCTACGATTTATTTCGGGCACTGCAGAACATCTTGAATGGCAAAATGTTCGCAATGATGAACTGGATACTGCAGTTGGAGAATTCTTTGATCGCAAACCAGTTGAATTTTACAACAAGGGCATCCATTATATATCCCGTGGTTGGAAGCAGGTGTTCGAAAATAACTGTGATTACATTGTTCATTGATATGTTTCTTTTGTTGCATTGTTTCTTTGAAAATCATTGTGTGCACGTGTAGCGAGATGAAAGTGAAAAGAATCTAGATTTCTGCTCTCCTGCGCGGGGGTGATAACAAGTCTAGCATCGCCAAGCGGCTCAACGTCAACCGGATGACCGTCCACAGAGTCAGTCACGGAGAGGCTCAAAGATCTACCTCTTTAAGGAAGACCTCAATTTGTCAAATATTTAGCTGTGAGAAATGCTTTGGAAAGTGTTCCTAAGCTAAAAATTATTGCATTCGCGAAGAACATCTCGGTGCCCACGGTGTCCAGGGCCGTTAAGAGATTGAGGTACGTGGAAAGGCCTCTGATCGCAGTCTGTAGTATGCGAAAACAACGTGGGGAGCACTGTTGTCGCCGCCTTCTCAAAGACTTGAAGAGTTATGGCAATCGAATTTTCGGGTTTTTTCTGAGGAAAATCCTTCACTGTCGATCCAGTCATCAACAAGCAGAATGAGGGCGTGATAAGTTTCGGCCAGAACGTTTTCGAAGTCTACTACGTGTCCAAGACCAAACATCTGGCATACGTGATGATGCTCGGCGTCGTGGCTTCGAATGGCGTGATGATGCAGCCGGGGGTGTGGTTCCTGGCCGATTACAGGATCGTCTTCGTCATTAAAGCCATGCCCTGGTGAGAAAGGTCACAAAGAAGGCAAACTACGTCTTTCAGCAGGACGGTCTCCCGGCCCATACAGCCAAGACCTTCCAAGAGTGGCTAGGGTCGAACATAAACTTCTGGCGAATGACCTTTGGCCGCTGAGGTCGCCCGACCTCAAACCCCTCGATTATAGCGTGTGGGGGCATCTCAACAGCAAAACATGCAAGGTCTGCTACAGTAACATCGACGAATTGAAGTCCTCCGTCAACTGCGTATGGGCTAGCATATGAAAGGATTTCGCCCGCAACGTGTGCGCAGCCCTAAGGTCTCGCCTGAAGCTCGTTGTCGCCGCCGAGGACGGCTACATTGAATAATACCATTTCAACACATATTTATATGTCAAACAATAAAAACATGTCTAACTGAATCAAAATTAACATTGGATCCTTTGTTGAGAGCGTCGGAAAGAGGCTAAGAGGACTTTTGCAATACCGGGTCTAAGCCGTGTACTCCATTTAAGGATAACAAGTCGTATACTCCTTTGAGTTCATTACAAGTCGTGAACCCCATTGAGGTCATACAAGCCCTGTACCCCAATGAAGTGATACAAACAGAGTACCCCCATTGAATCCATTACAAGCCGTGTACCCCATTTAGATTATTACAAGCCATTTACTCCATTGAGGTCATACAAGCTGTGCACCCCCATTGAGGTTCTATGAACCATGTACCCCATTGACGCCATGCAAGCCGTGTACCCCCATTAAACCATACAAGCTTTGTACACCATTGAGGTCATTGCAAGTTGTGTACACCAATGAGGCCATGCAAGCCTTGTACTCCAATGAGGTACTCCAAGCCAACAAGCCGTGTACCCCATTGAGGTCATTACTATGATCTCAATGTAATTACCTCATTAGAGTACATAGTTTGTACGACCTCATTGGTGTACATGGCTTGTATGACCTCAATGGTGTATATAACTTGTATAACCTCAATTGGGTACACCGCTTACAATGACCTCCCAGGGGTACGCAGCTTATATAACCTCAATGGAGTACACGGATAAAAACAAATATAAAATCCAAGTAAGAAATCGGTGTTTGGGGTGTTGTTATTCAGCGTCGTTGTTTGACTCGTCTCGTGATGGAAAAATGTCCAACGCAGGATTTTCCACGTCATTTGCGTCCCCATGAAATGTCTTCATGAATGGTGGCTTGAGGGCAATTTATGATAACATTAAAATGGAATCCTTTTTTAGCTGGGCGACGTGGACACAACCAGGAATAATAGTTATGGGTTTGACCGTTTGAAATTGGATACGAATGGAGGAAATATGTTATGCCGTTATTTATTCGTAATTGGAGTAAAGTTGTAAAACGGGCTCTTTCAAATACATAAATATCTGGTCTAAATACTTTTAGATGGGCATTTTAAAAGAGCCTCAAAAAAAAAAGGGAAATTTGTTTTAAGTAATCTTGTTATCGTTTTAAAATCATTAATTTATATTTTTCATTTTCTCTTCTCGATAGGATTGATATAAAAATGTACTAAACTGATAGGTCGCTTGGAAGGTGGACCAATCCCCTTATAGTTTTCTTTTGGTAACCATAGCAACTTTTCATTTTGACAAAATGAATTTACGACTAAACTACAATGAGATTTTCGTGAGAAAATAGTTGATGGAATTTGGAAGAAATTTCCTTCTTTTTTTAATGGAAAAAGGCAACGATTGCAATTACCGATTTGATTCACGAGACAAGTTATCTGAAACTTAGGTCACAATGCGCGATCTTTTCAGACGACTGAGGAGTAGATAACATGTTTGAAGATGAAACAAGCCATAATAGGGACGTGAAATCCATCTCAAGAGCAGTTTCGCTGTTCTGGAAATGAGATTCATTCTTTTCGAAACGAGGAAGCGTCCGCTATGGTGGCATTTTTTAGTTTCAAATTGAGATACGCCGCGTGCAGTCACGGGCAAAATTAGTTTCTCCGATTTATTGGAGAAACTGAGGCACTAATTTTGAAAGAACTATTGGGTATTCTAAATATATATATATATATATATATATATATATATATATATATATATATATATATATATATATATATACGGGATCTACTTTAATCCCTAAACTATGAAAAATATCAATATCTCCTACAAGTTTTAATTGCTGTAAAATCACAGCCTTTTTTGCATTTAAAAACAGCAGCAAAATGAACAATTGCATAGAGGATGAGAGCAATTAAAATTCGTATTTTATATGAACTTTGTCTAAATAATGCAAACTGTGCAAATCAATGATGCGGGCTTTAGGGGCGGAGGGAAGAACAGAACAATTTTATGAATTAGGGATGAAGTGTTCTGAGTGTTTTACTGATGGTGATTAACTAAATAGCACAAAATATTATAAAGGGATCTTTAAAAGTAAGTTTGCCATTGAATGAGCGTCCTTTTAGCCCGAAGTTCTTTTTGAATTCATAAATAAAATAAACCTCACAATAAATGAAGGTTTTCGTTGACCCATAAATTTAAATGTCTTTAATAATAATGAAATAATAATAAAATAACTAATAATAATAATAGATAACAATAATAATGATAATAATAATAACAACAACCGCTACCCTCCTTAGTTGCTTCCTTTCTCTCGGATGGATTGAATATCATTGCAGATATCTAATTCCACTGGTAAACAAATGCAAAAATTCCACGTGGAAGTATTTGTTTGGTATTTTTATGTAATAATAATGAAAGACAGTACCCATAACGGGTTTCCGAATTCATTCAACCTTCGGACAGAGCTGAGCGTTAATGAACAATAGGATGTTCACGTTACCAAAACTGGTTTCGCTTTCCTAATTAATACGTTCATCCCCCTCCCCCTCAAATGGATATCAAAGGAGGCCTCATAAACAAATAGGAAATTCTGAAAAACGGATGCCAGGGGTTGCAAACAAAGGCAACGAAATTTGTTATTGGACGTCAATTATTTCATTCTTCCGTCTGGCGTATGGTGAGAAAAAACAGTTAAAATCAGAGGGGAAAATAGTAACTTTGCAAGCTATTTATTAGGATACTATTTTCACGAGTTGTGGACATTGGTAAAAGTATTTTATTATTGTGATAAAGTTTTGTTATAAATATTCAGGGAATAAAAAAAACATCAGCCGTGACTGGAGAAGTGTATCGAAGGATACGTTTCGAGAACATACAACCCGTACTCATCCTCAGGGATTGTATATTCGTATCTTTCAAAGAAATACATTTACGGGAGGAGCATTTTAATAAATAGATTACCGAGAGGCAGTTTTCCTTCTGTTAATAATCCTGCGATGAGTCAAGATGATGCCGAAAATCTGGTAGACGAGGGAAACAATGACAAATACAGGCTTAGGTGATGTTAATTTTGTGACCAGCAGATATGTTTTAGCCAAATTTGATTACTTGCTTACACAAAAAATATTAGGTGTCCCCTCGATTCATTAGTATGGAGGGATTACATAATACAGTATCGCTATGCGGTATATAGGAATTCTCCAGATTACGGAACTCCGCGGCGGTGTAATAATATTTACGAAGAAAGGCCTCATAAAGCATTTTCAAGCCAGAGAGGATCCGACTATGGAGTGGAACTTGAGAAATTTGCAGTCTGCAGGAAACAAGTGACTTCGGCTGTCCAGAAAATAAGCTAATCTCACATTAAACAATTTCTCAATCAATTAGCATAGGCAAAATAAATTTGGCGTAAACGGCCGGGGTAGAGTGATATCTCCCCGGTTTGCGAAAAGCAAGCACGATATCCATTTGCCATGAATCTGGGAAGAGGCCCTCCGTCAAGATCCTATTAAACCAAGCCTGCAAAAAGGCCGTGCCTCGCTCACCCAGCTGTCGAAGGGTGGCCTATATAATATATTCTTGACTAGGGGGATATCTGCGCACAAGTGAGAGCGGAGCGCAACTAGCTTGATGTAAACAGGTCATTGAAGAGTTCACCGGCGATTGAGATGAAGTTCGGACGAGGGAAGGTAGGTCCTGCGAGAAATTGCCCCAAATCCTTAGGACACGCTTCGAAACCTCTGCAAGAGAGGTATTCCCTTCAAGTGAAGACACATAGCCGCCAAGAAGAGAGGTGAAAGTGCTTAGAAACATACTGGAACGTAGCCCTCACTCGACGAAATTCTCCCAAGATGAAGCTGTGGGGAGGCGCTTGTAGGTATATCGCTTCTCTCTAAGGGCCATCTCTCACTCAGCCCACTACCAAGGAAGGGGATGGCGTGTATAAGGGCCCAACGTTCAAGAAATGGTAGTCAGACCCGTGGTCATAGGGTTAGGAGAACACAACGGCCTCATCAACCGACTTAAACTCTTCGACTGAGATATATAAGTGAGTCATTTCCTCAAATGCGACCCATCACGCCCGCTAAAAGCATCATCGAGGTGTATTCTCAGGCAGAAGTGGCGCGGTAAAAGCTATTTAGATAGGAAAGTGATCAGTACTGCGGTCATCGACCACCTCCCACCCTAAACTATTGTTTGTATCCAGAGAGCACAAGGATAAATCGATACAAAATAATGAAACGGTTTACAGAATAATAGGTGAATTCAACCACATTTAGGGAACTGGCCCATCGGAGTGATCGTGTACTCCCCCCAGAAAGGATGTCTAGCGGTTTAATCCCCGATGAGAAAGTGCCTCGACCATCGTACCACCGGGCGGCGGAACTCCGCCCCATAGAGGTCAGCTGACGGTGAAATATAAACCGAAACTTCAAAGTACTCCAATACAAGTGTAGATGATGCACTGCCACTGCCTGAAATGAGGTATTTAAAGCATACGCCTGCTAAACCCCATCCCGTGCTGGTGGAATTGCAAAAGACTTATACTCCGGGAGGGGAGCAGGGAACAGTTCTCCTGAAGACCAACAGCTAAAGGAGAACCGGAGGAGACGAGCATCTGCATTTCCTCCGTATTAGACCAGAGTCTCCAGAAATTCTATTGAAAGAAAATGCCCTCAGACCTAGTTAAAAGGAGAGCAGGTGTCCCTCAACGTGAGGGCCATCAGGGGAATGGCCGTAGCCTTCCTTGAAACATATCGTAGGCTGCTTGGCTCAGAAAGCGCTGCTGGTTTCATGGGCTTACTGGAAGAGGCCTGACTCGAGGTACAAACTTTTCTTTCATCCTGTCTCGAAACTTTTGGCTTGTGTGGCAGATTTTGGGTAGGGGGTTCCTCGGCCTTTGGATAAGCCTGGGGCGTGGGCAAGGGAGCCGAAGCCCTATTTTGGGTGACATAGTATTTTAGCCTGGGAGATGGTCTCACCACGACCTCGACCGGAGATCCGATAGGCTCATAGCCAATCTTAGGTCTGAGATTTTTCAGGACACCAGCCACGCCGGGCCTCAATAAAGTCATAAATCGTGGGTCAAACAAGTGGAATATGGCTCAAAGGGGTCCGCCCTCCATAGTAGTTAGTCTTCGCGAGATTTCGGAAGGCCCCGTGTGGTCCCAGTGGGAGCGGTCAATTTTGCTGGGGTTTTCCGTTTTCGGTGGCCGCTGAGAACGCAAAGGTGGGGTGGGGACAAAGAGTCCCCGAAGGGCGACTCTGAAGAAAAGGGTAAGGGAGAAGTTCCCTTACTCGCAGAGATAGAAGAGGAATAAGCCCCGTTCTCCTCATGAGAGTTTATAGGTACCCCTGAGAAAGCATAGGACGGGAGGGCCTCATTTTATGAGGTGGAACTGCACTATGGCGGCAAAAAAACGGTAAAGCGGAAACCACTTTACCAATTAAGAGTAGTTAGGAGGGGAGACTCTCTACTAGAGAGGCGTATTGCCAGGGGCTTCGCCGACCCCACCACTTCCTCACATTTGATTGGTTGAGAATCGTTCGATGCCATTTTCAGGTTGCAAGCTAAGAAACGCGCCTGAAGAACTCTTTTGATATGAGAGGAATAATTCATTCACTTGATTAAATAATTATTACTTTTTACTATTATTATCATTCATTGTTGTCAGCCTTCTGCTCTACTCGCATTTGTGCGTTCATTTACCCTTGTCATTCATCAAGTTTAAATCTCTTCATCTCAACCCATTTTTCTACCGGTATTTATTACCCACGGAGTCCCACTTAAATAATGTGTCAATGTAGCTCGAACAAACAACTTTCTGAAAGTATTTTTCCTTGGTTTAACCTCATGGGCTCACCGATTACTCATAATAGTAATTATCAATCAAAAACCTTATCGCGAATGTATGCTAGCCTCTCTCTGTTTTCTCCGTAATCTTAGCCGCATCCGCCCCCACTTTGATCACAATAGTTTCGAGATTGCCACTCAGCCTTTCGTTCCTTACCGTGTGGAATATTGCCACTGATTTTTCGGAGGATAATATGCCACCACGATTCTACCCATACTTGTTCAAAACTTTGTGGTCCGTGTTCTTCTCTGCCGTGGAGTCCCTCTCCTTCATCTACCCCACGCTCCTTAAACTGACTGCACTTCTGGCTCATTCGATCGAGAATTGCTTTTAGGGTCGTCCTCCTAACACATAAGATCTTAAATTACAACACCAAACTCCTCCTGTCTTCTCTTTTGAGCCCACCCCAGCCACTGAGAAACCTAGGCCCTGAATCGACTCCTTTACGTTTTATCCTCTGTGCTGCATGGCTGATCCATTTTTCTCTACAATTGCCTCGAGAATGTGAAATGCTCTGCATGCTGAAATACCCTCCTTCCACTCCCCGGGAGCATTTAAGCCTGCTTTAAATACACACCTCTTCGTTCAAGCCTTTACCTTTACTTGCTTAGTGGACGAGCGCTCTGTGAAAGCCCATTGCTTTGAAGAGCTCCATACAAAACCCCTATTCTTGCAGTACTGTGCTCTAAACACGGATTCAGGGTTGACTTAATGAAATAATCTCTCATAGTCAACGAAAATCATAGAGAAGCAATTCACTGCAATAATTTTTCAGCAGCCTGTAGAAGATATGTATAAATAATTACTTCTGATATCCGCCTTTTTCTGTTGGTTAATTACAATCACACTTTTGTTTTAGTTTCTTGGTTATGAATTGGCTTGTTATTATTAAATTCTTCCTTATCGTCTTTTTAAAAGGAAATACTATTAAAACTCTTGACCATCATATTTGAATCTTCTTTGCCTTTAAACATTTTGTATCAGTCAAGTAGGTATATAAGACGTTCTCTCACACCTTTATAAGGTCGATTGATACACCATCTCTAGGTGCCCTGTCATTTTTTATATTCTTGAGGTGTGTCAAATGTTCGTACTTCTTTAGGAGTGGGACTTCCTCTTGATTAATTTAGAAGTTGTTATGCGGCTGGTGTCTTGTGAATATCGTGAACATAAAGTTGCTATAGATTCATCAACTCTTTCAATTGTTTATTCTCTTTGTGAGTATATTTCCCTATTTATCGTTTTGTTTTGATATTGGCTGTTTAATAATTATTAGGTGTTTTACCATATGTTTTAGTGATTTCTTTCAATAGTTTCCTAATCTCCAGATTTGTAATGTATTTTTTGTTGAATCACGCTGGACTCGGTCTGTTTTAATAAGGTTGTTAAGTTAAGTTATTCGATTCTTCTACTGTTTCATCTTGTCTCATTTTCGTCCCTTTTTAAGTCTGTTTTTAGTCGCGTGCGAGTCAGGTCGCGAGCGACTCTACATCTCACTATGTCGGTCGGTCGGTCCGCGTTTTGCTTTTCATTTGTTTTTGTAATAACATTGTAACTATTCGGCCGATTCTAACGAAATTTGAAACCCATATGTTGTTTTGCATTATCTTTCGAATGGTATAATTTTCAAGGTCTTACCAAGGTTAGTCCGGGAATTATTGTAAGTTTTGAAGGTCGTAAGGTCATAAATCAGAATAAGTGAGGGCACACGACTTCTTGGTCAGCAAACCTTGTTTGTCAGACGACCTAGTTTGGTTATTTGCCAATTACGCCCATTTTAGTAGAGTTTCTGTTATATTTTTGTTAGTTTTCTATTGTGGATTCTGTCACTCGATCAATAAAATTCATTCTTTGCCAACTAATGTAATTTATAAGATATTTGCTTCGCAAATACTAAAAGAGATTAGCCTCCAACTAGATTTAAATTTTAAACCCACTACTCACAAAAATAATGTCGAAACCTACACCAGTTCTATTTTTTTTAATTAATGTGAAAACTCTTCGCCCTCCTCGTTTAAACTATTTATCACCTCAAAAGTGTAATTACGCCCTAGAGACTTGCGTCATTTAGGAGCGTAACCGGGTCTACGAACATTATTTGAGTCCCTGGACTCAATTATGTTCACCCTTTCCGTAAGATCTCAAAATATCCCCCCTTCCTTAACAAACGAAGAAATTAGTTTGGTTAATTCTTTCCACCTTTATCATTATTCTTTTGTCCTATTCATTCCGTCGTTATCTTTTCGCAACCCCAATGATTGTTAGTAAAATTTTTCCTTTTGTAACCAACTGCATCTTTCACAGGGGGTTCAGTGAAGCCTATCTTTTCCATAAGATCAAAACAATCCACATTGTTGGTTCCAGCGCTTTGTCAAATTTTGTTTCTCTTTCTATTTTTCTATAAATTCAAGGCCACGTAATTCGATGCGTCATCGTGCAATGACGTTCGACGTCTCGCCAGACATTCATGGAAATAAGCCGAATTTTGGGTCCTTGGTTTCTTGGGTTATTTGGGACGGAGAATTCGGATGTTGTACATTTGTTGAGGGCGGTAAGACGTGTATTTGTTCAGTTTTATGTCACGAGAGAAGCAACGAGAAGGAATGGAGAAGAGATGGTAAGGCAAAAATAACGAGAAATAGAGGAAGTGACCTTTTAGCGAGGGAAAGTTTGCGGAATTTGGAAATTAACAAAAAAATAAGGAAATACGTCCTATTTTTACAGATTCCGCTTTCGCAACTTTTTTTTTTTTAGGCAAGTGTAAAATGATTTACAGAAGACTATTACATCTGTAATCATTAAGTCTCTCAAGGTTTTGCAAGACCAGTCACTAAGTCCAAAGTTTCAGAATAGCAAACATTTGCACTGCGCGCTCGGAAGAAAAACCTTTAAAGTAGATAGACGTTCTATTTCAATTAAATTTTAATGCACGCGAGAATGGAAGAAATAAAAATTATTTAATGAATTACATCAGTCAAGAGGGAAATTTTTTTCCATCGCCATTCAGCAATAAACCGTTCGTCCCCTCCCTTCACCCTAATTTTTCATGCAGCTTCTCGCTTCCGTTTAACAAAGCAAATAAATGGATGCACAATTACGAGAAAAAGCTCCAACCGTTTTCACTTTTGCTCGTTTCATTTTTCCTGATAATTGATAAACCCTTTGAGGAAAATCCTCATGCTCGCTTTTTCGTATCAATAACAATACTTGTGCTCGGTAAATAAAAGAAAATGGTGACTTAGTTGAACACGAGCGTATTTTATAAGCATTTCGTGTTTGTTTATGCATACATTTTTTAGTCGCATACACGGGATTCTATAAGTTACTATGTCGGTCCGTAGATAGGGAGTTCGGTGTGGTATCCATTTTACTTTTCAATGTTTTTATTTGGCAATAACATCGTATCTATTTGGCCAAACCTAACAAAATTTAAAACCCTTATGTTGTTTTACATTCTCTTTCGAATGATATAATTGCTAAGGTGTTCACATGGTTAGTCCGGGAATTATTAAAGGAAAATTAACTATGGGTCGGATTGCCGCACGTGTTGAAAGTTTTGAAGGTCGTAAGACCACGCGACCTTGTTGAATCAATGGAGTGTGATGCATTTATGCCTTTATGAAGAGCATTTTCAGACTTAAATATCAATATTTTATGAATTTGGATTCATCATTGCAACTTCCTTTATGTCCAAGGCTATAAATGGAATTTGAACCTTTATTTATAAAATTATGCGGCAATTCTGCTTCAGCCTAATTCATCATATTTGCCTCTTTCACTTTCTCTATGTCTCTCGTAATTTAAATATACCTTTGTACCTTGCTTTAAGTCCTACTTGCACTGCTATTTATTCTCTGAAGAAGAGCAACATGCAATTTATTCAATTAAAATGCCTTATTTTTTAGTGGGGACATTTACATGGAATCCGAACCACGGGTATCGGCAGCGTATGACGCCAGTCGTGAAGCCAACACGAAACGAGACCCCATCTGGCTACTAACCACAACCGATGTAGCTTAACTTCACTAAGATCGGAAGCGGGATTTCCATTCAGCTAAGCCGTATCCTCTGTTGTATGTTTCTATTTATTTAATTCGGCGATTACGATAGTATTAAATAAAATTTTAACCTAATAATAATCAGCTATTTGCTTTCGTACAATCGTGTTTGTATCATGTAACATTGAGGTCAGCGGTTCATTATATTTAGAGGGGTGGGGGGTTCAGATATAACTGTATCATTTGACTTCATTCTAAATTGTAAGTGTTCTCAAGATCTTTAATCTCTTCTTTTTTTTTGTTTTGTAAGTTTACAAGAGCCAGGTAAAAATAGTGCGGTCCACTCTGACCAGTCCCATAAAATTAGAATATCAATCTCCCGGAAATGCTTATCTAAGCGATTTATAAACATGTTGCTAGTATTATTCTACATTATGTTGTTAGGAAAGTGATTACAATGATTAATTACCTCGTAAGTGAAAAAACTTTAACTGTCAGTTTCTTCCCCTACTTAAGTTATTAATCTCAGAGAATGAACCATTTATAAGTATTGTCAAAACTGTTTAATAACTTAACAAACTTGTATCAGTTCCACATTCAATCTACATTTCTCCAGTGGCTGGAAATTGAGCTCCATCAACCAAGCATTTCTACACCCTTGGTCACATAAAAACACCACAAGTGCACCTTTACTATGAACTAATAGAGTAGAAAATGATCTCTTTAGATTTGTAAAGAAAACATTAGAGAAAAACCTCTAAGACGTTGCTTGGCCTTTTTGCACGTCTCCACACGTTTTGAACATTTGAATTCGTTGTTTATACACTCATAATTTTTTTAGTATCCATCCTAGGCAAAAATATTCCTGATATGGTATAGTTAATTTTTAGTCTCTTGGTTCGATATGTAAGTCCTATCGGACATTTAATTGACTACTTTTTTTTTGTTGTTTCAATTTATCTAGATCAGATAGGGCCTACTAACAACTTTGCTCTTTTATTTTATATCAGGTAATTTATAGATTGTAAATAAAAGTTCATCCTCTATACCATTAAAATTCATTGTAAATAGAAATAGCCTCAGTACACATCCCTGTGGGATCCATTAGATTACTCTTACCCTGAGTTTAATTCCGTTAATTACTGTTATCTGTTTTCTTCCCGGAAACCAGTTTTCTACCCATGATTTGGGTTTTTTTTCAAGGGGGCTATCTGGCGACTGCCCACTTGGGCATAAGTCGCCGCAAACAAACAGCCCAGTTCTAGGCTACTTTAAAATAAAAAATTTAACAGAAACAACAATAAAAAGGGGCTAACAATCAGGGAGCAAGCTCCGGCGTCGGGGGGAGGTCCCCCTCCCCCCGGCGCAGAGCCTGCTACCTACAAAAACAAAACAAAACAAACAAAAATAACAAAAAAAAACAAGTTAAATACAAGGGAGAAGGCCGGCCTCCCCCCAAAAGTCAACAAGTCCACCAGTCATGGTGAACGCACTCGTCCCGAGTACAAGGGACAGACGGTAGCGACCCCGCCCATCCCGGTACCGGGACAGGTAACGTGCGCGAAGATCACCCAGACTGGAACATCCGACAAGAATGTGCTGAACAGTCTGGGGGACGACGCAGTCGTCGCAATAGGGCACAGGCAAGAGCTCCATCAAATAGCGATGCGTCACACGAGTGTGTCCGATTCGGAGATGACAGAAAGCGACCTGAAGCCGTCGCGGCATTGAGAGATAGGTCCATGGGAACAGTCGCGGCGCAATGGCACGCAACTTTAAGTTCCCTTCGACCGTCTCCCATCTTCTTTGCCAAGCAGTCCGAAGAGCTGCCCGTATTCCTGCCATGTAGTCGGTGTGAGGAAGAGCCAAACGCTGGTCCGGTCGCAGAGTCCACGGCGCCCTCATTCCCCGCAATTCCTACATGTCCAGGAACCCTGCAGAAGATAATCTCGACATCTGCCCAGCTCGCCAAAACCGTGGCGTCACGGATATCGTGAACCAGGGAACGCGGAGATTCCAATGCCCCGAGAACACTCAGGGCGCTTTGTGAGTCGCTATAGATCACAATCCGGTCTCCGAACCGGGCACGTCGCGTAATCTCCCGTACCCAGGAGTTCAAGTTTCCACCGCTACTGTGAGCTTTAAGCTTTTTACCAAATGTTGTTTTTTTTTTCAAAATCCAAGTAGAACACGTCTACTGCGCTTCTTGCGTCATATTTTGAATTATTTTATGGAAAATTAAGGCAAATTAATAAAGCACAATTTGTTTTCTCTCTTTACCATATTTGTTTGCATACATGAGCTTCTAGGCATTTTCGCCACAAAAAAATATGAAAACACCTGCTGAAAAGGAGTGGCGAGGTTAGAGGAAGTAAACATGTATAGAAGGTACAAGCCCTAATAACAGAGAGGTGAAAAGTACTTGGCGTCCTTGTGACTGGGAGGACGTGCAACTCTCCTGGACCAGATGAACCTCTGCAAAGAAGATGAATTCTACTGTGGGTCTTATCTGGCAGTCTTTTCATCTAGGATCACTTTTTTTTCTTACTTCTCTATCATTACCATTTCCCCTTTTTAATATTCAACAGCGTCTTTGTAGCAAAATCTTTGTTCTTTCGTGCAATACATAAATAATCTATGAATAATTGTTCAAATGCTACAAAGTTCATTAATTACCCCCTTTGGGGCAATTTTTTAACGCCTATCTCAGTGGAAACCTACAATTTAACATATAGGGGGGGGGGGGGGCATACCACGAGTTGCTAGAACATATATACAGTCGACCCAAATTGGAACCCCATTAAGTGACTAACAACACCCAGTAAGGATTAACTTGGTTTAATCGAAAGAAAAGAATTGCACTACAAAGACGTTGTTGTGGACTATATGGTGGTCGTAGTGATTGAGTCCAGGCGTCAAAGGTAAGGAAAAATCATTTTTTCAGATGAGGAGATTTTCCGAGATTCGGCAAATTCCCGCAGCGAAACATTCGAAGGATTTTGCCGGTGCCGAAATCTCTCCGAAAATTCATTCCCCCGTTGAAAATAAGACGGCAGTCTTGCCCCGATGCCTGGCCACAGCAAAATATTTTATTAAAGGAAAAGTAAAAAGTAGCCGAGTTTCGGGAGAAGGGTTTTTGAAAAGTTTCGTAAAAAAGTGCTGAAAATGATTGGATGATATACATATATAGTCCGACGAGCCAAAAGGGGAGATTACTTGTGGCACCGATGGCTGGAAGGCTGCAATATATCAAGCGGCAGCGGCAGAGTGGAGAATGCTTGAAAGACAACACAGACGACTACCCCGGGCAGCAATACTTTCAAGTGCAACCCCTCTGAGAGACTCTAATTCCCATGTGTGGCTGTTCTGTCAAATTTTATTATTTTAAATCCGACATTTATTGATCTCCCTGCCGTAAAAAATACCAACTCTGGCTCTAGGATTCATTCTTGGTAGCAGAGAGAAAACGTCATACGTGGCTTTCCTCAAGGCAAACCCCTCGTTCTCCTTTCTCCATAAGCGAATTAGGCTATTATCGGCGGAGCGATTCACTGCATATACGCTCCCTTAGAAAATTGTTGGTTCTCTTCAGGTTTTTATTTTCTCTTAATAATATAAGAAGGTTGAGACCTAGTCCATGGTTTCTTCGTATTGAACTGCCGTTTAACTATTGGTGCCGGTATCGAGGCTAATAAGGCCTTTTCTACCCTACTTATTTGACCTATTACTTTTAAACTTCTAGGTTGTTGTAAACTGTTGCCGAAGAGTTCTCTGGTGGATGCCTTTCCTACTTTTTAAAAACTAGAGTTCCGCTGACGTGGACCTGCTATATCACCGTTCAGAAAAGACATAGCTTGTCACGCTAGAGCCGTGCCAGTGTACACGGATGGCTCCTAATCTGGAGAAGGTTGGCTTCTACGCCTGTTTGAAGCCGGCGAGGATCTTCCGGGCGTGCAGCTGTCTTCGCGGACAAACTGGTTGCAGTACACTGATCGATTCGAGAAATAACGTGCCGTGCCCGGTTCCGAGAGCCAATCCTATTTTATAGCGACTCTGAGTGGCCTTGAAACAGTGGAAACTCCGCACCCCTTGGTTCGTAGTATTCGTGATGCCACTGATGCTACGAGCCGGGGGGGTGTCAAGAGTGTCTTGTGCTGGATTCCTAGACTTGTAGGGACAGCGGGAAATGAAGGCGCAAAACATTATGCACAGACTGGACGAATTGACAAACGTTTGGATCTTACTCACACCTACTGCATGAACGGAATCGTAAGAGTACTTCAGGCTGCATGGCCCAAATAATGGGAGGCGTCTGACTGAAATTTAAAGTCGCGACCCTTTTTCGGCTGAACCTATTCTCCCCACCTACCAATAAATAAATACCTCAAGTCGTTTTCTGGCACTACGAATCGGACAGACTCGCGGGGCGTATCACCATTAGATGGAGCGCTCTCCTGAACGCCAAACATTAACGCATAAGGAGGGGGGGGGGAGACCGGAAAAGTTCGAAAATCGGAATCGGAGACGGTATAGGCCGGAGCGCCTGGACGCGATATAGACCACCACCTTTATTGCCTCTTTTTATGGTCTTCTCTACGCGTTGAAAGACGTTTTCTGCCACTTCTCTTCTTTGATACAAAAACACTTGATTTCTTGATATCGTTTTATAGTGATTTGGACAGCATATGTTGAACATTTTATTTTTTAGCAATTCCAACTTTTGGTTATAGAGAAGTTGGATTTGTGCTTTGTGTAAGTGTGCGTAAATTCTTTAGTTTTAATCATATTAGTTATTTAGAACGATAATGAATACAAAACATTGGTTAAATTCTGATTAAATACAAAACATACCATTTTATTAATTACACACCATTTAGTAAGATACTAAGTAATTCAAACATATTTACAGAATATTTAAACATATTAGCAAAAATACATATTTTTATGAATATGATAAATGCTAAAAAGTTTGATTAATTATGTAGTCCCGAATATACTGTTTGCAGTAGATTATGTTGTTTGTTACTTAAAACTACTACTAATGCGATGCTGCGCCATCCGTCTTTCACTAGGGGCGAAATCCCTCATCCTGAAAACAAGATCTCCCCAACCGGATAATGAAGCCAATATTAAGATCAGCTTGGCAATCGCTGGTAAGCCGAGGGTACCAAGGTTCCGGCCCACTTTTGGAGAAGGGGGGGGGAAGTGTGGGGGTTTTGACACCAAACAGCGATGGTACCCCTAGGGAAAGGGGGGCCAGTTACGTGTCAGGACTATGTAGATACAACTACCTATCGGCAGGATTTCATGGAACAGAGGTGTGTTTATGTGAGTATGTGTTGGTGATATGAAGATAGGAGAGGGAAGAAAGTGGCGTTGTAATGGGAACGCATTTTTTTTCATTCCAAAGTATCGACCGATTTCCACCAGATTTTCCATTCAGGCCCTAAATACAAGCTTCATCCATCATTGCCTTTGTTGAAATTTAACGTTTATAAACTGGTCTTCTCTAGGCGTTGAAAGACGTTTTCTGACACTTCTCTTCATTAAATGTTATTAAAGAGTTTTTATAAAGATTTAATTTATCTCGACCTGTGTGGAAAACGGGAAGATCGATTGATTTTATAGCAGCCAAACTGTCACTAGCTGGGCCAAAAGAAGAGAAACGGTGTAAAAGCCACAAAAGCTACACAAATTCAGCTCGACATTCAAAAGAAATATATATATATATATATATATATATATATATATATATATATATATATAGAGAGAGAGAGAGAGAGAGAGAGAGAGAGAGAGAGAATGGAATGGAATGGAAGATATCACATTAGCGTGATGTATATCAGTGAAAGATAATGGCAAACCACAATATTTGAATCAAGATTTTATTTATGCCATTTTCAACTAATAATGAAGAAACCCTATATATATATATATATATATATATATATATATATATATATATATATATTATTCAAAAAGAATGAACCGATTTCATGAGGCATTGCTTCATTTTTCAAGCATCCTCATGGAATGAGTCAGTGACTATTTGAAATAGGAGTTTTCTAAGTTTTGAATGGCTGCCACAGGGGCGTGTAGTCGCATCGTGTCGTTCCTCCGGCAAAGTTCAGTTGTTTGTTCACTCTCGGAATGGCGAGTCCTCAGCAAAAGGCGTTCTGCGTTCTCGAGTTCGCAAAAACAAATTCGGTTGTCACGGTGCAGCGTGCTTTTCGAGGGTGATTCGATATTAATCCACCCTCTCCTAAAAACATTCGACAGTTTCAAGAGAGTGGGTGTCTGTGTAAACGAAAAAGTCCTGGACGATCACGAGTTTCGGCGAAACAAGTGGCGAGAATCCGTGTTGCGTTTGAGGGGAGCCCGCGGAGGTACACAAATCGAGCTAGCCCGTGAGCTTGCGATCCCTCAATCAACTATCTGGCGTGTGCTAAAAAGACGTCTACATTTGAAACCATACAGACTACACCTCGTTCAGGCACTTACCAAAGACGACAAGAGGAAACGGATGAAATTTTGAGATTCGATGCTGGAGATGATGGAAGATGAAACCTTCATTTCACGTTTAATTTTTAGTGATGGAACGACTTTTCACTTGCGCGGCACAGTCAGTTCTCACAATCTGCGTATTTGGGGAACAGAGCAGCCACGTGAAACAGTTTATCATGAAAGAAATTCCCCTATGGTGAACGTCTTCTGTGCTGTGTCTCGGGACAAGGTTTATGACTCTTTTTCTTTGAAGGAGACACCGTTACAGGACAAACCTATCTCGATATGATCCAAAACTGGCTCTTCACTTCACTGCAAGCAGATTTGCATGACTTCATTTTTCAACAAGATAGAGCACCGCCCCATTGCCACCTGATGGTTCGAGCTTTTTTAAATGAAAAAGTGCCCCAACGATGAATCTGTCGGGCCCAAGACCTCGCTCTTTGTGCTTGGCCTGCGAGATCCCAAGACCTTACCGTGTGATCTTTTCTTGTGGGGATATGTAAAGAATCGCGTATATGTTCCACCGCAATCCACTAACCTCGATGACCTTAAACATCGAATAACAACAGCGATCAACTCAGTGGATCGTGATATGCTGATACGCGTCTGGGAGGAATTCTCGTATCGCAATGATGTTGCCCGTGCTGTAGGTGGTGGCTACACTGAACACTTATAAGACAGGAAATAAAAGGTGATTGTGAATAGAATACTTGTGACTTTGCTGGATTTTTCTATTGCTTTTCCTGAATAAAATATTGCGTAATGAAATCGGTTCATTCTTTTTTAATAACCCTGTATATATATATATATATATATATATATATATATGAAAATATAGCTTCATTGGACGTAGAAAGCCTCTTCACAAACGTACCCACCGAAGAAATAATAAACATAATAATTGAAGTATATAAAAACTCGAACAAACCTGCTCCTAAATTAGACCACAACATATTGAAGAATCTTTTGAAGGCGCGCACAATGGAAGCACCATTTCGCGCAACTAACGAAAAACTCTACAAACAAATTAACGGAGTTGCAATGGGCTCACCCCTCGGACCCACTTTTGCAAACTTCTACATGGGTCGCTTAGAAAAAGAAATATTGACGGAGAATGATCTCAAACCTTCAACCTACTGCCGTTTCGTTGACGATATATATCTTGTAATTAAAGATGGAAATCAACTGAAAAGACTTAAAACAAGAATGGAAGAGCTCTCTGTACTAAAATTTACGTACGAACTCAATTGTAACGGAAAATTACCGTTCCTTAATATTGATGTGACAGCAAGTGAAAATAAATACACAACCCAGGTATATACTAAACCAACGAATTCTATGAATTGTCTCAATGGAGATGGCGAATGTCCAGAAAGATATAAAAAAAGTGTCATAAGAACATACATTAGACGCGCATACAAATGCAGTTCGTCCTTGGCATTGTTCCATAACGAAATTTAAAGAATAAAGCAAGTCCTCATCAATAATGGTTTCTCCAACACTATGGTGGACAAAGAAACAAATACATTCCTGAAAAACTTACATGAAAATAATAATAAAAATGAAGACAATAAGAAACACCCAATAAATATCTTCTATGTGAACCAAGTGAGTGAATCATATAAAATCGACGAAAGAACAATCAAGAATATTATACGCCAAAATACAAAATGCACGAATCCAGAAGAAACGCTACAAGTCACAATATATTATAAAACCAAAAAAATAAGTAATCACCTCATTACCAACGACACAACTACGAAAAAAAAATTGAAAACTTCTATCTCGTAGACTCACCATGCATCTGCAAAGCGGCGCCATCGAGAACCACTACATGTAACATGGAATTCAACTAACACGAGAAATTCTAGTACAAAACACCATTATCAAAAGGAGAAGTGACCGCACACGCCTTCATATCCTGGAAGCACTCTTAATGCAAGAAGAAAAACCGAAGATTAATGCCCAATTGACCGCCACCCAACGAACCTTAAAACTCTTTACGGATTAACGGTTAATAATGACCGAAATCCCATTCCCAAATGTATCTTTCCTAAGTACTTCCTGTCAACCACATTCCCCCTTCTTTTCATTATCTAAATTATCTTTAGTATATAAATGTAATACCTTTAAATGTTTAACCAGTGTAAAATTAATTAGCTCTGAAGATGGTCGGTCAAACGTGATCGAAAGCTCAGCTAGCTAAACATGAATATCGGAACACTTATCTATAACCTTTCGCAAGACGAAAAAAGAATAATAAGGAAATTAGAAAAGCAAAGAAAGAAGTTAGTCAAGGTTCAACTAGACATGGTCCTTAATAAAACATATATATATATATATATATATATATATATATAGTAAAATGATCCATTTCCTGAATTCATGATGATGAGAATGTATACAAACTACTAAATTGGGCCTATTGATAGTGTATTTAAACTTCTAATCCAAAATGTACATTTACCTTTGTACCCTATTATCAAGTATCCGCAGTTTCAATTGTTTGTTTTTTTTAGTCATTCATTTCTTTGACCTTTATTTTTCTTTTATTCGTTGTTTTATTTGTATTGGCTTATTGGGCTTCAGATCCATTATATCGGGTGAAACTGTTTTGTCACTGTAATTTTATGATTTTGTTTTCTCCATTCCTTCTTTTTTTTCTTTGTGCTTTAATTCGTATTCTTCAGCGAGATGAAATGTTTCTTGATAATTAAGAATAAGGACAACTTGTCCTGGATAATCAATATTCCTCTTATTTGATGAGGATTCTATGCGACGTTTGAGAAAAAGGAAAAGGATTCAAAGAAACCTTAATTAATCTGTTTTAATTCTGCATATATTAGAAATTATTTGGCCTAAAGCTGTTGAAATAATGTTAGATGCAAAAAGAAGAAAAAAAAATGAACAAAAAATCGTAAATGGGAAGAGCGTATAGAAAGATTACATGGATAAGCCACCTACACAACTGCACTTTACTTATAAAGATGTTCAATGCTCTAGAACGCAAACCGTGGCTCGCGTTTCAATTCAGAACTCGACAAAATATTGAAAATTAATTATTTAACATTTTACCAAAGTCTCATCTCATAATTTATGAATATTTATTGTAATTACCCTTATCTACACGCGGTCTTTCGCTCGGGAAAGTCAAGCTACGTTGACTGTGGTTATTACTTGGATGGGAGACGCCTGGGCGCTGGGTAATAATCACATGGTGTAGAATTGTAACAAATCGTGGTTCGGATTCCACGTTAAGCTGTAAGTCTCCACTCTGATATAAGTCTGGAAACAGTTTAAAAGGAGTGTCAAAACTAAGCCAAAAAATTACCCTTAGTTATTAATGGGTAGTTCTATCTATATCTATTTAATATATGCAAACAAATGCACAGAGATAATTGCACTTAACTTATATGCATTCAGAATTTGCATCTAAATGTTTAAGTGCGGCCCGCAAAGCTTCAATGTGGCCCACTGCTCAAAATTATTGCCCACCCTAATGATGATAATTTCTTTAAAGCTTTAGTGACTTACAAATGTGTAAATAATTAAGGGAAAAAAGAGTATCCAAGATTATAACAAGTTAGGGCTGACAAAGTTTAGAGGAGCCAATTGAGAACTTCTCAACTTAAGTAATAAAATTAAGGCTTCGCCAATGCTAAATTGAAAAACTTTTACTGGAATCAAATGAGATAACGAGAAGGAATGGCTGACTGCGTGCACAAAGATCGAAGGCTTCGTCGTCAAGAATTCTTTCACTTCTGTGAAGAGGAAAAACTCGAAGAAAATCGCCTGGACGAGCAATTCACAGGGTAAAAGGGGGACAACGGCGGATCCAGGAAAAAAATTCATGTGGGGGGCGGGGCTAACCTGAATACCGCCCTCTGAGTAGTCTGAGAAAAGGGCATTAATGGTTAATTTACACAGAATTGATAATAAATAATAGTAAATCCAGCCTGAAAGGGGGTTGCCATGAGCAGACTTCCAGATCTTAGTCGGGCCCATAGATTCAATCTTGAATTTAGTTCATAGAATTGCTATTAAACCTTTTTGAAAAGATCATTGCAGAGTTCACAACTTGAACAATGATGATCAGAACCAGTCTCTATGTATCTGGCCTGCCTACGATCAGGACACTACTCCCCAATACATTACAAATTATACCATACCCCTTTCCCCCTGACTGCTTCCGCTGCACCTTTCAACTGATAGACGACACTAATCCTCTACTTCTTACCTGACCTAACCGCCGAGAGAGCGACCAAAAAAAAGCATTTTTAAAATGCCTAATTTGCACAAAAATATGTATTTCACTTGAAAGTATTTTGAAGCTTCTCTGCATTGTGCAACATAAAAACAACGAAAAGAAGAACATTGCAGACAGTGAAGGAAGAAATGAGAGTTGCCTCGTCAATTCTACGTCCCGATATTAAAGAATTATGTGATACTCATCAAGCTCAAATTTCCAATTAAACTTTTAAAGGTAAGATTTATTTATTTTCAAAATTTTCCGTCTTATCTCGATTAAATTAGATTAAATGTAAATCGTGGTTAATTTTGAAATGCTTTCCATGTAATTAAGTATTTATACGTAAATTATATTATATTGGGGGGCCGCGGCTGCTTCTAGATAGCAATTGGGGTGCCCTCTATCATAAAAAGGCTGAAAACCATTGCCTTAGAGCAGGGGTGGGGAAACTTTTTTGAGCCGTGGGCGAAAATGTCTAATGAAAGAAGTCGGTGGGCGATAAATAAAATGTCTCTTGTATCTTTGTAAATGTTGTTTAATTTTATTAAATGGTGCGATAGACTCCTGCATTAATATCTAAAAAATATTAATATGAAACAGTTTTATTGACTGCCACCACGGAAATTGGGATAGTATTACTTATGAGAAATTGGCTATTTTAATATACCCTAATATTGGGAAATTAAAACAATTAAGCACAGGGTGAATGAAAAATTCAAAATAACTAACATATTTAAGCTAATGTATTAAAAAAAATCAAAGCTAATTAAGCTTACATTTAAATTTAACTTTCTAATGAGAAGAATGAAACTGGTTTTGGGGGGGCAAAGTTTGGATATATTAGCTGTCTTTGATGAAACTGGTATTCGTAGTTCACTAGCCAGGTCAATGAGTCTTGTACGTAGATGATTTTTGGCATAATTTAATTTTGAAAAGATCTGTTCACATTGAGAGGTTGTAGGAAATTGAGAAGCATATTTCAAAGCCTTTTTTTATTCAATGAAGGAAATTTCTCAGGATCAATAGATTTATAGAAGTCCAAAAGAGGTAGATTACTATATTTCGATTTTAGGAAATTAACAGACTACAATTCAATTAATTTCAATTGCAAAGAATCGGGTGCCTCTACAGGACGCACATCAAAAGGTGTTTCAAATTTAGGTAGTTCGATTCTGTTGTTTTGGGTTTCTTCAAATCTACTTTGAAATTTAATCAAAAGATTTTAACATTCATCAGAGTATATTCCATGGTTGATTTGGAAATGTGCTCACTTAATGTGGGGAAATGTACGAAAGTTATATTTTAATTGTGTAATAAGTAAATGAAGCATTGATTCAAAGCTTTTGAAATAAGAAAGCAAAGAAGTTATTAGTTGATTGGGCCCTTGTAGTTTCAAGTTTAGACTGTTCACTGACTAGTTATATCTACTACAAATGCAAGATCAATTAGAAACTTATCTTCCAATTCTTCAACAGGAACACCTTTTATGTCCATATAAAATCGGTTGAGCATTTGAGCCTTACTTAGCCGCCGTACTTCACAATAGTATAATAAATCCCTATATTCGGCTTCAAGATCTTGCAGATAAGTTTAAATTTCCAATTGTTCAACCATTTGCTTTTTTATGAAATTAAGGACCTACGTTACAACTTTCATCACATTTGCCATCTTGAGTGATTGTGCACATAAATTTTCCATATGAATAAAGCAGTGACACACAATTAAATTATTTGGGTACAAAGGATATTTCTTAAATTCATTCTTAACCAGAGCTACTACCCTTTTTCACGACCTACCATAGACGGAGCGCCATCTGTTGCAAAACCACTCTGTTTTTTCATACGGTAATTCAAAATCCTTTAATGCTGAGTTTACCATTTGAAATAAATCTTTACCTCTAGCTGTTCCATTTATTAATTTCAAAGCAAGAAACTCTTCCTGTATGTTGAATTGTACAATTATTCAACTTATAAAGATTACTATCAAAGCAGTATTAGATAGATCTGCTATCTCATCAATAGCCAACAAATAAAAATAAAACATAAATTCTGCCGATTTTGCTTTTAAGGAAGTTTGAATGTCATCCGCCGTTTCCTTGATACGATCAGATGATCAGAAACAGTTCTCGATAAGCTAATACTTTCAAAAAATTTAAGTTTTTCTGGGCATAAAATCTCAACAGCCTTAAGCATACACTGTTTCACAAATTCACCCTCAATATGTGGTTTAAGATTTTAGGAATTTTTTCCCAGTACACATAACTAGCTCGAGTTACAGATTCACTTTTCTGAATAGGCTTTTTAAAAAGAGTTTGTCTTTTCTCCATATTTTCCCTCGAGAAAGCTATCTTGTTTAAACGTTCAGATCCTTTCAAATCTACATATTTCTTATGTCTACTCATAAAATGCCGTTCAAGATTATATTTCTTATAAACGGAAACATGTTCGTTGTAAATAAGACAATACACCTATCATTAAATTCAATATAAAAAGGGTCTCAATCCATTTTTTACAAAATAAAGCACATTCACCAGCACTTTTCACTACCACTTACCATATTGATAAGGGTATAAAAATAAATTTATTAATGTTGTAAATTGGTTACATTTAAGTTATCAATGCAGGAATTTTTGATACTGCCAATGAGGAAAACGAAATAAAGCTAAGTAGGTACAAATTCACAAAACAGTTCAAATTAAAACATGGCTTGCAAAGTTGCCAGATACGCCTTGAGGCGAAACAGATATGTGGCAGCCCTCGCCACATTATGTATGACTCCTCGAAGTCTAAAAATTAGTCGGAACAAACCCTAACATTTACCTTTATTTTCTTTCGCTGTTGAAAATTGGGATCGCGGGAGAGGGTTTCCTTACCCCTGCCTTAGAGACTACTATCATAATATCACCTCTGGAGAAAAGCCCTTGCCGCGGTGCCATTCCTGAGTGCTACCAGGTTTGACTGAAGAGAACCCCCTCGGGGGCTACAAAGTAAAGTAGGTACGAGGGGCGGTCAATAAGTTTTGAGAATCGGTAGGGTAAAACAGAGGAAGGGGGATGGCTGTTTGTGGGGGGGTTAGGACAAGTTATGACAAGTCAGGACCTGCAGCCGCACGCTCCTGCCTCGTCTATTTAAGAAGCAGTAGCTGATCACAGATCGTCAGTCATAAATTTTTCAACAATGGAGAAGGTTGAGCACCGCGCAGTGATCAACTTTTGACAAAGGAAGGCAAGAATGCAAAAGAGATCCATGAACGCATGGTTGCAGTGTACACCGACACCGCCCCTTCCTATGCAACCATTGCTGGCTGGAATAAAGAGTTCCGCTATGGTCGTGAGTTCGTTGAAGATGACCCTCGTCCAGGACGCCCGTCAGACGTGACCAACGAGGACAACGTGGCCCGTGTGGAGAGGATCATCCTCAAAAATCGACGGGTGAAGGTCGAAGAAATCGAGCGAGAACTTGGAATATCACATGGTAGTGTTATCAACATCATCCACGACAATTTGGCCATGACCAAGGTCCCTGCCCGTTGGGTCCCTAGAAACCTCACGCCCCATGATCGACTTCAACGTCGTCAAAGTCCATAAGGCCAGAGTTGCACAAGCTGCCTTGCGCGAGTGCGGATTCGAGGAGCTCAACCATCCTCCCTACAGTCCAGATCTGGCTCCTAAAGACTACTTTTTATTCCGCTTGCTCAAGGCTGCACTGCGTGGAGCCGGTTTGGGGACGATGAAGATGTCCAGCTCGCCGTCCAGGAGTGGATTGAACAGCAGTCGGGAGATTTCTGGTTGTCGGGAATTCGAAGCCTCAGGGACAAGTGGCGCAAGTGCATTGAAGTCGAGGGTAGTTATATTGAAAAATAATAAAACACTTTTCATCATATCTCGTTTCCTTATATCCGAAATGCAAAATTTATTGACCGCCCCTCGTAGAAGAGAGAACCATAAAACTGAATAATACAATGATCAGGATCAGTTTGAAAAGCTATATTAAAATTATCAACATCGTGCAAGAATATTTTTCTTATTTACAAAACACCTAAGAACAGTTAAAACTGAAAAAATAAATAGGAAAGCGATGATAATGGAATTGCAATAATATAAGAACTTCATCTAAAATTTCTGTTTTTGTCTGGACCTTTATCCTTGTTTGATGGCTAAAATTCTAAGGAGGAAATCAAAAAGCAGCTTTAAACCGTACTTTGACCTCAAAACATTCATTATGTTTCTATCCACCAGTCATAATGAATTTAAAATTTTACTGTGAAAAGCCTTCAGACGGTTTTTTTTTTTTTTTACTTTTAAGTCTACAAGTATTAGTTTGTAACGTCTATCTTTATGTGTATGTAGAATTAAGTGCAATAATTGACGAAAGGATAGTTATCGCAATTCTTACAAGGATTCGCACGAGTAAAAATTTAAATTGGAACTGTATAGGTCAGTATTTCTTTCAACTTGGCTATAATGGCTTTGAATGGCCTCGGATGTCGCCCTGTAATGGGTAAGAATAGTGATGTGTGTGTGTGCGTCGGGAGGTGATTGGCCCCATCAAATATCATACTTATCATACTGATAAGTATGATCCAATCTGTGTGGGATTCGGGATTCGAACCATATGGTTGCGAGAATCGAATTCCTAGCGATGCATCAACGGTTAAGAAAACATGGGGCCGCTCATAAGCTGAAAATAAGACTCGCTGCGGGCAATTTAGGAGCCATTTTGACCGAAAATAAATAGAGAAAGTTCTAAGGTGGCAATTGATAACAATTTAGGCAAAAGTTAGATAAGTTACTTGGAACTCGATTCTTTTTCATTTTTGAGGACGAACAAAGACTGTGTAATCCAACGGATTAAAGTATACTCAGAAAAGAATGTGGAGGGGAAAAAAAAGAAAAGAAGTAGCCGAGAAAATGGGTAATAAACAAGGATTAGTGCATAGAAGAGTGGCAAATCTCACGTTTCCTGTAGAATTAAGTTCGAGAATTGACGAAAAGATTGGGATTGAAATTTTTGGGCGAGGTTAAGCGACACCTAGTAATACCACCAGGCCGTGTGTGGTTCCATGGGTAGTGCGTGTTTCTGTGAGGTTTGGGCAATCTATGAGTAGGTGTCTGATGTCTGAGCTCTGGTTGCATCTGGTACAAGTTGGTGCGGGGAAAGGTTTATTGTTTGCATTGTTGTAATATAGTGGAGTATAGTAAAGTGGCCTTACCTGAGTGTGTTCTGTGTAGCGATTTCTCTTTGTTTATTAAGGGGGGAGGGTTCGTTTAGGGTGTTGTTTAGTGGTAGTGCGTTCACGCGTCTGTAGGTGAAGGTAGTATGTATGTGTTTATGTTAGGATTTAGTGGTGGGGAAGGAGGTTATTGAAGAGGTGATGGAAGTAGTGTGCTGGGGCTTCTTTCTTGTGTCGGGGTGGTCTGGGCTTTGCTGTAAGGTGGTGTTATGTTTATGTGTGTATTGTGTTGTATTTTTGTTTCAGCATGTAGGTGTGGGGTGGGTGTGACGGTGGTGAAGGAAGACCGAATTTCCAAATCCCCAGGAACAAATTAGAAGAAAAGAATACAAATACTCAAAAACAAGAACTCGATTTCCCATTTGAGTTAATTAGAATGAAAATAGTCAAGGATTTAAGCCAGGTTTAAAAGAGCCTAAAGGGTTTAACCAATTCAAACTAAATTCTTACCAATTCAAACTACCGAAGGCAAGATTTGAAATTTAAGTAAATTTTTTATCCATTTATAGAATCAAGAAAAGATACGCCATCTTAGAAAGAAAAGGATGATTCTTCATTAATAGGTCAAATTAGAGATGGATTATCTTTGCTAGAGTTTAAGTGAGCTAGGTTGTTTATACAGTGTGTTCGGGCTAAATTTGGCGGTTTTCATAAAATCTCAGTCAGGTCCTCATTGTATCCCAGGGAAGATTTTCGAATACCTCCTCGAGCTTGGCCGCCAGCTCGGCCTTGGGGTTACAGGTAGAGCGATTGGTGTCTTTTTCAACCACGTCCCACGGGGGATCTAGGAGGCTAGAAAGTGTGGCTGGTGAAATCTAATTCTCCGAAAACCGGTGTTTGACCACAATCTTCAGTAGCTAGACAGAATCATCTGAATTGATCCTAAGACCTTGCTCAAACATGTGGGGCGGCATGGCGTCACCCTCACTGGAGACATACTGGAAACTTGGTCTTTAGGATACGTGGAAGGTCGCACCGATTGTAGGCAAGCCACCTGTTGTTCTGGATGTTGTGCAATTGGTCATGGGAGAAGTTCTTTTCATGTAAGGAAGACCGGATCGTTTTGTTCATAGGATGCTTCAACTAGTTCAGGAGCTCCTTTGCCTTCGTCAAGCGGTTCTCCTTAGCCATGGTTATCACAATTTGTCCCTTGTGTCTTTCGTAAGAGTGGTAGCGAAAGTCCTCCTACAGGTGACTCCAATGCCCATCTGTCTCACCAAAGCCAGAATTCCCTTGTTCGGGTCTTCCAGGACCTTCACAGGCAGTTGTTGGATGAATTCTGACGTGAGGACTCAGATAGAACGGCTGCTGCGTCCTTTTCTGCTGGCCACAGCTTCGTAATCTCCGTTGCAGCTGTCCATGTCACGTCTTAAAACCTTTACAGTGATGAGAGAGCATTGAGCGACAGTCATAACATCGGCATTTTTTATACACGGCGCGAATCAATATTTACATGCAAATTAGGAAAAAAGATGCCAATGTGGGTAATTTGTTTTCTTTTCCCTAATTTACACTGGATTATCTTAGAGATGGCTTATTGTTAATAGTTATATTTAAAGGTAGTTTATCTTTACAAATCAATGAGATAGCTTATATTTACACGATCCTATTTATGAAGGCATTAATTTAGAATGGCAGGGCTGCCACTGAGATTTTTCCGTTTTCCCCAGAACCTCAATAGAAACAATCCCCCAGATTATAGTAAAAATAACATTTAGTAAAATAACTTCAATTATAACCGAATCTACTTACCAATGGTTAATCCAAATGCAATTTCTCCTCTTCTTCTACCTCTAAAGTCATTGTTATTATATTACTTTCTTTCATACGTTTAATTTATATAGCACTTGTTCCACTTTTAGTCGCGTATAAGTCTAGTCAAAAAGCGACTTTACATCTCACTATGTCGTCGGTCGGTCGGTCCCTGTTTTGATTTCTTTTTTGTTTTGGCAATAACACCATAACTATTCGTCCAATTCTAACGAAAGTTGAAACCCTTATGTTGTTTTACATTCCTTTTCGAATGATATAATTGACAAAGTCCTTCCAAGGTTAGCCCGGGAATTATTTTGTTTTGGCAATAACATCATAACTATTCGGCGGATATTCTGCTAGACTAGACTATAATATGCTATACTCTGTTAGGCAAGCCTAGAATAGGCTATACTATGTTAAGATATAATGTACAATGTTAAGATATACTATGCTAATTTAGGCTATAAAATGCTATGCTAGGATAACATATTGTATGTTAGGCTAGACAATACTAAGCAACGCTTGACTAGGATATAATAGGATAGTATATGCTATACTTGTCTAGGATAGTTAATTAATGCTAGGCTAAATTATTATAGGCTAGGGAGGGCTATGCTCTGCTCTGCTAGGTAAATACTATGTTAGGCTACGATAGGCTAGCTAACCAAGGCTATATAGGCTAAGCTATGAAGGTTATTCTAGTCTAGGGTATGCTATGCTATACTATATTAGGCTATATTATGTTAGGTGTGGTCATAAATCAGAATAAGTGAGGGCACGCAACCTTTTGGTCAGCAGACCTTGTTTACATCCCTAATTAATTCCTTACTCGGCTCTCAATTAGTACAACCTGAATTATTTTGCCAGAATTCTAACAGCTACTTTTTGTGCTTCTAGTGAATTAGTTTTCCTAATTTTGATGTTATATATTCACTTGCGAAAAGATTCGTTCAATACATGCTGAAGAATGTGGTAAAAACGATAGATTTGTCGAAAGAATTATTTTTGAGGTAATGGTTGGATCGGGAGTATTTAGCTTGGCAATCACATTATTTTCATTCAATGGAAATAAATATCTCTTCCTTATTTGAAAGCAGAGTTCAACGAGAAATTTCAAAAACTCATTCTTGAATATATTCAAAATATCACAGGATAATGATGGTCCATTAATCAGTTCTGTCATTGCTAGTCATCACAGGTAAATGTCATCACGATTTTTGTGATTACATACATTACTTGGATCAATATCTGAAAGTTTGACACGTTGGATTAGTTTCATTCACAAAACAACAGAGAATATTCAGATTGAACGCGTTCGATACTCGTTCCGATTGCGTGCATTTCCTGCCCGTGCTGCTCGTTAAGAACGTAGTGACCGTTCTGCATTAGGAATTTTATATTCAAATGAGTTTACATCCATTTTAAAATTGTAACTCTTAAAATAATGCAATTTACGCGTTATATTCATCTTATTTCATAATTCCCACAGATTATTAACAATTTTTGATAAAATCCCCCATTCCCCCAGATCTGGGGGGGATTACCCCTCGTCTGGCAGCCCTGTAGAATGGTCCAACTTGAAAAATTGAAACTTTTTATTTTTTCTTCAAGTTTTCCCATCGTTTTGCATTTGTTTGTAGGCTTATGTTAACCCGTCCCTATCCGGCGACTAACCGCTCCCGATGTAGCTTAACAGAAAAATAGTGTTTTTACTCGCCTAGGAGGTTCCTAGTTATGTGAGATTTGCTGTTGCAATCCCATCCCCCCCAGCCATTTTTCCAATATGTACTTTATTTATTCATCCCTATTAGTTCTTTCAATCCTCGTCTGAAGACTCAAAATAAGTGCTCCAGATAGTTTATTAATAAACCTTTTTGAGACAAGAAAATCAACAATAGAAGTTAATAACAACGCGTGTTTTCAAAGTAGTTTAGACGGCCACTTTTCATGTATAATTAATGGTTGCCAACTTGTTAGTTTTAAATAACACTTACTGTTGCCATAATTAGACGTCACAACGCTGAATTTCGTTCAAAGAGTAAAATTTAATAGATTATTTGAGAGATGTAGTGTTTGGGTTATATTTAGTTATAGAAAAAAACTAGAGTGGATATTTAATAATAAAATAAATTAAACTTAGAAAATTTGTCTACGTTATTGCAGTATTTCAAAGTACTGTCGAAACATTTTGAAACGGCTTTGTTTCAAAACCGGTGCCAAATTTCCCGGAAAACTTTCCTTTTTCCAGCTTAATTAATTTTATATATTAATTTATGTTTTAATCATCGATATCACACAAATATTTGCATCAACATTTGACTTCTTTTTTAAGCCTTATAATTACTTTTCTAAACTAAAGTGTTATGAAATTATTACTTGGCAACACAGCAAAGCAAAGCCTAGCGGCACTCATCCAAAACCTATTCAAGTATTTATAAAACATAAATAATTATATCATAGTTAAATTACCTCTGTCAGAAACATTTTGAAAAATGTGACATAATTAATTTGGGCATGTGAACATTATTCTCGTTTAGAGCAGGTTTACCTATGAATCGCGTTTTATAGATATTGTTAGGTTCACTTAAGAGATATCCTTTAATATGACAGGAGACGTTTAGCATCTGTAATCAGTTTCATTTTCCCAAGTTTGTTCAAACCCACTTTGAGTCAGAGTTAATGTATTTGCCACTCAAAACTTATCTAAACATAGTATGATGAAGATAAATCAGCATAGATTCCATATGCTGGCATTACACATCATTTTGGCAAAGCAATGTACGAATTTAGGCCAGTTAATTCGACTAGATTCACCATATGTAACGACCTGATCAAATTATTGATGACATTTTGCTCAATTTTAAACATATGACGCTATCTTCTATAGATTTTCGGCGTTTTTGGTATCATAAATCACATAAGCTGTGCATGATTTATTTTCCGACAAGCCATAATGGTAATTCCTTATTAAGCAGTTCGGACACAATTATGTAGATGGAGTTTATGGGTGTGTGTCGACTCGGATGACCTCTGATAGGCCCTTGTGGCTTTTGGCATCCGTCGAATTGTGTTATATTATGCATGCCTAGCCGAATGTAAACTACGTTTCTAGCTCGAGCGAAGTTAAGCTAAATTGGGAGTGGCTAGCTATCTGATGGTGTCATGGCTGGGTCTACTTTGAGGCAGTTTTGTGGTTTGGATACAGTTAAACTACAGTTTCCAATCGATCCTAGAACCCCTAATACAAGCAATTCTAAAACCTCTACTACAAGAAATAACAATTAGACTCGTACTCCAGGGATCTAATTTACATCGTCAATAACGATTGTTTACCAGTTCCCAATCGATCCTAGAACCCCTAATACAAGCAATTCTAAAACTTCTACTACAAGAAATAACAATTAGACTCGTACTCCAGGGATCTAATTTACATCGTCAATAACGATTGTTTACCAGTTCAAATATACTGTTAATGGCGTACCTGACCGTTGTTAGGGGCTGGTCTTTATTGGAGTTTAAAGAGGTCTATAGTGAACAATATTCAGATTGATTGATTTGTAGTCCCAAACTCTCTTAGTTAGTAAGTAGTTGTAGGAAGGGATTAATTCGACTCTGAATATTTGAAAAGGAAGGTTTTAAAAGTTTGAATTAAAAGAATAAATTTAAAAAGGGTTCCACCTTGCATTCTGAAAGGAATTAGAAGGATTGGAAAGTTTTCTGCAACGTAAAATATTTGAATATAAATGGATACACCACGACCACACAATGAAACTAAACATTTACCTGATTCCCTAAATGAGCCTAAACTTTAATACGTAAACACACTATTAAAATATATACTTAAGAAACAGGAAGTCTATTAGGAAGGTAATGAGAAAGAGGAAAGATACTTAGGTGACGCTGGTCCTTTACTCTCTGTGTGTAAGAAGGTGGACTGCGAATACGAGTGTCTGATCCCAGTAGAATAACTTAAGCTTTATATTTTTGGAAAAATGTGTAACGTCTAAACGAAGCCCCCCAACTCCCCCAACCCCAGCAGTGAGGGGATGCCAAGATCGATGGAACACCCTGTGACAGGCCGTCACATCAGCAGTCACAATTCCAACAAAAATGGTCAATCCTAGCGAGAGAACTCAATCCGCCAGCAATAGAGCGACCTGGTCGACAGACAAAGAGGGGCACATACACGAAAGGAGGGTAGATTCACAATAGTAGGACGAGGGGAAAGTTCACAGCCGAAAATATTTTTCTTACAATATTCCTATTTAATTTCATTTGACAAAGGATTGTAATCGCAACATCTATATTATCGTGCTGCTTACAATGAACCTTGTCTTAAATTAAGAAAATACAACATAACAGTTTAACACAAGTGTTTTGGTTCTAAAATATACTCACAGTCAATATTATAACAGAACTATTGTTGTGTTTGAACAATGCAAGCTTGCCAATGTGCTTTTGAATGCGCTTATGATGTCCTTGCGTTACACATACCTAGAGAAAGAAAATAAATGGATAATTAAGTGTTTGGCCAGAGTAGGATTAATTTTATGGATCGTTTTTTTATCCAATAATTTTCATAACAAGAGGAAAAACAGAGGTTAAAATTTGAACTAGTGATTGTTGTTGAATAAAGCTTATTAATGGAAATGGGACTTACCTAACAAGGTTAGTTATAATATTTTTTTATCGTGCTTTTATCTCTCCCACTCCTGGTTTCATTCATTCCCTTTTGTCGTTTATTTGCACCCTTCTTTGGTGTCTGAATCCACCAGAATGTCTCAATATAAGAGGTTCGGGTCAATAAAGAGCATTTCAACGCTCAGTTAAACTTATACCTGAAGGCTGGAACAATTAATACTCTTGAATGCTTGTGATCTTGTACTTAGTAGGAATGACTTGAATCCTCATGGATGAGGAGGTTTTGCTACAGCAGTCCTTGTCATTATCCTATTTACTTCAAGGGATATATTAAATAACTCGAGCTGTACACCTCCACTTACACTAGCATGCAGACTTTCTTTACATTTTCAAATACTTGCTAAGGGGGAGGGGACCATGTTGGTCTTCACTTCTCAGTTTTAAATATAATTATAATAAATTTCAATGGGAAGTTAGTGTCTGCTTTTTTTCGAAAGTGCATTAATCACTCCTATTTCTTTATACAATGCCAGTAGTTCGTGGCGTAATAGAAATTCTATATTGTGAACTCAGCTGCAAAATGAAAATTGAGATAATAGGATTTGCTATGATATTAAAAAAGTGATAAATTGAGGATGCTAAGATAATTCGAATAAACAAAACAATGTTGATATCCGTAGGGAGTTTTCGATTGTTCCGGTTGAATGCAAATTTAGAGCGCAACGGGTGAGCTCTTATTCGTACTACCCCACGAGATAACCCCAATTCAATGTAGATCGGTGGCTCTTTCATGATATTTGTGTACGCTCATTGTCCTTAAGGCCCTAAAACCTTAGAGAACTAGGTTCCAGATATTTTTACTTCACCTAACGGACCCACTTTCTTTACCGATCTGTCCTACAAGTCTTTCAGGACATCTCTTTTATTTTCGCTTCTTTAATTCATGATTATGAGACCGTGTTAGAATAATTATAATAAAAAAATTATTTCTCTGTCGATTATCAAACTCTGATCCAAAGGCGTCGAAGCTTCCTTTTACAAGCGCCTTACTCACCAAGGTTGGTAGCTGCTACCAAGGATCTGAACCCTTGGTGTTTCTATTTCAACCGTCCTTAATTTCTATCACAAAAGGAAGTCTACTTAACGGTTGTTTACACCGTCCTCTTCCTTGAGTTTTGACGTCCGCCATACAAGGATGAACTATTTAACGTTGCCAAAACAATACGCAGTTTTGTCAATCCTGCTTCTATTTCCATTACTGCCTTCCTTTCATCATTTTATATTTTGCGTTTTCTCCCACTCTTTTTTTATTTAATCCTATCTTACAATACACCGCGTAAGGTTTTTTTTTTTTACTTAAAAGCCTTTTCCTTGAAATAAAAAAAACAAGGTCAGTTTCACAATAAAAGGTAAAATCACGTGACCATTGCCTTTTCTCCTAACATCAGAGTGGTTTTATTTAATATCTGCCCTTGTGTCCTCGTTTTTTCAAATTCATCTTTTTTTGTGGATGTACGTTTTCTAACTCGGTTATAAGTTGGTAAGTTATAGTTTTGTGGTTGTTTAGAACAGGGTTGTTCCAGGACGGCTTGATATATGGAAGCTGTCACAGACAATGATTAGGGTAAGTTCAGTTTTGTTTTAACTCTCTGTTAAAAGTAATGATGTGCTGTAACTTCCAGTGAAGAATTAGGCTTTGTTTACCCCTGCCTCAGAAGGGGAGTTTGTTATTCCATTAAATGTTCCGGCCTCTGCACATTACCATTACATGGCAAAAACAAATAGCTGTTCCGAATTTTCTCATTCTTTCGTACAAAAAGCTTTTGCGGCTTATAATGGCACTATTCCTTTTTTTCTCGAAGCTAAGCTCAACTGTTGACTTAAATGGACTTTACCCTCCTCCCCCTAAACCTTTCTTTGCCCATTTATTCAATTAAAAGTTTGGGAGAATGTTTTGAAAGATAACCTCAATGAAAACTTAAGAGACTCACTGTTTTATCAACAAGAAGTTTTAAATTTATCCCCCAAAATACAAATATTAATGACATTTTTGGGTATGTGCAGAGGTTCCTTTACGAAATTTCACAGGTCGTTTTTATATCGAACTCTGTTTCACTTTCACTTCATTTTAACCTCCTGCGCTACGTTTACTCTCACGGTCGCTGCTTGTCAACTTGTTTAATGGAGTATACGATGTTGTTTACGTAACACAGTCATGTTTCGCTTATCTCACATATTTGATAATGAGACAAAACAAGATGCATACATGAATACACATCTTCGAATATTCGACACAGTTTTAAGAAATTAACTCGTTTTTTTGTTATCAAAGCGATCGAAACAAAGCGGTAAGGATGGAGGTAAAAATGAGCAAATCGGGGGGGGGGGACGAGAGACAGTGCACATTAGAATCAACTTTCTATGTACACGGATCCCTTGAATAGGGCGATTTCAAGGCGGTCATGTGTACCATATAAATGATCTGTATCGAAGTTTGAATCATCACGTAACACTGACTCCCACTTAATTTACGAACGAGTTTGTTTACAAAGCAAAACCAACAACCAAAAACAACTGAACAAAACAACCCATCGCTCAATCAGTTAACTCAACACATAAATATTGGGGTTTCTAGATTATTTTGGAGAAAATATGGCCAAAGGGTCGCACGTCCGAATCATTGTTTTGGTATCTGAGAAATAGTTTGAGAGAAACTTTTCAAGACATAAGTTGACTAACAATATTATTTGAACCCAAGGGCAGCAAGTTTGGGGGAGTGTGGCCAAAAAAGAAGAAAAAAGGCGAAAACAAAAATTCAACATGAGAGTTAACTATGAGTAGCAAAGGACCAACAAATTTAATTTGGTGGTAATTTTGATAGATAGAAGAATAAAAACTACTGAATGGAAAGCGAGGATTGTAACAGTAGAAACAAGGTATTACTAGCAAGTAAAACTATGGTTGAGGATGCGTTGTATAGTATGCACAGAAACAAGAAAATTGAGATGATCACTAAGATTATTCATGATTATCAGTTTAGAATGTTTCATCTTTTTACGTCATGATAATGAGCTAAATATTATTCGGTACCACTGGTGGATCGACAAAATAGTCTTGGTTCACCTAGTTAATTACAAGAGTGCTTCAAATGGATAGGAAATTAAATTAATCTTAACGATTTCGGCTTCAACTTTACTGTGGGTACCAAATACTGGTCTTGTTTTGTACCCTACTTTGTAAATCTTACAGTTGGTGCGGTTAGTGGAAGGCAATACATTGTGATTTGCGTTATACAATGGCCAACAGGTGACAGAATCCTTACAAAAGCCACCGAAGATTCAAAGTCGCAAGATTATCGATGTACACATCTTTGTTCGAGTCTCCGCGGTTTGGAGAGTACTAGACAAATATATAAGTAGAATAATAATTCAATCTGCTGGCAACCAAACCACCCAAAATACAACTTTCAACCAAACACGAGGTTAAACCACATTGGATATGTTTAGTAATTGGGTGAGAGCGATTTGAGACAACGTTGCAGCGGCTGTTATGCGTTCGATTGACCAGGGACTTGGAACCAACACGCGACTATGTAGGTATTTAGATAGCGCCGCTATCCATCGCTCGGCTCATGAAGGAGTCCCTCAACCCGGTAAAGAAACTAACATAAAGATCCGAATGACAATCACTGGTGAGCCAGAAGGAACCAACCATTCTACGTTGTAGCTGGGGAAGTCCAAGACGTATTTTGTGTTTGTTGGGAGCAATCAGCGATGGTGGAACCTTTCGGGACCACAGGGTGAGGTTTTTTTTAAAAAAAGCAAAAACGCTACAAGCATTGGAATAACGTAGAAAAAGAATCGCCATCTCTATTTTTATAATATTAATAATTGATTAGCTTAATAATTATATTATAATAAGAACAGATCACTGATCGAGAATTGTGGGTACCCATGATAGCCATAACCTGTAGAAGGAGAGATGAATTATTATGAGTCAGTATCAGAGAAATTATCTTAATTTGATACACATTTGTTGAAATTTTAAACATAAATATGCATTTTGAATAAAATAATGATAAGTAGCGTTCATTTCTTGAAAAAGATGTAATTTTGAAGAAAAAAAACGGATTCTTTTCAAATTTCACTTGCCCCCCCCCCCCCCAACCGGTTTTTTTCGGCTGGGCGCAGAGCCCCAAGGTGATGCGAGTGGAATAATTCAAGAAGCTGTGGTGGAGTTTGGGCGACATCAAAAATCACAAGCATTCCCGTGTAGGTGAAATTAGAGTTACTTAGGGGGAGGGGGAGGGGGAGTGAGGAAAAAAACAAGTTGGAAGAAATCAAAGCCTCAGCTTCGCCCTTCAAGTAAGAAACGCGCGCGCGCCAATAATCTTGGTGACGTTGATTCTGCTTAAAAGAAATTATCATCGTCATCAGTATCCGCTTTCCCACAGTGGGGTTGGTGCGCTTTAAGGACCGTTATCCCGGCCGCTTTACCCCCTTTATGTCCTAATGAGCACAAGGACACACGTTATTCTGTCCACGCCGATGGTCATTCATAGCGATGGGATGGTGTTGTAGCATGCCCATTCAGGGCTCACCCCTGGGCAAAAGGCTTGCAAAAACCCCCCAACCCCATCCATGCTTACATTTCATACACAATAACATCCACTTCTTCCTCGGTCAGACATTTCTCTCTCACACTCATTCACATAATCAACCCCACTTTTACGCAGTGTTCCATACCTTCACACTATTATATTCTCTTAAGTCAATTTACATCCATTCTCCTTCCATGCCCATACACCTCACGACACTCAGTCACAACCTCATTCATACCCTATACACTTCTTAGGCGTTCTTTTCTCTATCCACCTTTCGCACACCAAAGCATCCCTCTCAAGTTGTCAATTTGCATCGCTTTCAAACGAGCCCCCCCCCCCCCCCCCCCCGCCTCGCTCCCCCCTCCAGTCTCACTCCCATAAACATAAGTTGAGAAATTTAATTCTAAAGTTCCATTTTTACGCTTATGGGCGAAAGGAAAAGTGTGTAAGATGAAAACTATCTCGTATGAACTTTTCATTTCACTTAACCACTATTTTAATACAAAAGTGAAAGTGAAAATTGCTTCAAGTTATTCCAAACCGTAGTTTTTTATAGCATTTTAATAAATTTGTGTTCGCCTTGCCTTTATTTTCTCAACTCTTTTTAGATTAACGCCATCTATAGTCAGTTAAGAAAGAAAGGGTAGAAGAAGGAATGGAGTCTTATATGTATTGTTCAATATTATATTATATCTCGCTCTCTCTCTCTCTCTCTCTCTCTCTCTCTCTCTCTCTCTCTCTCTCTCTCTCTCTCTCTATATCTATCTATCTATCTATCTCAATGGAAATGAACGAGTCAAAATTAAAGGATGAAATACCACATATCTGGCAGCTTAAAAGAACACATATTAAAAACATTATCCTCATGATAGTTCGCCTATTTTTGCGAAAAGAGACGTGGTTACGAGCTACCATCGCGAATAATTGATATTGCAAAAGTTCCCTCAACTTTTGCGAAAAAAAAAACATCATTTTTGACATTCCCATAGCCTCGTTTTTAAGTCCTTCGTTTTAAGAAATTGAAGTGAGTTCGGCCAATTCGGAAGTTTCATCGACTGCGGTCCGATGAATTTTTAATTTGGTCCGACCTTCCTGTTCCTTTCGGATTCGAAGCCGCCGTTACAGTCAAATGAAAGTGGGCGAGGTCGGAGGCTGGGCAAATAGCTACCTCTTGGAAGTGAAGAAAAACCTGTTTGACGAAACTGGTGAAAGGTATAGCGAAAAACCGCCTGTCTAATATACATTTTGCATCATACTCAGATTTGGCAAAAAAAAAAAAAATGACCATGAACTGCCATTTATGAGAAAATTTTGACGTTTCGTAATGGTGTAATTAGTTTTAGTAAAATGGGTGAGGGATTATTTTCAGTGTGTTTACATTCCTGCAAGCCCTTCTAAAGCTGGCTCTCAAGTGTAGATGCAAGGTCAGCGGAAGTGTTATACAAAAGAACGAGATAAGACAATAAATAAGATAATATACAAAATAACGAGATAAGACAATAAATAAGATAATGAAAACGCCATGAGATTACAAAAACCGTAGCTTCTATTAAAATATGAAACCCACCTAGTCCTTTACATAATAAGATGGGAAAATTTAGTGGTTAATTATTGGGAAGATACAGAGGTTGTCATAGCAACTTTTATCAACTCTATTATCAAGGACGCTGCTGTTGGATAAACGAAAGTGGGAATCTTCATAAACACTAGTTATGTGCAAAAGTTTTGAGAGATTTTTTCATATAAGAAAATTAATAGAACTAATCAAACGTTTCCTTTGTTTTAGTATGTTTATATAATAATTTGAAGATGAAATATAAAAAATTTAGAGCTCAGACCTATGTCTTAATAAATACAGTCAATATATACAATGATGTTCCCTGTTCTTCAGGACAGCTTCTATTCGTTTTGGCCAGCTGGAGACCAAATATATGATGCTATCTTGACTGATAGTGCTCCATTTTTTTCCAATAAGCACCCCACAACTGCTCACAATTGGATTTCTGTTTATCAACTCCCAACTTGATTATCATCCCAAAATTATCTATTAGGTTTAAATCTAGCGAATTAAGGGGCAGATGTCACAAATGTTCGATGTTATTTTCAGCCAAGAACTTTGTTATTACTTTTGCTTTGTGACAAAGTTCGCCACTATGCTGAAAAATACAGTTATCATCCCCAAATTGATCCTGAACTGTTGATAAAAAGTGCTGATGAAGCACGTTCAGGTACCATTTTGAGTTCATGGCAGTGTTCATGGCCAAAAGTGTTAGTGCTCTAATTTCCTTAGATGTGAAGCAGCCCTAGACATGGAGTGTCTTGATGCTTCACTGGGGGCACGACACAGGACTCGTGAAATCACTCCCCTTTTCTTCTCCTAACGAGGGATCTTCCAATGGCTTCAATCACGTGGAAGAGATTCATTAGAGAAGATCACTTTGCCCGTCTTCAACAGTCCTTTGTTTATATTATATTTCCTACAAAAAATGATCCTATCCGTAAGGTTCTTCTTGGTGAGATGAGGATTCTTCGCAGCCCTTCTCGACTTGAAACGTTTTTAGAAGTCTCGACCTCTCTTTGCGCACTGGAAGTAACACAACCCTTGAGCTGGTGGTACCTTACCAGGAGTTGATCTTGGCGTTCATTTGAAGCTCTTGGGCATCCATAGGTCTGCTTCACGGGAGTGTAGCCAGTCTAAAATTAGTCAGTGATGATCCTAAAGATGGTGCTCCTTGATGAAATTTACAGGAGCTGCCAAGTGTAGGCCATGAATGGTCCTTTTCTTATGTTCTTAAATACCCTGGACAATTATCTCCTTGCATTTCAGGTCACTTTTGGTGCATAGCAACAATGGTTGCACGTTTTTCTTTGGAAAGCATCATTTTGGGAATTGAAAGATTCAAACCTTTATTTTTACAAAATAAAATTATGAAATTGATCATAATTAAACAAAGTCATTTAACCCATATATATATATATATATATATATATATATATATATATATATATATATATATATATATATATATGTAATCATTTTACCGTATTGATCGAATAGTAAAGCTCCAGGGACTGAAATTCCCCTCTTGCAGGAACAGGACCAGAGCGTCATTTGGGATTCAGAGAAGGAATGCATTTTTTTCCTATTATTTTTTTTAAATGCTGAGTTTTAATAAACTGGTAATGATTTAATTATTAGAATGATTATTTTTATAACGTAAATTTTAAAAATGAATGAAAAAAACAACAACCAAACATTAGTTTCAAAACTTTTGGCCATGAGTGTAGAATCACAACACGCAAAACTATAGCTCCTGGTTATTATTATTGATTTAAAATTATGGAGCGGAACCAATGGAGAGATGTGTAAATAAAGTATTGAGAAATAACGCCACGCAATGCGTCTTGACCAGGACAGACTCCGTGACCAGATAATGAAACTAACATAAAGATAAGGATGACAATCGTTGGTGACCCCAAGGGCAAGTGTAGAAGGTGGGTGAAGATATATAACCCAGATACACGGGCGGTAACTCCATGGACGGCACGAAATTCTCCGGATGTCAGATGCAGCACCCAAGATTCGGATCTGGATTTTCTATCCCCCCAGAAAGATTACGCCTTTGAGAAGCAGGATAATAATAATAATATTATTATTATTATTATTATTATTATCGGAGAGGGGTTGACCGCCGATTTACAATGACTATTAGAATGGCGACAGCTACCAAAGGGCATCTTCGCGTCAAAAAGACTAAAAACAACGTCGTAAAAAAGTGAAGTTTATCAAAATAAAAATAGGTGGAAAGGGCATAAACGAAAGGAGAATATTAAAGGGAACACTACCCGATGGCGCGTAACTCTCCTAATTTTTTGTAAAAGATTTCTTAATTCTTAAAGTAGATCTAAGAAGGTCATTATCGACATCAAGCGAAGCAGATTCTCATTTAGGTGTCCTCCGAAGTGAGGTGCCCATTACCCTTTAGGCTTAATGCAACACTCTGCCCTTCAAAAGCAATCTTTCAACCAGAACGCAACGCATTTCATTTCATTATATTTCATGCAATAAGGAGTTACTTTGAAATTTTAGCTCCCCCCCCTCCCGCGCAATTAATGAAAACACGTACACTTCGGAAATTCTATTTTGAAAACGGAAATAAGAATTCCAGAACAAAATTCAAATTAATAATCACATACATTTTCATCGTAATTTTGGGTCTCCTATAAACAATTAAAATTTCAAGGGTTGGCTCAATAATTCATAGATTGGAACTTTGTTCTTATTTATAACTAATTTCAATTCAGTAAATATTAAATTATCAGGACCTCTCTTTTATTGCAAGATATTTAACATCCTCTGTCGCTCTTAAATGGGGTGAAACGAAGGTCGAAAAGGAAGAATTGGAAGATCAAGAAAATAGGGAATGAAAAAGAGAATAAAAATATGTTAGGATTGCTGAAGATGGATCAGGATTACGCAAATGAAGAATCCAGGAACAAATGCACACAGAGATCGGTGCTCAAACTCTCCGAACTACCACCTCCCCCCGTGTGGGATGAAAAGTTTTAAGACTTTGGGCTTTCGTTCACTATTTCAAATCTGACGTCATAAGGGGCCCATCCAGATCAAGAAGCCCGCAAGTAGTCTCCTCTTTAAGACTACTCAGGCTATCTCCCACACATTTTCATTAACTAAATCTATGTATGATACAGCAAACAGGGAATATATAATAATGATATAAAAGGAACCATTTCTTTTATTAACAAGCTTCATAAATTGTAAGCTATTTTGAAGTCCTTTGGGTATTGATTGATACGAGTACTCCACAGCGACTCAAGAGCCGATGGCTCCGTCACACATTGTCCAAACTGTAATGAAAGCATCAATTTACCATCAACAAGCTCTCATGGGAAGAATTAGGTTCTTTGCAATCTAGGTCTCATTAGGGTAAGCAACTTCTTAACTAAATTTAGTTTTCTATATCGCCCGTCTGGCGATTAGTCGCCGTACTTAATTTCAAGCCTAATAGTTGCTACATTAAAATAAAAAAGTTCTACCCCCCCCCCTAAAAAATCACAAACCCAAGAAATACAAAAGCAGAAAAGCGAGAGAAACTAGAAAGAAAGCAAAAGTATAATGAAGCACGTTCCGGCGTCGGCCCGCCTCCTACCTGCGCAGGGTCACGAGACTAACACCAGAGAGACTAAAAATGGAAAAGGCCAACCTCCTCCAAAAAGTCAGATAGTCACAGAAGTCAGTATACACGAACTAGTCCCGAGTAGAGTGGACAAACGATAGCGATCCCGCTCGTCCCATTATGGGGAAAAGTAACGTGCGGGAAGATCACCCAGACTGGGACATTTAACAAGAATGCGCTGAACAGTCCGGGGGACAACGTAGTCGTCACCGTAAGGTGCGGGTGAGCGTCGCATCAGATGGTGGTGCGTCCCACAAGTGTGCCCAATTCGAAAATTGGGCACAGGTAGGTAGATCCATGAGAACAATCGCAGCGCAAATGCACGCAACTTTTCCCCTCGGTCGTCTCACGTCTTCTTTGCAAGGCAGCCAGGAGGGTTTCCTTGATTCCTGCCATGTAGTAGGTGTAAGGAAGAGCGAAACGCTCTTTGGCGCTCTCATCGACGCGCTAATTCTCCTCAATTCATATATGTTAAGAATTCGAGCACAAGATAATCTCGAGATTCGCCCGACTCGCGACAACAGTGGTGTGACGGATACCACGAATCAGGCGCTTTGTAAGACACTAAAGATCACAATCCGGTCTCCGAACCTAGAACGATGCATTATCTACCGTACCGAGCGATGTATTGAAACCAAGCTCAGGCCTGAATATAGACGCAGCTCCTGGTAGAGCCCCGCCGACTTCAAACAGGGCATAAGGCGTAGAAGCAGACCCAATTCCGGGAACCTGGAGCCATCCGTATACACTGCCACGGATTCAGCATGACACGAAGTGTGCTCCATATAGGTCAAACGCAATAGTCTCGGCGCTGTGGAAGCTTTCGGAGGAGAGCGTTGGCGGCAAATAGTCAAAGATAATACCCTCTAGGGTGGCGTCCTGGGCCGAACCAGAGGCGAGACCGTCACGATAGCTACACCAAGTTTTCGAGAGTTTCATAGCCATAAAGCCAAAGTGCTTCGGGTATAACTGGTGTCGCTCGGCGTCATAGTGACCGTCGAGATTGGCCGCGGATGCACTAAGAGCCGATGGAAACTAAGGGAGGCACCGGGCTCAAACGTACAAGCGCATAATGCGATGTGTATGTAAGGCGCATAGCGAGTGGCATCTTCCTGGCATCGACAAGTAGGCTCTAAATGTTGGACGTGCGGAAGACTCCGGTGCGGTGGATCGAGTCTAGCTTCCGCAGTAGATGCTCGGCTGCGAATACGTAAAACTCGCATCAAAACTCAAGCTTCGAACGAACAAAGGATCAGTAGAAAAGTGAAGGACTATCTTTATTAGAACCCCAATTGCAGAACGTGACGGAACGAAGAATATCCATGAGGTGGCAATAAGAAACCCTAAGACTGCAAATATGAGCCTCACGGGTGAGGCGAAAAGCAAGCCCAGGAAAGTTTGCGAAGATACCCTCTGTCCAGATCCTGTTGAACAAATCTAGCCGAAATGCCATGCCTCGCTCGCCTTGGTGTCGAAGCATGGTACACGGGACATCGTCCGGACTAGGCGGCGGCCTTCAGAGACATCATGATGTGCATTAAATGCTTGCGGAGAACCAATTTCGCGGAGTCCGAGATTGTGGTCGCGTTCACCTGGAGAACGGGATGAGAGCCCTCCGAGAATTTGTCCCTAATCCGTTTGACTCGATTACACACATCTGCAAGATGGGTCTTCCCGTTAAGTGAAGACAAGTATGCCGCCCAGAAGAAGCGGCGAGCGTGCTTCGAAATATACCGGAACCTCTCCCTAGCTCGGCTAAATTCACCGACAGTAAGGTCCATCGGGGAGCGCATAGAAGCATATTGTTTCTGTCGGTGGGCCGTCTCACATCAGCTGACTACCAAGGAAGCCGACGGCGTGCAAAACGATCAGATGTTTTAGGAATAGTAGTTAGGCCCACGATGATGAGGAAAAGTGTTTTATTATTTTTCAATATAACTACCCTCGACTTCAATGCACTTGCGCCACTTGTCCCTGAGGCTTCGAATTCCCGACAACCAGAAATCTCCCGACTGCTGTTCAATCCACTCTTGGGCGGCGAGCTGGACATCTTCATCGTCCCCAAACCGGCATCCACGCAGTGCAGCCTTGAGCTGGCGGAATAAAAAGTAGTCGCTAGGGGCCAGATCTGGACTGTAGGGGAGATGGATGAGCTCCTCGAATCCGCACTCGCGCACGGCAGCTTGTGCAACTCTGGCCTTGTGGACTTTGACGACGTTGAAGTCGATCATGGGGTGTGAGGTTTCTAGGGACCCAACGGGCAGAGACCTTGGTCATGGCCAAATTGTCGTGGATGATGTTGATAACACTTACATGTGATATTCCAAGTCTCTCGATCGATTCCTTCGACCTTCACCCGTCGATTTTCGAGGATCATCCTTTCCACACGGGCCACATTGTCCTCGTTGGTCACGTCTGACGGGCGTCCTAGACGAGGGTCATCTTCAAGGGACTCATGACCATGGCGGAACTCCCTATTCCAGCGAGCAATGGTTGCATATGAAGGGGCGGTGTCGGTGTACACTGCAACCATGCGTTCATGGATCTCTTTTGCATTCTTGCCTTCCTTGGTCAAAAATTTGATCACTGCGCGGTGCTCAACCTTCTCCGTTGTTGAAAAATTTATGACTGACGATCTGCGATCAGCTACTGCTTCTTAAGTATACGAGGCAGGGGTGTGCGGCTGCAGGTCCTGACTTGTCATAACTTGTCCTAACACCCCCCACAAACAGCCATCCCTCTTCCTCTGTTTTACCCTACCGATTCGCGAAACCTATTGACCGCCCCTCGTAATTACTGGAACCAAATAATCCCATAGTAAAATTTGGTGATATAGGTAAGCCACTATATTTTCTCAAACCTCCTCTTCGACTTGCACAATATAATAATACCTTGGCCATTAAATGTAATAAATGTCAATATTTATTATTAGAGAACATTAATTTTAAATGTCGCCAGAGTCTCAGTGATTTTCTTTTGTTAAATGTGAATGTCAAAATTTAGATAAAATAAGATTCAAAGCTAAGATAAAAAGAAGTTAAAACATCGTGTGAAAAGCGTCCGAGGGAATTCACAGAGGGACCTTTCTAACACATCTCCGGGGGGGGGGGAAGGGTTTCTCCTGGAACGTGACTAGAAATGCACCCCACCTTCAGGCAGAAGGTTCCACTTTCGGTCACTACAAGCTTATTTAAAAAATACTACATTAACATAACATAATTCAACGGGTGACCAAAGCCACAAGGGCCTATTAGAGGTCAAACGAGTCAACACACAATCCATACATAATCTGCATCTACAAGCTTGTGTCTGAACGGCTTAAAAAGGAATCACCATCATGGCTCATCAGAAACTAAATCATACAGCCACTGCTTAAAAAGGCATCACATCACTATCAAGAATTATCAAAAAACTAAATAATGCAATATATATATATATATATATATATATATATATATGCAACAAAACCCACAGGGAAAAAATAATACGAGGATTCCAAGTACTTTCGAACTTTATTTCGAGTTCTTTATCAAGGAATAACAGAAGTACTGAAAATTGTAATATCTATAAGGATGATACAGAGGAGAGGGAACGCCCACAAAAAAAGCAAAAAGCCAATCAACAAAATGGAATAATATGAAATGGAAACCTTAGGAAGAGTGAAGATAAATACAAAATAAGATCATTAAATCAGGTAAATTCAAAAGACTAAATGTTGACAAGAGGATTAAAATACCGCATAGGCAATCAAGGAGGGAGAGAATTTTAACGAGAGATTTAACCCCAAAGATCAGGATCTAAAAACCAAGGTAAAATAAGTATAAATGTTCTAAAGACTTTACTCAAATAGAAATAAATACATAGACATAAACATAAGGCTACATAGATGCACACAAAATAAAATTAAAATGTTTATTAAGATTAATATAAATATTGGGTCTCAAATTAAAAGTTTCGAAACTACATTGTGAATATAATTTAAAAAATAACCCAAAGTTTATATAAGCCAGGACTTAAATTAAAATTTGGACGTTTACTAATAAAGGTCGATTCAATGATATTTCGGGAAATTGTATTGTTATTATGACATGATTTTAGCAGAATTCCAATCAATATTGTGATTAAGATATGACATATGAACATCAAATGAGCTGCTTTCTTCACCGCGACGGACATTATATTTATGCTGAGAAATTCGTTTTTTTTAAACATTTACCTGATTGGCCAAAGTAATATTTAGAGCAATTGATACATTTTACGCAATATATTCATTGGAATTCTGTATTTATCTTCGCTCCTCCTAAAATTTACCGTTTTTATATTAAATGTTCTTTAACTCTTACTGTGTTTACAAAATTAAAAACAAAGTTTAAATTTATTATCTTTAACTAATGCCAGGTCAATTTCTCTTATAGTTTTTAATTAATTTCTGCAATAAACTTTAAATTTATTAACTAATTTTTTTAGTCAGTTTTAAAGCAAATCTAACTGTTGCCAAGTCATATTTAAAATTTTAACTTATAGTACATTTTACTGATATTTTATATTTGGTCACCTTTTAAAATAATGTCCTGTTGGCTTTTTCAAGTTTTCTTCATATGTATTAACTTTGTAAACTTAATTCTAGCCTGAAGATGAAAACTTGTATTTTTCGAAACGTGGTGAAAAATTAAAAGATGATGCATCCGTTTCTCGTGGCTCTGGGATTTATCCTCAATATTAAATGCAGGCTTCACGGCCCAGCTCCATATGGATATATATATATATATATATATATATATATATATATATATATATATATATATATATATATATATATAAATTGATATCACAATATGTAATTTGTCCGAATACAACTTAAAAACCATGATAACCTACCCTCACCATATACTCATCAAACCTATTCAAAACATTTAAATTTGAACTTAATCTCTCCTGTGGTAAACCATTCCAATAATCTATCACTTGTTGGCGAAAAATTACTTACTCATATCGAACATATACCTGGGTTTTTGTTGTGGGTTTTTTTTAAGTGAGGCCCCTAGTCCTATTTCAACTCAAAGAACTTGCTGAAATCTAACTTATCTATTACAGAACAAATTTTAAAAAGCTTAATCATATCCCCTCTCACACACCTTCTTTCAAATGGGAACATATTTTGCCCCTTCAACCTATCTACATATTCAAGGTGTTTCAGGGAAGGTATCATCTTTGTTGCCCTCTTTTGCAATGAATATAGCAGGTTGATATCATGTCTAAAGTGTGGGGACCATGCTTGTATACAGTACTCTAAATGTGGCCTGACATATTAGTTTCTATAGTTTAAGGATAACCTCTATTTTTATAGCTAACATGCCTCTTTAATAAAGCCCAACACTATTTGCTCTATTTTTTGCCTCAAAATACTGCTTAGAAAACTTCATTGACCTATCTACTACTATTACTAAGTACTCATCCTCTAGTCCATTTAGCCAATGCCCATCCATTCCATAGCTATTGTCTCTTCCCATGTTAATAACTTTATATTTTTTAAGGTAAAAATTTATCTCACTTTTGTGCCCAACCTAATAACTTATTTAAGTCACTCTGTACTTTAAAGTTAGCTTCAACTTCATTTACTACAGTTGCCAATTTTGTGCATCAGTGAAAATTGACACTTTACTATTTATAACCTCCACAAGATCATTTATATAAACGAAGAATAATAATGGGCCTAGATCTGATTCCTGAGGTAGGCCACTGATAACGTCCCCTCCACTATGACCTCGCCCCATTCAGTACCCACCATGTTTCATGTGGTCTTCGCAAACTATGCGCGTCGCTATTTAAGATTTGTAACTACTACATCTACTACAAAACACATTTTACAACACATAACCACCCATCGTTATGAGGAGCCTATCTGTTGTGGGAGACATAAAAAGGTAGAAGATTAGGGGTATTTTTAGAGGCGTTGATGCGCGCCATTTAACCTTATAGGAGGGGATTGGTCAGATTGTATCCGCGTGACATTAGGAAGGTCACCAAGTAGTCTTCACCATCATCACTTGGGTGATATCTAGGGCAGTTAAAGGTCAATAGTCAACTTGTCTTTTACAAGACACTTTCCTCTAGAACAGCTATTGATGCATTAAAAATGACTGTAGGGGGTATAGTAACAAAGTTAATAGGTCAACAAAAAGTTAACTTTTACGCGTCAGGTCAACAAACTCTTTATGTCAAGAAAGTAAAAAATATAGAATAAAAATATATTTTGTTAACTTTTCGCCTACTAATTGGCAACTGGTGGCCTACCAATTAGCAATTCCTGACTTTTTCAGTTGCTGTTTAACGGCTATTGTGCGCGTTTGTGCTTGTTTTTGGTGGTCTTTTTTACAGTTTTGAATTATATATATAGACATGCCTAAAGTTGGGATGTAATTGAAAAATATCCCAATGAATTCATTTGTTCAGGAAAAAATTAACTTTATTGTCGAATTTGTTATGTTACAGTGAAGCACGAAAAAAACTTTTCGTAGAAAAACATCGTTCGATTCAAAAACACCAGCGTAGCCTACCTAAACGTGTGGAAACTGGAAAGACACAAACAGTGTTAAAGCTAGTGACTACATTTTTGTCAGCCGCAATACCCGTTCATAAATTGTGCCATCCTCATATAAATCAATTATTCTCTGATTTGGGTGTAGCAGTCCCCAGTGTGACAACTTGTAGATCAATATCCATGAAAATGGCCGAGAGTGAATCAGCTAGGATAAAACACTTACTAACGGGAAAACTAATTTTCCTCGTCGTTGACGAAAGTGAAGTAAGAGGCTCCAAATTTTTGAATATATTTGCAGGAATTATTGATGTTCCAGAAATAACTTATTTAATTAAATGTGAGGATCTTGTCAGATCTGTTAATGCGCAAAATGTCATACAAAACATTGATAATACCATAAAAGAATTTGAGATAGCAAGAGAAAATTTCTGCTTACTTCTATTTGATGCAGTTCGTTATATGGTGTCGGCTGGACCAACACTCAAGAAACGTTTCCCAAGACTTTTCCATGTAACGTGTTGCACATCTGTTACATAACTATGCAATGCATATAAGATCATTTTATGCAAGGCATCTATTATTAAAAATAAAGAGAGGAAGGCTTTGTTTCAAGAAATTGGTACTCTCCCACAACCAATTTTAACACGTTGGGCAAGTTGGCTAGACGCTGCTTTCTATTATGCAGACAATTTTCCAAGCGTCAAATGCATTGTTGAGAATTTTGAAGGTGATGGAATTATCGTTCGGAAGGCTAAAGATAGTGTCTAAGAAAAACCTACCAACGCAACTACTTTCCATTAAAATGAAATACAATCAAATTGCTCGCTTGGTGCCTAGGATGAAAGAACTGATTTCACCATTAACCATTTTACCATTAACTTTGATGACGATCCTTGTGAGATCAAGCAGTACATTGAAATAAGACTTAAGGAAAATGATATGTGTTAGATAGTTGAACTCCATAGGCCTGAAATATCACCAACAATTTATTCTTATCTCCTTAAATGTCAGCTAACAACAGCGTATGCGGAGAGATCATTCTCCATGCTTAACAAACTCTTAAATAGAGACCGCAACTTCCTGCCGGAAAATATTGGAAAATACTTTATTATGTACCACAATCAGGCAACGCTAGAATAAGTAAGTTAAGTTTCGTTCGTATCAGTGATTTTTCAAATAAAGTCAACTCTTTACTATTTTTAGGTCAACCTTTTCATTTTTTTAAGTCAACTTTTTACTGCACTAGTGATATCCATTTTGCGCTCCCTTACAAGCCAATTGCGCCCTGGTGCGATCAAATCAATTTCTATTCATATGCTACGTTGTCATGGCAACGAAGGTCCATGGGTCTGTGTGAGGAACACATCTTCATTGGAAATTGGCTAAATATTTTAACTGGAAAAAAGGAAAGGACATGTGACCAACGAGGACAATTTCACTTGGGAGGGGGGGATAATGGTAAAAAAGTGAATACATAGAAAAAACAAGAATATTAAAAAAAAATAGATTACATGGCAAACATCGTCACTTAAGATGACGTATTATAAAACTCCCTAAAACATTCCTGTTCCACTTAAGGGCAAATTCTTCGATTAGCTACTACAAATTATCTCTATTTCCTAAAGAAATACCGAACCAAATACAAAGACCAACGAACCATTTTCCATATTTGAGAAAAAAACTTAGAAACGTCCCAAAATTCTCTTAACAATCATTCCGTTTAACCAATACACAGATACAGACTAATTCTGTAGTTTTATGTATCGTAACGCCAGTATTAGATTAACGATGGTGTTCATTTGTAGCCTAAAACTAAAAATTCACAGCATCCCATTTATATAACCACTTAATGGGGATTTCTGATTTAGTTTTATTAAAACTGAATTTTACCAATAGATGGAACCCTTTTATTGGACCGGGTAGCATTGCCAATTCGATTGCATTCTCCACTATTTTTTGTCAAGAATATTATAAATGGAATAGAGTGCGAGGCACAATAGAGCAACCCATTCAATAATAATAGCACCCTGATTATGCTAAGGCCTTTTTCGAAGCGGAAAATAACGCGTACACTCATTGTGTTACAATGGATTGTAGGTGGAAAGGAGAAAATACAGCAATTTCCAGCTATGTTTCTACTAAATAATGCTTTCTATTCCCATAAAAGGCGACCTGAATAATCATTTGCACCTCCGATTATCTGCTGAAAAATTGCAAATTAGTCTACAGGTCTTCATATCTTAAAGGTAATTTAGAACAACAAAAGAAGGACGGTCACAAAATACGAGTACTAGAGATATGTTGCCACGCGATCTCTTGTAGGCCTAATATTGACATCATACCCTTGTTATAAATTTGAATCAAACAAGATATCAATAGAACTTAGAGCCAAGAGAATCACCTGATAGCATTTATTAACAAATATAATTTCGTAGACGATACAGCATATTCTAAGGAAGTTAGGTTGTTTGCTGTACATTTATTAATAAAGACTCGTCTTTAAAACCGAGGCATAATAGATACAGGGCTGGTAGCGCCTACTGGATAAGACATTTGATTTCCCCTTCTGAATACCGAGTCCGAATCCCAGCAAGAGCAGACACCCAAAAAGGGTGCTTGGGGCGAGCTACCGCGGGCTGCACAGTCTGACGCATGGGCGAAGGCAGTTCCATTACGCATGCGACATCACTCACGTAACCAATCACACCATCTCCCATGCCTTGGCGCACACAACACATTTTCTTCCGTCTATGAACCTGTGGGTCAAAGTTTATAATAGGGAGATAAGTAAGGTTCTTATTTTTAATCAACCGAATATGACACATAGCAATGGATTTAAGCTGGATAAGTTTAGAAAATGGTTTAAAAATCGAGTGGTAGATGAATGGAATACGCTCACTAGTCATGTGATAGAACCGATATATCTGCGCAGTTTTGATAATAGATTGGATAGATTCATGGATGAGGATGCTGTGAGGTGGGACTGAACTTGGTGAGGGGAACAGGAACCGTCTCGTATAGGCTATTGATTGGCCTTTGGCACTCTTTCTTTTCTTGTTCTTATGAACCCTACCAAACGCTTGCTGGTTGGTAACAAAACTTACTACCACACTTCCCGCTCCGTTTTGGTACACTCGTGCTTGCCAGCGCTTGTTATTCTGATCTGGTGTCAATTTAATTAACAAGTCTCAATTAACCAACTAATAAAAGATTCCCCCTAAATTCGGGGGAGTTATTTTCGCCAAGAAGGGGTTGCTGTTTTGCAACCCGGCAGAACCTCTTTATAGAGAATAACCATTCAGTGAATAAAACATCAAATAAAAAACGGAAATGAGTCATATTCTGAATATATGACAGTTTTCATCAGCGGATGCGATAATCGGTAGTTTTCCCCCGCACAGTTGCCAGATCGACTAACAATTGATTCAGTGAAAACAAGGTGAAAATAATATTCCTATGCAAATAAAAGCAAGTAGGCGCTTTAGGTGAAGTTTCGCCACCTATTTTTATCTTTTATATATAAGTATCATACTGTTAATATTTGTCATTTAACGTAACTCATCCGAGAAGCCTAGTTTATGCAAACAAAGAAAGTAGGCCCTTTAGGTGAAGTTTCGCCACCTATTTTTACTCTCTTATATATATATATATATATATATATATATATATATATATATATATATATATATATATATATATATATATAGTTATTATTTGTCATTTAACGTAACTCTTCCAAGAAGCAAATTTCCATATGCATTGTCCTTGTCTGCCGTCTCAGTGAGTTAACGAGTACTGTTTGCTGACCTTAATATAGTGTCTCCTTTAGATTTAAATCTCTATTAGTGTTGTAACTACTGTTCTAATACAGTGTGACCCCCCCCCCCAAAAAAAAAACGGGCCTCAACTTTCAATAGGCTTCATTTCTTAATTACTTGTCGAAATGAGAAATGAAGCCTAGGGAGTAGCAGTTATTCGGACTAATATTTCTTAACCTTAATTTGGTTTTGGTAAGAACCGATTAGTTCCCTAATAATTCCTATAAACATTAATGCTAGAGGTAAAAAAGGATGATAGGGATTTTATCACCTATCTGGACTTATTTAGGATGCAATATTTTTCTCAATGGGGACCTAATTTAACATGGGATCCGAACCACGGGTACCTACAGGTATCTAAAGCGTATGACAGCCGCACTGAAGGCAACCCGAATCGGTACTCCATCCTGCAACTAACTACATCTAAAGTAGCTTAACTTCAGTAAAATCGTAAGCGATGTTTCCACTCGACTAAGCCTACCTCAATGTAGTCAAAGTAAAAACGATTTCAGACTAAATCTGCGATAAACTGAAATAAAGTGAGATAAAGTATCTAGTTGTTTAACATTTACACAACTTGTTTACATTTTTAATTACGTAACTGGTCGAAGTCGTGCGGGGCAATTATGAGACCAGCATAATTCGTTTTAAACATTCACAAGACGACTGCGACAAGGACAGAAATCGGTTAATATTCTAACAAACCGTCCAATAAATTTGTAGTTTTAAATACTTAAAATTGGTTTCAGCTAACAAAATATGAGCCATTGTATGTGATCTGAGCGCAAATTTCAACGTAAGTGGCTTGTTTGTTAAAAAATAAACGTAATTATTCAGTTGCCAAAAAAAAAAATCAGGAATATAGCAAAGTAGTAATAACTAGAAGAGACATTTGATCGACACAACAATTCTCGTACCTTAAATATTGGAACTGAATTAGTACAAAAAGAATTCGTGGAGTGTAATGTTCAAATTTAGAAATCTCCTAGGATACAGATGGGAGCCATAAGTAAGTTGCGCCCACTGTCACTCAACTGGATGAATTTCACATAAAGATCAGAATGACAATCGCTGGCTAGCCTGAAGGCACCAGCCAGTGTCCGGTCTTCGTTGAGGGCTGAGGTGTCGGGTAGTATTTTGATCCCAACCATCGATCATAGAACCATATGATAGGGGTCGCGAGTAACCACTTGGTGGTATGTGGATATGAACGCCCCGATAGGGGGCTACTAGTACTCTATCGGCAGGTTTCTGGAACACAGAGAATGGGAGTGTTGTACTCAGAAGACGGGAAGGAAAACCTAGCGCTGTCGTGATTGGCTATGTGCGTGATGATGTGTGGTAGAGCAAAGATATTTACTGCCGCGGGGGCTAAGGTTCAGCGTATCCGCCAATGGGGTCCATAGGGTAGATATAAAGAAGATCAGTAATAACTACAAAAGTAAGATGGCATCCATGCGTGCCCAGGCTGAAAAGATATGAAGGCATTTGTGCGCAAAGAAAATTTAATACGATCGAAAACGCAATCTGATCTATATTGATCCGATCCCCTTTTCAATAAACACGCTTTTGCAGGTGGTCAAGAGCCACGGAGACCGCCTTTGATTAAGTATGTCAAGGCAATTTTCGCAAAAAAAGATGCATCACACGACAGGCCTCCATTGACCGAACTGTAGCAAGATATCCAAATTTATTTTTAACTAATTTACTGATACTTATTTGCATTGATTTTACGAAATTCACACCATCACCCCAGGTTCAGAAGTTGTGGTAAATTTGATTAATCAAAATGCCATTATAACCCAATCCCCCAATTTTCAGTGAATTCGAGCGATATAGTATTTTGAGTACCTTTAGAAGAGGTCAATTAAGCTGACATTTATATTTCCCTTTCCATTATTTAAATAACTTCTCATCTGAATGTATTTCGAGCAAAAACTCGCTCCGCGCATTGCACAGAGCTCCAGTGCAACGAAAACTGGCTCAGAAGTGGAATTTCTAGAGAGAATAAAAGTTCATGGGATGAAATTTGATTGTGTAAGTGTGTACGCCTATGCAAATCTGGTGGTCTCTGATTGAACTACATACGAAGAATATGTAGATGTATCCCAATCTACCTGATCTTCGTGTGGAAATATATACGCCTACCTAAATCTGTCTCATCCCCACGTACAAATATGTACGCCTACCAGACTGTTTCTTCCCCATGTGAAAATATGTATGCCTATCCCAAACTATTTCCTCACCATTTGAAAATATGTACACCTATCCGAATTTGTTTCATGCGCGTGTGGAAATATGTACGCGTATCCGAATATGTTCCATCTATATGTGGAAATATGTACGCCTATACGAACCTGTTCCATCTCCATGTGGAAATTTGTACGCCTATCCAAAATCTGTTCCATCTCACATATTAGTATATGTTTTCTTTTTGCTTTTATAACCGCTTCAATGCGTTTTTGTCTGTCTATAGCTCTGCATACCGCAATGCAACCTTGAAGCAAACCCATATAAACACAATTGTTTGTGTGGTTCTGTGTAAAAAAGGTCCTTGATTGTCTGGGGGGTTGATTTTCCTATTATAAAAGAAAAAGTAGTCAGTGTCCATAAATGAGGGAATGACCATTTGGAACTAATCTCTAGATATAAAGGAGAGAAATAACAATAGATAAAAGAACTTTGACTATTTCCTCAAGAAGCTCATGAACGGTTGTTCACTGCGATATCGGTGCCTGTCCTTGAAGCGGAACAGGGATCCATTCGGGAGAATTGCACCCCCCCCCCCCCTCTCTGTCTAAAGAGTTTGAGTACTATATTCGTGCTATATCCCTTCCATGCATCTTCACTTCACCTAATTTCACCAGATAAGGTTCATCCTCGAGGTATTTTTCCCTCGAGTTTAAAGCGAAAACTATCAGGGCATCTTCAACAGAGTTTAGGAGAAATGTTTAAAGAGGGTGGTGACGCTGGAAGTGAGAATGCGTGGCAGATACGAATGAAACTAGTTCACATAATAATTGAAAACAATATAATAAACAGTCGAGTATATCTCATCTATAATTAGTATTTTATATGTTTTCATTTTGCTTTTATAACCGCTTTAATGTGTTTTTGCATAGTGAGCATAAGTGGTTGGGGCAACCTTCTGCCATTCAATGTGTGATACTAACGTGTATTCCTATTTTTTTCAGTGATTAATCTTATTGCTAACTTACAATTAGTAATTTTTTGTTTAAAATGTCTCAAATCATTGCATTGTCCAGAGAGTGATTATCCCAAGTCAAAATTGCAAGAAAATTGAAATGCTCGAGAAATGGTATCCAAACAACCATTAAAAGGTACAATGAGACCAATTCTTTCAAAAACCGTGATGGTCAAGGTCGCAAAAAGTGTACAGCTCCGAGAGAGGAGAGTTGCTGAAAAGGACATCTCTGGCGAATAAGAAAAGAAACTCTTATGATGTAGCAGCTGAGTTTCGGCCCGCAACAAACAAAGAGATATGAAGAGGCACAGGGAGAAGGAGGTTATTAGAAGCTGAGCTCAAAGGATGAAGGCTAGAAATAAACCGTGGCTGTCTCGGGTGAACAAGAGAAGCGATTGTCTTGGGCAAAAGAACATGAAGATTGGACTGATGATGATTGGGCTAAAGTTGTTTGGTCTAATGGAGACAACTTTGAGGTAGGTTCTCCACATTAGTTTCCACCAATTTATTATGCTTGTACACATTTTTATTGGATAACAAAATTCTCGGAACGATGATACATAGGACCCACCCACAACCGCAAGTGTCTAGAGAGAGAGAGAGATGGTTGACCACGGACGCCCGATCACTGTTGAAGAGACCATTAACACCATAAGGTCCTTCAAACAAAGGGCACCAGGATGGTATGGGCTCACTAAAAACAACCTAGTGAATGCCCCTAGGCAAATTATTCAGGGAATGGTGAACATCATGAACGCTTCCCTGAATACAGGCTACTTCCCAGACGGGTATAAGATGGCGAAAATCATCTTTATCCCGAAAGGGAACAAGCCCCCAGACCAAGTGGCCAACTACCGCCCAATCTCTCTCCTAGAAGTACCCGGCAAGATCTTCGAGAAGATAATAGCCAACAGGCTAAAAAATCAACTCGACGAGTTGGGAGCGCACAACCAACTGAAACGGCCCTGGCGCTCCTAACAGAAAAGATCGCACAATGCCGTGCGAAGGGCCACTATGTAGACATCGTGATGAGGGACGTGCAGAAGGCCTTCGACAAGGTTTGGCTGAGTGGACTGCAATACAAGATCCTAAGTCTCCAGCTAAACCCAGTCCTGGAAAGGATTCTTTGTGACTTCATCATGGACAGAAGGGCGCGTATAATGATAGAAGATCACAAGGGTCCCTTGCTTTACCTGGTCTTCACCATCGACCTCCCTACTCCAATCCACGGGGACACGATGTATCTGCAATACGCAGAAGACATCACTCAGATCGTCCCCTGTAGGGATAGGAAAGCAAGGAATCAGGCTATCAACACCATCGCGGAGATCTCGAACATCAACGACTTCGAGAGAAAGTGGAAAATCCGGACGAACAGGGAGAAGCTCACAATTCTCTCGCTGGGCCGTGAGTTGACGTGGCCCATTGTAATTGATGGGAGGAGATACGGTTACTCCGCCGTAGGCACCATCCTGGGCCTAAAAATCTCAGACCGCGGATACTCGAGTCACTACACGGTGAGGCAGAATGTGGCGAAGAGAGAAATCTCTAAGCTATATAGGTTCAGAGAACTTAGCTCGGCAAATATTAGGAAATTATACCTGTCGTTCACCGGGCTAAGCTTATCTACCCTGCAGTAGTGACTCAAGCGGCCAGCAAGACAGCTATGAAAAGGCTCCAACGAGTACAGAACTCTGCCTCCCTCTTCATGAACAAATGCAGAAGAAGGGATCGACTTCAGCAGAGGGACCTGCACCGCAGGCAGAATCTGGAGCCGATAAATGTCGCAACCCAGAAACTAGCCAAAAAGGTCTGGTCTACAATGGCCAATGATATCATACCAGAGTTAAGAAGAACTGGGCGCAGGATAAACATCCCTGCCAGGCTGCACGGGCAAGTCGGACGTAACCGGCGATTCCCAAGCACCAAAGTCCATTCGGAGGAAAACATACGACCAATTTACACTTAAACACTAACAACACATAGTATGACACGAAAGCCTAAAACATAACAGGATAAACAAACAACGAAAATTCACACAAGGTACAAACTCATAAACGCAAGCTAACAAAGGCTTGAAAGCTCAACAACACAGATACAAGAATACAGATTAAACGAGAAAAGGAGAACAAATACACAGAAAAACAATAAGAACCCATACAGAGTAAAACATGAGACAACAGAAATAATCACACAAAGGAAAATTAAATATATAAAAATAAAGCATGCCAGCGATGCCCCTAAAACAAGGGCAACCCTACCCCCATTTCACCATATTTTATCTACTACTATCCAAATTTTTTAAACAGTGATTATACCATCAATTGAATACCAAAAATGATCATAAAAATTTGTATTTCTTCTTAGATCTTTGGAAACCCTGGAGCTGTTTATGTTCGTCGAAGAGTTGTGGAAGCTTATGATCGGAGATGTGTTGTCCCAACAGTCAAATTTGGAGGTGGTATTGTAATGGTTTGGGGCAGCATGTCGTCTTCAGGTCCAGGATTGCTGTTCACTTGTGAGGGCAGAATGAATTCCAACACTTACACCAGCATGTTAGACCAGGTTTATCAACCTTTCTTAGGTAAAATTTTCAATGATGCCATACCAGATGGTGTAATCTTCCAACAAGACAATGCTCCCTGCCACACATCTAGAGTTTCAAAGGGTTGGCTTGAAAAGAAAGGGGCTGACGTTGATGGAATGGTCCCCTCGGTCTCCAGATCTCAACCACATTGAACATTTGTGGTCACACTGAGCACAGGAGTGAGGGTGCACAAATGTTCCTCAAAAAGTGAAGTAACAGCCAAAATTGATGAAGAGTGGCAGAAAATTGAGCCAACCACCTGTACCAACTTAGTCTCAAGTATGCAAAAATACATAGAAGCGGTTATAAAAGCCAAAGGAGGACACATTAAATATTAATTAATGATAGAATATAAGCAAAAATGCTTATTTGTATTATTAAGAGTATGAAATAAATGAGTTTCAATCAAATTCTTCACTTTTTCATACCGGATCCATAATTTTGGCCAAAATTGTATAAAGCCGCAGATCCCCTCCACTGTCATTGAGGCCGGGAGGGCACACAATCTTCCAGATGTCAGCAGCAGCAAGGTTGCCCATGATACACCTGCCATCCCATTGAAGCTGCGTAAAAGGAGGGGGGAATAAAAAGAAAAGGGTAGGAGGATCCCCCCCCCCGGCCCTAATAAGGGATGAATGGGCGAAATCTGGATGGCGACTAGCCTGAGAAATTCGTCACCGGCCAAGGAAAGAGGCAATAAGAGGCTTGGAAAGACGGTGGCAAAAAAAGGGTAAAATGGAAATTTTAATAAAGCAAACAAAAACAGTTCCAATCTAATTTAAGACAGACGCTCCAGTATCAGGGGTAACATTATACACCCCCCTCCCTTTGTGGGATATCCTCTGGACAGGCTCCCAGCACCCCCTTCACAAACCCCATCCAGGCACACCTAACATATACAATGTCATTCACTTCCTCCTTGGTCTGTCAGTCCTTTCTATATCAAACATTCATTGACATAATCAATCCGCGTTTCGTGCGGTCTTGCAATCCTGCTCACACTCTCTGACACTCATAACAACATAATTCACCAAATGAGAAAAGTCACAAGGGCCAATCAAAGGTCAATCAGGTCCCCCCCCCCCCCCATAAACTGCATCTACAAGATTACGTCTGAACTACTTAAAAAGGAATCACCATCATGGCTTGTCGAAGCCTACTCTCGTATAATGGAATAAATCAAAATAGAAGAGGTTAAATTTCCGCATTAAATTTCAATATACACCCTGCAGACGCTAATAGCTTGGTAGAGAAAGTTAGGATTTCTCGGTTCTGCGAATCAATTTTGATTAAACTTTTCCCAGCTGGTCTGCACAATATGACAAAACTAATGCTAAGTTTTCATTATGATGTGTTACGTCCTTCAATTTTTATTTCAGATTCGTCTTTTTGGGAGTGAACTACGCAATGGGATGTAGCAGAGGCCACAACGATGAGGAAAAGTCTTTCAATATCAAGGAAAGTGCTAAAGGTACCTCTGTTCATGCTATTCCAGAGATGTTAGTTCGACGTGTGGGTACGGTTAGACGATTTCTGAAGGACCCATCGCTAAGGAAGAAGAGATCTAATTTGTGGGAGCGCCAAGACTATTACAGCGGTCCTTATTCTCCTGGACAACTGGACGGTGGTTCCTAGAGAACTTGCCCCAAATCGTATTGAATCGTTTCTACACCTCTGCTAGAGTTAAGTTAAGGCACGTATGCCCGCCAGGAAGAGCGGCGGGCGAGCTTCGAAACATACCGGAACTTTGCCCTAACTCGACGAAATTCATCCACAGTGAAATCGTTCGGGCGGCGTTTATAGCGCATGTAGGTACGCATAACACTTCAGTTTGAGGGCCGTCTCACACTCGGCTTACCATCACGGAAGTGTTAAGCGTGCAAAACGGCCAGATGTTCTAGGAATAGTAGTTAAGTGCACGGCGATGAGGAGGCCGGAGAAGAACTCCAGCCTCATCCATCGAGCCAAACTCCACGAATCGGCGAGAGAAATCAATCATTTTCTGAAATGCGGACCACCGCAGCCGCGCCAAACACCTCCGGGGAGATGGGGTATTTCAGGCAGCAGCGATCCAGAAAATATTTGAATGGGAAAGTGATCAATATAATGGAGGCTATCAACTACCTCCAACCCTAAATCAGGCTGTTCATATGAAGAGTACAGCGATAGATCAAAACAGAAAAAGGAAGACCGGTTCTCGGGTAGTGATGCGTAAGCACATCCACATTTAGGACACCTATCTCGAGCTCATCGATCGGGTCGGCAAGGACATGACCCCTGGGATTAATCGAGTAATATCCATAGAGGATGTGTCTACCGTGGAAATCCCCAATCAATAGAAAGGGCATGGCAACCGACGGTGGAATGAACGCAGAAATAACATATACCTCCTATTCAGGTGTAGCTGCACTACTACTGCCTGAAAGGAACTATGTAAACAAAAAGAGGAACGGAGACATCATGCAGGGGGTAAATCGCACATCTTCCTGCCCGGGCCCCATCCCGTGGTGGTAGGCTCGCAAAACCCTTATACTCTGGGAAGAGGGGAGGGGAGACCCGCCCAACATGGTTTCCTGCAAAATGATAAGTAAGGGAAAACGGCAGGAGACGAGCCTCGGCAGCTCCTTCCAGTTGGCCCCAGTCAGCGGCAATTCCATTGAAGGAATATACACTCCAGGCCTAGCTCGGAGGAGATGCGGGTCCCTCTTCGAAGAGAAGACCCTCACGGGAATGGCCGTCACTGTGGCAGAACAAGGCGCTGTCGCTTTCGAGGACTTATCGGAGGAAGTTTGGCTCGCTATGCGAGTCTATTCCTCCCTCTGCCTCGAAACCTTTGGCGTGCGAGGCGGCTTCGGAAGCAGAGGTCCCTCCTTTGGATGGTTCAGCATTTTCGAGCCACCCAGTCCAGCATAGGGTGGGGGCGTGGAAGCTGATGCTACTTTGGTGCTGTCCTCCTTTCGGGGGAAAAATTTAGGAACCCCGGAAGATGGACTCACGACCACTTTCAGGTGTGTTGCCTCCTGTGAGTCTAATGACTAGGTGAAGGCGCACGGCCGTTTCGCCTTAAGGGAAACGGTCATCGATGGAGCAGGGAGAGCATCCCTGGTTTTACCCGAGGCTGGATATGAACCTTTTGTGTTGCCAGCTCCACGACTGGAGCGCTCAGGGTGAGTATAACCCGCAGAAGGGTTCCGAATAGGCGCTGAAACGACCGTGCTCGAAGGCATGGAAGGGCCAGGAGCAGAGCCGGGTGCGCCAAGACCAAGTCCATAGCCTCGTGAAATGAGAGACGCTAGTGGGTCACCTCCGCAATCATGTCTGGTAAATATGTAGATTATCGGCCCGGCCGATAAACCGTAGTTTTTTCGTACGTGTTCCAAAATGTTTCACGTTTTTGGAGTACATTTAAGGGGACGGCTCGTGTTGGGGTAAGCACCAGGGGGGGACCACACTACGATGATCCTGAGTTTCATTAAATTGGGGGGGGGGGTCTGGGGGGCACAGCCCCCCAGTATATAATCCTAATTGTTATAATGTTCTGACGTTTACAGAGGTGAATGCTTTAACTACAGCATGTCAGCGTCTTTAATCGTTTTGCAAATTATAATAGGGGGTGGGGGGTGGGGGGTATGACGTCAGAAATGCTCGATTTCATTTTTAAGGGGACGGCTCGTGTGGGGGTAAGCAAAAGGGGGGGGGCACACTACGATGATCCTGAGTTTCATTAAATTGGGGGGGGTCTGGGGGGCACAGCCCCCCAGTATATAATCCTAATTGTTATAATGTTCTGCCGTTTACAGAGGGGAATGCTTTAACTACATCATGTCAGCGTCTTTAATCGTTTTGCAAATTATAATAGGGGGTGGGGGGGTGGGGGGTATGACGTCAGAAATGCTTAATTTCAATTTTTTTTCATACTTAATAGCTTTTTATTATCCCCATTCGGAGTCATTTTTATTTTTCAATATATTTTTCACCATTTTACTCTTTTTATTACCTTGTTTTATACAATTAAATGTAATTAGCTAGATCATTTCAAGGAACTACTTGTTTTTTAGCAGTTTGGGTGTCAAACATTCCCCTTTTACGCAGTTTGAAAATTCTCAATCGCACGTCTTCACCGCAGTTTCAAAATGCAATCGAATTTTCAAGTTTGTCCGTCGTCTATTGCGGAATTATTAAGCCTAGTTTCTGCTAGAGATAAATTACCTAAACAACTTTTTGGAAGTGCATAATTTAGTGCGAACTAAAAGTGAATGCGAAATCTGTGGCCGGCAATTAGAGGTGACCCCAGAATATTGAACGCGTCTGGCGAGATGCGAGAGGTTCAATTCCCAAATACAGGAGAAAAACCGCTCAATTCGACGCCTATCTTGCCACCGCCATCTTCTGCTAGCGCTTCCCGTTGACCAAAACGGGAATTAAAGAACGATTCCACGCCTTCCTCATCGCTATTTCTGAAGTGTACCCCCCGAAATAAAGTAAGTTAACAGCGCTTATCGTTCTTTATTTTTGGATAAGAAAGATGGCGTCAGTTAGATTTCGAATACGACGCAGGCGCGCAAAATAAATAGGCTTCCCTCTCCGCTATTTCGGAATGATAACCAATGCAATTAAGTACGGGAAACAAAGTGTTTCGTTTTTTTTTCGGGCAATTTGGTAAATAAAATGGCCTACGTAAACAGCATTTTCGGTGGGTTTAATTTCGAGATTTCCCCCCCCAAAATGGCGGCAACTAGCATTCGAACAAAACTCAAACGCGCATGAATATTCAAACACGGGTGAAAGATAACGCGAACGAAGATTCAAACACGGGTGAACGATAATATTTACACAAAACAATTTTTCCTAGGCCGGGCCGATAATCTACATGTTTACCTCATGTCTAACTCAAGGGAGCCTCCATGTGACCATTCCCCACCAAGGTACCTTAAGTTACAGTCAAGTTTCTGGCCAGCGCGCCGACCCCACGCAATATCAAAATGCATGACTGCAGGGGGAACGGCCCAACATGCTACTCTTTTCCTTCCCCCTTAAGTGGATTGGCACTATCGAGTCGCCCCCTCCCCCCAGGAGTGGGCGATTTTAGGCCGCCTGACTACTCTCTTGGCAGTCCGCTGTAATAGAAAAGGGGGGACTGACATTGGTCGAAAATAGTGTCGTCCAGAGAAGGAAGTGAGGGGGGGGGAACCTCCCGCATCCGTAGGGCTAGAAAAAGACTAAACCTAATCGCCAGGAGAGGGTTGGAGGAGGCCCTCGAGAAAGCACGAGGGGCACATCCTTTTCAGAGGTGAAGCTGCCCAAGAGCGGCTCTAAAGATGACAAAGGGAAAGCCCCTTTGCCGCATGTAGATGCTGATCGGGCAGCTGCTCCACCAGTCAAGGGGTTGTCTCGTGTTACCTCTTCCTCAACGACACTTCAGGAGGGCGAAGGCGAATCGAAGGCGGGTCTCCACGCGAAGTCCAACTATTGGCCTCTGTTATCGCCATATTTGTAGAAAAAGAAAGGACACATGGGAAGTAAATACCATCACCGCCAAGTGACTTGTGAGGAGGTTAAGAGAAAAATATCCATAGGATCAGAAAAAGTCCAGAATGTGATCAGTTACACACACTCAGCCCACGGGTTCGAGCTCAACCCGCCCCGCCATTCAGGCGAAATTGTCCTCGAGCTTTGACCATAAATGATGCTACCGGAGTAGCCACCTTAACTGTGTACTGGAGGAAGGTGAACAGAGTCGACGGTACAGCATTCCCTGTACTTAATACTCGCCCTAACGAGCGGTCTTTCGGTCCTCGCGGCGGGTAGGGACCTCACGGTATAAACTACCACTCCGCTAAGGCTCATAAGAGGAGGAAAGTGCGCCGGGCAACCATAACCTGTGTGGATAGAAGAGCAAGTGTGGAAAGGGATAGGCGGGTATGTAATAAAGAGAATTACGAGAAAGAAGGGTCCAGTAACGAATAGGGTGGGTGATCAGCTATTATCATCATACCCTGGGTGCTGGATGGCATGCTGTCCGCCAAAGCACCATAGCTACGGGATAGAACTCTGTCCAGTTAAGAAGTCCTCCTGCTACAAAGTGCGGGTAGATAAAGTTGAGGGGATAGCCATAATAATAATACTATTAAATAATAATAATATTAATAATAATGATAATCATAATACAGAATAACAATGATAATACCCAGTAATAGTAATATAAAATAATTATAATACAAAATAATAATAAATACTAATATATAAGCAAATAATATTAAACAATAATAAAATAAATAATCAAATAATATTAAATAATAATAATAAAATAATACTAACGAATAATAATAAATAATAAAAATCATAACAATAATAATCCTAATTAATAATAAAAAGGTAGAGGAGCGCTGAGAGGGAGCAAAAGGAAAGCGGACCAACAACTTTCCCATCAGAGAGTTCGGTCCCTCCCTCCTTTGCACTCAGGCCGGGAGGATGTGCAGTTCCTCCGGATCCAAGGCTACGCATGGAAGTAAGGGTGTGGGAATAGTAGACCATTACTGGTAGGAACAGATTCAGTGTCTGTCAGGGCGTGGTGTGTGTGGGGAGGAAGGGGGGGTAAGTGCATGTGAAGCGAATGAAGTGCTTGTGGTGGGTAATGACAGGTTAGTTATTGATACAGGACTTTTTTGTGAACGTGTGCGCAAGAGGATTTGTTGGGCCAGGTACAGAGGTGTACCGGATATGAGTTTGAAAGGACAGTGAATTGAGCTGAAAGGGTCGCAGATGAAGAAAAATGTATGGGATTCTTTTTTTTTAAGGTAAGGGTGAAAGATTACCTTTTCAGGAGCGATTTTCGTTGCGAGGAGAACAACGCCACCAAATTACACGACCTCTTAAGATTAAAAGTTGGACCGCTCTTCGCTCGTGTTTTTAACCTCGCTTCTGGATTAATAAAAACCAAGTCAACAGTCCTAAGTCGCGTGCTCTCAATTAGGCCGACTTATGACCTTACGACCTTCAAAACGCTCAAAAACTCATTGAAAAGTAAAATGGTTACCATACGACCGACCGACATACGGACCGACATATTATTTACAGAATCGCGACCAAAGATGGCCCACTAAAGATAAGGCACCTCAAAGATGGCCCACTAAAGATAAAGCATCTAAAAGATGATCCATTAAAGATGAGGCATCTCAAAGAAGGTCCCTTAATGATAAGCCATATGTAAACTGACCGGGTAAAGTAGGAAAAGAAAACCTAACCTAACCTTACCTTCTTTGTGACTAATTTCTTTTGCCTAACTTACAAGTAAATCTTTGGTGGGGCCTCTTAGAGATGGCATCTTTAGTAGTTACCACTAAGATGACTTGTCTTTAATTGATCTGCCATAATTATCAATTTTGCAAGTACAAAAGTTAACAATTTAAGGGAATTTAAAGGTAACTAATTTTTCGTTTTCATTTTCCGACTCAGCAATTTAAGGGAATTTAGAGGTAACTAATTTTTCGTTTTCATTTTCCGACTCGGCAATTTAAGGGAATTTAAAGGCAACTAATTTTTCGTTTTCATTTTCTGACTCAGCAATTTAAGGGAATTTAAAGGTAACTAATTTTTCGTTTTCATTTTCCGACTCAGCAATTTAAGGGAATTTAAAGGTAACTGATTTTTCGTTTTCATTTTCCGACTCAGCAATTTAAGGGAATTTAAAGGTAACTAATTTTTCGTTTTCATTTTCTGACTCAGCAATCTAAGGGAATTTAAAGGTAACTAATTTTTCGTTTTCATTTTCCGACTCAGCAATTTAAGGGAATTTAAAGGTAACTGATTTTTCGTTTTCATTTTCCGACTCAGCAATTTAAGGGAATTTAAAGGCAACTAATTTTTCGTTTTCATTTTCTGACTCAGCAATTTAAGGGAATTTAAAGGTAACTGATTTTTCGTTTTCATTTTCCGACTCAGCAATTTAAGGGAATTTAAAGGTAACTGATTTTTCGTTTTCATTTTCCGACTCAGCAATTTAAGGGAATTTAAAGGTAACTAATTTTTCGTTTTCATTTTCTGACTCAGCAATCTAAGGGAATTTAAAGGTAACTAATTTTTCGTTTTCATTTTCTGACTCAGCAATTTAAGGGAATTTAAAGGTAACTGATTTTTCGTTTTCATTTTCCGACTCAGCAATTTAAGGGAATTTAAAGGTAACTAATTTTTCGTTTTCATTTTCTGACTCAGCAATCTAAGGGAATTTAAAGGTAACTAATTTTTCGTTTTCATTTTCTGACTCAAGGTCGGATGACGGGGTGTTTGTGTTTCAAAATATCCGAGTTTGAATGTGAAATATGTGTAGCTGGAGTTAGAAAAGGTATATTTTTAAAGTTTCCAAGTAACCAGAGATGCGTGATAGAGAAATATAATTTTAATAAAGTCCAAATGCTTCATATAAAAATGGAAATTTTAAGCCTAATAACGAAATATGAAAATCTCTTTAAAAAAAATTAACGAGACTATTTCAATCTATTTTTAATGATTACCCAGGAAAGAAAAATGTAAAGAGTAGGGAATTTTGCACTAATATTTATTCTCTAAAGTAAACCAAAGTGGTAAAATATTCCTATTTACGAAACGCTTATTGAATAAATATTAGTGCAAAATACCCTACTCTTGAAATGGCCATTTGAGAAATGAAACCAGATCTCCATATTTTCATTTTACTGACTCACGATGTTTAATATCAATTAAAATGTACATAAACAATCCTCCCTTATCTCACACTTCTGCTTTTGTTGTTTTTAATACCAAAGGATGTCTCATTTTTTCCCTTATACAGAAATCTCCCCAATTCTCCATTTCTCACTTTTTCATACTTCTTTTTCGAATAGAGTTGGAGCGCTTTCTATTTCATATATGTACAATATCATATAATGTCCGGGTAGTTTCTATTTCATATACAATATCCACCTGCTTTCGCCAAGAATCATTTGTAAATTATGTTGGAGATAGATACCACTTGAACACTTGCCAAAACGACGAGGTCTTTGTTTTTGTTTTTTTTAGTATACAGGTTAGAAACTTTCTAATTTCCTAATATTTATTTTTATGTCGTAATTCTAAGGTATGTGTTCCAGTCCGACAAAGTAGTTCAAGTAATTGTACAATCTTATTCAGAGGTTTTATAATACTTTCAAAAATCTTGGTCATATTGAATCGTTCTCATTTTCTTTTTTCTTCACCTGTCTTATCGTATCGTACCACCATTGTATGTATCTACAGTAATTCAAATTTCTCCCGATTCTGGTATCCTCTGGTGACCGAGGCCACCCTCCTTGTTGGTGGTGGGGGGAGGATGTGCGACAGATTGGCCCCCGGCTGCGTCCATTTAGGTGGTCATCCAGATCATCCACCCCCTTGGTTGCAGATCTCTGATGATTCCGTTGTGGCTCCTTGTCCCTCCGCTGGTTTGTTTGTTTGGTTTGATTTGGTTTGGGGGGAAGGAGTCCGACGACGTAGCCGTCGCCCGCATCCGTTGGTTACACGGGTTTCGTACATTTTACCAATTTATAAAAATATTCAATATTGACTCTTTTTTTTACTTCTTTGATTATTCTCGTTTTCTCATTTTTCCCCTGCTTTGATTATTCTCATTTTCTCTTTTTTTTTCCTTAGCACAAACTTTCGAGATCTCTCGGGTAAAAGTTTTTCCAGTTTTATTATTTAGAAATGAGTGCAATTTTCACTTGGGGGGGGGGGGGTGAAAGTGTGTTTTTGTAATGCCCGTCTTTACACTCGGGTCTAACCAGCGCGGGAAAAGGGATAAGGATGAAAAAAGGAATTACCAAAAATGTGATGAAAAGGATTGTTACAACATACTTCCTTAATCCTGCATTTATTGGGGCCGGAAAGGCATATTCAAGGTCTCCAGGAACGAATTTGTACAAAGAGGACAGGTACCCAAATTGGAATGGTCCTTAAATTTAGAAAACATTTGAGACCAGAATTTTTAACCATTATTGGCCTTATTATAACAGCTAATATTTATTTAAAAAGGCAACAACGGCGGCATCTTGGCAGAAAGTTTATATAGATTGGTAAAGTTGGGGAAAGTGAAAATGAGAAGACGCAAAACCTAAACGCCCGCAACTCTCTTTCACTCTTGGGTTAAAAGAAAATCTAGTTTCTCTATATAATTTGAGGGAGTTTTATTTGTTTAGAAAAGGTGAAATCTAACGAGGACATTTGGGCCAAAAATATATATTCTGATAAAGGCTCGCAAAGTAAGTGTTGTCGCTAAGAGAGTAAAAGATGAGTGGGATGTAAATAGTCGGAGGCGGAGGTGAAACTCCAAAACTTTCCTCCAATCTTCAACGCGTTCTTGAAGCTGTGGAGGAAGCAACAACATTCGGGATGGAAACAGGTCTTCTTTTTAGGATTTTTTCAATTCACATTTCAATTTTATGCTTATTCACTTCTTCTCGCCTTTTTTTATTATATTTTTGGCACTAATCATTTATGTAACCACTCATTGTTGCAAGTTTAGATTTCCCTGAAAAAATATTTTACACTGAATGCGCCACCGGAGATATTTTGCATTTTTGGCAAGACCGAATTGGGACCTACAAAATTCTAAAGCCAATATCTACTTTCTCACCGTAATATTTACCTTTTAAAAATATCCGGGGGGACTTAAAGTTGACCTGTGAACCTTCCCTTGCAGTTATAAACATTCGCGGAACTGGTTTTTGAGGCACTTCTATAACTTTCCTAATGTTCACATGCAGCGCCATCTGGAGAGAGAATTTGAGAAAACTCAGTCCCTCCAGTTTCCTAGACCTATTCTTGGAGAATCCTTATGACATGGGGATTTGAAGTTATGTTTAATTACGGGGCTGCTAACGCGAAAAAGAGATTTAAAGAATTGGACAGGAACAGCGATCACGCCCGGCACTTTAATATTTCCAACACTTGTTGCATCCAGTGACGAGTGTAAGAAGAGTTGCCAAGTAGCAATTTAAGAGGACAGATAGCCGCATGACGCTTTGGCCTCTTTGTCTGATTGCGGCCATTTGTTCCAGGCTATTTTGTAGGGAAAAATTAGGAAATTCCCACTAATGGAAATATTTTTCTTTAATTTTGCAAACACAATACCTTATGCGGTCTTTTCTCTCTCTCTCTACCCAACCGTATAAGATAATAAGTTGGTGTATCTAACAAGTTCATTCTATCGAAATCAAGAGAAAACAAACGCACGTGGATCAGGCCGATGTATATTTGTTAAAATGAGTGGAAAACGATTTTTGAATTTAACGATAAAACTGTATACGATATAAAAGCAAACCAAATGAAACGCGAAATTCAACCAGATATTCTTTGCTTAGTTGGAGGATGGTGGCCCGAATTGGGTCGAATGCACGACGTCTGCCAAATGCTGTACTGACTGAACCGTGGTTCGGATACCAAGTTAACCAGTAGGTAGGCACTACAGGGAAATACGGGTTTCAAAATTCAACCGAGCAAGAGACAGTGACAAAAAAAACTTAAAAACCTTAGCATCTGTAGTAATATATATATATATATATATATATATATATATATATATATATATATATATATATATATATATATATATATATATATATATATATATATTGTGTATTTTGCCTTAATTAATTTCCTTTGGCAACTTTCTCTTCTTTTAACTATCTTTTTTATTCCACCTTGTAGATGGTGGATTACTTGTCCAGCATTCATCTCTTTTTTAAATGAATGTGTTTGGTAAAAAACAAACTAAATTGCTAAGCTTTCGATCGAATAAGATCGAAAGCTTAGCCGTTTAGTTTGGTTTTTTACCAAACACATTGATTTAAAACAAGAGATGAATGCTGGACAAGTAATCCACCATCTACAAAATGGAATAAAAAGGATAGTTAGAAGAAGAGAAAGTTGCCAAAGAAAATTAATTAAGGCAAAATACACAATGGTCTTCAACAAAATTTGCATTCAAGAAAGACAGCTACCCAACTACACTAATATATATATATATATATATATATATATATATATACTTAAAATTTACCCAGTATTGACAAATCAAAATAACTTGCCAAACAATTTTTTACTTAACGGAACGAAAAAACTTGAAAAAATGGTGTTCCAAAACATGGAAATATCTTGGCTTACAGCAATATAGGAAGACGTTTTGCTAAGTTTCTACTACTGTGATTTCATCATTTCGGTTCCAATCCATACCGAACTTTCTTGGCGCAAGTCACAATTCGTATTTATTGATATTCAGCTCAGAGAAGCGAAAATAAAATGATCTCGGTAGTTTTTTCTTTACAGAGGTTCATAAGGAAAGCGGGGGAAAGAATCGTGTAGAGATCAGTTGGGCGCAAAGGGTAAGTGCATACACCCGAGCCTGTCTTAGTAAAACAATGTATTTGTATTAAAAAATAGAGAAAAGTAAAGGAGGAATTTTCGTCGTTTTGAAGAGCTGTTCGCATTAGAAAATGCAACGGTTGGGGTAGGTAAAATTTGAGGATACATTTATTCACTAGACTGAATCAATCTTTAAGCAGACGTTTTCACGTCAATGGAAAAATGAGCAAGAGTGCTAGTAGTTTGTCGTAGATCCTCGTGAGTAAAAGAGTAGGAAAGAAAATAGAGATAGAACAACTATGACAGTTGAGTGAATTCATGCAACTTGAACCCTTTCTATTCTAAATTTTATCTGAACTAATAGTTTAACAAGAGACTTAGCAGCTTAGCTCTAAACTATAATCGCAAAACTATCCGGTTCACTGAACGAGGCAAACTGAAAGTTGCTCCAAGACTTTACTTGGACTTTAAGAACTGGGGCATGAATTGCAGAATGTTAGTTGGAGATCACCTGCAAAATGAAGTTTATCAAGAATCTTGGTCGTGATTCAATAAATTTATATAATTCGTTAGTCAATATTGTGTAAAATAGGAATATTTCTATATGTGGGAAAAAAAGAATTGCCAAATTGAGCGAAGTAAAAAATAAAAGGAAATAAAAAAAATAGAAAGGAGACGAGTAAGAAGTGAAATAAGTGTTATTTAAATTAACAATAGCATTGGCAATAAAAAATAACTATAGTTTTTTATTCTACCAATGATATTAAGAACTGTAAAAATAAAACAAACTTACTTATAATAACTACACAATTATTTTGGGACAAATGTACAAAATACCAGAACTATTGATTTCTTGTCTCCTGGAATGTTTTTGCTTCTAGTTTATAAAACTTTATCTCAATTCTTTCATACATTTCGTTTTTCATATTCTATTGTATACGCCGTAATGCCTTTTCCTTCTTAACAAATCGTTGCCTTATCTTGCTATTATGAACACATACTTGGTGTGCGTTTATGAACTTTGTATTGGTCGAATTATTAGGTAAATTTTAAGAACATCACCACCAGTTATTTTAGGTATTAAAATGTATTTTTCTTACGTTTTTAGTTGTTAAGAACACGAATATAATGTGCAATACTGCCGCAATTCACTTACTTTCTGGATAAAAGGTTTCCTTTATTTATAATTAATTTGCCCAGAGCCCGCCGCAAACAAACAATGAACATTGAGGCTCTCTCTATGCGATGTCTGGCAAACGCCTTTAATTCTAATCTAATACAAAGCTTTCGAATTGTATATATTACGAGTTGATTCGAAATAACGGGCCGTGTGGGAGATGCAACCTTCAACATTAAAAGGGGGGTATAGGGGCGAAGCCACCTATTTAAAAAATAATCATCTTAGGGTTAGAATTCAAATATGACTGCCATACGTCTTTAGACGCTTCAATGTTCATCGTTTTAATGGACTACAAAAAGAAGTGTTGCACACGTTAAGGGTTTTGCATCTTCTGCTCATTTTAACTTCCCCTAACTTTACTAACTTATTTATATAAACTGGCGCAATCGGATTGAATTAAATTAATCATAAATATAGCCAAACTTTTATCCAGAAAGTAAGTGAATGGCGGCGGTATTGAACGTCATATTCGTTCGTGTTCCTGACACCACAAAGACTAAAAAAAACATTTTAAGGACTGAAATAATCGGTAATGTTTTTAAAATCTACCCTCCATTGTAATAATATTATAAACTGCTAATTGATTAATTTATTGATGCCTTTAATTAATGGGATACGGCAAGTCGTGACGTTGCTAGAACTTTCTTATGTTCTTTGCTAAACCAAACAGATTCTGAAGGCGATGTGGTTTCTGATCCGTTTTATTTGCAAGGGGAAAGGAAGTTCGTCTTTTGGGGGAGAGGGGGGATTTTATCTCACACTATCTCACACACACCCAGACCAAGTTTGAAAATGGATATTAAATCACTTAAATTAAGTGTGATAAATATAGTATCTCACCCCTAAACAACGCTGCTCTTGTTAACAAATAGGATAAAAATTCCGGAGTAGCGTGCTTCCATAGCACCCAAGGTAGTTTTGGTAGTTTTCTCTTAGTTATGCCTTTCACTTCCCCTAACTTAACTTTCGCTTTAACATTTCCAAAACGTTTTAACAGAAGTACCACTGATGGTTTTCAATGTTTAAATAATACATATAACATCTGTATCCAATTAAACGAACAAAAACCTTTGTTTCTAAACGTGCTCTCACAGAGGCGAAATTGAACGCTGGTCGCCAGCTTTAGCGAGAAGCCGCGGAATCAAATGTTGTTCTTTGATTTCCCATATGTATTCCGTCGAAGGAATCAAGGCTCGTTTAATGCGCGGCGAAAATTCCCATTTCGTCACTTATTGGGTTGAATTTCAGGCATAAGATTGACGCTGTTTTCCAATCATCTATATTTCAAGCGTTTCTTTGTCAACTGCTAATTAATTTACAGACTTGTCTGAAAAAGTTTGGCTATTTTTAGCGCTGACGTTTCTAGAACGCATCCCGTTAAAATCTCGATAGATAAAAGGAGCTTGCGCTTGGCATGCAAACCGACTGGTATGAGGCAAACGGCCTATCCCGCTCTAGAAACCGGATTTTGGTCTTGAAAAAAAGATAGAAGGCTTCCAATATATATCTCCTAAAAATTTACTCTTGGTGTATCTTTTTTCACATGGATGCTTATTTTCTAAGCCTAAAGGCAAGAAAAAAATTATTTTGAAATACGGAAAAAACAAGCCTTAACTCTTCCCCTCCCCCCCCCCGCCATCTAAACTTACTCTAATAATTTCATTTTGCTTTACTCGTTTTTAGGGACCAGTAGCTATTTCCTCCTGCTAAATATTAAAATTGAAAATCTATTTTAGAAATAACTTCGATAAAACCTTTGAATATACAGTGGCGGCAACAAAAAAAGTGACATTGAATATTGGCAATAGAAATCGATACATAAAATCGCTTTCACGATTTTACTTGCCAACAAGCCAATGAAAAGGGGCGGGGCTTATGCCACGAGTGGATGACTCTCCTGAGCTAAGACAACAGAACTGCGCTTTATTGGAACTTACTGTCTCGTTTGAGCTCGTACAGTGAGGTTTTGGTGTACAACGCTCCAGCGTGCTGATTTCCTGCATTCGTGCCTACATTTGACGTGCTATAACTTCTGTGCAAGTGGATGCAATGGGGCGGAAAAAGCTTTCTATGACAGAGAAAAGCCGTGCCTTGACCCTATTAGAGCAGGGAAAGTCTTTTATTGATGTAGCAGCAGATTTAGGAACCTCAAGAAATATGATTTATCGCCTAAAACGGGCAGCTGAGTTATTGCCACCAGGTACCATACCAAAGAGGAAGGAGGGCACTGGTGCAGCTAGGAAGACATCTCCAAGGACTGATAATATCCTAAGGCGTGAAGTGATGTCAGACCCTTCTGTAACCTCCGCTTCAATCAAGAAAAAACACCCAGACCTTCTCCAGAACGTCGCCCTCAGGACCATCCGTCATCGCTTACAGAAGGACTTAGGCCTACCGGCTCGCCGCGCTGCCAAGAAGCCACTTCTTACCAAGGCTATGAAGATGAAAAGGCTTAATTTTTGCAAGACCTATAAACATTGGACAGCTGCCCATTGGAAGAAGGTGATGTTCAGTGATGAGAGCACCTTTAGGCTGGTCAGAGGAGAGTCAAAGATCGTGCGTCGTCCCAGCAATGTGTCTCGGTATGACCCAAAATATACCGTGAAAACTGTGAAGCACCCTGATAGTGTGATGGTGTGGGGTGCCTTTAGTGGAAACAAGGGCAGAGGAGGTCTGTACTTCCTTCCCAAGAATGTAACCATGAGGGGGACTAACTATCTCGAAGTTTTGAAGCAGCACATGCTGCCATTTTGGGAAATTCATCGGTGTGAATTTTTCATGCATGATGGTGCCCCTGCTCACAGGTCCCAGTTAGTAAAAAGGTTCTTCAATGATAATAATATTAGTGTTTTGGAGTGGCCTGGTAATTCCCCGGACCTAAATCCTATTGAGAATGCTTGGAATCTGATGAAATCCAAAGTTCAAGAGACAGCATCCGGCAGCATCAAGGACCTGATAGAATCACTGAAGAAGATCTGGGTTACGATCGACCCCACCTACTTGGCAAACCTCGCTGAATCAATGCCCAATCGACTCAGAATGGTCATCAAGTGCAAGGGCAACATGACCAAGTATTAACTTTCATGAAATATTCATAATAAAATATGTAAGTTACATTTTTCAGTTTCATTTTCCCCGAATTGTCACATGTCACTTTTTTTGTTGCCGCCACTGTAGTAATGAATTGTCCGTCGATTTCGGCAATGGCATCACTTCATGCCCTTAAAAAGAATAAGTTGGGCATAGAGAGAAACTTACATAAAAGATGCTTAGAGTGGGAAGGGATCGGCATTTCTCAGCCCACTATCCTGGCACTCCATAGTTGGGCTGGTGGCAAAGTGGTCCAAGACGACGAGCCATTGTAGAGTGCTGCAGGAAACTGCCGAGGCGTCGGTCTAATAACGCTCGTCTAGTGCTGGTCGCCACAGCAGATTTTGCATTAGGGGTTGACTCCCGTAGTCTTTGTCCAGTTAAGGACATCCACAAAATAGTGGGTCAGGAGTTGGCGAGGGACCAGGGCGTGTCCACACGTTGGTTTTTGATAAGATGTTCCTATTGCTCAAATACATTGTAAGAGAATTTTTCCCTGACTGGTTACTGTTTGTTTTGATAAAGTAACTTATTAATAATTTTTGTGACCAAAAAAAATTCTTGCGAATATTTATCTAACAATAAATAAATATCATAGGAGATTTCAGTTACTCATAGTCTTTTATTTCTTCTTAAAACCACCTTCTGCCCTCATTTCAATTAGTTTTTTCTTTAGTATACAAGAGTAGCGGCTTTGCCACTGCTTATTCGTCAAGTTGAAGCTTGCTTATTTCACAGCTACCCATCATATCTGATGGACGTTCCACAATCCGCCACCCGTAGACGCGCTAGGTAGCCTGAAGCTCGGCTCCTGAATATATTTAGGAGCTGGGAGCGACGGGTAAACACGTCTGTTCGCCAAAAGAAATCTTGCAATATACGGAAACAGCCATGCCTATATTTTAATACATTTTCAGACATTCACCATTTATAATTCGTTTTGAACAGTTTTTTTCCTCAGCGAGAATAATCCCACCCGACTTGTGGGGTCCGACATTGGGTAGCTTTCGACAAACAGGATGCCGGCAGAACTGTGCAACTTCTCACAGTCGATGGTCGCCCTGATTAACTCTTGCCACCATCAATTCTGTGTGAGGCTAAGCTGTGGGGATAGGCCCAGCGCAAACCCCTCTCCACATTAATCCACTCACTGCGCAAGCACAGCTCCACTCCACTCATCTTTCATTTTTTTCTCATCTTCCTCACTCTCTCTTTCATTCAATCATCCCCTTCACACACTCCTCCCTTCATTAACCCTTTATGATCACACCCATAAATTCATTTCCATTTTCATCGAGTGAAGCTTGAGTCGTCTTCGTATTCGAAGGACAGCTTAAGATAAGATAAGATGATCATATTTAGTTTTTCTGAAGTTCATTTGCTCTTTGTTCAATTTGTACATACAAACTAAGAGAAAATTATTTTTTATTAATATTAAACCAATTCATAAAATTTCGTTCTTAAATTATAGTTTTAGGGGAAAGAAATCCCGAAAAATTTCCGAGTTAAAGTTGCTAACGCCTTAAACAAACTAAATCTGATTATTGACAAGCAAGAATTTCGATGAAAATGCTAATAAAAGACATGTTTTTGAAAGATTGGTCTTTTTTAAATTATAAAACACCCAAGTCAGGATACATCTAGAAGCAGTTTTTGTTTTGACCCATTTCTAAAAAAAAACGAGGATCGAGGAATTTAACACCACAGTCTTATTAGGATTTTCCAATCATGTTTTTAAAAATAATCCTCGCAAATATTGTACTAATAATCACTGTATGAAAGTTCCAAGTTGGTAATTTTGAGTAACTACGCTCTTTATACGAACTTGTTCCTTGAGGTTTAGTAATACGAACGGATGAATTGAAAATAAGCAGCCCCAAGAAAAAAAATGGTAGGAGTTTTGTAACCATTGATCTGAGTTCTTTTAATATGCCTTTTATTTCTTAGTGGGGACCGAAGCTTAACGAGGGTTCCGAACCACGGATCCCTACAGCTTATGGTAGCCCCCCTTTCCCTAAGAAGAAATGGAGTGCTTCGCTAACTTCCCAAACACAAAAAAAAAATAGTCAAAACAATCAAACTTCTTTCTGTAACACAATAAAATGACTAAAAATAAAAAAAAATCAACCCAAACAACTTAACTTCCAAACATTTAACGACTACTTATATTTTGGTCAATTTTCTTCCGTTGTCTCTCTCATATTTATATAGAAAATGAAAATGCTCTGGAGTTATACAAGATTTCTTCATTTTACCCATTAATAAATTTCTACGTTACTAAAAGGTTCGTGGAGGGGCTGGGGTCTAAGTCCTAGTTATTTATACCTTCGAATGCAAATAAGTTTCAGAAAAAAAAACCAGAATTTGCCAAATCAAAATATTTTGTAATTTACATTGGATCTCCTAGCCTGAAAACAACCTTTTTATCTACCCGTTTAATGATTTTTGGAAGTAAAGAAGAAACATGGAAACAAAAACCAGTGTTATACACCTGTTTCGGAAGTCAGTGACCGGAAATATATCCGATGATTGAAAAAGAAATCTCTCTAAATACAGGATTGTAGATACATTTTTCTCTGGTGAATCAAATCCGGCATCCTTGTATTGATGACGTCAATGGCCTCGGAAAGTCGGTTGATTTAAGGCTATGCGTAGGCTTTGTGGTCTCTAGGGTTAGGGAAATTCAGTTGATTTTTTTAACGCTATGTAGGCATAGGCTAGGCATGGCAAATATTGACCTTCTAACTCAGGTTAATTGTGTTTGGTCTCCTTCAATAAATGTTATTTATGGGACAAGTATTTGTAGCTGATCCTGTATTTATTAGAGTTTGAGGTCAAATTTCGGAAAATGCTTGCCCTCAAATTTTGGGGTAATTCATATATGTATGTGTTAAAAAACAATTGTTTTTTTAATGAGGACAATGTTTTTTCTTGGGTAAATAAAAAAAAGTGCTTTGGGGTGTGTATTTTTTGTGAGGCTATTGCAATTGCATCATATTGTATTATATATAATTTTTTAAGGTAATTTCGAAATAGGGAGGCTTCGCCCCCCATACCCCCCCCTTAATTATGGGGGTTTGCACTCCCCGCTATTTTTTTTAATAAACTCGTAATATTCCTAATTCGAAAGCCTAACATTAGATTCGAATTCAAAGGCGATTGTCAGCTGGCGTTAGGCCTCTAGTTTTTCTACCGCGTTGCTCGACTTCAGACATATAAGCCTCGCTCTCAAATCAATTATATTTTCTTTAAAATTGTTTAATATGAAATTTCCACATTTTTCACATGTAATTCAGAAAGAAAATCACTTCAAAATGATAATACACTATGATGTGATTCCAACTCACAATGTGTCTCCCAGAGGGCGGCCACTCTATTTTTCGTCTTAACATCGTAATTAGAAATGTACCCATATTAATTAGTGAAAGTGCTATTGCGGTTGTTTTTTTAAATAGGGATATTTAGAACATAGCGCCCACAAAATTCTAGGGCAGGCATTTTCCGAAATTTGACAGAGTTTGCTTAGATAAGGTAATTTTCAATTACCAAGGTAAGGCTTAGGATATCTCACAGTTGCCCATAAGGTGAATTGAATTTGGTTGGATCCCTTTCTCATGAAACCCATGAAAAGTTGTTCGTTGGTACTTTTGAGTACAAGGAATCTTTGTACAAACTTGTACATGAAAGTTTATAACACATCTTACCAAATTCGGTATTTATGTCGATACGCATATATACTAAGTCATCTTTAATACTTTTCACTATTTTATATTCGTTATTTATATTTTTCCCCTATATTTCACATCCCATATCTTTGCGGGCTGTTAAAATGCCATCGGTTACATTAGTTTCTTTATTAATAAAAAAAATTGCCCCGAACAAAGCAGAACCTTTTTCCTCAAGGCCCAGTTAATTATTTTTAACGTACGCCAGCGGGAAATATTATAATTCCAAAAGAATTAAACTATTTTAGCTTACACCAATAAAGGTCTGCAATGCAATGGAACACACATTTCTATTCATCTATTTCAATATATTTTTTAATGGGATGGGGGTTGCCTACGGATTGAGGCAAACCACACTCAGCGAAATTACTTCAATGTCAACTATTTAATTATTTCCTAAAATATTCCCACGTCCTACTTAAATATTTTAAGCGCCCTCCCCCCCACGTACCCTTGAAAATCACTGATCTAAAGTTACTCAGTTCATATTTCAGAAATAGTAGCATAATACTGACTAATACCATACAAAATAATATCAATATCTGATTTTACCTTCGATAAATTATACTTAGAGGGGAAATTTATTTCTTTAATCAGGAATAAGCCGTTCCTATCATTGTTAATCTGAGCAAAAACATTAAATTCCTTTTATTATAATAAACGATTTATCACCTATTTCTTAAACAAAGAAAAAATCAACAAAGGCATCTGCGACAGAAAGGAGAAGTATAATATGTTAGTAAAGATTGAGGTGAAATCAAGAGAATGGAGATTGGGTGGAATCTACATACCTCTATGGGAGGAAAGCCCGCCTGTTTTCAAGACAAGCGCCCAAGCGAGATCGCAATGGGTTAAAAATTTGCTACAGGATTATCTGAAAGAATAGTTCCCTATTCTCAGACAAAGGTAAATGGATCATGAAATTATAGAACCTAGAAACCGATTCTTTTTTCAGTATTCAGAATGGATCTGATACGATAAAGCATCCAGCTTTGAAATATAATCGTAAATAGCTCAATTTCGAACTTATAAACTAAAGTTGGAAGCTCCTGTATTATATTACTCCCCCGCTCCCCCTAAAAATGGAATTCAGGTTTCAGAAACTATTTTTCGAAGCCTAATGTAGCGATTTGCTTGCCTGAGAGCGCTTAGAGCAGGAGTGGGGAAGTTTTCCTGTATTGAAGGCCGCATTAAGTTAGCTATAGGCGGCATTACTAAAATTTGAATTCGATATACTGCAAGTTGCAGATTATTTTGAATATATATCTAACTACTATGACTATATATCAGCTTAAAATGAAAAAAATAATGATCAATTCTAAAGTTACCAACTTTTTAATAACTTTGTTGTGAGGATTTTGTGTAGAAAAGCGATAAAATAATCTGCAAAATTTGAATTCATTCAGAAGGCCACATACGGCCTAAATACCGCAGTTTCCCCTGTCTTAGACACACACTCGTTGTTTCAAAACATGTGCACAGAATAATGAAATTACAATTCAAATTGTTGACTACTGTTTAGACAGATAAAGTGTCTGTCGTCACACCGTACTTAGATCATTCAGATTTATTCCTCTCTAATTATTACATAGATAAAAACGAGGAAAAGTTTAATAAAGACGCGTGTGTGGTCAACTTTGTTGTATGGAGTGGAGAGCTGGACAGTGTCAGCAGCAATGGTGAAAACAATGGAGGCGATGGAGATATGGTGCTGGAGATGAATGATCAGGATCCAGTGGACAGCGAGAAGAACGAACGCAGCAGTTTTGCAATTGGTATGAGAGAAGAGAGAATTGATGAAGATGGTGAGAGGATGACAGTTGAGATTCTTCGGTCATGTGATGAGAAGAGAAGCGATGGAAAATTGGGTTGTAACTGGAGTGGTGGAAGGAAGGAGGGAAAGAGGAAGGCCAAGAGAAAAATACATGGATGTACTGGTGAAGTTGATGGGAGGCGGGGCGTCGCGCGAGCAGTTCATCGGAGCTACGCGGGACAAAGGAAGATGGAAGTCCTTGGTTGCCGACGTCCGGAGGATATGGCACAAAGGTAAGGTAATTATTACATCATAAATGTTAATGACCTCATTTTAATGCTAGTGAATTGCTTGACCTGAGTAAAAGGAGGTAAACAGAAATTAGGTTAACAACCCATCAGAGACCCTATTTCGTCACAGTTAATTGGGGACTAATTTAAGTGGCATATTCCGCAAAAAAATGGTAATTTAATTATAAAAGTATTTAGAACAAACATCTTCGATTTCAGTCCTTAAAATAATACCACTTAAGGTTATGTGTTCAAATGTGGTCTAATTGTGACAGGAGCAAACAAAAAATAACGAGGTAATTTTTTCCTTAAGCATTGCTAATGAATTAAAATTTGTGTAAAAAAACAATAATAAACGATGAACGATAAAAAGAACACAAATGGTACAAAAAAACAAAAAACCGATATCAAATCCCTCTTAGCCATGTTGTTTGGAAGTCCCAGAAACAAAATTCTACGGGGAAAAAACTTGGTAGGGGTTTCATTTCTCATTGAGGGTTTACTGATACCGTGGGACCCGAACCAAGGGTATTTACAAATTATGACTCGAATCTGAACTCCATCCGACGATTAACCACAGCCTAGGTATAGGTCACTTTGCTCCAATCGAGGATAAAAGCAAATTCCTACAAGCGCAAAGTTATGAATTTGAACATCCTTGCTAGGGTGTGAGATCGGCATTGATAAAATAGGTTTTCACTTTAAAAGCGGCTCTTACAAGGTTATTAAGGGAAGGGTAAGTGGAAAAAAAGATTTAAAAGATCCATTATTACCCCCTGAAGACTTTGGATTCGAGATCCACCGTAATTATTGGATTCGAGATTCACCATAATTTTTGAATTAGGGATTCACCAGAATTTTTTATTTGAGATTCACTAGAAGTTTGGAATAGTGATTCACCATAATTTTTTGATTCGAGATTCACGATAATTTTTGGATTCGAGATTCACCATATTTTTTTAATTGGAGATTCACCATAATTTTTTGATTAGAGATTCACCATAATTTGGGGATTCGAGATTCACCAGAATTTTGTATTTAGATATTCACCAGAATTTTGGATTAGAGATTCATCAGAATTTTTGGATTCTCAAGATTCACCATAATTTTTGGATTCGAGATTCACCTTAATTTTGGGATTCGAGATTCACCATAACTTTTGGATTCGAGATTCACCAGAATTTTTTAATTAGAGATTCACCAGAATTTTCGAATTAGAGATTTACAAGAATTTTTGAATTAGAGATTCAACAGAATTTTTGGATTCAAGATTCACCAGAATTTTTAGATTAGAGATTCACCTTAATTTGGGGATTCGAGATTCACCATAATTTTTGGATTCGAGATTCACAAAAAAATTTTAGTTAGATATTCACCAGAATTTTGGATTAGAGATTCATCAGAATTTTTGGATTCTCAAGATTCCCCATAATTTTTGGATTCTCAAGATTCCCCATAATTTTTGGATTGGAGATTCACCAGATTTTTTAAATTAGAGATTCACCCCAATTTTTGAATTAAGAGATTCACAAGAATTTTTGAATTAGAGATTCACCAGAATTTTTCGATTCGAGATTCACCAGAATTTTTCGATTCGAGATTCACCAGAATTTTTCTATTCGATACTCACCAGAATTTTTGGATTTGAGATAAGAGTGGTGAAGTGAACTGTGTGGGAGGTATACTGATCAAGTAAAAGGAGGCCGTGCACCTCTCTTGGAATACCTTGGCGGTGTTGCAATACAGGAAGAAAAGGGAAATGAGAAAACTAACGAGGTCATTTGAGGCTAAATGTATCTGAAAGGATGAAGGTTGGCAAAGTGGTGAAATAGTAGGGAGAGTGGAAGTAAATAAATAGTATGAACAACCAAGATAATGGAATCCTTATTGCTTAAATTTAGATGAGAAATGTAACGAGGGACTCTGCCTTAGAATGCTTGTAGCAAGAAATCTGTAAAGTAGCGAAGATGAAGTGAAAATATGTAGGAGATTTATGTACATATTACGCCTTTGCTCCTTTTTTTTAATCTTTGTTATTTACAAATGGTTACTTGTTTTTAAATCTAGTCTAGTATTAGTGTGATTGCGGCGACTTTTGCCTTAGTAGACAGTCGCCTGATAGGCTCTTAATTTTTTTTTAAAAAGGCATTAGAGCTGGTAAGACACGAAATTCTCCAGATGTAATTACAGCATGGTTGTCCCCTGACCCCCTTCTTGAGAACAAAGAGAATGCTTGGGTGGCTAGAGAGCGGGGGCGCGCAACTCTTCCGGCAGTTATCTCCCAAAGTCAAAGAAAGGGTTAGATAGTAAGAGGTTGGGGCCGACATACAGCGGTGGGTTTACTTACTCAGCTTTATGTAACATTTGATACATATAAATTGCAATACAAAAGGTTTTTCAACATTCGCATTATCGACTCCTGGGTTTCTCTGAAGGAGAGTTGATCGCCTCAAATTCTCTATCAAGTCTCGATGCATTTTCACTTCCCCAAATTTCATCGTTTAATTTACCAACGTCGGATCTTGTCTTGAATAGCGAATCCGTTACCTTTTGAGGGTCGCTATTTAAGACAACAGTGGTTAAATGTAAAAGACATCATTTATTAATTTCATTAGCCTTGGAAATTAATTTATACATATTAATCTGTATTTCAGTATTGATTTATTCTTCCACTAATGAAATATTTAATTTTTATATTTATATCAGATTCGCTATTTTTGATATGGAAAAATCGGGTTCACTGTTGTTTACATCATCTCAATCGTCTTTAAAAAAAAGTGGAGATTTCCCCGTTTTCGTGTATTTTTTCTTTAAATAAATAATAATTTTAATGTTAACACACGAGAAATTCTTTAACTAGAATGGTTTCCTCTTCGAAGGATTTGTTTATCACGATGGAAAGCGATAATCACTATATACGTTATTACATGGCTTCTTTGGGCAACGAACGGCCTAGAAAAGTGCAAATGCAAGTTCCAATTTGGGTTAAGTTAATTCACCCACATCGTAGGTGATTCGTTATTCACCGAATGGAGTCCCGATTTCTTCGATGTGGTGGCTGCTGCCATATGTTGTACCGACCAGTGATTCAGAACCTATTTGAAACTCTTGGTCCCCAGTGCGAAAGGCCTCAAAACAAGTGTAGATTGGTACCCAAACCCAAACAGCCCGTTGATAACGTACAAGTAAAAGAGTGACTTCCACAAGCACGAAAAAGACTGTTAAATTTGGAGCAGGCAGCGTTATGGCGTGGGGCGTGGTTAAGCCCCTGGTTTCAGTTCGTAGCATCCATTTTACGCCACAAAATAGACGCTGCGTTATACAAGAATCTGCTTCAGTGACCTGCAGGACAATGCTGCGTGTCACACAACAAAGACTCGCTGAGGATTTATTGGCTCGGAAACCGACGGATGGTGAAAATCTCTTGAATAATAAAATTAGGACCGAGCAACACGACAAATTGGTGAAGTCCTGCGGAGGAAGATGAGCTCAAGTCATTTAGAACGAGAGCCTGAATAATTGTTATTAATATTTTGTCAAATTATCTGAGATAATTTTGTTTTCAGGTTAGGGCTCCACTTATACTTATCATTCTCTAGTTTTGGACGCAATTTTCAAAGACTATTCTGTGCAATTTTCCTAGAAATTAAACCAGTATATTAAGAAAATGTAGATTTTAGTATTATGTTCTCTAGTTTCGGATGGTCCTCTACATAGCTGCAGATACACTTGTAGGCATTGGAACCAGGAAGTCGAACTGCGAGTATTAGGAGCGTTAGGGCCACAAACCTCCAATGTCACCCGCCATCCCCTTGCTGGTGCGGTAAAAGGGATGTGTTTATTTAGTTCCTTTCCACCGCTCTCATTATTCTGTCTCCAATTAGACGGTGTAATTGTGCACGAAAATCATTATCCCCTAAATTGCAAGCAGCCTGTCACTTGCAGGATTCGACTTCATTTAGCCGAAACTGTGGCATTCGTGATCAAGCCTAGTTGCCAAGGTTGGGAGCACGGAGAAGCGAGCGAGGGAGACACATGGGTAATGTCATTGGGATTTTAAGAGAATTTTCAAGTTTGCGAAGATGAGACTCAGCTGAGCAGAAGAAATCGGTGCAGTTTGACTAACTTTTAATTTCATTAATATAAATTCACGATTTCACCGTCTCAATTATACCACTGTAAAATATTCACAATAGAAAAAAAATATGGCTTAGAAACTAACATCCCCTGTAAATTCAAATGAACAAATTAATCACAGGGTGGTAAACAAACTACCTGGGCATTACATATACCTACATTATGTATGGACATAAAATAAAGGTTTATTACCCAGGAACTTTGTGACTTTCCTTGTAGAAGGGAAAAAATTGAGTGGATTTTTTTTAGCAGCAATCTGCACTCATTAAGATACCCTTTTTTATGTGGGGATCTAAATTTTAGCGAAGAATCAGAACAACGGTTTTCTACTGCGTGAGCTCGACCCGAAACCAGACTCCATCCGACAGCTTGCCATACTCGATGTAGCTTAACTTCGCTGTAATCGAAGGCGGTGTTTTTCACTCTGCAAAGCCGGAGCCCCCCTTGTAAAAATTTAGGGTAGGTAGGAGCGGTGGGGGAGGGGCATCCAGATGGAGAATAGCAACATTAAAAGGGGCTCAAATTAATAATTTTGTGGGGAGGAGGCAGTGCTCCTTTTCGGGAGTTTGTTTCCAACAATTTGGGGTAATTAATTGCACTTTACCAAAAATTCTCTTCCTCGATTCTCCCCAACTTAAGATGGACCCCGGTGAAAAGGGGCATTAAAACCCTTCAAAATTTACTCAATAAAACCCACGTATTCGAATGGGTATGGGTAAGAGAGGCTAATTATAGGAATGATATTGGTAAGGATTTTAACACCGATCTGTGCCCATTTAAGAAGCCTTTTAATTCTCAGTGAGGATCTACTGATTAACGTGGGATCCGAACCATGGGTAACTACAGGGTATGGCGTCCAGCAACTTACCACCCCTTATGTGGCTTAACTTCGCTGTAATCGAAAATGGTGTTTTCACTGAGCAGGTCGTTGTAGGCCACCAATTATTGGTGACACAGATTCTTTTATTACAAATTAATGAGAGGATTCGGGCCAGAAATCTTTTTGATATTAATTTTTTAAAGTGGTAAAATGGAGAGTACAAATTGCAGACGGTATTCGTTCCCAATTTTCAACTGCTAAATTTACGCATTTTTTCAACCTTTGTTGTCGGTCTTTTTCTTCGTAAAAATAATATGCTGGGGGGGGGGGGGGGAAATAATAGACTGTGAAATTTTGACCCCCCCCCCATTTGTGGAAGAAGGGTTGAGTTTTCTATGGAATCCGCACCGGAAGGACAAACCAGGCGATTTGACTTCCTCAACGTCAGCAGAATGATGGAAAAGCCTAAAGGAGCTAGAAGATTCAGGCTTCGACTATGAGGCGACAATAGAGGAAAACCCATGGTAGACGATCTGAGGCCATCAGAACGCGAGAATTCGTGACTGAAATTGAGATCGTCAACAATGATCCCAGAAAGTAGATGCCAGACACTGCAAGCGAGAAAGGTGTGGATGAAAAGCATAAGGATATTTGCTACTTTTCATACAAGATGAGGAAGGGACAATGTTTGTTCAATGCTATATCGGAAAAGCGGCTCAAGCACACCACACAGCTGATTAACAAGTTGAAAAACCCGTTGGAAGCAGATATGCTGTGGTTCTTGTCCGACGAAAAGAGTTTTTGCAAGACCAGAAGAACAACTCCCAGAACAACAGGTGGCTCGCTGTCGCACACAATGACGTGCCCAGAGTCATGCAGATGTAATATAAAGCGACAATCATGGTCTTCGGTGTCGTCGGCAGTGAAAGTGACGTCATGACACCACAGTTCTTCCTTGAGGGCCTCAGGCTGAACACCGACGGCAAAATCCGCTATTCTGAGCGAGATGGTGAAGCCCTCGATCAACCGGGTAAGTGGAGGGAGGCTTTACATGTACCAACAAGACTCTGCACCTTGCCACACCAGGCGGAAGACCCAGGCATGGCTGTCGGAGAAGTTCTCAATCACGCAGCACCTGACATTTGGCTTCCAAATTCGCCTGACTGCAACCCCTCTCGACTTTTTGTGGGGGGCGCGGTGTAATAATGAGAGCAACAAATCTAGTTGCAATACGAAAGACGAGCTGAGATCCAGGATTAAGGGGCCTAAAACGAGATAGTGATGAACGCTTGTGGCCGGTTCCGAGGTCACCTGGAGGCTGTCATCAAGACCAGAGTCGGATTCATCGACTGTGATTGACAAAACAGGTTAGACAAACTGATCCAAATTTGACGAATATCTCTCTCTAAAAAAACCCTTTATTTTTCCTGCGAACAAATACCGTCCGCAGCCTGTACATAAACTCCAAGCGATAACTTGGGTGATAGGAACCGGGAGATGCCCCCCGACCCCCAGTCTTGTGATTGTTCGCAACGAAATCGTTTAACACACCTGCTTTTGTTTACATAATATATAGCTTTAATCAACGAGAGCATGTGTATTCAATAGAAATCCCATGCGGAGATGCCTCAGTAAGCATTCACTTTTTAAAAATATAAAATAATAAAATTCTAACCATCAAATAGTAATTTAAGAGTTCGTATAATGTAAAAAATGCAATTATAGGAACCATTCAGAATGAAAAAATTAAGCCTTTTTGAGGCTTCGTTCTCAAGCATACGACGAAATTCATTTTATGACTCATGGCGTCTTGACTATAGAAAAGAGAAGTATCGAAGAAAGATGGAAGCTGGTCAGGCCAGTTGGAGTTATCGCAATCAGAGACAAAATTTGGTATGCAAAATAGGCCCACCGGCGTCATATCTCTCACCGGTGTTTATAACCCATTCATGCGTCAGAGTGGCGGAGCCCGATGCGCCCATCTGATGTAAGATGTCATCGTATTTCGGTGTGAAAGAACGTTTACGCCGACTTTAGTAGAGTTTCATTAGGAAAATCTTCAGTTTGAGATTGTTGTATGGAAGGTTCGCGCGGCTAACGATGAAGAATTTTGCAGTTGATTCAAAATTTGATAGATTTCATTAGAATTAATAGGAAAAAAGATCTGAGGCCATAATTTTTAGGACGCCATTGTATTTGCTTTAAAGTTACCCAGTGAGAAATTTTATTTCAGGACTCTAAGATCGTATTAAGCTGAAATAAGGAGAAAATAAGTTCAAATTTCTTTATATTTAAATTGTTATTCAAGGAACTTTCATGGCCTAGTGGATAAGGTACTGGAATAATAAGGTACAGTAGGAAACATCAATAATATCGAGGGTAGTGTTGCGCATGCGCGCGGGCAGTTTCATGACCTAGCATCACTAGATTGGCCAAGGCATCCAGAATTTTGCAAGATAGTCCCTTATTTTACTGATTTTAGATCTTTTGTCCTGCAAAAATTAACCAAATGCAGGACGATGTGAAGTCCAGGAAAATAAACTATAAATTTAGGAGGCAATGGCTTCGCCACTCTCCCCTACGGGGGAGCTTGCGCTTCATTACTAAGATTAAAATTTAAAATCTAATAAACAGCAGCCATTGTTAAATTTTTATAAATTTTCTGAACTTCGCCAATTATAATAATTTTAAATAGGAACTATAAACTAAATTCTAAATAATAATGTATTTCGTATTATTTTTGTGTAAAAATAAATGTTTGAATCTTTTTCAATTCCCCAAATGATGCTTTCCAAAGAAAAGCGCGCAACCATTGTTGCTGTGCGCCAAGGTGACCTAAAGTGCAAGGAAATGATTGTCCAGGGTATTGCAACAAGAAGCACCATTCTTAGGATCATTAATGACTTTAAAAAGACTGGCTACACTACGCTGAAGAAGTATTCTGGATGCCCAAAAGCTCCAAATGGACACAAAGATCGCCTAATGGTAAAGTACCCGCTCAGAAATAAGGTTGCTTTCAGTGCCAACCAAGCTTACTCATGATTGGAAAGAAGTAGATGTGAACGTTTCAGCGCTCACGTGGAAGCGGAGACTTTTCAACAAAAGTCTTAAGTCGAGAAGGGCTGCGAAGAAGTTCCATCTCACAAAGAAAAACCTTACAGATAGGATCCACTTTTGTAGGGAATATAAAGAATGGACTGTTGAAGACTGGGGCAAAGTAATATTCCCTGATGAAGCTCTCTTCCGTTTGTTTGGAGCTTCTGGAAGATACCTCGTTAAGAGGAGAAAAGGGGGGCGCTTTCCGGACACTCTCCATGTCTGGCTGGGGCTGCTTCTCATCTAAGGGAACTGGAGCACTAATGATTTTGTCCAAGAACACTGCCATGAACTCGAAATGGTATCAAAACTTGCTTCATCAGCACATTTTTCCAACAGGTAGGAACCAATTTAGGGATGATAACAATTTTTCAGCGGGAAGTCGCACCTTGTCATAAAGTAAAAGCAAGAAAAGGCTTCTTGGCTGAAAATAATATCGAACCTTTGGGACTTTGGCCTGGGAAGTCGCTAGATTTGAACGCAATAGAGAATTTGTGGGCGATTATAATCAAACTAACGGTTAATAAACAGAACCCATTCAACTGTGAGTAGTTGCGGGTACTTATAGAACAAAAATGGGCGCTTTTTTATGGGAAACAAACCAAAAATGGATGGTGACGTCACCAGGGTGGCTGCTGCCTGTGAGACAGCCATGTGATCCACAAGTGTGAAGGACGAATAACCTTAAAAACGCTTTTTTCTTATAAAGACTTAAACTACCGATTTTGATACTTTTTTGGTTATATTACCTAACCTAGCCTTAACCTAAAAATATATGTAATGGACCGATTGAACCTGATTTAGTGAAAATGAAAAGTAAAGTAGCAGAATTTTTTTTATTATTTTAGAGGATAGAAATTTCTTGTCTTTATAAGGTTGCGCAACCAAATCCTTGTTTTGATATTAGTGAAAATGAAACGTAAAGTAGCAGCAAAAATTTATTATTTTAAAGGATAGAAATTTCTTATGTCTGTATAAATTTGCTGAACCAAGTCCAAGCGAAGCAGCTTCGTAGAATATTATTATGGAGTCACAGTGGCCAATGGACCTTTCTGGCTGGTGACGTATCCAGCCATTTTTGCTTTGTGACCCCCAAACAAACAATGTCTGCTGACCAAAAAGTCGCGTGCCCTCACTTATTCTGATTTATGTCCTTACGACTTTGAAAACTTTCAATAAATCCCGGAGTAACCCTGGGAGGACCTTGATAATTCTATAATTCGAAAGAGAATGCAAAACAACATAATGAGTTCAAATTTCTTTAGAATCAGCCAAATAGTTATGATGTTATTGCCAAAACAAAATAATTCCCTGGCTAACCTTGAGAGGACTTTGACCATTATATCATTCGAAATATAATGTAAAACAACATAAGGGTTTCAAATTTCGTTAGAATGATCGGAATAGTTATGATGTTATTGTCAAAAGAAAATAATTTCCTAGCTAATTTTGGGAGCACTTTGTCAATTATATCATTCGAAAGAGAATTTAAAAATAAATAAGTGTTTCAAATTTCGTTAGAATTGGCTGAATTGTTACAAAGTTATTAAAATAAAACTAAAAAAACGTGAACCGACCAACCATCCGCGACTAAAAAGTTACAACTCTCTGAAAGTTTATTAAAAATCAGAACTAAATTATATTAAAATACATATTTTTTTAAATTAAAATGGCAGGCCTTAACTTTTTGTCACACATCATTTATGGAATTGGAAAGGCGAAAAAATGGTCACACCCTAATTGCATAGTCGAGAATAGTATAGCATAGTATAATATACGTAGCATATTATTACATAGTGGTGCTTATCATATTATAGCATAGTATAACATGGCTTAGTATATTATAGCATAACAAAGCAAAACATAGTATAGTAAAGTATAATATACATAGTATAGTATCTCCTAGCATAGTATAGCCTAGTCTTGTCTAGAATAGTATAACATTTTTGCATAGCCTAGTATAGTCTCGAATAGTAGCCTGGATAAACCTAGATTAGCGGAGGATAGCCTATCATAGTATTACTTCAACTAACATAACAAAACCTAGCATACTATAGATTAGCCTAGATTGCCTACCATAGTATTATCTCAACTAGCCTAGATTGCCTAACATAGTAAATCCTTCCTAGCCTAGCCTCGCATAGTATAGTATAAGAGTAAATTATGTTATAGCATAGTTTACCATAGTATTGCCTAGCCTAGTCTAGCCTATGATTCCCTATAATAGAAATTACCATACCATACTCTAGCGTAGCTAGCATAGTATAGCCAAGCCTTACATAGTATAGTTTAGCCTGGCATAGTATGACTTAGCCTGGACTAATCTAGCTTAGCCTAGCAGAGAATGTATAGTATGGCCTATCTTAGCCTAGAAACGATAGTAAAGCCTAGCCTAGTATATAGGATCCTAGTTAGCATATTCTAGCCTGGTATAATATATCATAGCCTACCTTACCCTATCCTAGTTAGTATAGTATATCATAGTAAAACCTAGCCTAGACTAGAATATTAGAACTTAGCCTAGGGTTGCATAGCACGCATAACATAGCCTAGCGTACCCTAGCAAAGCCTCGCTTATCCTAGCCTGGTATAGCGAAGACTAGCCTAGTGTAGCATAGCTTAGTATATCATAGCCTAACCTAGCATACCATAGCGTAGCCTAGCCTAGTATAGCTTAGCCTATCTTGGCAGAGCATAACCTTGCCTAGCACTATACTATACTATTATACCCTAGTCAAGCATAGCATATTATTGTTTATCTTAACATATGCACTATATGCTATCCTATTATAGCCTAAATTAGCATAGTATATTTTACCCTTGTACATTATATCTTAGCATAGCTTAGCATAGTATAGCTTAGCCTATAATATCTTAGCATAGCATAGCCTATTCTACGCTTGCCTAGCAGAGTATAGCATATTATAGCCTAGTCTAGTCTAGCAGAGTATCGGCCGAAAGGTTATAATGTTATTGCCACAAAACAAACAAAATAATTCCCGAGATAACATTGATAGGACTTTGGCAATTATATCATTTGAAAGAGAATGTAAAACAATATAATGGTTTTGAATTTCGTTAGAATCGGCTGAATAGTTATGATGTTATTGCCAAAACAAAATAATTCCCGGGCTAACCTTGGAAGGAATTTGGCAATTATAGCATTCGAAAGAGAATGTTAAACAACATAGGGGTTTCAAATTTCGTTATAATCGGCCGAATAGTTATAAATTAAAGGCTCATCATCCATGTCGCATACAAAGAAATAGCAAATACAAGTTCTGCGATGGTAACAAACACCATAGGGCTCGCCATATTTTATTTCTGCCTTTCAAAAACACTTGAAGAAAGAAAGAAAGATGCAGAGACCTTGTATTGCCGCCTATATAACAATACAGTACAGAGAAGAGAAAATTGACGTAAATGAGCAATGAGACAAGAAACAGGAGTTTTTAAAGGCAAGAGACAGAGGTATGCGAGTAGTTTCTATGTACATACATACATACTTATATGTATGAGAGCGATTCTTCCTTCTTACTTCGCTGAGGCCAATGATGGTGAATTCTGTTCTTTTAAGTCGTTCTAGTTCTTGCAGCTTAAGTTGTCTTAGTCTTTGGAGCTTATGTTGTTCTAGTTATTGGAGCTTAATTTGTTCTAATTCTTGTTGATTTTGTTCTAGTTCTTGGAGCTTAATTTCTTCTAGTTCTTAGAGCTTAAAATCTTCCTGTTCTTGCAGCTTAAGTTGTTCCAGTTTTGGAGCTTAAGTTCTTCTAGTTCTAGAAGCTTAAGTTCTTTTAGTTCTAGGGGCTCAAGTTCCTCTAGTTATTGGAGCTTAGCTTCTAGTTTTTGGAGCTTAGGTTCTTCTAGTTTTTTATCTTAAGTTCTTCCAGCTATTGGGGCTTAAGTTCTTCAATTCTTAGAGCTTAAATTCTTCTATTTCTTGGAGATTAAGTTCTTCAGGTGTTTGGAGCTGAAGTTCTTATTCTACTACTTGAAGCTTTTCTTTTTCTAGTTCTTGCAGCTTAGTGTTACTTGAGTATCCAAGGATTGTAGGTAACCAAAGATGTCAATCGTTGGCAGCCAGTTCCGTAAGCCTTGGTTTTCTTAGTAGTCTCGGCTCACGCGCTTGTCTGCACATGCATAATGACACACGGCTGTTTCTTTCATTCTTTCCTTCGCGCGCGCACACACACACACACACACACACACACACACAGAATACATCACTTGTGCCTACGGAATCCGTCGATTGGGTTACCAGTCCGCCACTCCCCTGAACTTGAAAGGACGGCTCTCCCTTTTGCCATGTCTGGTGGCAAGTTCCCCACCAACCAAGACCGGCCCCTGGTCCCTTCGCCATTGCAAGTTTCATTCTGGTCTTTATGTCGGTTTCATTCCCCATTCTCTGTAATGTGCACAAATAGGAAAGGGAACGGTGGCGTTAATAAATATTTTTTTTATTGGAAAATATCCTCATTTTATAGATGTTGCTCATTTGCCCCGAATAAAATTGCAAGAAGCCTTCTTTTTTTTAATATTCTTTGTCCAAGAATATCTCCTGGTGTTTTACACCAAGATCAAGTCAATATCTCTTGGTGCTTTGAACTAAGAGCAGCCAATATCTCTTGGTGCTTTACATCAAACTGGTAATAATTCCTGGTCCTTTATATCAAGATCAGTCGATACCTCCTGATACTATGCATCGAGATTAGTCAATACATCCTGGTGCTTTAGCTTGATGGGAGTTAATACCTCCTGGTGCCTTTCATCAAGATCAATATAATCTCCTGGTACTTTGCATCGAGATCAGTCAATATCTCCTGGTGCTTTGCATCAGCTAAGTCAACCGTAAAATTCGACGAAAGAGCAACAACCAGAAAATCCCTCCCATGATCCACGCTTTCAAAAACCACCTGTAAATTTTCCTCGCTCGCACACCCTGTAAGTCAAGGTCAAGCCGCACGTTTCCTAATCGTCGAAAAATGGGGTCAAAGCTGCAATAAGAAGAGCGAGACAGTCTTGGGGGACGGATATTATATCCGCGAGGGATCACAGAAAAGGTTCCTTCTATTTGCTGCCTACATTTAAAGATGGAAGGAGTTTGATGGCATTAAAATAAGCGACAACCAACGGAGGAAAATACACTTTCAAGAAAGAAGTTAATAAATAAATGTGAAATTAAAGCAAGTAAAGAGTGGAATGTACGTGAAATATCCAAAAATAGACAAATTAGTACACTAGCGTCCGGGAGGAAGGAGACATGCAGATCTCCTGAACGTGCTTCCATTCTAAACCGTTCTCACGCGCGCGCGCGCGCACACACACACACACACACACACACACACACACACTGATCAGGATTTGGAATCTCTAACTCCTTTTTAGGGACAAAATATCCAACGAACGAAATTAATCCCCTGATTTTTCTTCCCTCTTATAAATGTATTTCAAGGGTATTTAAAGAAAAGCTCTCAACAATCACACACACACACACACACAATCCATCTCATTACTGATACATTTTGAAAATATTTTTCTTTGCATTTTCGCAACCTTCTTATCCACACTTTGATCTTCACACCATTCATGTTTGAGGGTTTGAATGACAGCATCTTCTTCCACGTCAAACTGAAGATCTCAGCCAAAGTATTTTTTTTGCTTTGATTGGAATACTCCAGGTACGTACATATGTGCAAGCCCAGAGCTCGTTTACACAGATTTTTCAGGCGGATTTTGCACGTTTCTGCATTTTTTTTTTTAATTTCGTATGTTTTAAGAAATTAGATAAGGGAGGATTCCCCCGGAATTTAAAGCGCATTAGCAATGAGGGTGTATCACGCGAGAAGTGTGGGCGACATAAAGCCGCAGATTCATTTCCAGTTGTTTGGATGGAATAAGGTAGACTGAAATTAGTTTGTGTCGGTGATGCGGAGGCCTGCTGCTTTTCCAGGTACCATGTGTACCGTTAGATAGGGGGAATCGCAGTTAGAACAAATGAGTATAACTGTATAGCCATCTACCAATCTAATATTATACAACTTACTTGTCGGAGAGTTGATTTCAAATCCATATATATATATATATATATATATATATATATATATATATATATATATATATATATCGAGTGAAGGAATGGATTGAGTGTGGCGGGGTCACCAGTTCCAAGTTGCAACAAATATTTCTTCTCTGCTATATGAATCCAAGTTTGGGATTCGAGTTCATTTAAGGGTGTTCACCAAATAATTTCGTTTTGGATTTACAAACAAGTTGATAAAATAACTTTATTTTCGAACTGGAAGTTATAATAAGATGAATGACCACGTTCAGGGAGGGAGAGAGAGAGGGAAGGAGAGAGAGAGTTACAAGGAAAGATAGTACCTCAGAAGACTAAGTTAGTCCATACCGAGGAGGTACTCATTTAATATTGATATTCAATCTACTCGTCATAGAAATAGTATAGTAAAGTTCAAGGCTCTCCCCTCCCACCTCTCCCGCCCGATCTTTCGGGCAATGAAAGATGAAAAGATACCCGCTGTGCTAGAAAAAAAGTACACAAACAGGAATTTCGACAGGAAAGCAGAAATGCATTTCTACATTATTATTTTTCTTTTAATATTCTTAATCTAATTATTTTCAGTGTAATCTTATGTTTTTAGTATGTAAGCGTATTTATGATTTTATCTAACCTCCTTTTAAACGCCTCGACACTAGGGCTCGAAACGACCTCTTCCGTTAACTGATTCCAAATATTTAGAAATTACCGCATAAATTCAATTTGTATTTTGGAGGGATTAGCTTCATACTGTTATTCCTTGTTACATTTCTGTTGAACTCGAACCAGATTGAGTAATCCACATTATCAATTCTATTTAGTATTTTATATACTTGAATCAACTGGCCTCGTACACGTCTAGTTTCCAACTTGTAAAGGTTTAGCTTGTCTATTCGTGTTTCATAACTATAATTTCTTAACGAAGGTATCATTTTAGTAGCTGTGGCCTGAACTCTTTCTAATCTTTCAATGTCTTTTCTGAAGGAGGGTGACCAAGTCTGCGCACAGTATTCCAAATGGGGTCTCACTAGGGCGTTATACAGGTTGATTACAGTTGTATCGCTTTTATAAGTGATTTGTCTCTTTATATAACCTAGTATCTTCCGCGCTTTCTTTTCAACATTGACGCACTGTCGAGTGAACTTGAGATCGTTTGTGACATAGATACCGAGATCTTTTTCGATTTCTGAGAGAGAGGGAAGGAGAGAGAGAGAGAGAGGGAATGAAGAGAGAAGGGAGGGAGAGAGAGAGAGAGAGAGAGAAAGAGAGTGTGTGTGTGTGTGTGTAACAAGGAAAAGAGGTACCCTAGTAGACCTTACGATCCATTCAAAGAGGGAACCTTTGAGTGAACACTTGAGCAGGCGCAGTCCTCTAAAGGGTCAGATTGACGCTCTAGAAGAGCACTCGCGCCACGCTTCAAGTCTCCATGCGGCTATTTTTCAAGACTTTTTCTAGTCTCGACTTGAACTGTTCAACAGAGTTGCTGTTGACAACTTCCACTGGAAGTGCGTTCCAAGTGCCGCAGATGCTATATGTGAAAAATTTCCCACACATATCACGCTGGTAACGCTTCAGTTCAAGTTTGTAGCCGTGGTTTCTTCTGCTCTGGCTAAGCTGGAAAATATCCCTGTAGTCTATAATGTCGAAGCCTCGAATTATTTTGAACACTTTGATAAGCTGACCACGCACTCTCCGGGTTTCTCTCTCCAGCGAGAACAAGTCTAATTTCCGCAATCTATCATCATAACTCTTGTGTCTGATAGATGGAATCAGTTTGGTTGCTCTGGCTTGCTCACGTTCTAATCTTGCGATATCCTTTCGAAATGAAGGACTCCAAAATTGTACGGCATACTCTAGGTGCGGTTGGAAAGGGAGTTATACAAACACAGTACTATCTCCTTGTTACGATATCCAAACTGGCGCTTTATATAACCTAACATCTTTTGGGCTTTCTCCTCCACCTCAATACACTGCCTCGAGAACTTGAGATCACTAGTAATAGTTACACCCAAGTCCTTCTCAGTGTTAGTGGATTCAAGAGTAGTGCCCTTAAGGATATACTGTGATTGGGGGTTTCGGTGACCGATATGCATCACTTTGCATTTGTTCACGTTAAAAGGCATTTGCCACGTGTCCGACCACTCCCCAATCTTCCGAAGATCATCTTGAAGGCGGGCAGTATTTCCTTCCTTTACGACGTTCATACCAAGCTTGGTATCATCGGCAAATTTAGAAATCTTGGCAACCATGTCACCGTCCATGTTGTTGACGTAGATGATGGACATTAGTTGTCCCAGGACAGAACCATGAGGAACACCGCTAGTAACGGGCATCCACTCAGAAGCCTGTCCATTCAACATTACCCGTTGCCGTCTGCCACTTATCCAGTTCTCTATCCAACTTCCTACATCTCCGTCTATGCCCAGAGCACGCAGTTTCCGGAGGAGGCGGCGGTGTGGTACCTTATCGAAGGCTTTTTGAAAGTCTAAGTAGATAACATCCACCGCCTTATCCCGGTCGTGCTCACTGAAAACGAAGTGGAAGAATTCCACAAGATTCGTTAGGCATGACTGTTGCCTTAGGAACCCGTGCTGGGAACTCCTCAATCGCAAGTTGGACTTTAAATATGACGTCATTTTGTCCACCATGATGCTTCCCATGAGTTTACCGACTATTGAGGTTAAGCTAATAGGTCGGTAGTTCGACGGCTGGCTAGGGTCTCCTTTCTTGAAGATAGGAGTTCACCTCCACTTCACGCCAGTCTCTAGGAACGCATCCGGTCCGGATTGACATGTAGAAGATTGTGCTCAGATGTCGTGACACTTCATCGCGTACTTCTTTCAACACTTTAAGTAGAAACCCGTCGGGGCCAGGGAACTTATTCGTCTTTAGATCAGTGATCTTTTTTTCTATTTATCCTTGGGTGAAGTCCATTTCCTCCAGCTTTTCCAAGTAAGAATACGTGGGCTGGGACCACACTCTTCAGTAAACAGTGAAGAGAAGTAGTCGTTCAGAAGGTTAGCATTTTCTGCATCTGAGTGCTTTAATGCCCACCTCCTCATTCACTAAAGGGCCACTTGTGCGATGGATTGGTTTACGGCAGTTTACATAACTAAAGAACTTCTTGGGATTCTCCTTGCAAAGTCTCGCAACTCGGAGCTCCTAGACACGCTTTGCTGCACTTATGCTGGACTTCACTCTCCTAGCTAGCCTACGGTACTCGTCAAAGTCACCAAAAATCTTTGACTGCCGGTACACCGTTCTCTTCTCCCTCAGCAGTTGACCAATTTCTCGATTAAACCACTTTGGTTGAACAGAAGACCGACCAAGGCTTTTCAAAGGGATGAATCGTGATAGAAGACTCATGAGCGTAGTTTTGAATCTATTCCACGAATCTTCAACATCCTCGCACACTTCTAGCCTCGCATCAGTCAATCCAGCACGAAGACCTGCAAAGTCTGCTGTTCTCAAATTAAGTTTTCTCGATTTACTAGTCGCAGACTCTACCTTGAGGACCTTGACTAAAATCTGAGTAGTCGGTGATCACAGCCATCGAGCTCTTCGTCTACAGAGAGATCCCCAACGATGTTATCCTCAGAGGTGAAAACTAAGTCAAGGGTATTATTGCCTCTCGTCGGCTCTCTCACCCATTGAGTCAGGAACTCGTTCGCGAACTCCAGGAGTAGTGCGTTCTCTGGTTTCTCAGTCAACTTGGGTATTGAAGTCACCCATGTCGATACACGCTCTGTCTTGAACAAGTTTACCCAGCAGCCGGTACAGATCCCTGTCATTTTCAACGAGTTGGGCAGGGAGACGGTAAAGCAGCAGGGTCCTGTATCTGACAGGACCTATATCTAGGTCAACACCTAGTAGCTCGTGGTCTGATACAATGCTGCAGTTTGTCGATTTGAGCGTATCCTTGACATACAACATCACACCGCCACCCTCTCTGTCTGGCCTATCCTTTTGGAAGAGTTGGTAACCGGGAATCATGAATTCACCTTCAAAATCTCGGTTTGAGGTTTTTACCCACGACTTTGTTATGGCTACCATTTCAGGTTCTTCCTTAGCTACGAGGCCATGAAGTTCAAGAAACTTGTTTCTGATCGACTTTCAGGGAGTCCCCGAATGTAGGACTCACTACGCTCTTCCGTTTCCCGGCTTATTTGTTGGCGAGGAGGCACCCCTCTTTGCGACCTCCGAGAAGGTCGTTCCGGGACTGACACGGGCGTACTGGCATACGTCCGCCCTCAGTCTGGGCCAGACACTCCTTTGGGTCCGCTCCACGACATCCTGTAACAGGTTACAGAGTACAGCCTTTCCTTTAAAGGAAAGATGCACTCCATCCCTTTGGTAGATATCGTTTCTACCATAAAAGGTGCGGTAAGGTTCCACAAAAAAAGACCCCGTCCGCCGTACACAAATCTGCCAGGCGTCGGTTCAAAGAGATGTTCCTCGAGTGAGCTATCTGTGTTGGACCTCTTCTCGGGAGCATCCCGACCACAACACGTCTGCGGGTTTTCAACCCACAGTCGTCCACGGCTCCCATGATCATGTGTAAAGCTTACCTTCACACTGGTGCGAAGGCGGGCCGTTAACAGTCGTTGCAGACCCCGTGCTTGAGTCGCCAATAAGGTTGACTCTCGCACATTCGGTTGCAGAGGAAAGTCTTCCCTTTCGGAATCGACTTGTCCGTTTCCTCTTTAATCTCCCTATTTTTCTTCTTCTTTCTTTTTTTTCCTATCTTCCTCTGGTTTCACTTCTGTTTTTGCTTTCTCTTCTTCTGTTTCTACTTCCTCTTCTTTTTTCTTTCCTTTCTTCATCTTTCTCTTCTTCTTTTTGGCACGTTGAGCCAGTCCCGCAGCAGCTGACTCCAGCTCTGGGACGTTGGAAGGCTGGCGTGGCACTGCCGATGCAGTTCTTGCTTCTTGGGCGAGGGTGTCGTTGGCGGATCCACCCACGTCAGTGGGAGATACATCCTGAACCGACTGGACCTCTAGTCTTGAGGACAACTCTGCGATCCTGTCTTCGAGACGGCGAAGCTGACGCACGTGTTCAGACTCTAGGTTCTGCAGCTTCCTATCCAGTGCCTTAATTTTTCCTCTGATGATCTATATAGATCCTTGAGCTCTTGCACTTCTCCTTTAAGGACACAGGCAGTGCAGATACTCGCCGGGTCGCATTTCGAGTAACACCCCTTCAGGAAGTCCACGCACCACTTGTCCTTTTTGCACACCGAACAGGTGCATTTAAGAGCAGCCGGTCCTTTCTTTTCAGTCATGTTGAACACTTTATATCTCTGAATAACTTGCGACCACTCAATAAAAAAGAAGGAGGGTTGGTGAGATCCCCCCATGTGAGTCGCTCCCGCCTATCCATCGGAGACGTTTCGGATCTTTCAAAGGCACGCTCCTTTTACTGCTGTTCGTCCGACCGAGTCTTTCAAGACCGGCGTGCAGTGGCTCCCAACCAAGCAGCACTGACAGCCTTCGAAGGGGGGTATCGATTTCACACCAGGTGAACAGCGGAACATGCCCCGTACTAAACTCCTACTAGTTTTCAGAGCGGCCAAGATCTCGGCGTAGCGTTCAATGGATATCCCGCCACACCAAGAGACTCAACCCAAGGCTTTGTGTTGGCCTGGCAACCAACCTGGAAACAAGGCCCGTCACCTCAGGCAGTTGCTACCAGAGGCACCCCTCAACGGTCACTGGGAATGGTCAGTAATTACGCGCCATGGAAGGGGTCAACGGGGCACTTACTCTCATCCCATTTATCGCACCCAAGCGCCTAGGACACTAGTCCTAGTCTTTCGCAACTAGTGAGCGCCGATTGGCGTTATTTTTAGAGGTTCCAAAGCCTCTCTTCTGACGCATGAGGTAGTTGTCAGGTCCTTAAATTTAGATAGGTGAAGGATAAAGCTGAAAGGATAGTAGTAGGGTTTGTTTGTTTTGCTTTTTTAGGTCAGTCGAAGGTATAGAGAAAACAGTAACAGAATACTGGATAGAAGAGTAGAAGATGGACGCACTTTGTCTGAAACCTCATTCCCGACCAATTCGACAAGGGTAACCCTACCAGGGGTACCATAAAGGTACCCCTCGACGACATAGCTCAAAGAGAGAGAGAGACACACACACACACAAACACAGACAGAGAGAGAGAGAGATAGAGTGTGCAGAGATTGTCTATCCAAGAAATTTTATAGATAGATGATGAAAAAGCAATGTTTACAGGATTCAGTTTAACAGATTTGCGTTAATAAACAAATAGAACGAAATGGTTAAATAACAGTTATGTGGGAAGGGAGGTTGTTGTGATCCAAAGGAAAATAACGTGAACAAAGGCAAACAAAATTAATCGTCAGTCCCGTCGGAACACCGTGTACAAGAGTGTGTGCAACATTTGTGTAAATGGATCACCATATATATATATATATATATATATATATATATATATATATATATATATATATATATACATATTACTTATCTAGCTACTATCTACTCATTTAATAATTTACAGTTCTCTACATATCTAATTACAGAGTGAAAATAAATCCTGTGCAATCCAACATAATGAAGGCTATACAGGCAGATGGGCAAAACTAAAATAGAGCAGGATTGAAAAACAAAAATTTTATTTATTACCTAAAACTAAGAAGCGAGAGTTTGTAAGCTCTGTAAAGAATGTAGTGAAGATGGAGTAAATATTAAGTGATCAAGAAATGAATGTTTTAAAATGTTTAAAGATAACTGTAGTAATTCCTGACCCTTTTGTGGTCATAGGGAACCCAACACCTGCAGGAGTCGCTATTGACGACAAGGGATTTTTTAGAGTAGCTATTCGGAGCATGGTAAAATTGGGGTCGCTATTCTTGAGATGGGAAGTCCTCAAGGATGTTTTCATAACCTTAGATTTAGGTAATTATTCAAAAATGACCCGAGATAATTGTTTACGTCAATGAATCGAGGGTTTAGTCGCGTCGTCGAGACTCTATAAGTTACTGTGTCGGTCCGTCGGTCGGTCAATCGGACGGTAACCATTTTACTTTTCAATGAGTTTTTATGCATTAACCTCGTAACTATTCGGCCGATTCTAACGAAATTTTAAACATTTCGTGATGTTTTGCATTCTCTCTGCTAAGGTCCTCCCAAGGTTAGTCCGGGAATTATTGACAGTTTTTAAGGTTGTAAGGTGATAAATCAGAATAATTGAGAGCACGCGACTTGGGTCTATTGACCTTGTTCTTAAGTGAAAACACCATCGAGGTTGGAAGCCTAGAAGTCAAATTTGGGTGTTTGGCCTAGTAGACACTAGTTATTCACCAACAGTTTGGTATATGGTAGTTGAACAGAGACACTAAGAAATAATTTAACCAATAATCGAAAAAGTGGTGAGAGATGGGGTAATTTACTGAATGAATGGCGAACCAACAGAAATCCGGCTAATAATCCAAATTACCATCATAGAATCACTTTAAGCACTTCGTTAATCCAAAAGATACGCATTTATAATATTGACTTATATTTGGGAAGACAAAATGCAAACAAATAACAACAGGCGATGGTGAAACGCGCATTTCTTCCAGGTCACGTGAATGGAAACAAAAAAAGGTTAATTAATTTCTGTAACTCAATTGCTAATTGATCTCATTTAAAAAAAAAAAAATGAGTATAACGTTTATTTAAATTAAAGTGATGATCAGGTATGTTTATCTTTTCCCTTTACATATTTATTGGGGTTGCAATTCTTGACATGCAAACTTTTGGGGTCACTATACTTTGACATGGTGAAATTGGCTTCACTATCATTGACATGATCCCTGGACCTTTTTTTTAAGTTGGTAATAATGCCTAGTCCCCTTTTAAGCTACACTTTGTTAGAACCCTTCGATAGTGAAGGTATCGAGTGAAACACACACAAGGCATAGAATATTTTAGGAATACAAGAAAGGGTACCACATTAGCAGTAAAAAGAAACTGTGTGTGTGTGTTGAAATGTTTTAAATGTCAACGTTGTGTAAAAAGAAAATCCGTTTTGCCAATTTCGTACAAAACATACCGAGGGAGAAAAGGTTGGGCATCGTGCCATTGATCTTGGTACTCTGAAAGCCCTTATAGAGGCCCATCCTTGACCTAAACTCCTGGATCGGACAAAGAAATCAGTCATTTCCTGAAATGGAAACCACCGCCCCCGCTTCAAGCACCACCGAGGTGGTTTCTCAGGCGGCAGCGGCCCAGAAAATGATATTTGAAAGGAAAATTGGTCGCCACCGTGAAGGTAATAGACCACATCCCACCCCAAATCAGATCCGAAAGAGAAAATGAAGCGGTTCTCTTCAATTAGGGGGGAAGGACCTGACATTTGGGATTAATCGTATAATCCCAGCTAGGGCGTGCTTACTGTTCGAATCCAAGAGAAAGTAAACGGGCTTTTCGGGACCCGTGGCACTCTGCGGCGGAAGTCGCCCGCGTCGCGTCGAAGGCGGCTGATGGTGGAAGTTACGCAGAAGTAAAAGTATACCTCCTATCTAGGTAAACCTGCACTGTCAATGCCTGAAAGGAGGTATTCGAAGCGAATAAAAGAACGAAGACATGCCGGATTTAAATTGCACATCCTCCTGCCCAGGCTCCATCCCGTGGTAATAACCTAGTAATTGCACCACCCCTAGAGTACGGCGACTTATGCCCAGGTGGGCCCCTAAAAAAAAAATTTTCACCGCTCGAAACCAATCAATCAATCCCGCGGTAGTGGGGTCGAAAAACCCTTAAACTCCGGGACGGTTGGCTGGTGGCACGCACATAACATGGTCTCCTGGAGATAGCTAACGCGGAAAGGGAGGAGACGAGCCACCACAGCTCCTCAGAGTTAGCCAGGAGTCCACGTTAATTCCATTGAAGGTGTGTCCTCGAACCCTAGCTTGGAGGAGATGCAACAACGTGAAGATCCTTAAAGGAATGGACGTACGCTTCCCAGAGGCAGAACTCCAGGAGTGTTGGTCGTAGAAGGCGCCGTCGTCTTCAAAGATTTAGTGGGGGAGAATGAGTTGCCATGCGAGTCTTTTCCTTTTTTTTACCTCCCTCTCGAAACCTTTGGTAGGCTGGGCGGCTTCGGAGCCGGGAGTCTCTCATCCTTTGGAGGGTATTGCCTCGTCCAGCCTTGGACGGAGGCGTGGGGATCGAGGCTCCCTTGGTGCTGTTTTTCTTTCGGGTGACGCCCTTAGAAACATCCGAAGACAGTCTCATGGCCACGTTCAGGAAGTTTGCTTCCTGCGTCTAATGACTTCATGGATGGTTACTGCTTTTAGCAGGGGCGGAGCTAAGCCCCAAAGCCGCCAACTCTACCAGGTAAACGCTCAGAGGGGAGGGGGCGCAGAATGGTTCCGAATGGTTAGTGGAAACTACCGTGTTCATAAGGCTGGAGGGGCCAGGAGAAGATAGTCCTATTTCTAACCTGAGAGGCGTAGGATGTCACGGGTTTCGACAGGATCAAATACTTTAGTAGCCTCTCGAAAAGAGATTCGGTATTCGGCTGAGCGGCCAGGACCACTTTCTTACGGAGATACGCGACAAATTACGTCGAGAAAGCATGATGTGGCTCTTCGCAATTCTTCAAAAGGTGACCGTAGACAATAAGGACTTATAAGGTACTGTCTTGCAGCAATTCTCACTGATTTCGAATAAAGGACTTTGTACGTCAACTAACGATGTTTGAACGAAACTGGCATTATTTGAGCATTCGAAGCAATGGCAAGATTGCCTTTACGCGGTACCGATACCAACCGGCACGCACCGACTCAGAGGGCGGGTCAAGATGGATTTTTTTTTTAAGGAGCACATGTGGTGACTGCCTACTAGGGCAAAAGTCGCCGTAATTACGCTACAGCCCAATACTAGGCTAGATTAACAAGCAAAAACATACAAAGACTAAATAACAAATATACAACAAACAAAAGAAAAGCAAAGAAACAAGCAAAAAAAAAGGAAACACGCTCCGGTGTCGGGGAAGTCCTGCCTCCCCACGGTACAGGAACATGCGACCAATACCAAATAGAGTCAAATAAAATGGAGGGGCCAGTTTCCTCCAAAAAGTCAGATAATCCATAAGTCTGTGTACACGAATCTGTTCCGAGTACAAGGGAGAGGCGGTAGCGACCCCGCCCGTCTCGATACCGGGAAAGGTAACATGCGCGAAGATCAACCAGGCTGGGACATTCAATAAGAATGTACCGAACAGTCTGGGGGACAGCGCAGTCGCAACAGTAAGGCGCAGGCGAGCGCTCCATCAAATGGCGGTGCGTCCCGCGAGTGTGTCCGATTCGGAGACGACAGAAAGCGACCTGAAACTGTCGCGGCATTGTGGGGTAGGTCCATGGGAACAGTCGCGGCGAGCAATGGCCCGCAACTTTAAATTCCGCTCGACCGTCTCCCATCTTCTTTGCCCTGATTCCTGTCATGTAGTCGGTGTGAGGGAGGACCAAACACTGGTCTAGGCGTCCAGCCCTCGCAGACTTTGGCGCCCTCATTCCCCGCAATTCCCACATGTCCAGGAACCCAGCAGAAGGTAATCTAGACATCCACGGTTCGCGGCAACCGTGACGTCATGGATATTGCGAAGGAGCGGGTGTGGAGATTGAGTGTCTCAGTAAAAGATGAGTAAATATATTTATTTATTATTGAGATTGAGGGAATTTAGGATTCTCTTTAGGGGAATTAGGACTGAAATTCGAGAGGGTCCAGACCGAGTCATTTTAATGATTCATTAGTTATTTTAATTGAAAAAAGCCCCCCCACCCCACCACAAAAAAGGTGTGAAAGGGGATTAAAAAATGTGTGAGGGGTACATAAATCCGAAGAACCAAAAATGAGACTATTTAAGGCTGTGGAAACCAGGAAAGGGACTAGACATTTCAATACGTGCCCCTGTTTTCCATATATAGTGGGGCCCTGGTGGAAGGGGGAGAATCATCGCAGTACTAAGATTTGGAACGTTCAACCAAACATTTTATAACTTTCTCATAAGGTAAATATGCGTCAAAATCTGAAAAATCAGGTAAATAAATTTTTTAAATAAATCAACAAACATTAGGCACAGATTCCGAGATCGTCCCTTACCATTCTCGAATGTTGTTTTATTGGCAAAAAAAATGATGCAAAGTAAATATGAATAAAATGAGGATATTTCAAGAGGTGAACTAAACCTTCGCTGAACTCCATATTGCTGTAAATCGATTAAATATTTGCCTTAGCTACTAGATTATTCTCATTCGACGGAGTCGGTAAGTCAGTGAGTGTATCGAGATCACGTGTAAAAAAAACAAGCCTCTTCCAATAAGAAAAAATACAAATTGAATTCAAGAATAAACTTAGCAATCTCGTTTGAAGATTTGCAATGGCAGAAGAAAAATAGCTAACATCAAAAGATATTAAGCTAAAGATAGAAATAAATTGAATTGGGGAAGAATCCAAAATTCAGGTAGGAATTCATTTTATAGTTCTGAAAACTGCTCCAATGAAAGCCTAACTCGGCCATTTACGATTAATGTGTTTGTTCAAAATAAAAGGTGACAAAAACCTCGCTCTGGCATCGTATCATAGAAGACAAGAAAATAAAGATTTATAAAAAGAGTTGAACATGGATAAAACCGGGCAAGATTTAGTCGGTTTTTAATATTTTATGTAGAAAAGCTTCTTTCGTAAATCCGAGAAGAGCATAACTCAAATATACGAACAGGAAAAAATGAGATTCTTTATTTTGCCATCGTGCATTTGCCTTTTATTCACATTTCCGCAAAGTAGAAGGATGCATAGTTGGGAAATTAGTATTACTTAAAAGAAGCGAGAACCAACGACGACATTTCCTCCCTCCCTCCGAGTTTGTGGTTTGGGAGTAACTAGAGGGACATAATATAGTGGACCTGCGTCGAAAATTAACCAGATTTACTCATAAACCTCAATTACCCCTTTGTGACATTGGTTCTACCTTCATACGAGGGGCGGTCAATATGTTTTGCGAATCGGTAGGGCAAAACAGAGGAAGGGGGATGGCTGTTTGTGGGGGTGTTAGGACAAGTTATGACCAGTCAGGACCTGCAGCCGCACGTTCCTACCTCGTCTATTTAAGAAGCAGTAGCTGATCGCAGATCGTCAGTCACACATTTTTCAACAATGGAGAAGGTTGAGCACCGCGCAGTGATCAAATCTTTGACCAAGGAAGGCGAGAATGCAAACGAGATCCATGAACGCATGGTTGCAGTGTACACCGACACTGCCCCTTCCTATGCCACCATTGCTCGCTGGAATAGGGAGTTCCGCCATGGTCGTAAGTCCCTTGAAGATGACCCCCGTCCAGGACGCCCGTCAGACGTGACCAACGAGGACAATGTGGCCCGTGTGAAGAGGATGATCCTCGAAAATCGACGGGTGAAGATCGAAAAAATCGAGCGAGAACTTGGAATATCACATGGAAGTGTTATGAACATCATCCACGACAATTTGGCCATGACCAAGGTCTCTGCCCGTTGGGTCCCTAGAAACCTCACGCCCCATGATTGACTTCCAAGTCGTCAAAGTTCTGAGGCCAGAGTTGCACAAGCTGCCCTGCGGGAGTGCGGATTCGAGGAGCTCAACCATCCCCCCTACAGTCCAGATCTGGCCCCCAGCGACTACTTTTTATTCCGCCAGCTCAAGGCTGAACTGCGTGGACGCCGGTTTGGGGACGATGAAGATGTCCAGCTCACCGTCCAGGAGTGGATTGAGCAGCAGTCGGGAGATTTCTGGTTGTCGGGAATTCGAAGCCTCACGGACAAGTGGCGAAGTGCATTGAAGTCGAAGGTAATTATATTCAAAAATAATAAAACACTTTTCCTCATATCTCGTTTCCTTATATCCGAATTGCAAAACTTATTGACCGCCCCTCGTATCTCTAAAAATGGCCGATTTAGCATGTCGTGGTATGACATTACATTATATCAATACCATATTATATCTATAGGGGAGGGACCAATAACTTAAAGGCGAACCGACGAGGGACGGAACGCCACGAGTTTCGACGGGCGGAACAGCGAGATAAAGAGTGCAACGAGGTCCGGTAAAATTTGATGAATGGCAAAGCTCAAGGTTATTTAAAGAGGCATGTACAAAAATATAATTTTATTTACATAAAATAAGAGAATTAATGGACAAAATTACATCGGTAAACGAGGGGGGAATTGCAGAGTTATGCATCAGGCTCTGAAGTTAGAAATTAATGCGTTACAGAAGGAGTTGCTGAAGGGGGAGAGGGGTTGGCTTACGGAGGATTCCGGGTGAGACGTCAGGGTAAGGTTTCACGGATGTCTTCTGCAGGCAATGAACATGACGGTGAGGGCGCTCGGAGCTTCTGAGGGGAAAGTTGACGTGATGACGGTTCTCCAAAGGGGGAGGGGGGGGCGGTAACGTCCGGTCCAGGGAAGAGTATTTCGGCCACCCGAAAACGAGGAGGGCTTCGACAGGAGTTGAAGAGTGGAGTCGGAAAAATCGCTCGGTGGCGATCGTCAAATGGAATTACCACACTGGCTGGGTTAATTCCAAGAAACAAAAGTTCAGCCGTCTCTTTGCTTCGTTGTTAACCCTGACTTGGAACTAGGGGAAACTTCTTGGGTCCGGGCGAGACTCCTCAACTCTGTCTCCCACCTGGAAGACGAGCCCTATATATCCGAGGCTCCCCCCGCAGGGGTGGGGGAAACAGCGCTACTCTCGAATGGCCTCGAATCTTCACGTCGAGGCGATTCTAACCCGCAAAAATGTGGTCCGAGGTGGACGCGGTTCGAGGCTACCGCTTGTGGAATGATGGGGGGGGGGGGGGTGAAGTCGTCGTACCAATTTAAGCCTAACCAAATTCTAGAACCTTCTCCAGCGCATGGACGTCACTTCCGTGCTGGAAAAGAAATTACACGTGGAATTCCCCCACATAGCACCTTTAGTCACTAAGTGGTACCATCTGATTGTCAAACTATATCATATATGAGCTCATTGACCTCAATTACCTTTGGTTGCACTGGTTTTTGGTTGCGGACAAAAAATGAACACAACACGAGATTTGCATGACCCAGAGATCTGCTTGCTTCGCTGCAGTTAAAAATGTGCGGAGGGTATATATAGTCCGAGTAATCCAACAAAGTAATACTTAGGGCATTCAGAACAAGAGAACCCAACTCTTCAGAGCCTGCCCAATCTCTACAATTGAGGGTGTTGAAACCAGAGGGCAAGAAACCATCCACATGTCAGTTGCAGCATGGTTATCTATCGATAGTCTAGAATCGCATTCCTTTTAAAGTTTCTTCAAGATTTAGAATAAGAAGAAATTACTTAAATCTTGATCTCTGGATCTTATTGGAAAATCCGTCTCACCCTCGATGGCAATTCGGTGCACAGGAAGATCTTTGAACGAGCTGATCTTCTGCAACACCTTTGGCACCCATCGACGTTCATCTAAAATTGATTAAACCGAGCCGTGCGTGATCCCAACTTGTGTAGCTATCGCGCATCAATAGCATCTGTGTCTACCAGTACTGTGACAGCGTACGAAGATTAATGCTTTGTGAACGTTGATGGTCGCCTCTCATGGCTCAGCTTTCAGGTCCTCTTGTTACTCTTTCAAACGCTTGATCCATTTTGGCTGTTTTCTTTGGAGCTACATACATCTCTGTATGTACAGCTGATAAAAAGCCACACGGGGTCATTCAGCATTGGGGTGTTTTTTAACAGCCCATTTGGCGACTTTCAGCATTGGGGTAAAAGAAATCTTGCCGGTCTACCCACTTTCACGGCGGGTGTCAGACGCTGTAGATAACCGCAGTTCGGATCCCTCGCTAAACTATAGGTCCCCACACGGGGTCATTCAGCATTGGGGTGTTTTTTAACAGCCCATTTGGCGACTTTCAGCATTGGGGTAAAAGAAATCTTGCCGGTCTACCCACTTTCACGGCGGGTGTCAGACGCTGTAGATAACCGCAGTTCGGATCCCTCGCTAAACTATAGGTCCCCACACGGGGTCATTCAGCATTGGGGTGTTTTTTAACAGCCCATTTGGCGACTTTCAGCATTGGGGTAAAAGAAATCTTGCCGGTCTACCCATTTTCACGGCGGTTGTCAGACGTTGTAGATAACCGCAGTTCGGATCCCTCGCTAAACTATAGGTCCCCACTGGGAAAAAAAAACATCTTAAATGAGTATAGATCGCTATTAAAACCGCTACCAGTATCTTTTTTACCTAAACTGTACCTAAAACCCGTTTGCGTCGACTTAGAAAAGGGGCAAAGAGGTTTCGACATGAACTCGTCTTTCCTGAGGAGTTATTGTCGCGGACACGCTAGATATGGCTAAATAGTACAAGGCGTTTAGTATTGGGACCATCCATCCCCTCTCGGGTGGTTCACTTTTTCACCTACCCTTTAATTCACTTCTAGGTGAGAGGACATGAAGGCATTTAAGTCGAACACTTTCTTTCCGTTAATTTGAAATTTGTGCTTTTGACTATGACCCCATTAGAGCTGGCGCCAGTGTTGAGTAAATAGACCATACCTCTCTTCTAGTAGTGCCTCAGGGAATTAGTGAACATGATGACAAAATGACAAGCATTTCCCTCCTAAGCCTATAATTTGGTCGAATGTCAAAATATATGTATACCTTTGAAAATGTGAACATTTCACCAAGAAAAGAAGTTCGTTAATCAAACTGGTAAAAGTAGGGGAAGTGAAAATGTAGTGGTGCTATGATCCTGGAGAGTGCGTAACTCACCTGAATCTACATCAAAGAACAAACAAGACTCCGTGGTGGATTAATACTACCGAACAGTTTAATTAATCCTTAAGTGATGAAAGAGTGGAGGAAAGAGCTGTTTGGAAGTTGAGTCTCTGTAGAAGGGATTTAATTCGGCACTTTTGAATTTCTTGAGTGTTTGGACCACTCACGAGATTAATGGTTAATAGATTTAGTAGTATAATCCATGTTATAAAATATCCTTTACTTATGCTTATTCATTTGAATCGTGTTTTTCTCCTCTGTTTATCCATTTAAATCGTGTTTTCACCTCTGTTTATCCGTTTGAATCGTGTTTTGTCCTCTGCTTATGCATTTAAATCGTGTTTTTCTCCTTAGCTTAATTTGAATCGTGGTTTTCTCCTCTGCTTATCCATTTGAATCGCGTTTTTCTCCTCTGCTTATCCATTTTGAATCGCGTTTTTCTCCTCTGCTTATCCATTTGAATCATGGTTTCTCCTCTACTTATCCATTTGAATCGTGTTTTTCACCTCTGTTTATCCATTTGAATTGTGTTTTGTCCTCTGCTTATGCATTTAAATCGTGTTTTTCTCCTTAGCTTATCCATTTGAATCGTGTTTTTCTGATCTGCTTATCCATTTGAATCGTGTTTTCTCGCCTGCTTATTCATTTGAATCGTATTTCTCTTCTCTGTTTATCCATTTGAATCGTGTTTTTTTCCTCTGCCTATCCATTTGAATCGCGTTTTTCTCCTCTGCTTATCTATTTGAATCGTGTTTTTCTCATCTCCTTATTTTTGTGTCACGAGTTGACCGCCCATTGGCGGATAAGCTAAACCTACCCCGCGTGAGTAAGGAGCTAATTCCACACACCCTCACGTATAAAGGCAGTAACAACACCGTCATCATTCCCTTCCCGCCTCCACAACATACCCAATCTGCCCTTTGTTCCGGAACCCTGCCGATGGAGTATTAGTAACCTCTATGGACGCACTCTTATCCACTCCCTACTAGTGTCTTCACTAGTGTTCTATATGAGGGAAACCACAAAGGATTCGATAATCGCTGGTTGGTGTCAAAACACAATATTACCCAACACCGGTGCCTTTAATCTTGCCAACGATTGTCATTCTAATCTTTATGTCCACTTCATTATCCGGTCATCGGATCTCGTCAATTATGCGACGGGCGGATGGCCCAACTTACCTCAGTAACTGGTAATCATGATCATAATAAAGCTCCAAAGTGTCACGTGTCAATTTGAAGAGTCCATGACAGTGATAGTTCAAATTGTTACAGTACCAAGCGCACACGTCAGAACTTAGCGACGCTTGCGCACAAATATGCCACCATATCAAATAAAGCGGACATTTTTTATTTTTTTTTATTTTAGGAGCCTATCTGGCGACTGCCAACTTGGGCATAAGTCGCCGGAATCACGACAGACTAGCACTAGGCTACTTTAAAATAAGAATATGAAAACACAACAACGATAAAAAGGGAAGATGGCAACAATTAGGAAGCAAGCTCCGGCTTCGGGGGGAGGTCCCCGTCCCCCCGACGCAGGAGCGTGCGACCTACAGAAAAAACAACAATAACAAAAAACAAAACCTAGTTAAATAAAGGGAAGAAGGCCGGCCTCCCACCAAAAGTCCATAAATCCACCAGTCAATGTGCACGAACTCGTCCCAAGTACAAGGGGCAGGCGGTAGCGACCACGCCCATCCCGTTAAAGGGACAGGTAAAGTGCGCGGAGATTGGCCAGACTGGGACATTCAACAAGAATGTGCCGAACAGTTTGGGGGACAACACAGTCTTCACAGTAGGGCGCTGGCGAGCGCTCCATCAAATGGCGGTGCGTCCCGCGAGTGTGCCCAATTCGGAGACGACAGAAAGCAACCTTCGCCTTCGCAGCATTGGGGGGTAGGTCCATGGGAACAGTCGCGGCAAATGACACGTAACTTTAAGTTCCCTTCGACCATTTCCCATCTTCTTTGCCAAGAAGCCCGAAGAGCTGCCCGTATTACTGGCATGTAGCCGGTGTGAGGAACAGCGAATCGCTGGTCCGGTCGCATAGTCCTCGCGGACTCTTTGGTGCCTTCATCGGCGCGCTCATTACCCGCAATTCCTACATATCCAGGAACCGAGCAGAAGATAATCTCGAGATCCGCCCGGCTCGCCAAAACCGTGGCGTCACGAACATCGCGAACCAGGGGATGCGGAGATTCCAATGACCCGAGAACGCCCAGGGCGCTTTGTGAGTTGCTATAGATCACAATCCGGTCTCCGAACCGGGCACATCGCGTAATCTCTCGTACTGAGTGGTATATTGCCAACAGCTCGGCCGTGAAGACAGACGCAGCGCATGGCAGAGCCCCGCTGACTTCAAACAGAGGGGATACGGCGGGGAAGCCGACCTCCTCTTTGGACTTGGAGCAATCCGTATACACTGGCACGGTTTCAACGTGAAACGAGGTATGATCCAAAAAGGTCGAACGCAATACTCCCGGCGCTATACAAGCTTTGGGAAGAAAGGCGTGGCGACAAATAGCCAAATGTGGTACCCTTCAGGGTGGCGTCCTGGGCAGAAACAGGGGCCCCACTGGCCCGAGAGCTATACCTAACTCTCGAAGTAGTTTCCTGGCCCTAAACCCAAAGGGCTTAGGGCATGACTGGCGTCTCTCATGGGCATAGGCACCGTCGAAATCAGCTTCAGATGCAGTGAGAACTGTTGACCACTGAGGGAGTCGCCGGGCTCGCGCGTACAGGCGAATAATGCACTGTACACGGCGTAGAGCGAGTGGCATCTCCCCAGCATCGATTAGTAGGCTCTCAATGGGGGCAGAGCGTAAGGCACCGGTCGCCAGGCGAAGGCCGGTGTGATAGATCGAGTCCACCTTCGGCAATACACGCTCGGCTGCGGATGCATAAAACCTGCATCCGTAGTCGAGCCTCGAACGAACAAAAGAACGATAAAAAAGTAAGGCGGTAGCCCTATCAGCGCCCCAAGTGCTGAACGTCACGAAACGGAGAATATCCATGGCGCGGGTACAAGAGACCCTAAGGCTGCGAATATGTGCCTCCCAGGTGAGGCGTCGGTCAAATACAAGACCAAGGAAACGGTGCGATTCAACCACTTCCCACTTCCAGGCGTACCCCCATTAAGAAACAAGTCTGGGTCAGGGTGGAACCGTGGATGGCGGCAGAAGTGCACCACCTAAGTTTTGGCCAAATAAAACCGAAACCTGTGCGCTTCGGCATAGCGAGAGACGCGGTTCAATGCCTGTTCGAGTCGACGCTCCAGAGTTGGCATCTGGGCCGCCCCAAAAGAGATCGAAAGGTCGTCCACGTAGAGCGTAGCGAGAACATCTTCCGGCAGCACCGAGGTGATGCCGTTGATGCTCAGAGCAAAGAGTGTGACACTGAGGACAATTCCTTGCGGGACACCCTCTTCCTGCTCCATTAAGCCGGAGAGGGCTCCCCCCACCCGTACGCGGAATCGACGATCTCGCAAAAATTCAGATATAAACATTGGGAGGCGTCCCCTCGCCGGCATCGTGTGGAGAGTCTCCATGATACCGTATCGCCATGCGGTATCATATGCCTTCTCCAGATCGAAAAACACCGTGGCGTAGTGCTGTCTACGAAGGAAGGCCTCGTAGACGGTATTTTCCAGTCGGAGCAGAGCATCCGACGTGGAGTGGAACTTGCGGAAGCCGCATTGTGTAGAAGACAGATGGCCTCCGCTGTCAGGAAAAGGGCTAATCTAACATTTACCAATTTCTCCATCAACTTGCACACGCAAGAGGTTAGAGAGATTGGGCGGAAACCAGCCGGAGTAGAGTGATCTCTCCCCGGTTTGCGAAAGGCGAACACAGTAGCGATTCGTCAGGAATCCGGGAGGAGACCCTCCACCCAGGCCATGCCTCACTCACCCATGTGTCGAAGCATGGCGTACGGGACATCGTCCGGACCATGAGCGGTGTCTTTTGAGGAAAGCGACTCAAGGGGCCTGGCTTCCCTCTCCCCCCTAAGGGGGTTTGGCCTACCGAGCCACTTCACTGGGGAGCGGTCGGCCATAGGCTGCCTGCTGGTTTTCTTGGAAAGAGGTTCTCTGGAAAGAGGGAGGTGCCCGAAGGCACCTCCAGACAAGGGGCTGAGGGGGAGTCCCCTACACCGGTAGGCGAGGAGTAAGCCTATCCGGTTAGAGATTTGGAGGGTCCCCTGCGAGAGCACAGTGGGGGTACCTCCATTTTTCCTGTAGCGCTGCCCGAGGGCGGCTCGGACGATGGACAGGAGGAAATTGAGGGAATATATTAGTTTTCTCATTATCGGACATGGTGACTCTCTTTTTCTTACAGGAAGCAAACGCTCATCACCCCTCGCAGTAGCCCGCTCTGCAATGAGTGCGTACGGGGCTGGCAGAGCTAGGTGCCGCCATTTAAGGCCATCCCTCCCGCCTGGTGACCTGGCAGCCCTTCAGCATGGCGGCTCCACCTTGGGCACAAGGTAAAAAAAAATAGATGGTGAAGTGAAAAGGAAAGGGGATGTGAGGAAGGCATGGGTGGGGATGAAACAGGTTGTTAAAAACCCACCATCCCGAACCTGTAGCTCAGGGGTTAGGGAACAATTGTCCCCTCCTCACTCAGCCCCGATCCGGGATAGTTGGCTGGGAAGGTCAGCATCTACCTTGTGAAATTAGAGGCTAACCAGAGAAAGTTGTGGGAGAGGTTGTATGAAAAGCGAGGAAACAGGAGGGGGGGGGGACACAAGTGTCTGAAGGAAGGAGAAGAGGCTATGCTGGGGTCGGCCAAGATGGCAAATCGCCGCGCCCCTTACGGGGAAAGAAGGCGAACAGGGAGGCTTTTTTTTTTGTTATGTATGACCTACCTAATATCCCGTTTATACATGGTGTCCCAGAGATTTTTGAGTCATGCAAAACAAAACAAATTTAACAACTATTTACCTGTCGATTTTGGAAATTTCATTAAATTTGCTTTTACGATATTGATACACTAATGGGTTTAGTGGAGGCTATCAAAATTATGTTTGCGCAAGGAAGTAAAATAATGAAACTTTGAAATTTAAAATCAACAAATATATTTAAATCCATTTTTAACAAAAACACCTGTTCATATGGGTAATACAAATTCAGTTGCGCCTTTGATCGCATTGATTGAACAACTTTTTTGATTAACATGTGATTTTCTTTAAGTCTATTGACTTCACGTGTGATACTCTCTCTTAACTGGTTGATGCTTTGTGGTGGAGTAGAATACATTTTATTCTTTAGATATCCCCATAAGAAATAATCGCACGGTGTTAAGTCAGGGGATCTTGGGGGGCCTTCAATTGCATGATTTAGCGCGACAATGCGGTTGTCAAACGTTTCTCTTAATTTTGTTCTTACAGCAAGCTGTCTATGAGCTGGTGCGCCGTTCTGAATCCACCAAAGTCTATTAAATTGATTGCCGTAAATCTGGCGGAGTTCCGGGAAGATCCTTTCGTTGATCATGCTCAGGTAGGCAGCACCAATCAAGTTATTCTCGTAAAACAATGGGCCGACAAGATAGCCATTCCCGCATATTCTGATCCACAGAGTCACTTTCTGCTGACAAATACCGTGTGTCAAATTTGAATGCTAGGGGGTGGTTCAGCGGCGCATATTGCCGAATGTTATGGAAATTTACCATTCCATTCATGAAAAAGGCTGCCTCGTCACCAATCACAATGTTTTCCAAGAAACGAACAGGTTTAAGGAGAAGCCATTCGACAAATTGTCAACGACGAGGAAAATAAGTTTCAAGAAGCTGGTGTCTTGCATGCATCTTATAGGGATGCCATTTTAAGTCATGTTTAATAATATAGTTAAATGATAACTTTGACAATTGCAACCCATTCTTTCTGACTGATACATGTGGATTTTGAAGAAGTGTCATCGGATCATTTTCGATATTTTCTGTTGTTCCTAAGGTTCTCATACGACCCGAACGACCTTTATTTAGAGTTAAGCATGTTCCTTCATGCTGGTATTTGCGAACATTTTTCAAAATTGTGGGCTTGCTTGGTGCGTACCTACGTGAAAAAAGTTGTTCAAATGAATCTTGTACTTGTTTAATACTGCCAGTCTTCATAAAGTTTGTGACCACAAATACGCGTTGATCTTTTGTTAACTGCATGATTAAAAAGGTTTTATGGAAGTAAACCTTTACACAGAAACGCTTTGATTTGCTTAGTAATCAATAATGACGAAACAATACCACAGCGTGGCTGAAAAACCACTGTGAAATGGTCTAGGCTTTGCTTGAAGAATCGCACAGTGACCCTAGGCTACCTAGGCTCCCTACGCTTCTCTTGAAAGTGCACGGTGGCCAGGCCTTCATAGGCCTCGTTTCATTATTTTACTTCCTTGCGCAAACATATTTTTGATAGCCTCCACTAAACCCATTAGTGTATCAACATCATAAAAGCGAATTTAGTGAAATTTTCAAACACGACAGATAAATTGTTGGTAAATAAAACACTTTTTGCAGGACCCCAAAATCTCCAATAGTTTTTGAGTTATACTAATTCAAAGTACGGTTAACTTTTTTTCTGGGACACTCAGTATAGGACCTAAGTACGTGTATTCGCTATCCAGGATTTGGGTGGAATGAGGCGTCTGACCTTATCTAGAGAAAATAGTGGAGACCAGCTCGCTGCAGCCCAACTGGCTGCAGCCAGGCGGATACTAACCTAACCTACCATATTTAGAAGAAAAAAACTAAAGTTGTACAATCTGGCTACTGAGAGTTGACCATCCGCCAAGCGGATGTCCTTCATGGAAAACCACGATACAACCTAATAAGAAAATAGCGCCCATTTATTGACTAGACCAGGGATTCTTAACCTGGGGTCCATGGATGGGTTTCAAGGGGTTTGTGAGGGTCAGATTAAAAAAAATAAATGGATCGGTTTCAAGTTGAAACATGGGTTCGTAATCCTTATCTCGTCAACATAAACTGTATCAGTGATGAAGACCTTGCCAAAGATGACCTCATTGACCTGAGTACAAAGGAAATCTTACGAAGTGAATTCAAATTGAAGAGTCTTGGAGAATTCTGGTGTGCGTTGACACAAGTCTACCCTCGTCTGGTAGAACGAGCTGAGTGCTCTGAGTCCCTTTGCTATTACGTACCTTTGTGAATCAGGGTTTTCAGCACTTGTTTCTATCAAAACGAAAAGTCGAAGCAAATTGGACGTCAGAGATGACATGCGTGTTAGTTACCTTATCAAAGACCACTCCACAGTTTCAGCTTCTTATTCAAGACAAACAAGAACAACCGTCACACTAAAATAAACTAGCTAACAAGAGAGAAAGTAGTATTTGTGGTATATTTGAGCAGGATAAAAATTTTTTTTTTAATTTGCATAAGATGACTGTATTTCTTTTATTTGAATGAGTAGAATTTACTTTTAAATTGAAAAAGAGTGAGTTATTGTTAAGATTGTTTACTTTATCTATACTTTTATATGCTATAGGCCTACATGTATGAGGTAATCATAATTATATTATGTCAATAAAATAAAGTACATATATTAATTGCATGCAAAGTTGTTTTTATGACTTTTATGTGAAAATTTCCTTGGAGGGGGGTCCATAGCTTTCATCACCTTCTTAAAGGGGTCCATGACTGAATAAAGGTTAAGAACCCCTGGACTAGACTAAAAATCTGAGTCAGGTTCGTGCAAGTGGCAACGAGCCCGACATAGGGTTTGAACCTCAGTTGGGCTAACCATCTAACCATTTCGAAAATGAGGCAAGTTAATAATGAGAGTGGAGTTCTAAAAGTTCTGGGGCTCTTAAAATAACCACAACTTTTCCGCGGCGAGACAGAAGATAGTGGCACCCGGGATTTAATTCACACGGCAGCCTAAAAAAAGTAAAAATGCCCGAAATAAATAGTCTTTAGGTGATCAATGTAGAAAATTATGAGATGAAAACAGAAATATTGTAGATACTAAATAAAAGCAACTGAAAACATTGAAATCTACAAATGAGGAAAAAAAATCTATCGAAGATCGAATATTTAGTGAGAATTTGTTAGTTTTTGATATATTTTTGAAGACTTTTACTTCACACAGCATTGCCCCACCATGCTGCGATAATTTCACACTCACTAGTTACCTAGTGTATTTAAGAAAGAATCCAATGTACAACAGGGTGGCTCGAAAGTCTTGTCACCCCTACCAAAAAGTAATACAAAAAGGAGGAACAATATAATATCAAACACATGTACTGGTTTTAGTGTATTCACTTTCATTGACACAGTCACACGTCGGTCTCTCTTCTCAACCTTCTGAAATATAAAATTAAAACAATATTTACAGGGGTGACAAGAGTTTCGGACCACCCTGTAGTTCGAAGCGCAGCAAAAGTAATTGGATTTATGGAGAGTAAAAGGAATAGTCCAGGTGAAGGCGAAGGGGGTTCGTGGGCCGGGCTTACGTCGATTATAATGATTTTTTTTATATGTATAAAACGGTTTAACACCCTCCTACAACCCTGTTCGGGTCTATTGGGTCTCTGGAATTAATACGGCTGAGCAGAACAAGAAAAACCAAACAAAGAATGAGGAAAAAAGGAAACTGAAAATGAAAAATGTATTGATGCAACAGGAATCATCGACGCGGAAGGTTGGGTCCAGTAAGGCACGCGCAAGCGTCCAGGAACAAGTTCGTAGAATTGGAACCCCTTCAAGGATTGAATGAATAGCGAATATATTTCTCCAATGAAAAGAATCCCTCTGTAAAAAGCAGTTAAAATTACGATAGAATTATTTTATTTGATAGGAAAACACAATCTAATTTTTTTTTAAATGTCTGAAATGTGATATTTTCAATAACATCGAAGATTACATTCTAGTTTGTTACCATAGGTGCTACAGGGCTAGTGAAAAACCTCATTTCATCTAGTGAAAAGCCTCATCTTATCTAGTGAAAAATCTCATCGATCCTCTAGAACCATATGTGCTTAGAAATTCAACTGCGAACGCTAAAATAAAAAAAAAACCTGTTCTGAAGAGGACACAGAGGTCAAGCGCATCGCTGAGGAATGCCTAACTCTTTAAAGATCCCCCAACCCCACTTGTAACGAGAAACCAAGATATTTGAACAAAGAACTTTTTAATTCTAGTACCCTCAGACCACAAACTCGTTTACTTAACTCTTAACATATTCTTTTTCTTCATATTTAATATTTTTTTTTCTCTTTTTGACGGCAAACTTAGACGGAATTAACTAAATCATTGATAGTTTCACAGCTGAAGTATAGCATAGGATGGAAAAAATGTTTGCGGTTCTTCCTTCCACTTTCCTGCAACTGTTTTTTAGTCCTTTTTCCCTCTTTTGTATATAAACCAAGAGATAATAAAGACTTAGCTTGACTTGAATAAAAAAAAACTGGTCTTATGGCAACGGTCAGAGAAAAGAGATATGAATCAAAGCGGTGACGGGTCATGGAGGATAACGTTCTAATGTTCTAATCTGAATGCATCCACGTGACATCATATAAGTTCCTAGGATTAAACTCGTTAGTTCGTGTTGGATTAATCGAGATTAATTATGAGGAATACGACCTCAATTCGCTCTCAATTCTTTAGTTAGAGAATTAATCTTTTGGATGTCAATCGTTATCAAACTGAATGGGAGAATATCCAAGGCTACCAAAATTTGAAATAAACATTACTAGGCCAAAGTCTATGCGAAAGTCTATCACTGCAAGACGCTTGAATCCGTATTTGAATATTAATTCCTGCATTTATCCATTCTTGTCGTCAGGAAGTTTCAAATTTGGTGATTATCCTCAATTCACAACACTGCTGTCTTCCATCACTCTTCCATGTAGGAATCTGACTGGTATTTGTACCGAAAGCCCCGAGGCAGAATGGGTTGTAATCTCTTGGACTATGGTGCTTCCTAATTGATGGTTGGTAGTAAAAGACCAAAACAGTCCTACTGTTCAACCCGGGAGAGCCTGGGGCCCTATAGTTTACCGGTAATTGTCATTCTGTTCTTTACCCCCGACAAGGACAAGACCATGGTTAAATTTTTATAAATTTTCTGAACTTCGCCAATTATAATAATTTTAAAAAGTAATTCTAAACTAAATTTCCCCCTTTTCAAAATATCACGTTGCTAAAATATAGAGTTATAGAATAGAAGATATATAAAAATAAATTTTCTGAACTTAACCATTTGTAATTCTTTGGGTTTTAAAAAATTCACAAAATTTCGATACTTAAATTTATTTCTGAACTTCACCATTTTGTTTTATGGCTATTATAAAAAAAATATTAGAAATAACTTTGATAAAAAACAAGATGAAATTATTATTCAAATACTCCCAAAAATCCCTTTCTTAAATTATAGTTAGTGATGATGATGATGATATTTACCCAAGTTAAAGACTTCGAAGGATTGCTAGACTATTCATTTTATTCTGAGAAATCGCTGTTGGTCTCAACCACAGCCTCCAGACGGCGTCGGAACCTGCTGCAGGCCTTATCGACCTTCTCCCTGATTAAGTGGGTGAAAACTGTGGTGATCCTGGACTAAGCTCCATCTTGGTGGTGCACGGAGACTCGTGATGTGGACAGAGAAATTGTATGGCAGCCAAGACTGGGTCCTCCTGCTTGTGTGGTATAGTGAAGTCCTGCTGTATGGTACGGCCTTCCAGCGGCCGGCCACCTTGATCCATGGAAACACCGACTCATGCAGGCACTTGATGTAGCCCGCCGTATTGAGTCTGGGGAACTCTAGAAAAATAAGTTTTTTTAATTCTCTCTCCATCTTCATCCTTCAAAACAACCTGAGCTTAGCATAATAAAGTTTCGCCTTCTGGTTCTTTTTACTGGTTATTGGTTTGGTTGCTGGAGGAGCTTTTAAAGCTTGTGAAAGGACCTGAGCTTAGCATAATAAAGTTTCGCCTTCTGGTTCTTTTTACTGGTTATTGGTTTGGTTGCTGGAGGAGCTTTTAAAGCTTGTGAAAGGACTCACTTGCTCGCCTTATGCGAGTGCCGCATAAGGCGGCACTCGAGGTTTCCGAGCCGCCGTACCCTCGTAATCAGGGCATGACTCGTCCAATTCTTCCCTGATCCTCCGCGCCCTCCTCCAAGGTCTCAGAGATAATCGCATTGGAGCTCTCGGTGTGAATCCCACATCTTGTATTTTCCAAATTTTGGGAAGATTGAATTTAGCCATGGAATTGCTTCTTTCAGAGATGATGCACAACTGAGTCTACAATGATAGGAAGAAGAGAGAACCGACGCCAGAAATCAAGCATGAGCGGAATTCAGATTTGCTAATGGCGACCAATTACCGACCGCACCCTGTATATTCCGGGCTATACACTTTGCAACCTTTCCGAAGTTCTCTAAATTTCACACTTTTACGAATCTTTTTCACAATTGAAGCATTGAGATAACTCTAAATTTCACACCTTTACGAATCTCTTTTCACAATTCAAGGATTGAGATAAATCGTGTTTTTCTTTTTAATATTAAATAAACTACACCAGTTTTGTGTATCTATTTTCCAATGGAATTTGTGCTCGGTCAAAGGTAAAAATAAGGCCATTCTGATGCTTCAAAGTGACAAATCCTTAATATTACAGTTCTAATTTTCTTCCGAAATAATTCACCTTTTTTGCTTTTTCTCTTTTTGTTGTTCTTTTGTTTAGCCTTTGGACTTTTTATCGTTGGTATTTACATATTGTTATGTTTTTCTTTAATATAGCATAGCCGTAGGGCTCTTGTGTGAGAGTACAGCGACTTCTACCCAAGTAGGCAGTCGCCAGATGGACTCCGAAAAAAAAAAAAATTAAATGTTCCAAAATAAAAATCAATAACATTTTTTCAACATTTCGGCTTTTGTTTTCTTCCTCAATTTTACATTTGAGAAAAAAGTCCTAAGTTGAAGAGTTTCCGCGAGAGGTTTCTTATTTCGACCAATCTGCTTTTTATACAATAAGGTTTCTCATGTGGTTTTTATCTCAGTTTAAAACACATGCTACTAATTTTAAGCCCCCGCCCCAGAGGGTTTAAGGGGCCATGTTTAATGACAGGATTGGTTATTTGGGGGAGGGGGTAGAATAGAAAGGAGGGATACTGGTGAGATCACTGAGGTGGTGATAAGCATAATAGAAAAGGGTGAAAAAATGAAGGGGGGGGGGTATTGTCCATCGAGCGATTGCCTACAAGGGCATAAGTCGACGTAATTATCTCATAACATAATACTAGGCTAAATAAATATATAAATAACAACAAAATTAAAAGAAAAAACAACAAAAAAAACAAGAGAAGCAAAAAAAAACAAGAAGGAAGCACGCTCCGGAGTTGGGCTTTTCCCCGGGACGGGAGCATGCGACCAACATCAAAGAAAGCAAAATAAAATGGAGGAGGTTCCCCGGGACGGGAGCATGCGACCAACATCAAAGAAATAAAATGGAGGAGGCTAACCTCCTCCAAGAAGTGAAATAGTTCCCAAGTCTGTATGCATGAACCCGCCCCGAGTACAAGGAACAAGCGGCAGGGAGCCCGCTCGTCCCCAGGTAACAAGCGCGAAGATGGAGAAATGGGAAAAAGAGGAAAGGAAAGACCACAGTAGCAGACCTTAGAGGGCAAAGGTCCGATGATCCTTGAAAACAAGAGTGGGGTAAAACGTCATTCATTTTTGGACCACAAAAAATGAAGAGTTACCATTAAATTTGCCCAGAATTCAAATTAGTGTAGCAATTCCCATTCGATCAAACATTTCGCTTTCCGAAGAAAAATGTATCGTCAAATTTATTCCCCGACCCTTAAATACATTAAGGTTTTTAGTATTAGCGAATAATTGCTGTTTAATACGCATAAATCTTTTGATGAGGGGGGATATGTTTAATTTTGGAGGGAAAATAGCAAACCTGACACACATAATTACGAGACATCGACGCCTAGTCACGTGTACGTGTCCTCAGATCGGTTTCAATTTATTTCGTGTCTGATAGAAAACAAACAAGAACTTCGATCGGTTGTGGAAAACGAAGGCTTAGAAAATTATTTTCAAGGAAAGAAATCCCCAAAACACGATGAAAATTTATCTCAAAAAACTCTTGACTCAAAATTAGCCAAAACGGGGACTATGATGCTCGTCTCTAGAGAAAGAGTTTTCCCGGCCTTCGGTCTGATTAACCACAAGGAAATTATGGTATTTGTGAGCCAGGGATATTGAAGGGGAAAGTGTCACACTCTTACAGGAGAATAACATTAAATAAGGGGAAAATGAGGTCAAAATATACAATAAAATTAATCGTATCGACAATCGGTTGAAGATGATAAATTCTACAGTACCTCTTCCCCGGTCACTTTGTCTCACTGACTTAGAAGAAACTAATATTTAAAGAAAAACAACAGAAACTTGGACTATGAATCTATAAATTAACAAATATTTTAACATTCAAAAAGTTTTTATTTTGACAATAGTTTCCGTATTCAATTTTAATACATTTCGCTTGAATAATGATTCTTTATTCAATCCTAATACAACATTTTGTTTGAATAATGTATTATACTATTCATGAGTTTAATTTTTTGTGAATAATGGACGAAAATGTGTTATATACTTGTAGGTTGAAGAAGGAAATGGACAAATTATTTTCCCTCATAAAAAAAAATGAAAGAGCGAAAAAAAAAGAGAATGAAGTCGAAAGATTTGGAAAATTGTGTAATTAATGTCTTCAAGCTTAACTTCAAATGAAAGCTCATTTTTTTAAGTTGAAAAGGTTTAATATTTAGCCCCTATGTAAATTCAATTGAACGTGTTTAATCCTTAGTTCTATATAAATTCGCTTGAAAATAGGTTTAATCTTTAGATATAATTTAAATTAAGTTTAAAATTAATTTAATCTTTAGATTTCCTGAAAATTCAGTTCGATATTTACATTATCTATAGCTACGATGCAAAATTAGTTGAACATGAGATTAAACTTTATGTTCTCTGTAGATTTAGCAGGTCATGTGTTTGAACTTTAGATTGAATATAAATTCAATCTAATTTGATTTTCCTTTATTAAGATATTTTCAAAAATATGATGAATAGGTAAATGAAATTTCCAGGTATATAAAATGATACATTTGATATATTCCAAAAATTCCATATGATACAATCGTATATTGAAGAAATTATACTTAGTAAACTAACAAAATAAAAGAGTCACAGGTGCAAAATAAGAGAACAGGTTTTTCAGGAACATTCTAGAAGTTTCAGGAAATCATCTGGTAACATATTTCTCAGTAGGTAAGAATTGTACAACCGCCATTGTTGTACTCTGCAGAGATGCCCCTACACGAGGAAGTGACTCCTGAGCTCAGTCAGAGTATTATTCGCTTGAAGACTTTAGGGATGACTATTTCTGAGATTTCAAGAGATAGGAAGGTTCAAGTGATTTCGCGCATTCTGAAGTTAGATAATGAAAACAAAACCTAGAAATCTCCTGCCAAAGTCCGTCGACTGCGCGTTTCTCTATGAAGGAGCCCTTCGAGACTGCAGCAGTAATTTCTCGAAAAATTAAGACCAATAGTGGCAAGGAAGTGAGTCGTTTCAGAAGCTTTAAAAGCTCCTTCTCCAGAAACCCAAACCAATCACCAGTAAGAAGAACCGGAAGGCAAAACTTTATTATGCTGAAGCTCAGGTTGTTTGGAAGGATGAAGATGGAGAGAATTCACTTCAGCGACGAAAGGAAACTTAATTGAGTTGGATCTGATGGCGAACGCTTTGTTAGATGTACTACAGGTGTGAGACTCAACCCTAAATGTGTTAAAAAGTCTGCCAATCATGGAGTAGGCAGCGTCATGGTATGGGGATGTTTTCGTCTGAAGGAATGGTAAATGCGAATGTGTACCTAAACCTCGTACAACATTTTATACCTTCACTCCGAGCATCTCTGAACCAGCCAGCACTATTTATGCAGGACAACACGACGTGTGTTACTGCAAAGCGAGTAAAACACCATTTCGAACAAGACGATATCGAAGTAATAAAGTGGCCTGCTCTGAGCCCGGACCTGAACACGATTGAGAACCTCTGGAAGATTAATGGAATCAAAGTTCGACACCAGCAGTCTTCAAATGTAATGGATTTATGGACGAAAATTGAGCAAGAATGGAACCAAATGATACCAAAATTTTGCAAGAAACTGGACAAAATTTTACAACTTTCTTCGGGAGCTGCCCTCGTTGATTTTTGTATCTTAGTTTCATGTAGCGGTGGTGAAGATGGAGAAATTGAAAATATATACAACCGCAGGTCCTCATCAGGGCGGGGGGGGGGGGGGCGCAATCCTCCAGATGCTAGTCCAGACTGCCCTTCGCAGGGCAATTTTGCAGCACCAACAGGTTCGTGTAGGCAAGGGGATTCACATCTCGGGGGATCTCGAACGAGATGGAGACTACTTGGGCTTTAATTATTCTAGCTATTTTCATTTTAAATCTTTTTATCGACACTTTCTTTGCATGGCTCTTCTTCTCAGCGACAAAGTTCACAGGGTAGTCGGCGACCGGCTTTCGTCCATTTAGCCCTGGTTGGGGTTAGTTCACCCCTGCCTCTTACCTCCCCCATTTTCCTTTTCCTTATCTATCAGTTGACGTACCCGCAAAGGGATATCAAACAAATGTGGAGGCCCCAATCCCGCAGTTTGCTTTCCAGGCCCCAATACATGCGGGATGATCTGCGGCTGTCTTCCAACACATTTTCACTAATTTCTTTACACATCTCTTTTTACAAACTTTCCGCGTAATACGGCTCGTTGCTATTGCGCTTCAAATTCAGAGACAAAAGGAGATGTTCAAGTTATGATGTTTGGGATAATAACCACAAATACACATATAATCCAAACATGTATCAATTTCCTGAATACTGGGGACCACAGGAGGAACGGAAGGCGGATACTCCTCGTGTAAAATCCGGGAGGGGGAGGTAAAAATGACCTCGAGACCCAACATATCGAGAGAAAAAAAACCGCCCCATTCCTCGTGAATGCAAGTGGAAGGTCGTCCTTGCTTAATCCTCTCGTCGGGATTTGAGAGCAAAGGGACGCGGCGCCTCTTCCTGAATACTTATCTCCGCCCCCTCGTTGCAAACACGCGCTGGGCTCGTCACCAAAGCGCGTCCACACGATGTTTACGAGCGTCGCCCATCAGCTGACAACAGCGAGTCGGCATTGCAATGAGGAGATATCGGGGCTATCCATAATTATATACCTTTTTGGACCTCTCTCACCCTTAGTCCGGTCCGTTCAAGCGTGGGGAAGCATGAAGACGGGAAAAAACAAAACAAGCGAGGGGACATTTGAACACTTGCAATGTAACGAAAAGTATAAGTTGGAAGCGTTTGGCGGGGGAATCAAGATTCATGGTGCATCCCATCGTACGAGATTCAGCAACCACGTTATAATTGTGGGTTGAGTTATGATGAAACTAAGTAATTTTCATGCAGAATATGCATTAGTTAGAGCAGAGTCACGTGAGTTGGGAAGGGAGAGGAAATTTGAAAGGAGGATATAATTGCTAAGGGCGTTTTCCTATTTTGACGAATGTGACGAAAGAGTATGACGTTTTGTGGTCGAAGATTTTGACATATAAACAAACAGCGACTTTTGCAATATTTGTAAGTGTGCTGCATTGGTAAGTGAATTAAGAACGGGATTAAGATTCAAAACTGTGTTACGGTAGTTTCTCCGATGCAACTGCCCTGCACTTACCCGTTATGGAGTCCTTCATTGCAACAAATGCCAAGGGGCACCAACTTCAAGGGCAACAATGATATATAACACTTTCCCTGTTTCTACAAGGAGTGCAAGAGAACTCCGCAATAGATTTTCTTAATAAGTGCGATGAAGTAATAATGATTTACGTTTTATGAGTACTTCGGCGCAATTCTAAAGTCTAATTAGATTCTAAGTTCTTTCATTCAGTGGTGAATAAAAAAAAAAATGTTGATCTTAGTGAATTTCAACGAAGATTTTAGAGTTCACACAAGAGTGTAACGAAGGTAGCAAGCAAGACCAACAATATCATGCCTCAACAACAGTCTGTATAATACTGACAGCCTGGAGGTTGGCACCTCTATTTATAATACGTAGAGTTGCCAATTCTTAATTTTTAGAATTTATTGTCACAATGTACTAGTGACAGCCAAGTCCTTGATTGTTTTTCTTAATGTAAGATATTTAGGAAAGGATTAATGTCGCTGCATGTATGGCATTAAAGTAAATGATAAATATTTTCTCGAAAGTGAACAAAGTTACGAATGCGGCTTGGAATTATGGCATATAAATAAACCAGCAAAATGAATTACCTTTGCATTTTCAGTGAATTAGGGGTGGGGTTGGGGGAGCAGATCGGGAGAGATTTTGAAAAGATGCACGTGTATTTAGACGTAATTTTGAATCATTTCTTTTAGCAACAGATTATGTAGGCAAATTAATTTAGGTTTGTAATTTTGCATTATTTTGCTCTTTTAGATCTCTTAATTCGAGGAAGTAGTTTGAACTGCCTCTTCATCATCATCATCACCACTTCATCTCATCATCATCATCATCATCATCATCACTAACTCTATAATTTAAGAAGGGGATTTTTGGGAGTATTTGAATAATAATTGCATCTTAGTTTAGTTATGACTTATGTTTGTTATCAAAGTTATTTCTAATAATTCTTTTATAATATCAAAACACAAAATGGTGAAGTTCAGAAATAAATATAAGTATCGGAATGCTGTGAATTTTTTAAAACCCAAAGAATTACAAATGGTGAAGTTCAGAAAATTTATTTTTATATATCTTCTTCTATAACTATATGTTAGCACCGTGATATTTTGAAAGGGGGGAAATTTAGTCTAGAGTTCCTTTTTAAAATTATTATGATTGGCGAAGTTCAGAAAATTTATAAAAATTTAACCATGGCTGCTTCTTTTAGGAGTGGCGAAGCCATTGATTGGTCTAAACCAATTAAATTACTGTTAAAGCTTTTAGATATTTATTACCGAATTTCAGTAATGGCACCTATCTCGCAAAACGGAAGCAGGAGAGCTGCGCGCCAACTCGATTACTAACATCTTTGGAAGCTTACTAGGACTATGAATCTCCCCCACATTTCCATCTCCCTTGACCAGATTATTTAGGAACTCCAACAACATTCTGGCGACGATGCCATCGTTTGTTTTCTCATTTTTTAATAACAAAACACTCCCGACCCCAGATTAAAACTACCTGGGCTTTTTTCTATACATCTTTATTTTACCAATTTTTTACCACTTTCTTTTCAAGCTTCTCGCCGTTGGTTTTTTGCCGATGGCTAATATTGTAGGCTAGTCGCCGTCCAGCTTTTACTAATTCATATCTAGTAGTGGCCAGAAGAGGGGGAGTATCACACCCTTGTTTCGGTTGTGGGTGGTGGATTTTAACATGCACTCTACCCACATTTTACGTCTTTCCCTCCCGTTCTCCAGGAAGGCAAGACCACCATCCCATACCCTGTGCGCGAGGCGGACTCTTTCACGACCGTTTTCTCCATTCTATGGTGGCGAACGGGACTCGCCCATGGCCCGGAGGGCAAAAGGAGGTGGGTGAGATCCCGCAGGTTTGTGTCCTCACTTTTCGATCTCTTTAGACGGCGGTTTCAAGACGGGCTGAGCCACGGCGTCTCTCGTGATGCCAAAATGTGCGGGTTTCGGTAACCTTTGGTCATACCCAAGGTCGGGCACTTGTGCCGCCGTCGTGGACCTCACTCCGACCCGGTCTTGTTTCTAAATGGCATTCGCCTTGACGTGGTGGCATCGCACCGATGCCTTGGTCTTGTATACGGCTTCCATATACGTAGAATTAGGGTCTTCGGTACCCGCCCCTTGGGTGTTCTATACGCATTGTAGCGTTGAGCCCGTGGGGCAGTTTAGGAGGTTCTCCCTACTCTTGTCTCGCGTTCCTTTGTTCGCTCAAAGCTTGACTATGGAAGCGAGATTGATACCTTCCCATCCTTGGGTTTCTATGGATGGTGGGTTCGATCCACCACTCTGTCTCCAGTAGTGAAAAGGGCTTTCCGCACGTCCCCTATCGAGAGCCTTCATGTCAACGCAGGGCAGATGCCACTTGCTTCACGCCATGCATAGTGCATGCTGCGCTTTTACCTGCCGGTTCATCCCCACAACCCTAACCCCCTATAGCTCTCTTTCTGCTGAGGCCGATCTCGAAGGTGCCACTTCTAAGGCCTAAACTTTTCGGGTTCAGAGCAAGGAAACTGCTAGTGGCGCCGTTGGTTGTGCACATGGCGTCAATGTGGAGGATATCACTTTTGAACGCTAGTTGTCACCCCTCTGCTCCCAAAGGGTCTACAACACCGGGAGCATTGTGTCCCTATTTATTGTAGCATGCACCTTGCCCCTGTAGATCAGTATCGCTGTGCACAGATGGATCAAAGTCTGAAGAGGAGGTTTGCTTGCATGCTACCCTCTCCCTGCTTGAAGCCAGTGGTACCATTCTGGATGCTGCATCTATCTTCACGACCGAGCTGGTTACAAGATACCATACGAGCGGTAGATAGTTTTGTAATCTATAGTGACTTAAAGAAGACGCCATGTCCCCTTGAGGCACTGTAACCTCCACATCCCACATCTCCTGGTTAGCAAGATCCTTGACATCATGGCTGCTACGAGTCAAGGGGACGTCGAGATTGTGCCCTGCTGGACATGTGAGGCTTTCTGGGAACGATTGTGCTGACGAGGGATCTACACAAACTGATCAACCGGACGGGCGTTTCGCTCTTCCCCATCCTGGCTGTGATCAGGTTAGCCCTTCGAGTTGTATGGTAAACAAGATAGGAGAAGTAGCCTGGTAGTCTAGAGGCCCGTGCCATTGCGCCCCAACTCTTCCCGTCGTTCAATCCCCCGATGCCTAGAGGGTGTCAGTCATTTTCTGCGGTCTTCGAATCGGACACACTCCCGAGACGCATCGCCATCTGATGGAGCGTTGCCCAGAACCTTTCTACGAAGACTGCTTGGCCTCACAAACTGTACGCCACATTTTGTTTTAATCTTCTAGTCTGGGGGAGGTTTATGTGCGGTACTTGTACTGGTGGTTCTGTGGCGAACGTGGTCACTGCCCTAGTGCAGTGGTCAGATTCCTGTGAACCAGATTGTATTGTGGTAGAGTTTTGGGAGGAGTTAGGCCTCCTTCCATACTATTTGGAGTAGGTAGGCCTTTTTCCATACTATTTGAAGGAGGTAAGCCACCTTGCATACTAATTGGAGAAGGTAGGCCTCATCCTATACTATTTAGATGAGGTAGGTTCCACCCCTTCCGTTTAGAATAGGTAGGCCTCCGTCCATACTATTTGCAGGAAGTAGGCCTCGTTCTCTACTCTTCGGAGGAGGTAGGCCTCATTCCATCTTATTTGGAGGATATAGACCTTATTCCTTACTATTTGGAAGGTAGGCCTCCTTCCATACTATTTAGACAAAGTAGGCCTCTTTTCATACTATTTAAATTGTTGGCGGCTCGCATGGGTCGCTGAGGGAGGTGGGCCTTTCTTGAGGCACCAGATCTTGCATCTTGTAGAAAATGGTTAGGAATAACTGCTCCATCCCGCAGTCGACCTACCTGAAGCGGTTTCGACACACTCTGTTAGGGAGAGTTGTTTATTTAATTTTGTAGATGGTTTTGGTATCATAGTTTTGTACTCAACCTTACGGTGATCACTGCTTGACCCCACAGACTGGCCAGCACATTCTTGCTGTGTCCCTCTCTGGGTCATCTTCACGCACGCTACCTATTCTAGAACCGGGAAAAGCGGGGTCGCAACTGCTTGTCCTTGTAGTGGGGGCGAGGTGATGCACACATCATTGTGGCATAATATGCTTTTTGGAGGAGGGAAGCCTCTTCCACTCTATATAGGCTTTTGGTAACGGTTGCATTCTCAAGCGCAGGAGAGAGGTGACCCCCGTCCGATGTCTAAGTATGCATTTTAGCCAAATGGTTTTGGTTATGGTCTCTGTTTTTAGCCTTATCGTTGTTTATGTGGTTTATTTTTGAATGCAGCCTCAGCATTAGGCTGAATGCCTTTTCGGCGACATGTCCCCGATGGCTGTGCCTTGAGAACGCTATTTAAGAAAGAGAAATGTAAGTGAAAATAGGTCTTGTTTTTCACTCCCGTTCATTCATGGCCTTTATTACGTGTCCAGATCTCTCTGTCTTCTTCTTTAAATTTTCATCATCTCTTCTTTCACTCACTCGTTTCCTGAAGACGATCCAATGCTAGAGTTTGCCGGCTCCAATCTAGAGCGATGAGGTTGTCTTAGAGGTCTAAAGAAGCTCCCAAAACATGAGAGATTCTATCACAAGATCTTCCATAACTTTTTCCAGGTAAAATTCAAGGATTCCATAAATTGCTTCACGATAAGTATAACATACAGGTATAAACTGAGTATGGGAAAAGGTTATGCAAAATTGAATGAAATAAACGAAAATTATCAGCAGTTAAGCAGTTTACACGAAAAATGAAGTGTCCAAAATAACCCAAACCTTAGGATTCTTGTAAGGAGAACCGGCATTATTTGCCTCGCAACTAACTTCAGTTCATTCTCGTTGAGATAAGGTCAATCTCTTACCAGCTGTCGTTCATGTAACATTCTTAAGAAATCTGTTATTCCTCTCTCTGTCCGCGAGCAGTTCGTAAAGCTGCGCTACTAAGTTGGCCTTTCAAATGGAGCCATTGAAGAGACTCTCAATCACTCCAATTTGTAATACATAATATTCTGTCAATCAATAACAAAACAGGTTTATGTAAGTAAAATTGCTAAATGAACTGGTTGACCAAAGAAAACCTAGAAAAGGGAAGACCGAGCCATTGACCAAATTCTCAAGAAGGACCGTTTCAAAAAGACTGCAGCAATTTCTCTATAGATTAGTGATATTTTGGCCATCGATGTCTCCAGGCAAACTGTGTCACGTTAGCTGGGCGAAGAAAATCTTGACTCTCGCACAACCGCATCCAAGTCATTGATCAATCAGTCCGAAGAGCAAAAAGGCTCGTCTTGCATTTGCCACTGAGCTCGTTACAAGGGCGATGACTAATGCAGCCAAATCCACTTCAGTGACGAATCTAAATTCAATTATTTCTGATCTGATGGCAGAGGTTCTTTCTCCATAGAATAGGCAATAGATTATTTGTCATTTGCGCCAACAGGAATGTGAAGTTTGGTGGAGGAAGAGTCATGGGCTGGGTGGTGATTTCGGTAGAAGGCACTGGGCCACCTGTGCGCTTACGGGGCACATTAAATGCACAACTGTTCAAGGAATTGCTGTGACAGCATTTTTCCTCATTTGCGAGCCTCCGAAGCCCCCCCTCCTGCAATATCTATGTAGGATAACGCCTCCCCTCCCCCTGCCACACAGCCAATATCGGTGAAGACCTTCCCGGATATATAATACATCACTGTTATGAGCTATAAATGCGGTTTGCTATTGCACTCTTTTATTTCAACCTTAACCTTTTTTACTATTCTTGTTTTTATATTTATCTCCCTTTTCCTTTATATCTCTATCCTCCATTTATTTATTTCTCAAGAGGAGGAGGAAAGGAAAGATCTGTAAAGAAAAAGGCCAAGATAGGGGAAATATAAATATGGGAAGATATATGGCGACAAGATATATAGCTACAGATACCTCTACAGATATTGGGGCTTGTAGGAAATGCAATCTTCTAGATGCCAGCTACAGAATGGTTTCCTATGTTCCTACCTAACACCAGTGGTGGTTTCTTAATGAATACAAGGCATGCAACAATGCATGGTCAATATATTGATGAAATGACAATTAATATTGAATTCATTGTTGAGTCAGCAAATTACTTATATATCCAATTATTACTGATACTTTAGAACGATAATAATATGCACTATTAATTCCTTAAATTGCCCACTTCCTCCAGTTTTGACTTTGCCGTGCCCTTGGGTCCTTTCTCGCGAACCTACGTTCCAGTGCTAAAGATTCCATCGGTGTTTGTTGATTTAAAAAAAAATTATTCCTGATCACTCAGGAATGAATTGGAATTTAAACCATTCTTTTTACTCACTTTTAAAGAGAGGAACTTTTAATAGACAATGGAAGGCCTATAATAAATTTAACTAAAGTAAACAAAGGCTTAAAGGAAAGTTTAACTTTGAATTTTATGCAAGTGTACCTTGGTTATGTGGCAGTATTTTAACAAAATTATAATCTCTATCGTTGGCCGTGTATCTTATTATTGGGAAAAAAATTCAGGCTGGAGTAAAATGAAACTAAGTCTACGAAGATTTAAATAATATTCATACAGCAATCACACATCTCGAAAACTCTTAACCAGAAAACAAACTCATTGTTCTTAAACAGTTTTGAAAAAGCTGAATAGATATGACGCTTGATAAATAAATAAAAAGTTGTCATTTGCAAACATGATAAAGAAGTTTTGAAAAACAAAAGGTTTTAAAAGACGCATTAGAATAACATGTTTTTTTTAGTGATGAAGGAACTTCATTTTCATTATCACAGCAAAGGTCAGTAATTATAGTATTTAGCAGAATTTGGTGAGAGTAGCTCGCATGTTGATAGTCTTTCTGAGTTAGGCATCTGAAGGTTGGTTGGTTAAGGCTGAGGATATTTGCCAAAGATTACTCAGATTCATTTATCACATTATATCATCATCACTAACTCTATAATTTAAGAGGGGGATTTTTGGGAGTATTTGAATAATAATTTCATCTTAGTTTGGTTATGACTTATGTTTTTTTATCAAAGTTATTTCTAATAATTCTTTTATAACATCAAAAAACAAAATGGTGAAGTTCCGAACTAAATATAAGTATCGAAATTTTGTGAATTTTTTTTAAAACCCAAAGAATTACAAATGGTGAAGTTCAGAAAATTTATTTTTATATATCTTCTATAACTATATATTTTAGCAACGTGATATTTTGAAAGGGGGGAAATTTAGTTTAGAGTTCCTTTATAAAATTATTATAATTGGCGAAGTTCAGAAAATTTATAAAAATTTAACCATGGCTGCGTTTTTTTAGAGTTTAAATTTGAATCTTAGTAGCGAAGCGCAAACAGTGGCGAAGCCATTGCCTGTTTTTTTTTTAATATTTATGCTACTATTTTATTTTAAATAGATAACATAATTTGCTCAAATACATTATTATCTGATTTGTGTTTAAAGTGTTACTTTAAAATTAGATCATCCCAGAGAAATCAAACTACTCTTTGAAGTTATTTATATTCAAATAAGTTTTTATTTATTAATTTAATAAGCAATATAATCTCCACGTTTCTGCCACTAGTCTCCATCTTTCTACCTCTTTTTTAATATCATGTTTGTAAAAATCATTTGACTTTGATTTAAAAACTTCATTAACGTTGTTTCGAACTCTTCTTTTTCTGATTTCTTCATTCTCTTCAGATGATTCGCTAAGCTACTAAAAATTAGTTATCTAATGGACCTAAGTAGGGTGAGTAAAAAAGATGCTCAATTAGTTTCCAATCGAAATTTTTAATCTTTTGTATGGTATTGTTAAATGCCTTAACAAAGAAAGTAACTATAGAATAGTTAGATAAAACGGGAAGCCCGCCCCCTCACTTTTATACTTAGGGAAAAACATACATTTCCATATAATTAGATAGACAGATAGATCGATAGGTACGAGTAATAGATAGATAGATATGAGTTAAACGTTTCGCAGTCACAAAGTTTACATTTTGTTCTAAAAGCTCAGCTGTTCTTTGTATCCCATTCTCTCATATGTGCCCAAACTCTGTAAATGATTTTTTGACCGTAAATGATACAACAGCAGAATTCGCCCATCTAATCACCCAAAACCAAAATTCTGTAATTGATTTTTCCACCCTCGATGATATCGGTGCAAAAAATCTTTCATGTAAGCAACAAAACCAAAACACTGTTGGAAGAAAATTGCTCAGGAATCTGTTATATGAAAAAAAATCCATTACTGGTTACCGGTCGCACCCACTTCTATCATAGTTTAGATAAAATACATGCCCGCATACTGGCCGTAAAAGTAGCAAATAAACAGGCACTGTTGGAAAGTGACCTGCCCTTCTTAGGTTAGCATTGGTAGACCCACTCAAAAACCTGTGAAAACTCCTCCCACGTAATATAGGGTTGGGAGACTTCCATTAAATTAGTCAATAGCTCCTCCTAAGTAGTGTCCTATTGGTAAACTCCTTTAGAGATGAGCCCTACCTACTCTATGTAGACCTTATATAAAACCCTTGTAATCTCTAGATCAGCAGGCAGTCTGAGCAAATCCTGTGTTTTGAATAAAACTAAAGCCATACAGTTCCGTTTACTCTCCGCCACTGCGTCGTACCGATTCTTCTTCAAAGACGGACAAGCAAACTACAGTGCTTTCGCCACTCAGGGCAACATAAATCATTATGTTGAGTTGCAGTGAACACTTAGGGTAACACACCCTTCATCTACGATCGAACAACTTGCAAGAATCATCCTCCTTCAACATCCGATTGCACCGTATATGAAACTACCAGGTACTCATTTCTCAAAAAGAAGGATTCCGTTGCGCCAACTGCCTTATCTCCTTGACTGCGTGCCCCATCTACCAACTGAAGGTAATTGGCGCCATAGTTACAAGGCAAGAAGGGAGCACAATCAACAGTATATCTTGTGATTGTCTCGACAGAATAACACTCTATTTCTTCTGAGTAGTGATGGCCTTTTTTCTTCAAATGCTGCATGTAAACGGTCTAACTGAGCACAGTAAATCTCTTTGGCGATCATCCCATTTGGGTCAAGAAGTCCGAAATGGATTATGCCATTCATATCCAACCAAGCGCACAAGAGGAGCTCCCGTGGATGAGGCCTTGTTTTGGCTGGGCTGATGTTTTTTTCCAGAACAAATCCATTGACTAGAACGTTTAATATTACTGTACATACGGGGGGCGGTCAATAAGTTTTGCAATTCGGATATAAGGAAACGAGATATGAGAAAAAGTGTTTTATTATTTTTCAATATAACTACCCTCGACTTCAATACACTTGCGCCACTTGTCCCTGAGGCTTCGAATTCCCGACAACCAGAAATCTCCCGACTGCTGTTCAATCCGCTCCTGGAGGGCGAGCTGGACATCTTCATTGTCCCCAAACCGGCGTCCACGCAGTGCAGCTATGAGCTGGCGGAATCAAAAGTAGTCACTAGGGGCCAGATCTGGACTGTAGGGGGAATGGCTGAGCTCCTCGAATCCACACTCGCGCAGGGCAGCTTGCGCAACTCTGGCCTTGTGAACTTTGACGACGTTGAAGTCGATCATGTGGCGTGAGGTTTCTAGTGACCTAACCTTGGTCATGGCTAAATTGTCGTGGATGATGTTGATAACACTTCCATGTGATATTCCGAGTTGTCGCTCAATTTCTTCGACCTTCACCCATCGATTTTCGAGGATCATCCTCTCCACACGGGCCACATGGTCCTCGTAGGTCACGTCTGACGGGCGTCCTGGACGGGGCTCATCTTCAAGTGACTCACAACTATGGCGGAACTCCTTAGTCCAGCGAGCAATGGTTGCATAGGAAGAGGTGGTGTCGGTGTACACTGCAACCATGCGTTCATGGATCTCTTTTGCATTCTTGCCTTCCTTGGTCAAAAGTTTGATCACTGCGCGGTGCTCAACCTTCTCCATTGTTGAAAGGTTTGTGACTGCGATCAGCTACTGCTTCTTAAATAGACGAGGCAGGAGCGTACGACTGCAGGTCCTGACTTGTCATAACTTGCCCTAACACCCCCCACAAACAGCCATCCTCCTTCCTCTGCTTTGCCCTACCGATTCGCAAAACTTATTGACCGCCCCTCGTAACCCTCTTTTCATCTCCTGTAACAATACTAAGAATGAATGGCCCATTTTTAACCGAGGAAGGAAAGATGAACAAACGATTCTTTGTTGCAGGTGTAGCTGTGACAGGTCGTGTTGAATTCATTTCCTTATCTCTTTTAAATGACGATACACCAAATCTTGATCAAATTTTACTGGTCGTTCAAAACGAGGTTCATCTTTGAGCTTAGGTTTCGTTTCCCGAACGAAGCAAAGCCGCATTACTTAAGGAACCACCTAATATAAAGCCTTTGCACAATAAGAGGCCTTTATTCTCTTTACCATTGCCCAATTAAATGCTAGTCTGCATTTCCTGGAGTATAAAGACAAGATGCTATGTTATTTTAATTGCGAGAAATGACAGTGCATGTCCAGCTACAAGTACATGGGCCCGCCACTGTCTGACGACCTCTTGAGTAGGTGGGGAGCAGTTCGTTCGGGCCTATCTGAGCTTTGTTCAAATTTGTTCCTGAAGACTCTTAATTATGATCCAAGAAATTGAATTTGTGGAGTTTAGTATTATAATTTAGTTTAACCTCCATATTTTCACCACCTACAACTTTACCATAACTTCTGTCTGTTCTTCATCTCCTATATCCAAGTGAGTAAATATCTCTTCAGTGGATTGTGCCGTTTCCTTATTCAACCTCACATCAAGAAGAATTCTTTACGGCAATGCCCAAGGCTACCATTGAATGACCATTAGTTACCTTTAAACTTAATCACAAACAATGATTCATATCTCCCTGGTATTTACTCAAAATTAACAACTCATTTGAGAGTTCCAATTATTGTGCCAATTTTTAATGAGCCAAAAGAAAGAAACATTTCGCTAAATATCGAATGTTCAGTTTATTAAATAAAAATCTTTCTTTTTCATTTTAATTGGTGATTTTTTCATCTTCGAGTGGCTAAAGCAAATACGGTAACACTTGTTATCGGCAGATTAATTTGATCCTATTCATTTGTGTATTTAAGCCATTTTGTACTAGAAATTAAACCTTCACAAGTATTTTCAGTAGGTTCGAACTTGTAGATTCCTAAGGATCAAAATAGGAAAGAGGTTTTTGACTTAGACAAGGGCCAGAATATCGCTTGAACTCTCAAAAGTTCAAATCGTATTTCTCATTTGCAAAGTCAACATCTTCTGCCTCATCATAACAACACGTCTTTTATAAACGAACGAACAATTACTTCCCAAATTTCTTTCTGTTCCCTTTTTTGATAAATTCTGGTACATTTTTAAAGTTAGGATTATTTAAAGGTGAACCAATTTTAACTATTTTGAACTAATTTTATTTAATTAAATACACACCCTATCTTGCTAAATACAACAATTGATAATTTTGGCGCTCCTCTTAACTAAATTCTTAATTCGCCTGTGTCTGCCATACACAAATACATAAACCCCAACTACTGCGGATGGAAAGGGGGAAGGGTATATTTTCCCTTGAGTAGCAAGTTCGTACAAAAGAACCCCTTTACTCAAGAGTACGAACTTCAATTTCCTTGGATGTGTAGGAGGAGGGGGGGGGGAATACTTGGAGGAGCAAACCGTAAACGAACAGAAAAAGTCAAAACAGAGTTCGAAACCTATTCCTCATTCCGGCGCAGATTGTTCTGTGTCCCAAAGCATTCCCAGATATATTTTATTTTCTTATGTATAAACGCTTTAAGTAGTCACCTCTTTTAGTTACTCGATCTCAGTGTTTGAAAAAAAACGGAGGGGGGGGGGGTTCAAATTATGTTTTTTTTCAGAGAAAAAAAACGGCCTTTTTTTAAAAAAAAAATTCAAAAAATTCAATATATTTTCCCAAAAAGCTTTTATTTTTTTCATAAAACAATGAGTATTATGCAATTATAGTCAAAAATTTAACAACAGTAGTGGAGGATCCTCTAAGCAAGCCGATCTTGAAGAAAGAGAAAATGTAGAAAATACAGAGATAATGTCAGAATCTCTACAACCACAACCATCCTTTAGTGGTTTCACCAGTAATCAAAATGAGAATCAAATGGATTTAAATTTAAGTTCCATTCTAACAGCAGATGATGATGAAAGGGTTGAATCATCCTCAAATGATTCATCAGATTCATAGAGCCTACATGACAGTAGCGATGAGAACATCTCCGAGTTAGATGGGAGCTCAAGTTAGGGAATTAGTAGCTAGTCTTCACTTCATGTCACTCAACAGATTTAGATTAACTCTATGTACTTATATTAATTTTGTTTGCCAAAGGAAAATATTGATAGTCACAGTCCACACTGAGCTCGAGTAACTAAAAGAGGTGACTACTTACAGCGTTTATACATAAGAAAATAAATTATATCTGGGAATGTTTTGAGACACAGGACAATCGTCGCCGGAATGAGGAATACGTTTCGGACTCTGTTTTGACATTTAATTTTGTTCTAGCGGTTAAACTTAATCTTGTTATAACTATATATATATATATATATATATATATATATATATATATATATATATAGTTATGGTGATACTCTATTTTTTTATTCTATAATATAAGTAATAAGTATATACATAGTTTTTTTTTTCAAATATATAAACATATATTTTTTTCAAAATTATTAAATATGCTTGCAAATATCTTTCAAAATAGATAGGTTCAAACAATGAGTGTAGACTGTAGTGAAAGAAAAGGTATAACAGCTTATTTTTATGTTATATGCTTATGATATGTTTATATTTGTTTCAATGTTTAAATGGATAGTTATCTTTCACAGTGTGTTCTAAAAGATCCTTTAAAATAATTATTTTAGAAATTAAATTATATTGCATATTATTAAGAGTCAACGGACAAGTGTTATATTACCTTTATTATATTACCAACAAAATATTTTTAGTTTATCCCATGTTTATTGGAGGATTTCTTCCTCTTAGTAAACTGCAATTAATTCATTTAAATAGATAAAGGGTGTTATCTTATTGTATACCTACTCTTCCTTTAAGTATAATCAAAGGAATAATAAGAATTATAATAAAAGTTTACTAATTGTTTAAATAATATATATACATCGAATTTAATTAATGATTTTATTTATCATCCTAACGAGCTCCAACTAATTAAACATTGGATCCAAATTTTGGATTAGTAGTTTCTAGTTGTATTACATTTTATTACATATTTAAAATCCTTAACTTTGAAATTAGAGGGAGCCAGAATATTTTTGAATCATAGATCAACAATTTTTGTAATGAGTCAGTAATAACTATTAAGTAGTGCAAAGACAAAAGGAGGCTACTGGCATTTAAATATTCGTCTATACAAGATTTCATTAAATTTGGTCATTGGGAAAATCTTTTCCTAGAGAATTGGTGAGTTGGCAGTTTATTCATGCTAATCTTTATATAGATATCGTCTAAAATGCTTTCTACAACTCTGATTAATCTAAAATTACTTATAAATATGAGAATATGGTATTATTTATCTAGCAAATGCTTAATGTTTTTCATTTACTTCAAAATAGTACAAAAAAATGTTATTTTAATAATATTTAAAAAATTTTTTGTAAAAAACCCGCTTTTTTCGTTTCTTTCAAACCATGTTTTTTTCAGAAAAAAAACAGTATTTTTGAAAAACAAACCATTTTGAAAAAAAAATTTGGTTCAACTTTACTCGAGCTATGTAATTTCGTAACGAATGTGTGACGAAACGTGAAAGGCAAGGAGGGAATGGGGGGCTTGCTTCAAAGTACTTGTTGCTCATTTCTCTCAGAAACCATAAAAAATACTTTCATTAATTTATCGAGTTCCGTAATTATTATTTAAAAAAATTCTCCATCCATAATGCAAATAATGAAATGAGTTTTGTCTCAATTTTTTTTATAAAATAATATGGAAATTCTTTTATAATCTCTATTCTAGTTCAGTGGTGCAGAAACTATTGCATTTTCATGTGAAACCAATCTTACCGATCTGGTTGTCAGGTAGGGAATACATAAATATATTTTCCTGTTTAAATGCAAATTTTTACAACCAAGGCCATTGGTTAGTGGACCAAAGTTGTAATAATTTAGTTATTAATATAATGTTAATTTACCCTAATTATAGTTACGTCATTGGAGTAATTGTACATATGGCAAGGCAGTGTGAAAAAAAGGACATGTTCGGCACGCAGGCCAGATTTCTTTTGATAATGTGAATATTGTTTTGTCATAAGAAATATACTAAATTGTCGGGAGGTATTTAGCAGTAATACCCTTACAGTTTGTATCCCGATCGGCTATGATATGTAATGTTAATTCCTTTAACAACTTTGCTATTGATTTATAATGAGCTCATCTTAAATACATCCGCAGTTAGTTATTTTTTAAATATGATTAAAAAAACTTATAAAAATTAAAATAAAGATTCTCAAATTATCATGAATTTAAGTTGGAAAATATCTTCACTTGATTTCAGACAAAACTTAACACACTAACGGTATTTGCTCTCAAAAGGATAAAGGTCGTTATTTCCCGACCAAATGGCGCCACATGAACTTGAGAAGACAACTTTAGAGAACCATACACCCAGGCCTTTTCTCGGCTCTTTTTCAGAGCCAGGTATTTTAAGAACACAACTTTACCAAGCCATAAATTAATCCAAGCTTTATAGCCTCTTTATTTGAGTCCAAATTTTGCCGCTTCTAATTTGAGTAAGGATATGAAAAGGCACGAATCCCTTATTGATTTAACCGCCAATCTCGGTGATTCTGAAAATTTCCACCTTCTTGGACATGGCCAGCTTTTTCGTGCTCAGGGTCAGAAAAAAGCTACTCGAATCTGGAGTAGACGTGTAATCGTCAGAATGGTCGAGCTCGTCCACAAAGTCAATGGTATCAACGACGACCACATCAGGTTCAGGAGCGGCCGCATTAAGGAGGTTGTATGCGTTCGATCTCACACAAGGTTCCAGGAGTGGCTAGATCATCATTTTCCCAATCATGTAACCCCTAATATGTAGCATCCTATGTAGCACTCCAAATTTGAACCCGTTGAATACCTTGAACTCTGGTGTCGTTGAGTATAAAAGAAAGATGAATCAAGGGGCTCAGAATGCCAAGGTATCGTTGAAGGCTGCCATCGTATACGTTATGGTGACCCTGATGGTGAACCCCATGATCTGGCCATGTAGTCTCTTCCGAGGGCGAAGGGGTTTTTATTGAATACCCTTTCGCTATACGTATGTTTACATTGCTTTTTCTATTGAATTTATATTCTTGAAATTTCAAAAAATGGCAAATTTACATTCGAAACGTACTTAATTTTACTTAGAAATGACCAGAACGCTTGGAATTCTATCACAATCGCAACTTCTTACGTAGCCTTGGCCAGAGGAAATCCAAGATTTCTAAAATTGGTGTACGATAACAGACTGGTATAAACTATCTAATGGTCAAAGTTATTCAAATGTGAATGAAAAAACGAAAGTTATCAGCAGATAAGCAATTTACTAGAAAAATTGAAGTGGTCAAAATGATCCGAACGACAGCGGAAACATTTTTTATTAGAATATACAATTAAATTATTAATGAAAAACATTTGTATAAGTTATAATTAATTAGTATTTAGTGAGTAGAACTTTATCTCGATGATGCTGTGACATAACCTGCCACCGAAACGAACCAACTGTTGACACTTGCGCAGTAATCTTGCCCCATCCATCCCTAAGAATTTATCAATGTTCTGGAACTGTTTTGGGATTCATCCTTTACACCAATCTCCGAGAGCTTTCCAACCCTTTTCAATGGGATTTATTTACGGCAAGGGCGGGAAACCTCCGGCCCACGAAGGCCTAGCGTCGCCTTGCTCTGAATTTAATATTGCAATCCGGCCCGCGAAACCGCAGCCCAAAAAATAAATTCTGCCACACAGCATCTGTCTCAGTAGACTCGTAGAGGGAGAGAGTAATGAATCACGTCTGACAGTGAAAATGGGTAAAAAAATGAGACAAAAATGCATTTTCCTCAAATATAGGAAATATTTTATGGAGACCAAAGTTGTATAGGAGGCAATTCTAAACAAAAATGCTTATGACCTTTTCCGCTGTGATGAATATGGGTGCGATCATACCATTCTGTGCGGCTACACCGGCAGATACTGTTTGGCAACTCTATGCCTCACTCTGCGATCCTGCCAGACGCTAGTGGCCAGTGTCCGCCACCTCAATGACACTTTTCCGTTGTCTACCCCATCCATCGAGCCGGACATTGAAACACTTCTTCATGCCAAGCAGCACCAACCTTCTCATTGGACATATATAAGTGAAAAATATAGTAGTAGAGGTGTTTAGTAGGAGAAAATTAGGGAAATAATAGGAAAGTGAAATGAAAGGGTAGCCCTGGCTTTCTTTGCGGTTTTTTTTTGGTATTGTTGAGTGTATATATATATATATATATATATATATATATATATATATATATATATATATATATATATATATTCAACAAGGTTGCTTCTAAGAAGGCGTAATTTTAATTGCAGAACCGAAAAGTTCTTCAAGAGTTTTTTTTTCCGCAAATACATTTCCGAATAACCTTTATTAACAATTTAAAAATAGGTAATTTCTTCCGCATCAAGGATTTAACCCTGGCTTATTTGCGCAATAGTATTGTATAAAAATTTTCTTGCTCTGGATGTTCCCAGGAAACATATATTGGTAGTACTATTCGCTCGTTACACTCGAGGGTTTGCGCACACCTTGGCATTAGTTGCCGAACAGGAAAGTCTCTGGCTAGTAAGGAAGTCTCGCTAATCAGAGATCACATTATAAAGTGTAAGGTTGATGCACACATCAATAATTTTGAGATTCTGGGCTCTAATCCTAACATCATCCAGCTCAGAATTCTGGAATCTCTCTTCATAAAAAAACATTCACCCACGTTAAATTCAGACTTGACCTGCCACCCATTATCGGTAATAGCCACAACCAACCAGCTTCAGACCTGTTAATATTATACCGACAACAAACTACCCATAATCATGTCTGATTTAGGTAGATTCCTTAGTCATTCCCCTGACTTGCTGACAGCAGGTATGAATTTGTTCCTCTCCTTTGCTTTGAGCTTAGCTGTATATGTACTTATAATTATTAATACTTTTAATTTTATAGGTTTACTAACTTAATTATTTGCTTTTGATTTGTGTTTAGTTTATGTTAACATTTGTTCGCCTCACAAATTATGTTTATTCCTTTAGCCTGATGATGGAATGGGTAATCAGAAACGTTGCTTGGAATAAATAAGAATGTCACTGATGGTCGTATCCTTCCTACTCCAATTATATATATATATATATATATATATATATATATATATACGAATACGAAAGGCATTCGAGCCTTTATAGCAGAGAGGTTTTTGGCCCCTACTGCTGGTGAAGAGTTTTTATATCTGTGTTTTTAGTTCCTGATTTTGTGTTTATTCTTATTTTTGTTGTTGATATTGTTATTTTATTTTGAGGGAATTAGAGTTTTATTAATACTGATTAGTATGTTTTTTAATAAAATTCATTTATAATGTATTCTAGTATATATATATATTTGGTCATTTTGGTGATTTCGTTTGTCACTCAGGCCCGCGCCCTGCTCCCAAAAGTCTCATCTGGCCCTCACGCTAAAAAGGTTGCGCGCCCATGATTTACGGACTATGTGTAAACCAGTTAATAACAGTGATGTGCTCGTTGTCCAGGAATGTCTTCACGGACTTGGCCTGAGATGGGCACGATTTTTGTCTTCCAGACCAGTTCGTGTTTAATATCTTGAGCATGGAGATCATTTAATTATGGCGATATTGATCTTTATATAAGATCACTCCATTTCTTGTGATCTTGATCTTCAAGATCATTTTAGACCTCAAGATCACTTTTAATTTTAAATATATAAACATGCACATAGTTTACAAACGTTGATATTATTTATTAAATTATAGTTAATTATTATATAATTGAACATTATATACATTTACTGTGTCATATGCTAAGTATATGTTATTAACGTTATTAATAAAAGAATTTAGCAAATTTTAAAAAAAATATTAATTTTTTATTCATGTTAGATAGAAAAATATAATATGTTCACGTTTGTTATAATATAGACATAAAATATATCCTATAGGTCCTTATTCATAATAAATTAATTCTAAGCAAATTTTATTTACAAATTGATTTTTTTAATAATGAGTGCAATTTTACAACTTCAACAGGCTCCCAAGGGAACCAAATATTTAAGGTTGTCACCCGAACAATATTCAATATATTTAGATAGCAATATGGGTAATAAGGATCAAGCTGTGCTATTGAAGAGAAAATATTTTGAATTTGTCCAAAAAGCTGGAACAGTATCTTAATTGTATGAAGTGTCCAAAGAAAACTACAATTCTGTTTGCTGGCCTTGACTCAACAAACAATCTTCTGAAGAAGCTCTGAGTTAGTACTATTTAGCACCTACGTAGTTAGTAGCAACATTAACAATGGTTCAAGTCAAGACTAATGCTATATTTACATGGACGTCCATGTATTGAGCACTTTAGATATCCAACTATAATATACGCCAGGTGTATCTATCTTTCTCTCTGTCTGATCCATGTATGTAATTTCTCCTATTTAGTTACTGAAGGCTGAAATTCGACGTTCAATTTAACATAGGATAAAAATGCACTGATCATGGTGAAAATACTTTTAGTTAAAGGTAACAAAATTTTAGAATTTTGTTAAATATTAATTTCAACTAAAAGTTTGATACTCTAATAAATTTTATAAGGTTGTTCAAGAAGTCTCGACGCAGGAGAATAATTTATTTTCTTGTGCAGAAACTACATTCGAATCTTTTGGGTGAATATAAAAGGGAGAAAGAATCTCGCAAGCGTCCAGCTAAAGAAGCAGATGCCAGCGGCAGCAATGCTGGCTATGTCAAACTTGCAAAGCAGTCAACACTAAACATGTTCCACATTTCTAAGCCAAAACCAGGCCCACCAATATGCAATGATATCCTTTGAAAAGAAGATTCTCTCGTTTGAGGCTACTGGGCTTTTACCATTGAGTCTAGTTGAACTACATAAATTTAAGGATCTTTCATGTTAGGATAACTCAAATATTTTGTTATTTTCTCCATACCTAATATCTGATTAAAGTAATTAAAAACATTATTTGTACGAACATCAAACTTTTGCTAACCTAGGTAAATATTTTGATATTTTTTTCCATTGCTAATCTATTATATTTGTTTTGATCTTTAAATAATTCTTTTAGTGGTCAACGCGGCTGTTCAAGGGCCATCTAGACGCATCCTGACTAGATCTATGGCAACAACAACCAGTACAATGAAGGAAGACACGATCAAAACTGGCAGCAGTTGACCATGTGTATATTATACGCAACATATGGTCAACCAATCACTGCAGTTTCATGTGAGTCTTTGCGCATTGGGTGTTATTGAAATAATGTATTATTTTTATATAATTGATAACTTGACCATTGGTGATAGACTGATGGTCTGATAGACCATCGAAATGCGTTCCTTATTCATTAATTTGGTGAGTCATCATTTTGCTGTGCATATAGACTCTTCCACATTTTGCTCTTATGAGATGCCTCACTGACGTGGTGGTATTATAGGCGACTCATCGCTGAATTGACTCCTTTATATCACATAGTTCTTCTCTTCAATGTTTGGTGGCGCAGTTTAGCTAGTGCGTGTTTAAACAATATTATTAAATTAAGCTTAAAAGTATGTTATACAAACATTGATTTTATATTATTACATTACAGATCAATGATGACTTGTCGCGAGGATCAGCCCCACTGGCATGCCGAAGATTTCGTGGAACACAGATTTGATAATATTGTTGGAATGTCGGAGAGGATAAACTCGGAGCATGTTTTATCTTATAGAAAAGTTGTATCTAGTCACCGACGATGCATCGAACATTGTGAAATGTTTTAAAGAGTTCGGTGTTCGTGTTCACAATCGTACGGATAAAATTGATGAACATGATGAAAAAGATAAAGAGGTTATCATGTATCTCCAACACATTGAACTTGGTAGCGACAACTGATGCAGATAGAGGACTGAATTTCTCTGAAATAAAGATAAAAAACATTCTGTTATGGGAAAATGTTCGGCGATGTGGAATGTTGCTTGTAAACCAAAATTTGTAGAGAAAATACAGGATATAACTGGCGTCCAATTTAGGTACCTATGAGATACCTGATGGAACTCAATTTACGACTCATTAAGCCAAATATATAAATATAAGAACGACGTAAGTGTAGCTTTTGAAGAACTGAATCTACCCATCCTCAAAGAAAATGAATTATAATTTATTTTAGAATATTTACATATTCTAAAACCAATTGCAGCACCGATCAACAAATTACAGGCAGAGAAAGAATGCTACTACGTTTGTCTTCTTTCAACACTCCTAGTGTCTCAAGATGCCTCACAAGATTGGAGCCTATCCAACCAAACGACCTGAGCTTGAGATACTGCATGCAATTACTGACAGTAGTCGTCTCTGGCTCCAATGTCAGATTTGGTCATTTGTTGTTGTTGAGTCTCGAGGTAACTGCTGCCGTTTTGGCCTCAGTATCTCATCCGTATTTCAAACTTAAATGGATATAAATGTTACAAAGGCCTAATTTCAGCGATCATTAAGCAAACATGGCTCAAGTAAAAGACAAACTTCAAATGGCTGTAAGAAATTGTAATTTTGACAGCACTGGTAATAGTTAGGGATTTCACACTAATCATCTGAAGACGATTTCTTAAAAAATGTGGACGGTTCATTTTTTGCTTCTAACAACAAGAAAGGGTTAGAAGTCCTCAATTATTTGCATGACACCAGTAAGTCACTTGACTCTTTAGATAGGCATCCCGTTACAAAGAAGATCTTCAGGGGAGTATTAGAATTGATACTTTTCAGGAGTGATTAACAAAATAATTTGTTTTTGTTTACTCTACAAGACTACAACCTTTTTCAATTCATATAAAAGTGATCTTGAACAGTGATCTTCAAAATCACAATTTTGATCTGGATCTTCAAGATCACAATATGTTGGTGATCTGATGTTGGGCTTCGGATGATAGCAGATGTGGCAAAGCATGCTCTCGAAGCAATTCCTTCGACACGTGCTGATTCACTGCTTACAAGTAGACTGCTACTGAAATCACACCTGAGACAGTGATACTTCCTCCGCCAAACTCCCCACTCTTGTTGGTGCTCATTGTCGAATGCTAGACGAGCCTTCTTGTTCTTCGCGCTGATCAATGGTTTTAATCGTGGGCGTGTGAGCGTCAAAATTGTGTTCCTCCAGATAATCTGCCTGGAAATATTGATGGCCAAATTCATACTAATCGAGAATGCTGCTGTAGCTGCCTTGAAACGACCCTTCTTCACAATGTGGCTAATGTCTCGGTCTTCTTTGACCTACCGGTTGATCTGCGAGTCTTACATAAACCTGTTTTCTCATAGGTTGACAAATAATAATCATGGCATACACATTTAGAGAGCTTAATAGTCTGCAATATCTCTAATTGAAAGACCATTACAATCAGCTCACGGACATGGAGAGGCGTGAAAGCTTTCCTAGGTATGTTGCCTTGACGACAGCTATAAGAGAATGACCTAATGTACACCAGATAAAACTGAAGTTAGTTGCTATACAAACAATGCCGGTTCTCTTTACAAGAAACTTCTCTTTACAAGAAACCTAAGCGTTCGGATCATTTGTACACTTCATTCTTTCTAGTAAATCGCTTATCTTCTGATAAATTTGGTTTATTTAAACCATATTTGCTAACCTTTACTCATATTTAGTTTTACTTGTAGGTTTCCGTTCACCAATTTTAGAAACCTTGGATTCCTCTGAAAAAAAATTATGGAAGATGTTGGTGATAGAAATACAGGAGTTCTGATCTTTTTGAACGGTACTGTATAGGAATTACGATTACTATACATACTTTTAATATGTGAAACCAAAAGATTTTTAAAGACACAAAATAACAGAAAATTGACTTTCTGAGAAAAATTGCATTCGAATTTAAATATATTACCTAGAATAGGCTTCGGGCCTACAGTTACTTATGTATATTATTTAAGACCTAAGAACGATATGGGAACAAAATTACTTAAAATTATCGATGTATCATTTGTTCCCCGATTCGTATTCAATTCGTTAACACAAGAACGAATGTAAATAATGAGTGGCAGAGTGTGGTTAGCTTTTGCATCGATAGGACTCCCTACCACATTCGGAACAAGGCCCATTTTTATCACCTGGTGGAGGAAATTAATTATTTTCTGAATATTAGGTAGAAGGAGCCTAAATCTAAGCTATTCACATACATAAATCGGCACGCGATGATTGTAGTGGGTTGGTGTGAAATTATCGAACGATTAATGTGACAGTTAAGCTAAAATTATTCACAGTGCACTATCATTGATGATAAAATGGCTCTCTGATGTAAGTGACACTTAAAGTGATTGACATGACACTTGTAAAGTCAAATCACATTCATGCCAATGCTCTAGTTATATAGAATTGTCATGTATAATTTTGGAATTAGGTATTCATTTTGGTATTATATTGATATAGATTCTAAGACTGCTTGTTTTTTTTGTTTAATAGTTTTCACGTACAGTCCTTATTTAGGCTGAGTGTGCTGAAAGAAAGAAGGAGAAGAGGCTAAGCTGGGGTCGGAAGGGGCGCTGAGTCCCGTTAGCACAGCGGCCACGAAGGCAAATCGCCGTGCCCCTTACGGGGAAGATTGCTTGTTTAAGGCTGGTAAGTTAAGACTAGTGAAGTAAGACAGGTAAGACTGGTAAGTTAATACTAGTAAGACTGGAGATAGCAGTAAGTTAATAGGGGTAGGTCTGGTAAGTTGAGACTAGCAAGAATGCTAAGTTAAGATTGGTAAGACTGGTGAGATGGAACGATGAGACTGATAAGTTAAGAGAAGTAAGACTGTTTTTTTAAGATGTAAGACTGGTAGATAAGATTGATAAGACTAGTAAGTTATGATTGGTAAGACTGAAGAGTTAAGACAGATGACTTACACTGGTAAGACTGGTGAGTTAAGACTGATGGATTAAGACTGGTAATACTAGTGAGATAAGACTAATAAGTTAAGACTGTTAAGACTAGTAGATTAATAGTGGTAAGAGTGGTAGGTTAAGAATAGTAAGAGTAGTAAATTAAAATAGGTAAGACTAGTGAGTTAAGAGTGGTAAGACTGATAGGTTAAGACTGTTAAGCCTGGTTGGTTAAGAGTGATGGTTTTAGAGTAGTATGACTGGTAAGTTGAAAAAATGTAAGACTGATGAGTTCAAACGGGCCTGACTGATAGGCTAAGACTGGTAAGTTAAGAATAGAAGGACTGGTAAGTTAAGAATAGTAGGACTGGTGAGTTAAGAGTGGTAAGAATGCTAAGTAAATAGTGGTAAGACTGGTAAGAATGCTCATTAAGACAGGCTATTTAAGAGTAGTAAGAATGGCAAGCTAAGACTAGTAAGACTTGATATTAAGAATCGTGAGTTAAGACTAGTAAGACTCTTAATTTAAGAGTGGTAGAAATAGTATGTTAAGAGGGGTAAGACTAGTAAAGCTGCTATGTTAAGAAAGGGAAAACTTAAAGTTAAGATGGTAAAACTGGTGAATTGACACCGGCGATACTAGTAAGAATGGTAAAGTAAAAGTGGTAAGACTGGTGAGTTGAGACTAATGAATTAAGACTGGTAGGTTAAGTCTGATAAAAGTGATGAGTTAGTCTGAGAAGACTGGTAAATTAAGATTGTTGACTTGTGAATTAAGAGTGGTAAGACTGGTAAGTTAAGAGTTGGAATACTGCTATGTTAAGACTAGTAGGACTGGTAAGATGAAATGGTTAGTTGGTCGGTTAAAAATTGTAAGATTGGTAAGTTAAGACTGATAATTAAGAGTGGTAAGTTTAGACTGGTATAACTGGCAAGTTAAGACTGGTTATTTAAGAGGGGTAAGATAGGAAGGTTAAGACTAGTAAGCCTGGTAAGTTAAGACTTATACGACTGATGATAAGACTGGTAAGTTGAGATTTTAAGACTAGTAAGATAAGACTGGTACGACTGATAATTTAAGACTGCTAAGTTAAGATTGGTGCGACTGGTGCGTTGAGAATAGTAAGTTAAGAGTGTTAAAATTGGTAGGTTAAAAGAGGTAAGCTAAGACAAGCAAGACTGAAAGTAAAGACTAATAAGACTGGTAAGAATCTTAAAATAAAATCGGTAAGACTAGTAAGACCGGAAAGATGGATGAGTTAGGACTGGTAAGAGAATTGAGTTAAGAATGATAAAACTGGCAATAATGGTGAGTTAAGATTGAAAGGATTGATAACTTTACACTAGTAAGGCTGGCAAGTTACGACTGGTAAGTTAAGACTGGGAAGACTGATAAGACTAGTAAGTTAATATAGGTAAAATTTGTAAATTAAGGTTAGTAAGAATGCTAAGACGAGTAAGTTAAGACTGGTAAGCCAAGTCTGGTAAGACTTTTGAGTTAAGACTGGTATAATTGGTAAATTGAAAGTGGTAACTTAGACTGTTAAGATAAGACTACTGAGGCTGGTAAGTTGATAGTGATAAGACTAGTAAGTTAAGATTGTTAAGACTGGTAAGTTAATAGTATTAAGACTGGTAAGTTAAGATTGGTAAGACTGGTGAGTTAAGACTGGTAAGATTTGTAAGTTTTTACCGGTCAATCTGGTAAGTTTAGAGGGCTAAAAAGTTAATTCTGGTTAGACTATTGAGTTATGATTGGTAAGATTGGCAATATAAGAGTGGTAAGTCTCGTGAGTTACAACTGTAAAGTTAAGACTGGTGAGTTTAGACTGGTAAGAGGTAAGTTACGTAATAATGGTAAGACTGTTGAGTTGAAACTGGTAAGACTGATGAGTTAAGAGTGGTAAAACTGGTGAGTTAAAACTGCAAAGTTAAGACTGGTAAGAGGTAAGTTAATAATGGTAAGACTGTTGAGTTCAAAGTGGTAAGACTGATGAGTTAAGACTAGTAAGTTAAAACTAATATAACTGGTAAGCTAGACTAGCACGACTGAGAGGTTAAGCCTGGAAGTTAAGATTGTACGATAAGTGGGTTAATCCTGGTATGACTGGTAAGTTGAGAGTGGTAAGTTGTAAGTGGTAAGACTAGTAGGTTATGACTGGTGAGACCGGTCAGAGTGGTGAGGTAGGACTGTGTCGTAGAATGGACTCTCGACGATATACCATATATAACTATTCGTTGAGGGAACTTCTTTAATTATCTTTAGAGTGCGTTAATGTCTGGTGGGCCGATATTATGTATCTTCGATATGCTTAAGAAGTGGAACTGAGCTCAAGGATAATAATATTGCTATCATTAATAAAATAGAGTTTTATTAATAATAACTATCAACAAACACAAGACGGAAAATATTGACATAAACAGAGAATGGAAAGGGTCGTGGGGGCTCGGGCTAATCCGAGGATTAAAGGATTTAAAAAGTAAAACAAATATAGAGTTAAAGGAATGGGATGGTTTGCTAAACCATTTAAAGCACAGGATAGAATTGACAAAAGGGTTAAGTACTCAAAGGTGACGTTTGGCTTACGTAACTTTATACTAGTGGTGCAGTGGAAGTCGACGTGAAGGAATTTTCGGTCCGCTGGCGAGTTCCAGCCAAAGGGGGGGAATAAGATGATCCTGACGTGGCGTCTTGGGAATGAGAACCGTTTCTCGACGAACGGCTTGAAAAACAATGGCTGTTATACGTTGTTCTCTTCTGAACAACCGGGGGGGGGGGGGTGAGAACCGTCTCTTGTCTACGGGCTCAACAACAATGGCTGTTCTAATGTTGTTCTCCTCTGAACAACAAGGGGAAAGGGTGAGAACCGTTTCTTGGCGAAGGGCTCAAAAGAATAATGGCTGTTCTACGTTGTTCTCTTCTGAACAACAGGGGAAGGGGTGAGAACCGTCTCTGGTCAACGGGCTCAAGAACAATGGCTGTTCTAATGTTGTTCTCTTCTGAACAACAAGGGGGAAGGGTGAGAACCGTTTCTTGGCGAACGGGCTCAAAACGAACAATGGCTGTTCTAACGTTGTTCTCTTTCTGAACAACGAGGGGGAAGCCTTGAGGACTTGGCGTCACGAAAGGCTCGAACCTTTGGCACTCAAGGGATATTGTCCTCCTTCTGGACAAGTGATGGTGAATCTCGAGGTCGAGGTCCCTTGGCGCACAAAGGGAGAGAGGGTCGTGGTGATGTTTCGCGACGAAAATCTGGATCTCCAATCTGATCTTAGTGGTAAAGTTTCCATCTAAATAGTCGAGACACTCCCTTGGCGTGGGGGACAATGGAGTGGGAGCTTCGAGGGAATGCACAGCCGAGCCTGGGAACAATGCCTTATCTGCCCATAAGCCTAACTCAATCTGGCGAGGTCGGCGTATGGGGGCAAACGGGGGGACGATAATCTCCTTGTTTAAACATTGACATCCGGTGGCTGCGATAAGGCACCAAGCTTCGAAGCGAAGATGCACGTGGGAGCATCGTGGTTTTAAATAATATGTGATAGGAGTTGAAACTAACGCTGCCTCAACCCGTTCTATCACAGACTGCTAAGAATGAAAACTTAAGATTGGTAAGACTGCTGAGTTAAGACTGGTAAGTTAATCCTGGCAAGACTGGAGAAGTAAGACTTTCAAGTTAAGATTGGTAAGAATGGGGAGTTAAGACTAGTACGACTGCTAAGTTAAGGCTGGTGAGTTAAGTCTGGAACGACTGGTAAGTTAAGACTAATAAAACTGGTAAGTTAAGTTTAGTAAAACCTATAAATTAAGAATCGTAAGACTGGAGAGTTAAGATTAATCAACTGGCAAGTTAAGACTAGTAAGTTAAGAATGATAAAAATGGTTGGTTAAGATTAATAAGACTGATAAGACTAGTGAATTAAGACTGGTCAGATGGATTGATTGAGTACTTTGCGTTTATTTACTCGAGATGTCGCTTCTGCAGAAGTACCTAAGCTTTCCTTTGACTCTCCTGTCTAATTCCCTCTAATCGCATCTCTGGTCAAGGCTAGGATATAATGAGACAAGATGTGAATTGCTTAGAAATAGGTTTTATGTAATGGATTTATTTTATTTATTGAAAAATCAACAGAAGCAACTCCATTAAGAGTTTAGGAAGAGATTAGTAAAAAAAGTGGTAAATTGGGGAAAGTGAAAATGTTGGAAAAGAACATAGCTCGAAAAGTTATATGAGGACACTACTTGAAATGCTATGGCTCGGGAACAACTCTCTTGAACCTTTTCCTTTCACATAGCTAAAGCAAATCTCCTTGCTAGTGCAGTCACCTTCTCTCACTCATTTTAAATTTGCTACAGTTAGTAGAGTCACACTTTACACTGAATTTCGTTGAGAGAGCGACAATTTAATATATTATTATTTGATGAGAGATGGAGTGTACGAGGTATATTTAATTATAAATAAACTAGATATGACACCAATAAAATAAATTAAGTTAATTCGTCTACGGTATTTCAAGCGTTAATCTAGAAACATTTCGACATGTTTTTATTTCATAAATAAGGTCCTAAATTTCCGAAATGTCCCCTTTTCCTAACTTATTTAGCTTTATATATTTATTTCATTTTTAGTCATCGATATAAAAAAAATATTTGCATTAACAAGTGGCTATTTTTATTGTTTGAGCGCTATGATTAATTGTCCAATCTGTGTGAGGGCGAATATTATTACTCTGCAGACATAACACAACGCAGCAAAGCCTAGCGGCACTCATTTAAGCCTATTCGATGATTTCTAAAACTTATTTATAAATAATTATGTCGTAGTTAACTTACTTTTGTCCGAAACATTTTGACAAATATTAGATGACTAATTTGGGCAACCGTACCTTGCCACATGTGAGGGAGAGGCCTAATATATTTGAGCAAAATAAACATTGATTCTTGTTGATTATTTTGGGAGATAGTACTGACTTCCCTAATTCTGAATTCTAGTATTTTCATCGATGAAATAGTTTGTTTTATTTTAAGTTATGTAGGAATTTACAATACTTACACCTACCGATAATATAACTGGGAGGGATGCCCTCGAAGGACCACCGTGAAAGGAAGCCCCGTCGGAATACACCTCTATTTTTTCAAGACCACGTCCATCTAGCGTGGTCACCCATTACAGCTGTGTTTGCTTTCTGACGCCACTCCTCCCTCTTCCCTGCGATAACACCGTGCGCAGCCACAGTAACCCTACCACTATATCACGAGGCAAGTTTCATCGTCTGGAACGACGCGTTATCATAAAATGTGTTTGCTTAGACTGTCGTTCAGAATCCCCTAGGGACCACCAGACACTCAGGCGTTTATCGAATCAGCCACCTGGGTATTTAATCCAAAGTCACCATCTCTCGAGGAGATTGAAAGCCCACCCTCCACTCCGTTTAGACTGCCGTCTGTTTTCCGTGAACCCCTGTAACCCGTCGTCGTACTTTGTCGAAGATCTCGCCAGCAGATCTACTTTCGTTAAACTTTGGCTCCTTATCTTCACCACCCTTTCAAGATTCCCGTTCTTTCGAGACTGAGACTCCCTGCCGATCTACAGAATCGTCTCGAGTTGAGATTACGCCTCTCTGGAGCAGAGAAAATCTCATTCTTCATCATGAAGTAATCTAACTCCATCTTCGAGTCCTCCTCGTTAGGACTCCCCGAAGTATCTTCTTGAAGACCTACGCCGTTGTCTTTCACTCCCACCCCCTTCCAATCCGCCTCCGCGCTTGAAGGTAAAGCGATCTTTATGGTCATCCCCAGATTACCTCGTTAATCTTCACTTAATTCATTTAACTACCATAAGTAATTTGTTCAGCCCTTTATGTATATATATAAATTGCCCCCTTTTTATTATATATATTTAAATTATATTTGGGGTTAGGTTCTTTATATATCCTTTGAACTGCAACTTGGCAAGCCATTAGTCAAAACCCGGTCAACCGTAAATCGCACTCTTTATTAATCGCCCCATAACATATCTCAGCGGCCTGTAGTCAGCTGTCTGCCTGTGCTTGTGTACGATTCTGTGTGCCGAGCTAGTCTACACAGGCATCACTCGACAATAACATCACGTTCGTAATATTAATTTATGTTCTTTCTAAGCACAATAGCATATGCACCCATCTGAAAGATCTATGACCGTTTTCCCTCTTAAAATCCACACAGCTTTTGTTTATTTTGCCTTCCTGGCCACAACGTATGCTGTTGGACCTCCTGCTATATACCTTCCATAGGTTTTCTTTTCATGCATCTTCACCATTTCTGTGAAGATATGGGTAAAAGTTATGTAAATTTGAATGAAATAAGCGAAAATTCTCAGCAGATAAGCAATTTACCAGAAAAAGTGAAGTGACCAAAATGTTCCGAACGCTTGTCTGTTTGTTTTTTGTAAAGAGAACCGACATTGTTTGCGTACCAACTAATTTCAATTCAATATCGTGTTCGTTAGGTCATTCTTTTAAAAGCTGTCGTCAAGGCAACATACCTAAGAAAGCTGTCACGACTCTCTTTGTTCGCGAGTTGATCGTAAAGCTGCGCCTTCAAGATGATAGTCTTTCAAATGGAGCCATTGCAGAGACTGTCAATCGCTCCAAAGGTGTAGTTCATAATCTGTCAACCTATGAGAAAACAGGTTTATATAAGGCTCGCAGATCAATCGGTAGGCCAAGGAAGACCTTAAAAACGGAAGACCGAACCATTAGCCACTTTGTGAAGAAGGGCCGTTTCAAGACGGCTGAGGCAGTTTCTCGAGAGATTAGTGAGATTTTGGCAATAATTATTTACAGGCAGACTATCTCAGATCGTCTCGAGGAAGACAATCTTGACGCTCGCCCGCCCGAAGAACAAGAAGGCTCGTCTAGTATTTGGAACTGAGAACTAAAAAGAGTGGGAAGTTTGGCGAAGGAAGTGTAATGGACTGGAACGTGATTTCTTTAGAATGTACTGGTATAATTGTGCGATCACAGGTAACAGGGGATACACAAGTGTTAAAAGAATTGCTGCGAGAGCATGCTTTGCCACATCTGTGAACCTCTGAAGCCCACCATGCAATTTTCATTTAGAAAGAACACATCACTGTTATACACTGGACTGCACAGTCACTAACTAAATCCCATTGAAATGTGTTTGGGAGACAAACGGAGAGAGGTTTATTGCTCAAGTGTCAGCAGTTGGTTCGTTCCTCTGGCAGGAAAAATAAAGGCATCATCACTCGATTAAGTGTAACTTGCACAAATGTTTTCCATTGATAATTTAATCGTTATATTCCAATAAATAAATTCCACTGGAATTTTTCTAGTAAATTACTTATCTGCAGATAAGTTTGGTTTCATTCATCAAAATTTACATGCTTCCCCATATGTAGTTTAAACCTGTAGGTTATCGTACACCAATTTTTGCAAACTCCTGATTTCCTAAGGTAAAAGTTATGGACGATGTTGTGATTGTGATAGAAATCCAAGCGTTTTCATCTTTTCTAAAATAAAAATTAAGTACGTTTCGAACGTAAATTTGGCATTTTCAAAATTTCAAGAATATAAATTCAATAGAAAAAACATTTTACACGTTTCCATCGAAATCTTTACACATTTTTACATACGTATAGTGAAAGGATATTCAATATAACCGCCTTAAGTTTCAATGCGGCCTCAGAGGAGACTAAATGGCCAGATCACGTGGTTCACCATCATGGTGGCCATAACGTATACGATGGCAGCCTTCAACGATACCTTGGCATTCTGAGCCCCTTGATTCATCTCTCTTTTATACTCAACGACACCAGAGTTCAAGGTATTCAACGGGTTCAAATTTAGAGTGTTATATAGGATGCTACCTATTAGGGGCTACATGATTGTGAAAATGATGATCTAGCCACTCCTGGAACCGTGTATGAGATGGAACGCATACAACCTCCTTAATGCGGCCGCTCCTGAACCTGATGTGGTCGTCGTTGATACCATTGACTTTGTGGACGAACTCGGCCATTCTGACGATTGCACGTCTACTCCAGAATCGAGTAGCTCTTTTCTGACCCTGAGCACGAAAAAGCTGGCCATGTCCAAGAAGGTGGAAATTTTCAGAATCACCGAGATTGGCGGTTAAGGCAATAAGGGAGTTGTGCCTTTATATTCCCTAGCTCAAATTAGAAGCGGCAAAATTTGGACTCAAATAAAGAGGCTATAAACCTTGGATTAATTTATGGCTTAGTAAAGTTGTGTTCTTAAAATACCTGGCTCTGAAAAAGAGCCGAGAAAAGGCCTGGGGTGTATGGTTCTCTAAAGTTGTCTTCTCAAGTTCATGTGGCGCCATTTGGTTTTGACGCGCCATTTGGTCGGGAAATAACGACCTTTATCCTTTTGAGAGCAAATACCGTTAGTGTGTTAAGTTTTGTCTGAAATCAAGTGAAGATATTTTCCAACTAAAATTCATGAAAATTTGCGAATCTTTATTTTAATTTTTATAAGTTTTTTTAATCATATTTCAAAAATAACTAACTGCAGATGTATTTAAGATGAGCTCATTATAAATCAATAGCAAAGTTGTTAAAGGAATTAACATTGCATATCGTAGCCGATCGGGATACAAACTGTAAGGGTATTACTGCTAAATACCTCCCGACAATTTAGTATATTTCTTATGACAAAACAATATTCACATTATCAAAAGAAATCTGGCCTGCGTGCCGAACATGTCCTTTTTTTTACACTGCCTTGCCATACAATTACTCCAATGACGTAACTATAATTAGGGTAAATTAACATTATATTAATAACTAAATTATTACAACTTTGGTCCACTAACCAATGGCCGTGGTTGTAAAAATTTGCATTTAAACAGGAAAATGTATTTATGTATTCCCTACCTGACAACCAGATCGGTAAGATTGGTTTCACATGAAAATGCAATAGTTTCTGCACCACTGAACTAGAATAGAGATTATAAAAGAATTTCCATATTATTTTATAAAAGAATTGAGACAAAACTCATTTCATTATTTGCATTATGGATGGAGAATTTTTTTAAATAATAATTACGGAACTCGATAAATTAATGAAAGTATTTTTTTAAAGGTATTATTTTATGGTTTCTGAGAGAAATGAGTAACAAGTACTTTGAAGCAAGCCCCCCATCCCTTTCTTGCCTTTCACGTTACGTCACACATTCGTTAGGAAATTACATAGCTCGAGTAACTAAAGGAGGTGATTACTTAGAGCGTTTATACATAGGGAAATAAATTATATCAGGCAATGTTTTGGGACACAGTACAATCGGCTTAGAGACCAGCCGCGCCGGAATGAGGAACAGGTTTCGAACTCTGTTTTGACTTTTTCTGGTCGTTTACGGTTTGCTCCTCCAAGAATCCCCCCCCTCCCCTCCTCCCACCCTCCTACACATTCCAAGGAAGTTGAAGTTCGTACTCTTGAGTGAAGGGGTTCTTTTGTACGAACTTGCTATTCAAGGGAAAATATACCCTCCCCCCTTTCCATCCGCAGTATTTGGGGTTAATGTATTTTTGTATGGCAGACACAGGCGAATTTTGAATTTAGTTTAGAGGAGCGCCAAAATTATCAATTGTTGTATTTGGCAAAATAGGGTGTGTATTTAATTAAATAAAATTAGTTCAAAATAGTTAAAATTGGTTCACCTTTAAATAATCCTAACTTTAAAAATGTACCAGAATTTATCAAAAAAGGAACAGAACGAAATTTGGGGAGTAATTGTTCGTTCGTTTATAAAAGACGCGTTGTTATGATGAGGCAGAAGATGTTGACTTTGCAAATGAGAAATACGATTTGAACTTTTGAGAGTTCAAGCGATATTCTGGCTCTTGCCTAATTCAAAAACCTCTTTCCTATTTTGATCCTTAGGAATCTACAAGTTCGAACCTACTGAAAATACTTGTGGAGGTTTAATTTCTAGTACAAAATGGCTTAAATACACAAATGAATAGGATCAAATTAATCTGCCGATAACAAGTATTATCGCATTTGCTTTAGCCACTCGAAGATGAAAAGGTCACCGATTAAAATGAAAAAGAAAGATTATTTTTTAATAAACTGAACATTCGATATTTAGCGAAATGTTTCTTTCTTTTGGCTCATTAAAAATTGGCACAATAATTGGAACTCTCAAATGAGTTGTTAATTTTGAGTAAATACCAGGGAGATATGAATCATTGTTTGTGATTAAGTTTAAAGGTAACTAATGGTCATTCAATGGTAGCCTTGGGCATTGCCGTAAAGAATTCTTCTTGACTTGAGGTTGAATAAGGAAACGGCACAATCCACTGAAGAGATATTTACTCACTTGGATATAGGAGATGAAGAACAGACAGAAGTTATGGTAAAGTTGTAGGTGGTGAAAATATGGAGGTTAAACTAAATTATAATACTAAACTCCACAAATTCAATTTCTTGGATCATAATTAAGAGTCTTCAGGAACAAATTTGAACAAAGCTCAGATAGGCCCGAACGAACTGCTCCTCACCTACTCAAGAGGTCGTCAGACAGTGGCGGCCCCATGTACTTGTAGCTGGACATGCACTGTCATTTCTCGCAATTAAAATAACATAGCATCTTTTCTTTATACTCCAGGAAATGCAGACTAGCATTTAATTGGGCAATGGTGAAGAGAATAAAGGCCTCTTATTGTGCAAAGGCTTTATATTAGGTGGTTCCTTAAGTAATGCGGCTTTGCTTCGTTCGGGAAACGAAACCTAAGCTCAAAGATGAACCCCGTTCCGGACGACCAGTAAAATTTGACCAAGAGCTTTTAAAAATAAAAATGGAGAAAAATATGATTGTTACTGATGAACAATTGGCTAAAACAATACATTCAACTCATTCCATTGTGTATCGTCATTTAAAAGAGATAGGGAAATGAATTCATCACGACCTGTCACAGGTGCACCTATAACAAAGAATTGACGTTTGTTCATCTCTCCTTTCTCGGTTAAAAATGGATCATGTATTCTTAGGATTGTTACAGGAGATGGAAAGAGGGTTATGTACAGTAATAAAACACGTTCTAGTCAATGTATTTGTTCTGGAAAAAAAAACATAAGCCCAGCCAAAACAAGGCCTCATCCACGAGAGCTCCTCTTGTGCGCTTGGTTGGATATGAATGGCATAATCCATTTCGGACTTCTTAACCCAAATCGGACGATCGCCAAAGAGATTTACTCTGCTCAGACCGTTTACATGCAGCATTAGAAGAAAAAAAGGCCATCATTACCCAAAAGAAGTAGAGTGTTATTCTGTCGAGACAATGCGGGACCTCATATCGCAAAAGATACCATACAAAAGATTAAAAATTTCGATTGTGATCTATTGAGCCATTCTCCATACTAACCCTCCTTAGCCCCATCAGATTATTATTTTTGTAGGAATTCAATGAATCACATGAAGAGAATAAACATGACAGCAAGATAAGAAATCGAATAAACTTTAAAGTTCTTATTTTATAATCAAAGTCAAATTTACAAACATGGTTTTGAAAATTTAGTAGAAAGATGGAGACTAGTGGCAGAAACATGCGGAAATTATATTGCTTATTAAATTAATAAATATATACTTATTTAAATATAAATAACTTTAAGGAGTTGTTCAATTTCTTTCTATAAAATGATAAACATAAAAACGTTGCCGTATTTCTTATGGGATAACCTAATATTAAACTAACACTGTAAACACACATCATAGAATAATGTATTATAGAAAAGGATGTTATCTATAAAAAAAAAATAGTAGCATAAATATATAAATATAATGTGATAAATGTAGTCGAATGAGTTAGGCTAACCTAACCTAATGTAGTCGAATGAGTAAGGCTAACCTAACCTAATGTAGTCGAATGAGTAAGGCTAACCTAACCTAATATTGGTGTTGCTCCATAAAATTTTGTTGTTTTCTTTCCAATCCCTAAGTGCCCCGTAAGCCCACAAGTGGCCTAATGCCTTCAAGCAAAATTACTTTCTAGCCCATGACTCTTCCTCCACTAGAATTCTTAGTCTATTTGATGCAAATGGCATAATCTTTTACTATATTTACAACGAAAGAACCTACTGTTATCGGTCCCAAACAAATTGAACTTAGATTTGATACTAAAGTTGATTTGGCTGCATTAGTCCTCGTCCTCGTAACGTGCTCAGTGGAGAATGTAAAAAGAGATTTATTCTCCTGCTTCGGACTGATCAATTACTTGGGCGTGGTTGTGCGAGCGTCAAGAGTTTCTTCCCTCTGGTTGGAGACATTGATAGTCAAAATATAACTAATATCTAGAGAAACTACTGCAGCGTTATTGAAACGGTCCTTCTTCAAAATTTGGGCAATGGTTCGGTGTTTTTTGTGTTCTTCTTAGACAAACCGGTTGATTTAGCAGCCTTACTTACATAAACCTGTTTGACAGAATATTATGCATTGCACTTTTGAAGCGTTTGACAGTCTTTGCAATGGTCCCATTTGAAAGGCCATCTTAGTAGTGCAGCTTTTCGATCAGCTAGCGGACAGACAAAGGTGTGACAGATTTCTTAGGCATGTTACATGGTAAACAATGCTGGTTCTCTTTACAAGAAACCTAAGTGTTCGGATCATTTGAAATTGAATTTTATGTAAACTACTTTACTGCTGATAATTTTCATTTATTTCATCCAATTTTTCATAATCTTTACTGTTGTGGAATGGCCAGACTCTCTCTCTGTCTGTCTGTCTGTCTGTCTCTCTTTCTCTCTCTCTCTCTCTCTCTTTATATATATATATATATATATATATATATATATACGTAGGTACTTTGAGGGCTTTGGGCTGAAGTTGGTTGAAGACCGTTAGTGAATGGGGAAATCGTTATGACTTCACTGGGGATTGTTTATTATTAACTTTGCGGGGGCCTTTTTAAAAGAAATAGTTCAGAGTGCAAGTTGGCCAATGATTAACAGGTAGCTAGTACACGTTGGGGTTGCACAAGAAAGACAATGGCAAAAATATATCTTTACTAGCAACAAAATAATATTTAAATATACACAGATATTGGGTTTAAAGGGAATGGTGGCACAGACGGAGTTAAATGTCTACGCGAGATACAGGTGGGTTAATTAGGGGATTAAAGTATTGGGTTCAGGTCGCTGATTAAAAAGGGAGATTTTAAACCGGGGCGCACACACAGAGAATGGATCGATTGGGTAAGCCAGATTCTAGATCAATCTGCAGGCGGCAACGGTTACAATTGCTTATGTGCTCGTTGCAAAGAAGGGCCAGTCGGGATACACTGACTGCGAGGGGGGAAGTCGGGTTACCTCATACTTTAGAGGAGAGAGCTCACGTAGATGGGAATCCTCGCCAGATACTAACCGATTGACTATTGCAGAGTTCATGGATGTTGATTTAGCCTTCGTCCTCGAGTCGAAATTGTCGTTGTCTCCGATCATGGGGGGAAGGGCGTCCTTCAGCTCGTTCGCGGTGGTAGGTGGGAAGTCTATTAGTGCTGATTACTAAACCGAGTCGGAGGTTTATATAGAGGCTCGGCGAGGTGGCTTTAGATGACTTGTCTACCGTCTCCACGCACACGTGCGACTTTTGGGAAAAATCGGTGACTTCTTCGGGCGGGAGGAGCGGGGGGAATGGAATTGAGATGGAAAGGCAGGCAGGAATGTTGGCTGAAATGCGGCCATGGGAGACGATGAAATAGGTCCCTAAGCAAATACATCTGGGGTGTGATAAACTACGTGGGCTGCACCCTTGTCCTGGCTCAGCTGTGCTTTCAAAGCTCCATGTGGTGATCTCGGGACCACGTGGGTACAGAGGGACACGTGGTCACCCTTCGACCTTATTCTGCTACATCCCTCCGATCCAAAAAGATGGCACTTTCGGAGTTGGGGGAGAAAAGTGGAATTCCTGGATAAATGAAATTCCTGACCTGACGTCGAGCAGGTGTACAAGCTAATTCTACCCGACTGCGTGTACATATGAACGGAAAAGGAAATTAATTATTTCCGACCATAAGAGAATTAAGGGGGAACGTAATAAAAAAATGAAAAGAATATTTATACACTAAGCTATACAAAGCAAAAGAAAAGAAAAGAATGAAATGGATGTTCAATGATACATTTTACATAAATGACATAAGGATTATGACTGTACATATACACATATAGGGGTGCTGGACTAGGATTCTAAATAATAATTTTATATATACAAGGGCGATGTGCGTCCTAGACGTACACGTCGAGAAAAATAAATACATAAACATAAATAATTGTCCTTTAGCTCATCTCTAGCTGGCGGTTATAATAATTAAAAGATAGACAAATTGTTATTGGGCAATTACAATTAAAATTTAGCTCGCGTCGTTACCCAATGGATTACGGCTAAGTGTATCAGCGATACAATTTTCCGACCCTTTTATATACATTATCCTATATTGGAATTCCTGCAATAGTAAGCTCCATCTCATTACTCGGCCATTATGATAATTAATATTACGGAGGTATGCCATGAGGCGGTGATCGGTTTCTAAAACGAATTCTCGGCCTATCAAGTTCATCTTAAACTTCTGCACACTCCAAACAAATAATAGCTAAAGCTTCATTTTCTATCACTGCATAATTCCTCTCACGTGGGAGCCATTTGCGACTCGCGTAGGGCACAGGGTGACTCTCACCGTTGTCTCCGTACTGAAGAAGGACACAACCGATGCCCTCGTTACTCGCATCCGTTCTGATCTCGAAGGGCCTACTGGGGTCAGGCGACCTGAGGATTGGGGCAAATGCCAATTTACCCTTTAGTTGATGGAAATGAACAGTAGCCCTCAAATTCCATATGATGCGGTCTGGGGACTTCTTTTTGAGTCGTTCTCACAACGGTGCAGCTAAAAACGCGAAATTGAGGACAAACCTCATATAAAATGAGGTAAACCCCATGAAAGAATGGAACTTTTTCTTCGTACCCGGGAGGGACATCTTAACTATCGTCCGGACCTTGTCTTCTTGAAGCTTAAGTTGGTCGTTTCCAATGTGTAAACCCAGATATTAGATCGAAACATAGGCGAAGTGGCACTTACCGGGGCCTATTGTAAGACCGTGCTCTCGTAAACGGCTTAAGAGCGCCTGAAGGGAGGTTAAGTGTTGGTCTCAGTCACAAGTGGCAACTTAAATGTTGTCAAAATAAAAGGTAAGATTATCCAATCCGTCCCAAACTCTGTGCAGTATCCGATTATAATTGCTACAGGCCGTCATTAACCCAAAAGGAATTCGGCGGAACTGCATAAGGCCTTTGTCGGTGGGGAAGGCAGTGTATTTCCTTACGTTCTTCTTCAGGCAGATCTGGTAATACGCCATACAGAGGTTGAGCTCGCTAATATATTTTGCCTTTTCGAACAAGTGAAGGTTTTGGTCGATTAATGGGATTGGTCCCGCATCGTAAACAGTCACGGAATTTAACTTGCGGAAATCTACACACATGCGGTAAGAGTTATTTGGTTTCCGTAGCATAACTACTGGAAAACAATAATTTGACATGGAGGGTTCAATGATATTGAGGTTGAACCGATTGTTAACCTCGGGGTAAGGTTTTGAACGAACAGGTTCTTGGGTAGCGAGGGATATATCATGCAGAAGTTAATAGCACACCCAAGGGTGTCAGAAATGACTTCTCAAACTTGCTTAGGATAGGCTGCAACTGGCTAATTTGGTCGGGAGTTAGCCGCTGATTGATATCCAAGTTGGCGGGAAGTAAATTGATGGAGCCAGGCAAGGCGGGTAGTGAGTAATCCCTATACTGTTCAACGCACACGGCCTGTACAAGGTTCAGGGAATCACCGCGAAGTTTTCTCCTTTCGTGATTAGTGCAAACATGGGCTCAGTAAATAGTCTGGATAACGGAACAGAGGCTTCAGGGACTTTCGACAAACAGGATATCCGGCAGACCTCTGCAACCTATCACAGTCGATGGTCATCCTGATTTCGTGTAGTCGGCCTCCAAAGCTGTATAGACGTCGGTGGGAACAATGTTGTTGATACATGCGCGGCGGTAATATCTTTTTAACATGTTGACGTGGAACAGCTTCTCTCCTGCAGGGGTCTTAATTAAATAATCCACAGGTTCTCGCGCTTCGAAAATTGGAAAGGGGCCTTTCCATTGGCTCAGAAGTTTGTTGCTCTCCGTAGGAAGTAGCAATAGAACTTCATCACTGGGCTTAAACTTCCTCTCCTTTGATTTGAGATCAAAGTAAGTCCGGTACTTTTCTAAGTTAACGTCGGCATTTTAGTATGCAATCTTGGCACACTTTTCTAATCTTCGTCGAAGATCAAAAACATGCGCGTAGGAAGATTGAATTTTCCTGTCTAACTCAGCGTTAGAGAATAACTCCTTGAGAATGCTAATGAGACCTCGCACGGTACCCCCGTAGATTAATTCGAAAGGAGCCAATCCAAGCGTACGATGTGGAATCTTCCTATATGCAAATAGTACCACGGGCAAGAAGCGATGCCACTTACGGGGCTGTTCAGCACACAGCTTCTTTAACATTTACTTCAAGGTCGCATTAAATCTATCACAAACCCCATTTGTTCAGGGGTGAAAGGGGGGTGGTAAAGAGCGGTTTCACCATCAACAGTTTCCAGATATATTCCATCAATTCAGAAGTAAATTGCCTACCTCGAGGGGACAATACTTCCGTTGGTATGCCTACCCTAGAGAAGATGAAAATTAAGGCTTCGGCACTCGTAACACTGTCGATTCTTTTTAAAGTTACGGCTTCGGGGAAACGCATAGCACAGTCCGCAAGGGTAAGGACATAACTATGCCCTTGGCTGAAAGGGGACGAATGGGGCAGTCAAGGTATATGGCCACTCGGGAAAAGGGTTCCGATATGATGGGTCCCTTTTGAAGGGGGGACAGTTTAACACGCCTTTTTGCCGTGGTTTTCTGGTAGATGTCACAAGATTGACAGTATTAAAAAATGTCACCTGCAGCACCAGGCCAGTAGAAATACCGGAAAATCCTCTGAGCAGTCTTATTGTGACTGAAGTGGCCAGAAAACACACTATCATGGGCAATTTTTAGGACCAGGGGGACATGCGAACGGGCAACACAGAGGGTGTGAGTCTCGGGGTTAATGCCATCCGACCAAGCGCGATATAACAAGCCTTTTTTTACGATATAAGAGACTGTCTTGTTACCGCGGACCGAATCCTGCTCGAGGCTCCGAGATTTTTCCCACAAGGGAAGGAGATTTGGGCACTCCTTCTGTCTTTGAGCGAATTCTTCGCTCATAACGCCGCAGAAATCTGAATCTAAGGGAATTTCAAGGGCAGCGGGCGTCTGGGATTCCTTCTTTGCCTGGGCTTTCGTGATAACGGGCTGAATCCCAGGGTTAGATGCGACTTGGAGGCACTGTCCTAATAAAACGGAACATAATTTGATAGGGGCTGAAACGTATTGAAACTCCAGTATTGAAACTCCAGATAACAGTTTACAATGGGGAAGCGGTTTGCGCGTCGCAGGTAGTCATGGACTCCCGCAAACTTTTTGTTGTCAGGGGCCACCGGGGAAAAAAGTTCATTTGATACTATGATACAGGTACACCCGGTATCTCGGACGAGGATGGAGACTCGGCACCCATTAACGCTTCCGTTTTCGAATTTCAAACTTCCTGGAGAACTCTTGTCCAAGAAGAAATTAACGTGGTGCCCTGGGGAACTGGGAGACCAGGTTGGAGCTGGGGTTTCTTGTCGCGATGGAGGGAGAGCGGGAGCAGCATTCAACTGGTGGACTTGGTGAATAGGATTACCACGGAGTTGGGAATTTTGGGGGCAATTTGGGCGCGTGTGGCTTTCGACACCACACGCAAAAAATACGATTGGCTTACGGGGAAAGGTTGACACCGGGGGATTAGAGATGAGGGGCTTGACATCACGGGGTTCCGATGGAGGGAAACTTCTGGACTTAAATGGGTCCATAAACTTGGCGAATTTGGGGAAGTTCTAAAGAGGGAACCGCGAGTTACTAATTTTATTCTTGGGGGATGAAGTAGGATACTTTTTATTTTCCTTCAGGTATAGATTGTGACTCGCCGCATAGATATCTGCTTTTTCTCTGCACTCTTTGAAGGAGTTGCACCGAAGATCTTTCACAAAGGAGCGGATATCTGGTGGTAGCAACGCCAGCAACTGATCCCTTAGAACAAAATATACCAGAGACTCATAATCGTGGGGGACTTTTGATGGCTCTAACCAAAAATTGAAATTACGAGAAAGAGTATATCTAAAATGACGAAAGGTCATATTTGGTGGGATGCAGGCGTGGCGAATTTTGGCGCGGTAGAAGTCACGCGTCATATTATACGCCGCGAGAAGTTCAGATTTGACGGTGGAGTAATCCACCGTAGCTTCCGAGGGAAGGGAAACAAATCTAACAGAAAAGCTATGTCTCTCTGATCCAGGCATCGGAGAATGACGTACGAGATATAGTCCGGACCAAGGGCCTTAAACGCACATGAAGCGAGAGTGGAATGCAGCTCGCTTAGCCCACATGAGTGCCGTTTCGACGGATGGCTTAAAAAACCCTAGAAAGGATGGAATCTTGTGAATTTCTTAATAAAGGGAGGTTTGACTGCTTCTGCTGAAGCTTTGATACTCACCCATAAGACTTCTATAGACGAAAATTGAGGTCCATCGGAATAAACATCATGTTTAATGATGGACTACAAATTTTCGATTGGGTTAAGATCCGGAGAGGACACATCATCAACCTTCACCTTGCATGCCGTAAGAGCCTAGGAACTTTGATGGCCGTATTAGAGTGGGGTGGAACGTTGTCATGCATGAAAACTAGAGTCGTTAGAAGTGACAACGGTATGCTACCCTACCAGGGATCCAAGACCTCCTTCAAGAGACTACAGTAGGCGGCTGCCGTGATTTTAACACCACCAGGCACCTTGAATGGGTCAAAAAGTCTGTGTACAATTATACCTGTTTACAACATGGCTCATTTTCCCTGTTCTTGACGTCACAAACTTTGGTGACGCTCATCTCCTAAATAAACCCCGAAATTTGCCCAACCCTTAGGCCGTCAAGGGTCGCCTTGGTCTCGTTAGTGAAGAGAATGAAACTCCTGTCAAATGTAATGTACTTTAGAATCCATTGAAGCCTCAATTTTTTAAGAGGGCGTTAAAGGAGACAGTTTCAGGGGAAATGAAACGGAGGCCATGGTCCATAGGATACGGTTTCTGGTGGTTTTTGGTACATGTGGACGACCTGCGGCGGTGAAAATGCCTTTACTTGTTTATTAGGGTTTTTCACCTAACTGTCTACTAATATTCCTCAAATCTCTAACTCTAACAGTCTTGGAGGTCCCACAATCTGGGAATAGTCTTTCAGAGACCGTGTATACATGGCGAATTACATAACTTCTCCGCAATAACATGATCAGAGGTGCCTTCCGCACTTTCCATGATGATCAAAGAATTCTCTTCATCGTTGAGGCCTCTGCGAGATCCTATTGTTCTTAAAGATGATAGACTCTATTAGTGTGGTTCACATCCCAAACGACAAATCTAACTAGGAAGAGCACTCTTATCCGAATAAGGGACATACTAGGCTCCCTCAATTTAAAGAAGAATAAAACCGATTTGTTGGGAAGCGCACGAGATCAGGTCAGGTGATATAAATCAAGACGGAGCCACTTTCTCCGCACGACGAGAAGTCTTCAAGTAAAGCCTGACAAACGAAATGTTCGACTTTTCCTCTGATATCCATGGTAACGGTCGTCTACATTTTATAGTCTAAGGTCGTAGCTATTTACTTCACTTTTTATTCATCGTCAAGTGACTCATCGTCCTGTCTTTTTCGCATCGAAGCTACATCTACACATTGCCCGACAAGTTTTACACTCACGTTTCCATTAACTTCACATTTAATTTACTCCGCGCCTCCACAGACTTTAACAAACGTTGCAAAGCATAATTATTATAAATTCACATATAATTGAGGTATTTTCACAGTGTTTTAAGATGCTTTCTGAACGATTTATCGACCTTACCTCGTCGCGCCGTCTTGATAAATGAATAATGCCATCAGTAGCGGTCTACATACAATACACGTGGTGCAAGGTTGTCATACATACGCTACCAATTTTTACCTGTAAAATAGAAGTTATGTGTTTGTTCTCTAATTTTGGACGCATCCTTTCTTCAAACACACATTACTTTCGTGACTTCCTTATAACATTTTTTATCCGCTGTTCTATTAAATGAAACTTGGTCATTATCAGAAAAAAATTACTAGGAATATTCTGTGTAATTTTTCTAGAAATTAAACGAGTATTTTGAAAAAAATTTAGATTTTGGTATTTTGTTCTCTAGTTTTGGAAACAAGGTAGTGAAACCTACTTTGATGTGCTACCATGAGGTATTCTTCGAATTTCGGAAAAAAAAATTAAAAAGAATTAAAAAAGGTGCATGAACCAGTGAATAACATAATAAGCGTTGAACCAATGATTACAGTAATTTCTGGCCTTCCGTTTTTTTATCAAGATTGATCTGGGTGTAATTTTAGAGGGGTTAGATCCTGTTTGAGATTTCTGAATGATTTAAGTATTAGTTCGTCAAGAAATTAATGTCGTTTTAGAACATACATATATAAAAAAATGCTTATTAGAGTTGTTTAAATTCTTCCACATTTGGCTACAAGCTCTTTATAGAGTGCAATAATTATCAATGCAATAAAACTGTAGTGAAGCCTAGAACTTTTTAAGCTAATAATGACTCGGCTTTTTAAATCTAGTAATACCTTTGCCTTCTTTAAGTGAATAAAAGTGTTTGTATGCCACATAAAGTCTGAAAAACAATGTTTACAACGTTTGAGTAGAGTTTCATCTCTCTTGACGCGTAATGTTCGTGGACCATTTCTGGACAAAATGTTACGGAAGATGAAAAAAAAATTGCTTATTCAGTGCAATATTAAAGGTAAAATACAATGACTGGATCGCAAACAAAACCACATTCCTACGCCATGACATGGAGTGCGAAAAGAGTTATTCGTTATGAGCTCAACAATAAACAAACAGTTACTCCAAACCTACATGTATTATGTTCACCAATTGCAACATTGAAATGAAACTCTTGAAATGAAACACTGGTCAACCGAAAGGGTGTCCTCCTCCTCCTCCTCCTTCATGACAAAGCACGCTGACCCTGGCACGTTTTGGCCAAGAAAACATTATTGCGTTTGGTTGGGAGCGACAAATCTGCATGCGATCGACCAACTTGCATTCAATCGATCATGGGGACTGAAATCCCCCTCCCAAACCTTTAATGTAGACTTGAACCATTTCATTTTTAAAACTCTTAAACTCCTTCAATATCCAAGAATACGCATGTATTATCTCTTAACCATAATTACTTTGCACCATCCGATTATCATTTACTCAACTGATTACCTCATCTAAATGACCGAGTTTACTTTGATATGAAGAAGGTGGAAAAGGATATCAAATTATACATTTCATCAAAATCGAATTAACTTCAAGAAATCAATTGGCTGCTTAGGTAAACCATGGGAGAGCAGTGTCAATAATGATGGAACGAGTCGAATAAATTTATGTATTAAAAAAGATTTAACTTTTTTTAAATACATAAATATCTTGACAACATAATATATAGAATTTTATGACTTTTTATTTACATTCCCTCAGGTTCCTGAGCATGTAACCAACAACATTAAATTATTTACTATGGAAAGGGTTCACTTCGTCCAAAAATTCAAACACATCACAGCCCGGTATGCAAGAGCTCCGTCTCATGACTCGGGACAGGCGGTAACGAGCCCGCCTGTCACAGTGTTGTTATAGGTACGGCTCACGAAGCCCACCCAGACTAGGACATTCAATTAAAGGGTGTCAGTGTCTTGGGAATCAAGCAGTCTTGACAAAGAGGGTAAGGAGAGTGCTCCATCAAATGGCGATGCGTCCCACAAATATGTCCGATTCAGAGGCGACAAAAAGACCTGAAACAGTCGAGGCATTGGGGGCAGGTCCACAAGAAACGTCATGGTAGAATGCAGGCAATTTTAAATTCCGGTCCGCCGTCTCCCATCTTCTTTCTCATTCAGCCAGAAGGCGTGTTCCGATTCCAGGCATGTAGTCAGAGTGGGGAAGAGAAAAACGCCGGTCCGATCGTCCAGTCCGTGCAAACAGTCAGGCACCCTCGTCATCGCGTTAATTTCGCTCAAATCCTAAATGTTCATGAACACAGTTAAAGACAATCTAGATATCCTCCCGTCTCCCACCAGTGGTAGTGTCATGCATAATGCCCCAAGTGCGCTAAACGCGCTCTGTGAGTTGCTATAAATCACAATTCGGTCTCTTAATTGAACAGTGCATTGCAACCAGCTTGGCCGTGATGATAGACGCAGGGCCCGTAAGAGCACGGACGACTTCAGACAGAGGGAGATGGCATAGAAACCAACTGTGACACGATATTCATACTAAGATATACGAATGCAATACTCAGGGTACTGTAGAAGCTCTGAGGCAGAGGCGTGATGACAAACGTTTAAAGGCAGTACCCTCCAGGGTGGTATCTCGGGTAGAGCCAGCTGCGCTACCGGCCCCAGAGGAACATCAACCTCTTTATTTATCACTACACCATATAAACTATCGAGATCGGCAGAGGACGAAATGTGAGTCGCAAGGTCTCTTTGTATAATGTAAAACGAGTGGCATCCTTACAACATCGACAGGAAAAGGATCTGCATGGGACGTGCAGATGGAACTAGTTACCAAACGGAGATAGGTAGAACTTACATCAGTGGTCTATAGTACCTTAGAACCAACAAAGGAGCACTAAAATATTAGGGGAATATCTCTATAATCATCCTAAGTACTGAAAGACATGGAGCGGATGATATTCATGGCGTGTGTACATGAGACACTAAGGCTGCGAATATGCCAAAGAAAACGAAAAAACTGTACACTAAGGTATAACGAGAGATGCAGTTCAGAGCCTGTTGGTGTCGTTGCTCCAAGGTAGGCATCTGGGCCGCACCCAAAAGAGATCGAAAGGTCGTGTATGTAATCTGCTGGTAGCAACGATGTGACAGCGGTGATGTTCATGGCAAATAGATTAACACTAAGGACACTTACCTGGACCTGAGAGCCCCCCTCCACTCGTACGTGAAATCAACGATCTCGCAGGAATTTACAAGAAAATATTGGGAGGCGTCCCATCTGCCTCATAGTATGGAGGGTCGTCATAATATCATATCTCTAATTACTTGCACCCGCAGGGAGTTAGAGATATTGCAGAAAACAGGACTAGGTAGCGTGATCTCTCCCTGGGTTGCCAAAATCAATCAGGGTAGCCATTTGTCAGAAATCTGGAAAGATCCATATGCCCAAATCCTATTGGCTAAAGCTAGCAAAAAGCCATGTTTCGTTCACCAAATTGTCAACGCCTGGCGTATGGGATATCACCCGCTCCATGAGGCAGTGCATGTGTACGAACTGAGGACGCGAAAGGAGGTTGCTTACCGTAAACATATAGTTGAAGATTCCCGTCTCTGGAACTGAATTCCAGTTGGCAGCCTCCAGCGAACGTGGGACGGGAGTTAAATGATGGTGAAGCAGAATCCCGACTAGAAAATCTGAAAAAGCTGTCTTGAGTTTCCGTTAGGAATACAGTGTTTGATATGGCGTTTCCGCCTTTCTGGAGAAAATAGGTGAGTCCTGCCAGAACTTACTCCTAATTCTTTTGAAACCCTTCCACATTTGTTTAGGGGATTTACGGAACCATTTTGATTCTGTTAGATTGACATAAAAAGAGGCTGAAAACGAGTTGTATTCATATTTTGTATCATAACCTTAATATTTTTAAAACGTGGCATTTATAAGCATGTTAACAGATGAAATGAGGTTTTTGAAAGCAATGTAGCTTCTATTTATTATTAAATATTTCCATAGTCATAAGTTTTTAATTGTTAATATATACCCTAAAAGCGCATATTACTTTCGTTCCAACTCTCTCTCTCTCTCTCTATATATATATATATATATATATATATATATATATATATATATATATATATATATATATATATATATATATACACAGGGGGCCCCGTAAGTCAGGACCCATAGGAAAAAATAAAAATAATTACGAAATAGTACAAAAAATTATTACAATATCTGTTCAAAGTGTCTGCCGTTCTGTCGCACAGATAATTGAAGACTATTTCCACTGCGACAGGACTTTATGACTCACAATCGAGTACACAGTCCTTGAAGAAGGTCCTCTGTGAGGCTCTTCAGCTACGGATCCAGTTGCCTTACTTAAATTTGGCTATCAACTCACCAACACATCTGTGTGTTATTAGTGCGAGGGCTGGATGCATGTTGTTAAATTATGTGGCCACTTACCGGTGATGGCTGGTCCCGACTAGCAAAATAACTTTATCTCTTCCCCTGTAGTCAGTGATATGGTTTACCACACTATATATATATATATATATATATATATATATATATATATATATATATATATATATATATATATATACATATATATATATATATATATATATATATATATATATATATATATATATATATATATATATATATATATATATATATATATATATATATATATATATATATATATATATATATATATATATATATATATATATATATATATATATATATATATATATATATATATATATATATATATATATATATATGAAATGATACACAAAAAACAATCTCGCTGCCCTTCAGTATTATTCTAGCAGTCATAGAAGGTAGTTGTGCTGTGCAAGTTTACATTTTGAGGTGAAAGGTAGGTAGGTGATTTTCCTAGTTAAACACTTTTTTAACTTATAATAAATATTCATGTGAGGCATTTTATATTAATTTTATTTTCTTCCTGAATGATATAAATACTTCTGCTAAGCTGCTATGATCTGTATTATAATGATAAATTTATGAATAGATTTTCTGTTTATCTTCTAACTGTTTGTGTTTTTCTTTTTTCAGATGCCTCGTACTTGTGTGAATAAGACAAACAACTTCTGCTACATTTGTGGTGGGGTGACCTTTACATCACAGAAGCGCAGCATAACTGCTATGGTTAGAAAGGCATATCACCTATATTTTGGATGCAAGATTGGTGACCAGGATAAGAACTGAGCTCCTCACATATGCTTTAACACTTGTGCCACTAACCTTCGCCAATGGTTGGACAGGAAAAGGAAAGGAATGCCTTTTGGTGTGTCAATGACGTGGTGGGAGCCAACAGACCATACCAACAATTGTTATTTCTGCATGGTATCTCCACTAAAAAAGGTCTTGTCACAGAAGAAAAAGGAGTCTATCGAATATCCAAACATTCCATGAGCTATTCGTCCAGTTCCACATGGTGGAATCTCCTAACAGGTGATGTGAAAATTAAAAAAATTCGGGACCATCAGCAGCAGTTCCATGATTTCTTCGTAATGGAAGGTGATTTTGTGGCTTACAACAATATTAATGATCTGATGGAAGCATTTAGCATTGAATACGAACCCAGATACTGGAGGCTGTTCATTGATTCATCCAAAACGAGTCTGAAAGCTGTCTTGCTACACAACGGTAATAGGGAACCATTGGTTCCTGTGGGCTATGCACCACATATGAAAGAAACTTATGAGAATATAAAGCATATGTTGCAATGCATAAAATATGATGAACATCAATGGCAGCTCTGTGGTAACTTAAATGTTGTTACTCTTGTGATTGGCTTGCAGGGTGGATACTTCAAGTACTGCTGCTTTCTGTGTGAATGGGAAAGCCAGGCAAGAGGTTCCGACTATATCAGGAAAGACTGGCCACCTCGTCAATCATTGGAGCCTGGAATGAAAAATGTTCAACATTCAATTCTCACTGAACCAAACAAAATTTTGCTACCTCCACTACACATAAACTAGGGCTCATGAAAAACTTTTTAAAAGCTATGGACAAATCTGGTCAGGGATTCAAGTATTTAACATCCAAATTCCCCTCACTGAGCGACGTTAATTAAAAGATGGAGTCTTCACTGGCCCTCAGATTCGAGAGCTTCTTAAAGATGGTGACTTCGAATCAGCGCTTCATGGGGAGGAGAAAGTTGATTGGGAAGCATTCAAGTTAGTGTCGAAGGGATTTCTCGGAAACAGAAGGGAAGAAAACTATGAAGAATTGGTGGGAAACCTCATCAAGGCGTACAAAAACATAGGATGTAACATGTCACTTAAAATCTAATTTTGGACTCACATTCAGACTTTTTTTCCAGCGAACTGTGGGGCACTTAGTGACGAACATGGTGAAAGGTTTCTCTAAGATATTTCAACCATGGAAAAGTGGTGCCAGGGTAAATGGACCACAACAATGCTTGCAGAATACTGCTGGACATTGGCAATAGATGATTCTTCAGCCCACTATAAGAGTCAAGCAAAAAGGCAGAGGCTGGATATGGATTTGAATTTAAAACATAATGACACTTACTGTACTTTATAATAAAATAATCAAATATTACATGCCGCATATCTTTAAACCTGTAGCCAATAGGCATTTTTCAATGTGATATTCGGATTCAGTGCATGAAAATACATAAGAATTAACTAATCTTATTTAAGAAGCACACAATTTTTCAAAAATGGTTGACCAGTGTTACCATTCATTACATAATGACGTGAATGGAAAATTTTTACTCTCATATGAAAGAATTGGGGAAAAGGTTATTAAATCATATATTTCATCAAAAGCGAATTAATTCTTCAAGAAAGGTTTCCACTGCCTAGGTAAACGATGGCAGAGCTTTAAAAAACAACATTAATTTCTGGACAACCGCATATTATTACTATTATCATTTCTTCTTCTTCTCGTTATCATTATTATTACTACAATTAATACTATTATTATTATAAAAGCCGTCTCCCTGGCTAACTCAGTCGAGAATAAAGGGGGGAAACACTCAGGAGAAGAAGCCTACTAATTAGCAAGAATGGGAAATAAATATCGAAGATCTCAAAGACAGATCGAGCCAAAGATGGATTTAAAAATCGTTCATTAATGAGCCCAGAAAATAGTGGCGATTGAAATGCCAGGAGTCAACATGGCTGGTAGGTAGAATTACAGTGTTTTTTATTTATAGATATGGAAGTAGATTATTTTTTTCAGGGATAAACTCATTATAGATAAGAAGGACATTTCATCAACGTCTACTCAAAAGACTTTAGTGATTTGCACGAAATTCAAAATAATGATTAGGTCGTTGAATTTGGTCAATATATCTCTGAATGTTATAATCGGATTAGTCAGATTAACGAGTATTCTCTTTGTCATCTTTCGCTTAGAGTAGTATATAACGCTGTTGAATTTATGTTCAATTATTTAACCTCTACTCATCTAATTTTCTCATTTAATAAAATCTTGTAATCAAGATACATTATTGTCTGAGAAGCGATTAATTAAGACCGCATTTCTGAATCATACATTACTGCGCTCTTTCATGAACGTTTCAAACATGTTAATGACATTTTCAGCATGCAAGGCACAACTCTTATTTAACCTCCCTTTCATGCATAAAATAAAGTGTCATGGGACGGATTGAAGTCTTAGCATGAAATCAGTGTCCCATGGTAGAGAATACGATCTACGGATGATCGTGGAGCCCTATGGGATTGAGTTGGATCTAAGCATGAATTAGGAATCCTAGAGGAGGAACTAGGATATTTTGTGTCCACTTCTGGATTCAAATTTATTAGACATCAAAGGCAATGTATACACTCAATTTTATGCCAGTAGGATCTATTTTCTCTGATTCACCTTCAAAACTAATGAGGACATTGATTGCTCGGAGAGAATTTCGAGGGCCTCTCGTAAGAGAGGCATTGTTACTGGTTTTCTTGGCATATGAAAGGAGCTGGAATTAACCGCTTGACTGAACTCTTTTTCTCTCGACAAGCTGGTATTATACTCCTCAAATTGAGGGAGTAGAGAGTTACTCTACCCTGAGTAGAATTGGGTTCTCAGAGCAAACTGCTTCCGCCAGAACCCCAAAGGAGTTAGGAAGTATCTTATCTGGAGAGCCACATAGGAGGGTCTGTTCTTTTCTCTCTCTCTCTCTCTCTCTCTCTCTCTCTCTCTCTCTCGCTCTCAGCGAGAGCCAGAAGCTCGGCCGAAAGCCTGCCTGGTTGCACGACCATGTTGTGTGCAGGTCGTGGGGGAAGAGGTGGGACGGTTGGTGTCACCCCCCCCCCCCGATTAAGCATAGATTTGAAACTACATGGACGAGAGTAGGCTCTAAGGACGAGCTTTGAGTGCTAAAAACCGGATGAGGTTTCAAGCATCAACTTGAAGTCCCATTGGATGGGCAAGGGTCTAAACCTGAACTTAGAGTCTCATTGAATATAAGTGGGTCTAAGCATGAACATGGAGTCATATGGGAGACACAAGGATCTAAACATGAACTTGAAACATCACGAGATGGAGGAGGGCCCAAGCATAAACTTGAAACCCCATTAGATGGACTAAGGTCTAAACATGAACATATAGTGCCATGGGTGCATATTAGCATGAAATTAGAGTCACATAGGGTGGACGAGGGCGTAAGCATAAACGTGGCGTGCAATGACTGGTAAAAGAGTCTAAGCACGGAGTTGACTCCTATGTTAGATACAAGGGTCTATGTAAGGATTCAAAGTGTCGAGTGAGGAAGTAGGAGTTATGCATGAACAAGGGTGGACATCTTTAGTCAAAAAAGTAACTTCGGTACTGGTTGCTAAAAAGTATCTCGATTTCCGTCAGCCCGTTACAAAAGCAACGGAGGTTAACGTTACTGCGTTACTTGGCAGTATTAATAAAGTAGAAAAAGCGTATTTTTTATACAAGGGAATCAATACAAAAGTGCTCGTCGTCGACAGCGTTCACTCTACGTCTTGCTCTGCTCTTACTAACCACTAATTCTTATCCTTAATGTCATCCATGTCCTAGGCAGGCTGGTGGTTGCCCTGTAGTTATTAAGTATAAACAATAATTACAGGTACATTATTTTATCAATTAATTTATGTGCTTATATGTATATTAGCTCATAAATGGATGCATTCAATTTTTATGACTTGCGCAATAGCGCACAGCAGTTAAAATACAAAGAAACGATAAAAAAGAAGACATTAAATATGATCTAACGTTATTTACGTTGAGGAAAATGAGAGTCCAAGTTGGCATCGGAGAGGGTGTCTCTTTTGGCCCAAAGGACGTACTTGCCGGCGTCGCTTTTTCCTGGCTATCGACTTCATAGTCTCGCTGGGATCGTTGCCAATGATGGCCTAGATCTCCAAGACAAAATAGGAGGTTCTTTTCCTATTAGGACTATTAGAAAGAGGATTCCGAGCCCCCGTACCGTCGTAATGACAGCCTGACTCATCGAAATCTTTCGTGATCCTTTGTACCGTCCTCAGACTCACCCCCAAACACTCGGAGATCTTTGTATTGGATACCCTGGCATGAATACGAAGCATCACAGCTTTTCTTTTCCAAAATATTTGCAGGATGAATTCAGCCATGGTATTATCTCATTCAGAGATGATGCCCAACTGAGTCTACTATCATAGGAAGAAGAGAGAACCGACGTCAGAAAACACACACTTGCGCGCAATATAGAATTGTCATCGATACCGGATTACCCACCGCAGCCTGTGAATAAAATGGTGAAGCTAGAGAGAGTGAAAGGGTGTGGAAGACATTTGCAAATCCTCCTGAAGGAATTAGGGCCGGAAGGGTGCACAAAATTTAAGATGTTAGCTGCAGCATGTTTGTCCATATTACACATGATATTTTTATATGTTGAAAAATCATAAACTAACAATTGCCGGTATTCTAAGGATTTTTCGTAAGGAGCTTTAAAAAAAAGACGTAATATTGAATTCTTATATGTTAGACACCGAAATATGCGATACTTCTCAACATAATGCATATTGATACTGCTCTTAACACAGAAACTAAAGAAAAACAGGTATGGTGAAGTTATATGACGCTGGCCTCTTACAATTTTTTATACAATGCTACGTTGCTTGAATTAATGCATTCATTTTATTCATAATGAACTCTCATCAACCCTCAACCGCCCATATTTTATGAAAATAACGGGAAAAAGTTGATTGAAGATCAAATTAATCAGGGAAAAAGAAAAATGTGTTTGAGAAAAGACTAAAAGAGGATGATCCGTCATGCGTCACCATCCGGGATAGTACTTCCAAAACGACATCGGCGAAAGCCCAAAAAGTGCATTGTGCCTTAGATTAAAGGATCAAAAAACAAAGAGTTGGTGCATGAAATGTGATGAAGAAAAGAGTAAAGGAGTGATTGAGAGCGGGTTTATACCGAAGGTACTCAACATAAAGTTGGTACTTTATGTTTAGAAAACTTATTGGGATATTTTTTTTATAAATAAAATGCACAACTACTTATGTTATTCAATAAAAGAAAATGCGGACAATAAGAGCACAAAGGCTAAGTTGAACCACACTCTACTGTACTCACGCTTTTCGAAAAACACCACTGCACGAACATAGGGTTAAACGTGTCTTCTAAGAATTGCACAGTGAATGGGTAGAACTTTAAGTATGGCTCACCTTAAAATCCACACGTTAATCTACATGTGAATTTAATAGGATTAACAGTATGGTGTGATTTATGAAATGGATTCGGTTGGGGCATTTTTTTAATGTAGCGGTGACGCCTGTTTAAACATAATGCGGACAGAAATACCAACAGTTCAGGAACTGTATGAAAATGACTTTTACTTTCAGCAGGATATAGTTTTCTCTCATTATCATTGTGGCATCGTAAGGTAGCTCGACGAAACATTAACACCTGCTCTTACCTTTCACCGCATGACCCAATAGCAAACAAAACCTTCTGTACAAGTAACAACAAAAAGAATGACACTTTCATAAAAATCTTTATACTACCCTTCGCATTCTGCCTCCCTAACTATAATGAAGCGCTGATCCTACTCTAAACACAAAAAAACATAAGGGTTCCAAGATGCAGACACTCTGGCAAGCCACATCAAAAACACTGGAATTCATTCTAAGCGACCTTTCTCCTCCCACCAACAAATCCTCCAACGTTTCACTTAACACCGCTCCGCTACAAACCTCAGTAACTACTCACCAAATTTATCTGCCTATACAAGTTACAAAGCTTATACTGAATTATACTCCGAACCTTTCGCAATCATGATGCAAACCACATTGCCCTAGAAAGGACCATGTCTTTAAAAACTCCACACACTTCGACCAAAAATACAACAGGGTTGACTGGAAGCTATTGACTACCAACCAATAAGAAAAACTACAGAATTCAGCTATGCAAATCACCTGCATAAACACAACTTATTCGCACTGCATTACTAAACCCATAACAATAGGTATTAAGCACATTCTGAAAGAAAACCATAAACACTACAACCAGAACTTCTCCCGAGAGATGTGACAAACCAGAAACAACTTAGAAGGAAACTTCAGTCCCAGCATCTACAAATATTCCCACTTAATGTTCATACTTTAGGCGAACAAATCACGCACTGATCTTGAATCCTACTAATACATGTATGTCCTTGAAATTTATTTCTTCTCAAATCAAACAGTTTTAGCTACTTAGGAAATTCAGCTCACACATCCCACAAGACGACTCTCAACACGAACTTTTGCCTCCAAACTCAACTAGCACCGTATTTTCCAACATATACCAGTTTATACAAGAAGCATTCAATAAACCCTCGCTATACACATGGCCGTAATGATGATACTAGGAATAAAAAACTTTCAACGCAATACCTAGACACACATTCATCAACAAATTACTCAACGCCACACTGGATATCAACTACAAAATATAGCTTGTCAACTTCTCCATATGATGTACCAGTAGAGTTAAACTAGAACCTGTACTCTTAATCCACCCTCTTTAAAACTTTTCTCCAAGATTTACCTTCCAGTGACCCCAATATTAAACTCTACCACTATTCTGATGACACCACCATAGTCGCCGAGACTCAAAATATTAAGAGCAGTTTGGGATTGACAACGACACTTCATCTAACCCAAACTCTAGCTGCAACAGTACTTGACCCCCCCTCCTCATCTTCAATTCTATTAATAACTTATTTTACAAACTATTGCTTGGAATACGATCAAAGATAAAGTTTCCTTTAAAAAACACCAATAGTCCTTGGGGTTACATTGGACATAGAACTAAGATTCGAAAAACACAACACTTAAAGCAAACATAAAATGAACATATGTTACCCGATTTATCATCCATACATTTCAATATTGTACATAGACAAGATCTGTCTGTAACACTCAATTAATGTGAGCTCATCACGAAAAACCGTTTCTCAACACTACATGAAACTCGAAACACCCTTACCACTACATGCAAGATTCCTGCCACCACTCGCAAAAAAACTCGCGCAACCACAAAGTGTACATACTACATCAAAATACTCTAGGGTATCTTATTACTCCTCCCAAAAGTTTTTATTGCGCCCAAAACGATCACCACACCCATTAATAACAACACATCCAATCTCTCGTTCTAAACCATCTCCTAAATGCCACCGCACTAGAAGTCAACCCGGTAGATATATTCTTCCTACTCCAGCCACCTGGCGTCCTGGCAAGGCTTCGATGGAGTTATCATTCTAAACTTATCACACACCAAATTGCGTCCGTTTAACCAACAGAGACACTTTGACTCGCGGCCAAAAGGGAACCCACGACGGATCAAATCATATTCAAATCATGACCGTCATGCACACAATTAAGATGAATCTACAGATCCACTGAGTGCTATCTTTGGGTGATCCCCACCCGGTCGGCAGAGTTCTTAGGGGCCGTCGGCCTACAGGATAAAATTTAGCCAGGGGCAACTTATTTTCGTAAGGAGACGAGTTAAACTATCGATGCCTCCACATTAGTTAAAGTTGAAGAATCATTTGGATGGTGAAGGAAATGCAGTGATGTCGTAGGAAATCGTCTTGAACAAGGTGTAATTATTTAAACTTTATACGGAGACAACTTGTTACATCACTTAGCTAAGTGATTCAGTTTCCATTGCCAATTCTGATTATATATTGTTTCTTTTACTTTCCCAAAAATATTTAATATAGAATAGACTACCGTGACCCACAATTCAGGGGTAATAAAGAATTCGTGGTAATCCAATATTGCACCGAAATGAAGATTTATTTCAGTATATCTTAACTATTTCAATCGATTCGTCTCATAACAAATTCCAGGAAAAACATTTTATTGGGAATAAACCGGAAGATAATTTCGTTTGTCAAAAAATTGAAGTCAGTTTCCACCCTACGAGCAACCTTTTTCAACTTCAGCTCTATCAAATTGCTGACAAAGCAGGCAAAAATCTCAGTTTTAGTAATATATATATATATATATATATATATATATATATATATATATATATATATATATATATATATATATATATATATATATATATATATATGAGGAATTAAACCACATTCTCCCAAGACAATTTAATTCAGAACAGTTTCGGTGTATCTCACACCCTTTTTCAACTGACACTGGATAGAAAATATAAGAAAAGTGCTTCGAATATTTTTCGGTTGACTGTAAGCAACCTAACTTTAAAATTACAATAAATGTTTGCATAAAATTTAACTGTAGGAAATATTGCATTGAAACTCAAATACAGTAATGATTTGATACACTATGACAGAAATTCATAAGTGTAAATGTTATGAACACGATAAAGTTGGTTTGGCTTGAGACTGCACTACACTTAGTCATAACTTAGAGAAAGATGCAAATCCTACTTCTTTTCAATAATAAATTAATTCTAGACTTATTCTTATTACTCCTTTGTCGATAAAAAATGGAATTGTTTCGTCTAAAATTAAAAAAAGGAATTAGATAACAGCAAAACGGACCTGATGCTTCTTAATGAAAAATGATTGTTGTAATTCACTTAAAATTAAAAAGCGAAAACGAACATGGAAATGGTTGGGAGGAAAGGACCTTAAATTAATTCATGAAGATGAGGGAAGTTTAAATCTCTCTCTCTCTCTCTCTCTCTGCCTCTCTCTCTCACTCTCTCTCTCTCTCTCTCTCTCTCTCTCTCTCTCTCTCTCTCTCTCTCTCTCTCTCTCTCTATATATATATATATATATATATATATATATATATATATATATATATATATATATATATATATATATATAAGCTGAGATCTGTAAATAAAGAGGTGTAGTAGAGGAAGTGAAAATGTGCGAAAGATATGTAACCATAGATCTTTATAAGGACGGTGGGGGCAAGGATGGCAATCCTCCAGATGTCAGCTGTCGCATAGTTGCCCAGGATACACATGACACCCTCTTAGAGGGTAAGAGGTGAGTAAAAAAAATGTGTGGAAGATAAATAATCTAAAGAGTAATATGCAATGTTTTTAAAAAGAAATATAAAAAAGGGAAAACCGAAGCTAGTAAATTCCTCTTACTAGCATTGATTTTTCATCTCTTCCACTTTCCATTCCGAGCAGTATGAGGAGACTACTTCGGGCGTTCTGAACGGAATGGGCCCCAGAAAATGAATAAAGAGTTAGAAGAGGGAATGAAAGAAGCTGCCCACACAGCGTGGTTGCTAGGAATTTGGGGGCCCATGGGCCCGTGGCCATTATCTCCTTTGGGGGACCCGCTATACGAATGTTTGACATCATGAATGACATGAAAACAACTACTCTTCCAATATTTATGTGCAGTCTGAGATGTCTGAAAGTGTGTCAAGTAAAACAATAAAAATAAGTAAGCCACTTTAATAGGGAATAGTTATGCATGATTAAAAATATAAACTACAAAATGTGAAACCGAGATATTATTACATATTGAACAAATATAGTAGTCAAAATTTATATTGGTGAAACTTTAGAAAACCTACGCCTTGCTTTTTGTATTCAAAACAGTACTAATGGTGTTTTTAGCCATTCTAATCGTCATTTACGGCTTTGGTTAGGCGCGGAAAGCCCTTATTTTTAAGATACTAGCAATCTGAGTACTGCTCTATTTGCAGTGATACTATCTTAAAAATATCTGCTTTCCGTGAGAAAACGAAACCGTAAATGATGACTAAAATGCCTTAAAACACCATTAATACTGTTTTTACGTACTTATTATTTATTTAAAGATTATTCTTATATGCGTTTGGGTGCTGGAATTCGTTATCGAGCTGTGCTATGGACTGCCATTATGGGGTAGTTTTTCTGCCATTGTGGGAATATGTCGAGTGGCTAGAGCTTCCCCACTTACCCCTGCTCGCTCCGCTCGCGCCTCAGGAACAAATAGTACAACGAACGTAATCTAAAACACCTAGTATTATTAACAATTCGAAAGCCTAGCATTAGGTTAGAATCCAAAGACACACCAAACTTACTATTTAGTGCTGGTTGGCGACATTATAATCAAGTTGCACCTCGTTCCCACACCTGTCACAACGCTTCACTTTCAAAATGAGGCCATAAGCTCTACAAAAGTTTAGAAAAACCACACGCCTCCTGCACGAACGTTAGACCCACGGGGTTTTGATGTTACAATCGAAAGCAGCGTCGTTATAAGTGCTTCCTTCCAGGGTTGCCAATATGTGAATTAAGTTCGAATTAAATCTTGCTAATGTGTAAAATTCATGGTTTCTGTTCCCATCAGTAGAATGTAAGGCAGATTTATTTTAATTTCAATATTAACCCCATCAATGCGTAGTATCTAAAAAATATATACTTTCCGTGCCAAAACGCAACCTTATATGACGACTGGAATGCTTAAAAAGAGCATTAATACTTTTATAATACTAAAAATACGGCGTAGGTTTTCTGGAGTTTGACCTTTATGTTTATTGATATATTGATACATGGTTTTTATAGATGTGGAGAAAGCGTATGGCAGAATACCAAGAAAAGAACTATGGAGATGCTTGAGAGAAAGAAAAGTGCCAGAAAAATATGTAAGATTGGTGAAGGAAATGTACAGAAGTGTCAAAACACGGGTAAGGAGTGGAATAGGCATAACAGACAGTTTTAGAGTGAAGGTGGGGCTGCATCAGGGCTCTGCGTTGAGCCCCTTCCTCTTTAACATTGTTTTTGACATGTTGACTGAGAACGTGCGAATGGCGATACCCTGGGACATGATGTTTGTAAATGATGTGGCTTTAGTCAGTGAGTCTAAGGAAGAGGTAGAGCAAGGGCTGGAGGAGTGGAGATTAGTACTCAAAAACAGGGATGAAGATAAGTAGGACAAATACAGAATATATGAAGTGTACAGAAGAAGAGCAGGACAGAGGTGGAAGCATTAGGTTAGATGTTATCGAAATAAAGAGAGTAGATGCCTTCAAGTATTTGTGATCTACCATATCAGTAGATGGAAATGAGGATAAGGAAGTAACCAAAAGGATCCACGCAGGATGGAAGAGTTGGAGTGATGTATCAGGGGTTCCGTGTGACAGGAAAATGCCAGTGAAATTAAAGGGAAAAGTATACAAAACTGTTGTAAGACCAACTATAACGTATAGAGTAGAGGCATTACCTGTAAAGAAGAGTAATGAGAAGAGGATGGAAGTAGCAAAAATGAGGATGCTGCGATGGATGTGTGGCATGACGAGGGAGGACAGAATCACAAATACAAGGATCAGAGGAACAACAAAGGTGGCGTCGATTTTTAAGAAGACACAAGAAGCAAGACTTAGATCATATGGACACATAATGAGGGGGGGGGGGGGGATAGAGTGACGAGAGATGAGATTTAGAGTTGGAAATACAGGGATGGAGGAAGAGAGGAAGACCCACGATTAGATGGAGAGACTGCACACAAGCTGACATGAGGGGGAAGGGACTGGAGAGCAACATGGCAAGAGACAGAAACAGGTGGAAGTGGCCGATCAAAAACAGCGAACCTGTATAAAGACGGGTTAATGAGCTGACGACGAAGAACAAGTATATTGATACATTTTATTAGTCTGACACAGCAACAATATAAGTAGTGATTAACACAGTTTAATTCAGAATTTAACCGTTTTATTAACTGTTTTTATCATTCAAAACGGGGATAGACACTCGTTTAGGGCCCCCTCCAATGGGGAGCCCTGGGTAACTTTGACTTTGTGCCCCCTAGGCTCCCCTTAGCTACGCCAATGACCCCACAACAAAGTAATTTCCTCTAGGAATAAAGAATATGTGGAACGAAACGAAAATGTCAAGAAATAAAGACTGAAGACGAAACGAAATATTCAGCCTGCCTCTGGGAAGCGAGAGAGAGCAAGACGAACCTTCTTCCCGTTTCGCAGCTTCTTTCCGTTTCCTCCGGAAGCAAATTTCCATGGGATCGCTATTCTTTTCCAAGCAGGGGCCACGCGAGAGTTCCCCAATTGGGGGAGAAATAAAAAAACCCCGCTTGTCAAGAGAAGGCAGAATTCAACCGGTGAGTCAATCCAGAGTTCATCCCATTCTCCAGCGCCGGTAAGACTCGGGGAGAAGCTTGCAATCTGAAATGCTCCCATCTTTCGCTGTATCCACGGTCACACTTTCTGTTAACCTCACTACTAAATTCTCATTGCATTTCAAGGTTAAAGGTCACCGCTAATCGTCGCCCCTTTTTACGTACTCATCGAGCGAATTCAAATCGATACCATGGTTCCTTCATTGCTCGTCAAGTTTCCCACTTGTGTATCTTGTATAATTCACTGAAATCAAAGAGATTAGTTCCCTTCGCCCATGTCATTGAATTGAATATATGGTGACAAACAAATTATCAATTCCTATGTAATGCAGTGTTTTAACAGCGCTTAAAGTAAAGCGAATAAATTTAGTGCAATAATAACAATTTAAGACTCAATAGCAACTCTCATTGAATTGTATTTCATATTTTAAGTCTTACCATATCATTTCGCAAATTTAAATAACGTTCATTAACTATTTATTGTAATAAAGCACAAAATCAAGCCTCTTTCCTAGCCCTCATCCTGAATAAAGATTATCGAGTCAACATCTTCCAAATTCACTCGGAAGAGTCAATTCACCTGTTGGTTTCGGAAGCTAATTAAAATAGCAGTATAGTACAAGTAGTGGCCACAACAGGCAAGTTAAGGAGAGCACCCTCATATACATGAGTGGTTTGGGGAGTGGTTATGTGAAGGAGTACTTCAAAATTTAACCCATTCGTCAACCAGCTCAATCCCTAGATTCCAATCTAAATGGAAACTTTTGGGCAGAAAGGGTCAATGAATAGGATGGAAGAGGGTAGGCATTGCAAATAACCTCTACCTTCACGTCTCTAAGTTAGGAAAAAACATGGATCGTTGGCTGGATATATCTTTCTATTATTTAAAGCAAAGTACTTGTGTAAGAAAGTAATCAGGAAAGAAAGTAGTGAAGATAGAGGAAGAGATCTTCAGGGCAGGCATTGGGGCTCAGATGGCAAACAACTGTCAGCGTGAGGGACTGGAGGGTATGAATTACTCCAGATGTCTGCCACATCACGCAGCCCACGCCTTACCTGTCATCCTCTTGCGGATGTATAAAGGACATTAATGAAAAAAAAGGTAGGCTCTGTACAACGGGGAAAAATGTGAAGAAACAGTATCTTAAAAAAAATCATCCCGGAGAGGAGCCGGTATAGGGGAGGTAAACCCCCTTGTGGTCCCAATCAGGGATGGATGGACGAAAGCTCCTTGAAAACTAGCTTGTCAATTTAGCCAACGAAGAAGAAAAATTAGGTGAGAAAGCGCTTGTGAGGAAGGGGTCAATAGAGGGGAAAGGGAAGATGTTGATATGTAATACATCCTGAGTACTCTCTATTCAGACTGAGTTTAGCATGGGATGGCATACTTCACCTCGTGTTGCCAGGTGTATTTGGCTACAAGGGGTTGCGAGGAGTTGGCTGGATAAATGTTAGGCTCTGGCTGATTCGATGCCAATATGTGGGATAAGTATTTTAGAAGCAAAGGATCACCGTAGAAAATACTAGGGCAATGGTTTGTTTACTTATGTGTAGACCTTGATTCTAGTTTATCGCACGAAATGTTTTTTAAGAGAATAAAAGTTATTATAAAATAGATTTGACAAATTCATTCCATCAAAAAATACCCTAGGATATTAAATTGTCGGGTAATTTCCGTTTAATCACCACATTTCTCGTGGAGGTCTTTGTCACGCGGTCTCAGTCAGGTATGTGATGGAACATATGTAGGATGTCAATAGTACAGTAGCGTTTAGTTCTTTGACTAAATAACATATATCTGCACTTTATAATTTTAAATATATCTATTTATCAATTTGGTAGAGGTAAATAGCTTCAAAGCTGATCAACTCTATTTAAAGGAGAGTGTGTTGCATAAGAAGCGATATTGTAAATATGAACATGAAATTACCATTACCCACCGCACAGTGTTGGCGTTGTAATTAACAACACATAATCTGACCTGACAACCTATTTACCTGGTCAGGTCAGGTGGGATTAGCTCAGTCTTTGGTGATACTCTATACAATGTGTGGTACTGAATTTGGAAATAATGAACCTTACTCTATGCGACTGTAAATCAAAATTTACGGTCGTGGCTATAAATAAATGGCCATTACTACCATCTCCAGTCTCCATTAAAATATTTGCTTCGACACTGTAAATCAAAATTTAGGGTCGTTGTTATAAGCAAACGGCCAATACCACAATCTCCAATCTGTATTAAAATATTTGCTTTGCCACTGTAAATTAAAAGTTACAGTCGTTGATATAAATAAACGGCCATTGCCACCATCTCCAGTCTGTAGTAAAATATTTGCTTCGACACTGTAAATCAAAAGTTACGGTCGTTGCTATAAACAAACAGCCATTCCCACCATCTTTAGTCTGCATTGAAATATTTGCTTCGAAACTGTAAATCAAAAGTTACGGTCGTTGCTATAAACAAACGACTATTTTCACTATCTTCAGTCTGCATTAAAACCTTTGCTTCGGCACTGTTAATCAAAAGTTACGGTTGTTGCTATAAACAAACGGCCATTGCCACCATCTCCAGTCTGCATTAAAATAATTACTTCACCACTGTAAATCAAAAGTTACGGTCTCTGCTATAAACAAACGGCCATTCCCATTATCTCCAGTCTGCATTAAAATATTTGCTTCCACAGTGTTGATAAAGGATTATGGTGGTGACTATAAATAAACGGCCATTCCCACCATCTTCAGGCGGCATTAAAATATTTGCTTCCCTACTGTAAATCAAATTTACGGTCGTGGCTATCAACAAACGGCTATCCACCATATCCATTCACCATTAAAATATTTGCTTCATTACTGTAAATAAAAAGTTACGGTCGTGGTTAGAAATCAACGGCAATTCAAACATTACAAGTCTGGGTTAAAATAATTGCTTCAGCACTATAAATCAAAAGTTACGGTCATTACTATAAATAAACGGCCATTCCTACTAACTTCAGCCTGAATTAACATATTTTATTCGGCACTATCAATTAAAAGTTACGGTCATGGCTAGAAATTCCTACATCTCAAGCCTGAATTAACATATTTTATTCGGCACTATCAATCAAAAGTTACGGTCGTGGCTATAAACAAACGGCCATTCCCACCCTATTCAGGGTAGATTAAAATATTTGCTTCGGCACTATCAATCAAAAGTTACGGTCGTAGCTATAAGCAAACGGCCATTCCTATCATCTTCAGCCTGTATTAAAATATTTTCTTCGTCAGTATCAACCAAAAGTTACGGCGTAGCTATAAACAAACGGCCATGCCCACAATGTTCAGCCTGCATTAAAATATTTGCTTCAGCACTTTTAATCAAAAGTTAAGGTCGTTGATATAAAAAAACGGCCATTCCCATCATCTTCAGCTGGCATTAAATTATTTGCTTCGGAACTGTTAATCAAAAGTTACTGTCCATTCCCAACATCTCAAGTCGATAATAAAATATTTAATTCGCCACAGTAAATCAAAAGTTACGGTCGTGGTTAGAAATCAACGGCAATTCTAACATCTCAAGTCTGGATTAAAATAATTGCTTCAGAACTGTAAATCAAAAGTTAAGGTCATTGCTATAAACAAACGGCCATTCCTACTAACTTCAGTCTGCATTAACATATTTTATTCGGTCGTGGCTATAAAAAAAATAGCAATTCCTACCATCTTCAGCGTGCATTAAAATATTTGCTTCGGCACTATCAATCAAAAGTTACTCTTGTAGATAGAAACAAACCGCCATTCCTATCATCTCAAGCCTGCATTAAAATATTTTCTTCGGCACTATCAGTCCAAAGTTACGGTCGTGTCTATAAGCAAACCGCCATTCCTATCATTTTCAGCCTGAATTAAAATATTTTCTTCTGCAGTATCAAGCAAAAGTTACGGCCGTCGCTATAAACAAACAGTCATTCCCACAATCTTCAGACTACATTAAAATATTTGCTTCGGCATTGTTAATCAAAAGTTAAGGTCGCTGCTATAAAAAAGGCCATTCCCATCATCTTCAGCCGGCTTTAAATTATTTGCTTCGGCACTCTTAATGAAAAGTGACTGTCGTTGTTATAAATGAACGGCCATTCCCAACATCTCAAGTTTGTAATAAAATATTTGATTCGGAACAGTAAATCAAAAGTTACGGTCGTGGCTAGAAATCAACGGCCATTCCAACATCTCAAGTCTCGATTAAAATATTTGCTTCAGCACTGTAAATCAAAGGTTACGGTCGTTGCTATAAACAAACGGCCATTCTACTAACTTCAGTCTGCATTAACATATTTTATTCGGCACTATCAATCAAAAGTTACGGTCGTGGCTATAAACAAACGACCATTCCTACCATCTTCAACGTGCATTAAAATATTTGCTTCGGCCCTAGAAACAAATGGCCATTTACACCATCTTCAGCCTTTATTAAAATATTAGCTTCGACACTGTTTATCAAAGGTTACGGTCATTGCTATAAACAAACGGCCATTCCCACCATCTTCAGCCTGCATTAAAATATTTTCTTCGGCACTATTAATCAAAGGTTGCGGTCGTGGTAATAAACAAATTGCAATTCCCACTATCTTTGGCCTGGATTAAAATATTTGCTTCAGCACTGTTAATCAAAAATTAAGGTCGTTGATATAAATAAAAGGTCATTCTCACTATCTAAACCCTGCATTAAAATATTTTCTCTGGCAGTATAAATCAAATGTTGCCCTCGTGGCTATAATCAAATGGCAATTCCTACCATCTTCCGTCTGCATTAAAATATTTGTTTCACCACTGTAAATCAAAAATTACGGTCTCGGCTACAAAGAAATGGCCATGCTCACAATTTCCAGTCTGTATTAAAATATTTACTTCGACACTGTAAATCAAAAGTTACAGTAGTTTATATAAATAAACGGCCATTGCCACCATATCCAGTTTGCAGTAAAATATTTGTTTCGACACTGTAAATCAAAAATTACCGTCATTGCTATAAACAAACGACCATTCTCACCATCTTCAGTCTGCATTAAATTATTTGATTCGACACTGTAATCAAAAGTTACGGCCGTTGCTATTAACAAACGGCCATTCCCACAATCTTTAGACTGCATTAATATCTTTCCCACCATCTTCAGTCTGCATTAAAATATTTGTTTCGGCACTGTTAATCAAAAGTTACATTAGTGGCTATAAATAAACGGCCATTCCCCTCATCTAAATTCTGCATTAAAATATTTTGTTCGGCACTGTAAATCAAAAGTTCCGGGCATGGCTATAAATAAATGGCCATTTCCACCATCTTTAGTCTGCATTAAAATATTTGTTTCACCACTGTAAATCAAAAATTACGCTCGTGGGTATAGGCAAACGGCCATTCCCACCATCTCCAGTCTGCATTAAAATATTTGCTTCGGTAGTGTAAATAAAATGTTTCGGTAGTTGCTATAAAAAAAACCAGCCAGTTCAACAATCTACACTCTGCAGTAAAATATTTTCTTTAGCACTGTAGATAAAAATTTACGGTCGAGGCTATCAACAAACGGCCATTCCCAGAATATCCATTTAGCATTAAAATATTTGCTATGGTACTGTAAATCAAAAGTCACGGTCTTGGCTATAAATAAACGGTCAATCTCACCATCTTCTGCTTGCATTAAGATATTTTCTTTAGCATTGTTAATCAAAAATTAGGGTCGTGTATATAAACAAACGGCCATCCCACCAGCTTCAGCTTCTATTAAAATATTTTCTTCGTCAGTGTTAATCAAAAGTTACGGTCGTTGCTATAAATAAACGGCCATTCCTACCATCTTTAGCCTGCATCAAAATATTTTCTTCGGCACTATCAATCAACAGTTACCGTCGTGGCTATAATCAAACGGCTATTCCCACCATCTTTAATCTGCATTAAAATATTTGCTTCGGCACTGTAAATCAAAGGTTACGGCCGTTGCTTTAAACAAACGGCCATTTCCACCATCTTCAGTCGGCATTAAAATATTTACTTCAACACTGTAAATCAAAAGTTACGGTCGTTGCTATAAACAAACGGCCAATCCTACTAACTTCAGCCTACATTAACATATTTTATTCGGCACAATCAATCAAAAGTTACGGTCGTGGCTATAAACAAACTGCCATTCCCACCATCTTAGGCGTGCATTAAAATATTTGCTTCGGCACTATCAATCAAAAGTTACTGTCGTAGCTAGAAACAAACGGCCATTTCCATCATCTTCAGCCTGCATTAAAATATTTGTTTCGATACTGTTAATCAAAGGTTACGCTCATTGCTATAAACAAACGGCCATTCCTACTATCTTCAGCCTACATTAACATATTTTATTCGGCACTATCAATCAAAAGTTACGGTCGTAGCTAGAAACAAACGGCCATTTCCACTATCTTCACCGTGCATTAAAATATTTGCTTCGGCCCTATCAATTAAAAGTTAGAGTCGTAACTAGAAACAAACGGCCATTTCCACCATCTTCAGCCTGCATTAAAATATTTGTTTCGATACTGTTAATCAAAGGTTACGCTCATTGCTATAAACAAACGACCATTCCTACTAACTTTAGCCTGCATTAACATTTTATTCGGCACTATCAATCAAAGGTTACGGTCGTGGCTATAAACAAACTGCCATTCCCACCATCTTAGGCGTGCATTAAAATATTTGCTTCGGCACTATCAATCGGAAGTTACTGTCGTAGCTAGAAACAAACGACCATTTCATTATCTTCAGTCTGCGTTAAAATATTTGATTCGACACTGTTAATTAAAGGTTATGGTCGTTGCTACAAACAAACGGCAATTCCCACCATCTTCAGCCTGCAAGATACACAAGTGGGAAACTTGACGAGCAATGAAAGAACCATGGTATCGATTTGAATTCGCTCGATGAGTACGTAAAAAGGGGCGACGATTAGCGGTGACCTTTAACCTTGAAATGCAATGAGAATTTAGTAGTGAGGTTAACAGAAAGTGTGACCGTGGATACAGCGAAAGATGGGAGCATTTCAGATTGCAAGCTTCTCCCCGAGTCTTACCGGCGCTGGAGAATGGGATGAACTCTGGATTGACTCACCGGTTGAATTCTGCCTTCTCTTGACAAGCGGGGTTTTTTTATTTCTCCCCCAATTGGGGAACTCTCGCGTGGCCCCTGCTTGGAAAAGAATAGCGATCCCATGGAAATTTGCTTCCGGAGGAAACGGAAAGAAGCTGCGAAACGGGAAGAAGGTTCGTCTTGCTCTCTCTCGCTTCCCATAGGCAGGCTGAATATTTCGTTTCGTCTTCAGTCTTTATTTCTTGACATTTTCGTTTCGTTCCACATATTCTTTATTCCTAGAGGAAATTACTTTGTTGTGGGGTCATTGGCGTAGCTAAGGGGAGCCTAGGGGGCACAAAGTCAAAGTTACCCAGGGCTCCCCATTGGAGGGGGCCCTAAACGAGTGTCTATCCCCGTTTTGAATGATAAAAACAGTTAATAAAACGGTTAAATTCTGAATTAAACTGTGTTAATCACTACTTATATTGTTGCTGTGTCAGACTAATAAAATGTATCAATATACTTGTTCTTCGTCGTCAGCTCATTAACCCGTCTTTATACAGGTTCGCTGTTTTTGATCGGCCACTTCCACCTGTTTCTGTCTCTTGCCATGTTGCTCTCCAGTCCCTTCCCCCTCATGTCAGCTTGTGTGCAGTCTCTCCATCTAATCGTGGGTCTTCCTCTCTTCCTCCATCCCTGTATTTCCAACTCTAAATCTCATCTCTCGTCACTCTATCCCCCCCCCCCCTCATTATGTGTCCATATGATCTAAGTCTTGCTTCTTGTGTCTTCTTAAAAATCGACGCCACCTTTGTTGTTCCTCTGATCCTTGTATTTGTGATTCTGTCCTCCCTCGTCATGCCACACATCCATCGCAGCATCCTCATTTTTGCTACTTCCATCCTCTTCTCATTACTCTTCTTTACAGGTAATGCCTCTACTCTATACGTTATAGTTGGTCTTACAACAGTTTTGTATACTTTTCCCTTTAATTTCACTGGCATTTTCCTGTCACACGGAACCCCTGATACATCACTCCAACTCTTCCATCCTGCGTGGATCCTTTTGGTTACTTCCTTATCCTCATTTCCATCTACTGATATGGTAGATCACAAATACTTGAAGGCATCTACTCTCTTTATTTCGATAACATCTAACCTAATGCTTCCACCTCTGTCCTGCTCTTCTTCTGTACACTTCATATATTCTGTATTTGTCCTACTTATCTTCATCCCTGTTTTTGAGTACTAATCTCCACTCCTCCAGCCCTTGCTCTACCTCTTCCTTAGACTCACTGACTAAAGCCACATCATTTACAAACATCATGTCCCAGGGTATCGCCATTCGCACGTTCTCAGTCAACATGTCAAAAACAATGTTAAAGAGGAAGGGGCTCAACGCAGAGCCCTGATGCAGCCCCACCTTCACTCTAAAACTGTCTGTTATGCCTATTCCACTCCTTACCCGTGTTTTGACACTTCTGTACATTTCCTTCACCAATCTTACATATTTTTCTGGCACTTTTCTTTCTCTCAAGCATCTCCATAGTTCTTGTCTTGGTATTCTGCCATCTTCAGCCTGCATTAAAATATTTGCTTTGGCACTGATAATCAAAAGTTACTTTCATTGCTATAAGCAAACGGCTATTCCCACCATCTTCAGCCTGCATTAACATATTTTCTTCGGCCCTATCAATCAAAAGTTACCGTCGTGGCTATTATCAAACGGCCATTCCTACCATCTTCAATCTGCATTAAAATATTTGCTTCGTCACTGTTAATCAAATGTTACGGTCGTAGCTAGAAATGAACGTCCATTCCCACCATCTCCAGTCTGCATTAAAATACAGGCAAAACATTTGCTTCGAATGCAAACATTCGATTGTTCGTTCATGCGAACTTATTTTGGAGGTATATTTGCTAGCTCGGACCCGCCATCGAAGGGTCATCCTTGCTAAGGCTCTTTTTGTCACCCTAAATTTCTGATGATCGTTCAATTTCCTCTTTAGTCTTTATTTCATCTTTGTTCTTCTCCTCATTACACATCTTTTGTTTCAAAAGGTAAAATTTAACCTAACTAAACCTAACACATCATAACTTAACCAACCTAATCTAGAATCGGTTTGGTTTGGTTAGGTTAGGTTATAATACGGTCAAAAAAAACCTTGGGATGCCTTATCCCTACAAGATCTCCCTTCTGTAAATAACGCACCAAGTAGTCTCCCCTTTATAGCAATCAGGCTTGAATTGCGAGGAGTGCTAATTTTTATATTTGTCGTCAAGAAACATTTCATATTACTCTTCGGATTATAAACCTCCCTCAAATTTTCACTTGCCCCATCCTACGAGAGCGTGTGATGTGCAACATGTGAAACTATGCTGCATTTGACACCTGGAAAATTGCTTGCCGTCTCGGCCCCAATCCCCGCAGAGGTATATTTGGTTATATATTTAGTACGCATTTTCACGACCCCAATTTCAACACTTTCTTTACAGATCTCTCCTTACAAACTTTGCGAGGGATGCCCTCGTTGGTTTTGCTTTAACTTAAAAATAACCCAACTTCCTCCACCTTCATGATTGTTTATGAACGTTCGAGCACAGCTTTTCTGTCGGGGATTCCAAGTTGTTTTTCGCTTCTTAGTTTTAAGTATGTAAATAACAGCAATATTTTGGTCATGAAGCATCAAGTCCGTTTTGCTCAATCATCCATTTCCTTTTCAATTTTCTTCGAAACATTTGCCTTTATTATTTACAAAGGAGAAATAGGTATTAGCCTTTTATTAATTTGCTTCTCTTAGTTCTGCCTGAAGTGTAATAGTCTTAATCACACAGTATACAGGTTGACCCCCCCCCAAAAAAAAACAAACAAAAACCCCACAACAAAAACCCCGGGCCTCCCAACTTTCAATAGGCTTAATTTCTAAATTGTTTGTCGAATTAAGAAATGAAGCCTATTGAATGTTGGGATCAGCTTTGGGAGGCCACCCTGTATATACAAAGTTTGTGACCCAAGTATCTTAATCTAATTATTTAAACTGGTGGACAGGTTTTCTTGATGGGTGGCCTAATAAATAATGAGAGACAGTAGAAGTTAGCCGAACCAACCTTAGATCTTAGGTATTGAAGCTTTTTACACTTATGCATTTGTGTCATAGCTTCTTTATGTGGGTTTCGATGCCGTATTTACTACACTTACTTTTTACCCAACCTTTTATTATAATTTCAAAGTTAGGTTTCCCTCAGCGCGCCGCTAAATGTCCGATACACTTATTTTAATAGATTTTCGAGGCAATTAACTAATTAATAAAGATATATTAATTAACAGATATTTTTCTAACTTACATTAATTAGAGAGAAAAAGAATCAGTATTGCTTAGCCCTCGCCCATTGATCCAAAGGATTTGGGGGGAATTCTGGGATAGAAAATCGATTGTCTATATGTAACTTTCCGCGAGAGTGCTTTGGGGCCGGACTTACCGGTATTGGCGCGGAGTGACCCCCAAGGCCAGACAAACCAGTTTTAACCATGTCCTTATCCAAAATGGAGAACTCCCTGGCTGGCAAGGGGTCAGCAACCAGAGTGGAGGGTATGGTCATTTCTCTGTGGTGAGTCCTCGAGGGCCCGTTTCGCTTTAGAAAAGTCTCGCACAGAGGCAGATTTTGGCTCGGGGAAGCCTCCCACCGAGTTTTTGTTGGCACCATTAGAAGAACTTATCATCTGAGGTGGGGGCTACTCCAGGTAAATTTCTACTTTAGGAGGGGCCTCCAAGTGGCCATCACTCTCAAGGTGTCGGGTATCTCGATTGTCAATCAAAGGGTATATTGCCCGTCAAAGACTTCTTTGGGGCCAGAATGCAGGCCTTGACCGGCGCCCAATAAAGTCAGGACACACCAGTCTATAACAGCGGCTGGAACGGCCCGATGGGCCACACCACCCCTTGTCTCTCTAAGAAGGTTCGCCTTATTGAGCCGAGCCACTTTCAGTAGGAGGGGTCGATTTTAGGCCTCCTGCTCGCTGCCTTTTTGGCGTTCCCCTACAAAAGGGAAAAAAGGGGCGCCGTAGGTACTAAGTGGAGTCGTCCGAGGGTGACTACAAAGAAGGAGATGAGGAGTAAAGCCGATTCACTCGTAGACATAGAAAGTACATGGGATGCCGGGTCATTTTCAGAGGTGGAACTACCCGAGGGTAGCTCCTAAGATGGCGAAAGGGAAGCTCCTTTGTCCTAATCAAATCGGTAGAGGGGTCCTCTTTGCCGCATGCAAATGGTTGGAGGGAAGTCCATCCATTGCTCAAAGTGGTGCTGTTGAATTCTTTGTTCGCACTAACACCAAAGTTTGGCGAGATTTTACTTTTCGGAAAGAAGTCTGAATTTCTTTTAACAAAATTACCAACTCACGAGAATTCTAAAGATTTGTGACCATACAAGCGAAAAGAGAAAAGGTTGGTGTGGTATATATCTCGCGTCCAACCACTCTCGCTAACCCTTTCTCGGGTTTTCGAACTTTTCAGATCTCCACTCCGGGAACATTAAAGAGTGGGGTTCGCATTTGTGCAGCGACAAACACCGACCATAAGTTGCTCGGTGGACGGTCGATCCCAAAAGCTGTAGCTCTCAACTTATTAACCAGAGAAGCAGAGTGACAAACAACATCGGATCGATCAGCGCTTAACCCTTCCGTCAGAAGATGCCTGAGCAGAGACGAAAACTCACGGCCATAAGATATAATAATATTCATTAAGAATCTACAAGAAAGGATTTTTCAATTTAAAATCAGTTATCACCCTAATCAAAATCGAGGCAGATTTTTAGCAGTATTTTCCGAGAATATATCCATTATGGCCGTGGTATAGTCGTATTATGCTCACCATTTCAGAGAAATGTCCGCGTTTTGAGGCTGGAATTCTTTTCCGTGGTCACGTAAGTCCCGACCAAGTGTTACCAATTTGGTAGGGGTATTGTAAGTGTGTGCCTTTTTATTAAATTAAAATGAAACACATGAATATTGTACTTGTAAACCTAATATTCATATTAAACTAGATAACAGCGATGTGTTTTTCACCCTTAAAAACTCACCAAAATTCATTAGTGTTCACGGATAATTTAAAGAAGAGGCGGACGTCACGACTAAAACGATGCCACACAACCAATTCTACCTCAATATCGCATAACAACGACCATATCTTGTTCTCGATTTTTATTTTGGTAAGCTTCATATTCGTAAATTCGTAAAAAAAATAGATAGAAAAGTCAAAATTTGTCTTAAACCAGAAAAGATCTTTCCTCCCTTGACACCAATGTGTAAATTACTTTCTTAGACTTTTGATCTATATATGATAAAAATAATCTATAAAGAATGTTTGGTTTGCCGGATACATATATTTTATTGACTATTCAAAAACTATTAAAATTATTTTAGTTTTTAAAAAATCTGCGGTTTTTTCAGATTTATTTATTGATCATGACCTCAATAGAAGAAAAAAAATGTAAACTGCGTTCTATGCTTGAGTAAGCTAAAATGCCTTGACACACCTTACACGAATTCCATATCCAATTGGATGAATGAATTTCAAGAAACAAGTGCTGCTAATGATAAACAAAGGTCCGTAATAAAGAAAGACTGTCAAGATCTCTTAGTATCCGTTAAACAATTCTTTTTAGGAAGACCGAGGAAATCAATAAGATGAATATCTGTGAAGCCGAATCTTCCCCAAATCAACCGAGCGTATGATTCTACATATGAACGAAACTTCAGATCAAAGCGGCCAAAATTCAAATTAATGTTAGCGCAGGATTTTGCATCATTGACTCTGCCGTAAATGCCAAAGTGAAAATTTTCATCATGCTCTATTCTTGAAGTGTATATTTTTTTTGACGAACAAACGTTTTATATTAGTTGTAAATTTAACAAGCATCCATAACTCTCACATTCGGGTCACAAAAACTCAATATCAATTCAAATAACGTGATTATTCTGTACTAATTCTGAAAAATTACGTTTTTCCTGCGCTTACCCGGTTAGAATTGATTAAAGCTAGTGTTTCAGATAGACGGTACAGTAAACAAATGGAATGGAATAGGTGGACCAATTGATCTATTGGCTTCCACGATCACCGGATTTGCATTCAGATCGGAACGGAAGTAATCACCGATTTTCTAGGTTAAGTTTTTGATAGAATTTATTAAAGTAATGCCTCTTGCTATCGCTTAGGAATCCTAAATGAGTAATGTATACTTTTCCTTTCGGATTAAAAAAAATATTGTTCATAAACTTCTTCGGTATTTCCCTCCTATGTCCTCCGGACTAAAGATCACATTAGACATGTTTTACTTTATGAGTTTCATAAATGTGTCAATGAAAGTACAGCGGTAAAATTCATTCAGAACACTTATCGGGATGATGCAGTAAATGAAAGAAGTTGCAGGAGGTGGTTTTACCGTTTCGAAATGGGGATTTTAGTCTAAAAGACGGACCATGGAAAGGTCGTCCAAAAATACTTGATTCATAAGAGTTGGGAGATTTTGTCACAACAAATCCTGCTACAACTTGTAGGGAACTCACAGAACAATTTAAAGTAACCCATATAACTGCCTGCGCCAACTGAAAAGGATGGGAAAGATCCCAGTGATTGGAAAATGGGTAGAGAACACTAACTGCCACGTCGACTCTGCAACAGCGTGTTGCTTACTGTGAGTCATTGCTTTCACGACACCTTCCGACACCATTTTTGGCTCGTTACTGGTGATGGGAAGTGGATCCTTTATCATAACGTTAAACGCCGCTGTTCGTGGATCAGTCGAGGAAGCAGAATTTCTCAACAACCGAGAAGAGGACTTCATCCAAAAGAGATCATGTTGAGTGTATGGTAGGATATCGAAGGAATTGTCCACTACGAACTGTTAGACAACAAGCAAACAATTAATGCTAATCTGTACTGCAATCAACTTCGTCGTTTGAATGCCGCTTTGGGCCAAAGGCGACTCTTTAGTCAACAGAAGGAGTTGTCATCCTCCATCACGATAATGCCCGTCCTCACACAGGTCGAATGACCTGTGTGAAGAGCTCGGTTGGGAAATATTGCTTCTTTCTCCCTATTCTCATGACCTTCCTCCTTCTGTTGAATTCATATGTTTCATCAAAACCTAAAGAATTTTACAGCTCTGGTGGCATTGATAAGCTTGTTGGCAGATGAAATAAGGTTCTAGGAAGCAATGGAGGTTATGTTTATGATTAAATATTGCCATACTCATAAGGTTTTTAAAATTTTTGAATATATACCCTAAAATCGGTCATTCCTTTCGTTCCAAAATGATATTTTTTATATGGTGACATTTAAAGACTCTGTAGTGTTTATGCAAGTAAACCTGCATCCTATCTACTGAAACCAATATTCTCCGCGTTCATTTGATTCAGGAGATATGCGCAACCTCCCGATCCGTATTGCATTGCAATGGTCTGCTATAGCTATGTACCTTTCATAGATTTTCACTTTCCCTAACTTTACACTCGACTAGTATCTCCCTCCCCCTAAAAAAGAAATTATGGTAGAGATGCATTCGTTGATTTATTCACATTCGTCTCTGTAACGGGAATTTAATATCTTTGTGATTTCAGAGTTTCTTTCACAACTTTCAGAGATAGCCTCAGAGCAACACCTCCAGCCTCAGGCCATAGTGCATTTGGTTATCAGATACCACAACTTAGTGACTGGAGATTGCTTGTGGGAGAAACCCACATGTTCTAGTTTGCGTTGGTGAAACAAGATGGGATTTATTGTCTACCGCGAGTAAACAGTTTATTAATACATCAAATTTGGAATTTATTGAAAAAATAACAACCAATTAATTTTGAGTAATAAAATGATAGAGAAAATCGAAGAAGAAAAAGAAACAAAATTTAAACATAGTCCAAAACCAAATACTAATAAATGAGATTGAAAAAGAGAAGCACAATGAGACCTTGGTTGATATGATCTCAGACAGCTCATTCACACCCAGACTTTTCTTCGGAGGCGTTGGACACATGATTTGCGAAAAGAGAAAAGGTGACAGCTCAACCCCACCCAAAGTAAACAATTTCTGATACATTTAATGATGTTCAATTAACGGAGAAACCCCACTAGCCGTCTCTGAGCCTCTCTTATATTAAGCAAAAATTTATCTGGTGAGGCTTTGGGCGTAATTCTATTTCTGGCCACTAGTAAGTTGACCCATGTGTTCCTATTACCCACTAGGCAAAAACCTCTTATGGAATTAATAATAATCAGTAGTATATTTTTGTAGATTAGTAAGGCATATTTAAAAATAAATAAAGCGAAAACCGATGAGGGCGTCTCTCGAAAAAATAATAATAATATGGATTTTTTAATCGAGTTTTTCAAGGCAACGTTCTCTTACAAAGCACCTTGAACACCCAATCCTTCCGTCAAGCCTTCTCACAAGGAAAGACAAGCGCTCTGTGAGGCTCCATTGCTCTGAAGAGTGCCATACAATTTTATATTAAGTTGCCAAGATATTAATGTTGTCTTTTTCAAAGGAAAGTAAAATCCTTTCTTTTAAAATAAAAAATAATACATTTATTAAAAAAAAGTAGATTCGAATCTTTATTAGCAAGGTTTTGCCATCGTTTACCTAAGCAGTGGATAGATTTCTTGAAGAATTAATTATGTTCTGATGAAAAATATGATTTGATTTCCTTTTCCACAATCTTCATATCAGAGTAAACTTTGGGTTATGTGGTAATCAGTTAAGTAAATGGTAATCAGATGGAGCAAAGTTCGGTGAATATGGAGAATGAGGAAGAATTTTCCAACCTAACTTATTACCACGTGTGAGCTTACATTATCATGAAAGAGGAGGAGCCCATTTACGGTTAACCAGTGAAGGGGGTTTTATTCAAGAGCTTCATTTTTAAAGTGGAATTGTGGAACACAAGAGTCTGCTGGAACTGTTTTCTTATTAATGAAGAGTCCAATTAGGAACAAGTTGAGGAGTGGGAATGGGTTTTTGTTTACGATCAAGCCATTATTTTATTTGTCCTTAATATTGCATTAAATAACCCACTTTTCATCTCTTGTAACAATATGGTCCAGAAATGCCTCACGGGCACTTCGAGCCAATAGAGATGAAGCAATATTCACACATTGTAAACCTTGTTCTTCAGACAGTTCATATGGCAAACAAACACCATTTTCTGTGGTCTTTACCTATGTTTCTAAGATCTTTACGCACTGGTTCAAGTCTAACATTTATTTTTTTTGCCATTTCACTTGCGTCCTTTCGAGGATTAGACTCCACAAAGGCCTCGAGAACTTCAAGATCAATTGCAGTACGACGACCTCTACTAAGGTATTATTACTACAGGTTTAAAATGCCTAGACGTTACTAAGGGTTTAAATAGGCCTATACATTACTACAGGTTTAAAAAGTCATAGGCATTCTTATAGTTAACTAAAAACATCTTGCAGCAAATTTAGAAAAATTTAAACAACTCTAGGAAGCGTTTATTGTCTTCTAAAAACGGCATCAATTTCTTGACAATCTATAACAAAGATCCTAGACACTCAACATGGAAAAAGAAAAGATGATTCCAAGTAATTTCATTTTATTACCAAAGACTTTTGTAAGAAATGTTCAAGGATTCTTCAATCGACACTTCAAGGACACTTCAGGGATTCTTCAGTGGACACTTCAAGGACACTTCAGGGATTCTTAAGTGGACACTTCAAGGACACTTCAGGGATTCTTCAGTGGACACTTCAAGGACACTTCAGGGATTCTTAAGTGGACACTTCAAGGACACTTCAGGGATTCTTCATTGGATTCACGTCCAAATTTGGGAGTTTCTTTAGAATCAAGTAGTAAATGCAGTAACTGTCACCTGTGTAATTAACCATAGACGTGTTATTTTCACTAAATAGATGGTAATGATGCTGTATGGACAGTGGACACTTCTGCTGCCAGACCTTCCATTTTTACACTCACGTGGGTGTAATAAGCAGGTCAGGTTGAATAAGAAAGGGACGTAGCTTTGTCTTTGGCGTAAATAGAGATTTAGTTCGTGCTAAAAAGGCCATGTGTTGTGTACGGACTTGTTCCTGGAGGTTTAACTGAGAAGGTAGTTAAGAAGAGTATTTCAGCATAGGTTTAGAAGTGGTAGATCATGTTTAACAAATTTATCCGAATTTATGGATTATGTAACTAAAATATTAAATAAGGGAGAAAATGTTGATGCGATTTAAATAAATTTGATAAAGATCCATATAAGAGACTAGTGCACAAATTAACAATGCATGGGATATGTGGGAAAGTTTTAAATTGGATAGCTGAATGGCTGAAAGACAGGAAGCAGAGGGTGGTACTGAATGGGGTGAGGTCACAGTGGAGGAACATTATAAGTCACGTAACTCTTGGATAAGTTCTAGGCCGATTATTATTCCTAGTTTATATAAATGATATTGGGGATGGCGTAAATAGTAAAGTGGCAGTTTTCACTGATGGTACAAAATTGGCAACTGTAGTAAATGAAGTTGAAACAAGCTTTAAAGTGCAGAGTGACTTAAATCCCCCCCATCTACTCCCTTACACTGCCCTATACACCCCCTCTCTCAGCTTACTCATTCTATTTTCATTGGTGAGGGCACCCTGAAGCGTCTCATAAGCAAGGGGGACGGGTCAAGTGTGACTTGTTAAACCTGGTCTCAAACGAGATTGAAACTACATGGGTTTTATTCCTTCTTTACATTTCGATTCAACCGGATTTTCGCTATTTTATTTACGAGTTGTTTTTCACCTTGCCCCTGTGTTTCTTGGTCGGGGCTAGTGATCCCTCCCCCCCCTCTTGTCTCCATTGGGGAGGGGGGGGG